>CM026557.1:9025941-10250902 GCA_015143295.1 Tetracentron sinense | reverse complement strand
AGGACGGAGCCTAGCTCAGACCCAAGTTCTTGAATTAGGATCAACAACAAATGTTGGTTGCTGAGTCAGATTTTTCTATGGGAATTGATTTAGAATTCTCTCTTTACTATCGAGAGTTCCGGCAGCCTAATTGAAATTCCATCGATGCCAAAGATTAAGCAAGGCCCACCATATAATGCACTTGCACTTTGGGGTCGTTTGATTTTTAATCGAATGGCCCAACTCTTGTAAATACATTATATCTAGAGTTTTTAAACTGTTTCATTTTTCTATTATGTCCCACTCTCCTTCCCTCCATTTACTCGCCACTTTAATGAAAATAAAACAGAATTGAGGGTAGTTATTTAAAAAATTTCTAACAAATTTCATATTTACCAAATAGTGGTTCAATACCTCAATTTTACCCAACTCCTCAAGTTGTCATTTTGGCAATATGCATTTTCTTTTGAAACTATACGGATCGTGCTTTTCATTTCTTTGGTTAAAACTCTTGTAATACTTCAAATGCAGCAAAATGAATGATTTTAGATCTCATAAAAAATGATAAGACTTGCAATCTTGTGAATGTAAGAATTAATTTTGTTAGAAACCTTGACAAAGTGACTCAAATTTCCTGTCAGCTACCTTGATAAAGTGTAAATTGTCGAGTTTCATAAGTCTCAGTAAAAGAGCAAACCCTTCGTAAAAAACCAAATGACATTACGAAGAGCTTTTTTTTGTGAAGAATGTTATGTTAGAGGCACATTAGTATCTCACTCACCCAAAATGGTATTCAAAACACAAATTTATAAAAGACAAGGCTCCATCTACAACATTTTATTTCAAGATTATTTAATAGAATGTGCATGTTGTATCTCAATATTATTATGTATTGGCTCAAGTTTTCTTCTCTCAACAACAAATTCCTTAATATTTTAAAATTGATATTATGATATTTAATTTTTTTGGCAAAACAAGTTTAGTTCTCAACAACAAATGAGATGACTTATTTTCCATAATACGATTCAATTCAATCGAAATAATACTTGATTTTGATGTGCCGAATATGTTAATACTTTGATAAAAGAACGTAATCCAAACCGACTGTAAATTTAATTAAAGTCAAAATTTTTAAGGATGTAAACAAAATCTAACTCATGGGTCAGCATCCACAATGAGAATTTACTTTAAGCAGGAAAAAGTGAGATTTTTAATCATGAAAGTTAATGATGTAGAAATATGTGAAAGGGAGGAGGGTTAACGTCAAGTTGGCAGCTGATGATAGCGTATGAAACGCATTAAAAAAAATATACTTCTATTAGGCCCTAATTTTTTTTTTTGGTGCAGTATTAGGCCCTAAATTGGCACTAGCGAAAATTCTTCTATTAGGCCCTAACTTGGCACTGGCGTTTGTGGGTAGGGCTTGGACCTAGCCAGTTTCAAGCCCTCCAAAGGCTAGGGTGGGCCCTGTTAAGACCATTGCCCAGCCCTATCCCGATGCTTCAACTGCACTATAACCTTCTACAACATTCCAAGGCGATAGCAATGGGTTTTTAAGGCTCAAATCACTTAAAGTTGACTTTGTAGCTAATGGGCTTTGGCCCAAGGCTCAATGTGGATCATCAATAAGTGAGACGGAAGATGGAATGAAGAAAGTGAGGAAGTGAGTCGAGCTATAGATGCCTAAAAAGATCGCCGCAATAACGTTTGAATCTCTCTGAAATATCGCCCAATTTTGTTTGGTTCCTCAATTTCATATAAAGAGAAGCCATAACCGAGATTTGTCGGGTTCCCTTCCGGGATTTCGTTTCCCCACTATCCTCGCTACACCTTCATTTGAATTCTCAGGTGAAACAAAGCCAATGTTCTTGGGCACCGGAGCTACAACACAAGACACTGTCCCCATTCCTTTGTTTTCACTTTCACGCTAATAGAGTTGGGAATAGAAAATCATCAGTTGGCACTGTTGCAAAACCCCAACTTCTTCTTGTGAGCATGTTGTGATCGTTGAAACTGGAGATTCCCATTTCTCTATACTGTTCTTATTGATCAGCTTAAGCAATTTCACACTGTCATTAGAAAAATATTATTGAATTTAGGCATACATTGCCAGTCATACAAAACATAAGTTTTCACACCAACTCTCTCTCTCTCTCTCTCTCTCTCTCTCTCTCTCACACACACACACACACACACACAAAATCATAAACTACACACTTATTTACTAATGATAGCGATAGATAGATAGATAGGGGAACCGGAGATTTCAATTGCCTTAACTTCGGGTTTCTTCACCTCTTCCTTGGGAACAAGACGGTGAGAACTCCATTCTCCATGGTGGCCTTCACCTGATCCACCTTAGCATTCTCGGGCAACCTGAAGCGCCTCAAGAACTTTCCGCTACTACGTTCAACCCTGTGCAACTTATCATTCTTCTCTTCTTGCTCTTTGCTCTTCTCTCCGCTTATCTGTAGCACTTTGCTCCTCTCTTCGCTTATCTGGAAGGGATCCCAAATGTCGAGTGAGAAGGGATCAAAGATGTTGCTTCGTCTGCCACCGAAGAAATTTGGGATGATCGACATCTTTGGCCTTGCTTTGTTTCAAGTTTTGAATCGAAGAAATTGGTTGTTGGATGGGGCATTAAGAAATATTGCAAAGATTATAACTCTATGATGTCATTTTTTTTTTTGGTAATCACTCTATGATGTCATTGAGTGGGAGGTAAGGCTGGAATTTATGAAAGGAAAAAGGAGAGTTCCAGTACTTTTTTGGACTTAAAGTGTTTGTTTTTTTAACTCTACTCACACATAATAAGGTCTTACAAATAAACTTTAAAGAAGAAGCTCTAAAGTTTTAGACCCAAAAAATAAGTTATCCCGTTTATTTGTTTAGAGGTTTTTCCTCTACTTTTAAAGTTTCTAGAGGTCTAAGAGCATTCCTAGCAGCCTTACCAAAATAACTTTTGATAAGCCAGATAGCTAAAAAGTGTTAAATAACGCCCCCAGCAACCTCACCCATTTGACGTTTTCGGTTTGGTGAGTGTACAGTACTCACTAACTTTGATGAGTCACATCAAAGTTAAATATCTCTCTTTCCCTCCTTTGTGGGCTCACACAAATAAAATAAAGGTTTCTCTCTCCTTTTTTTTTATTGCGGAAGTGACACAAATAATAAAATAATGAGAGTCTTAGCTATTTTGGTGAGGCTGTTAGGTAGTGTTTTAAAAAGTGGCTCACCAACATGACTTTTTATGAGTTTTGGCTATTTTTGTAAGTAAAACTTGGTGAGGTTGCTAGGAATGCTCTAATAAGCCTCTTATCAAACATTCTAAAACTCAAATAAGCTCTAAAACCCAAATAAGATAGTTCCATGGGCTTCTATGGCCCAGATCACTTGAACGCTTTGGGCCTGACCCTGTTCAAAAAGGCCTCGGCCACACCTTACTTCATATTACAAATACTAGATTTGAGAATAAAAAGGCATTGGAGCTATCTAGTTGGTATTAAAAAACAAAGGTTGTGGCTCAGCTCACTATGCCTTGTGTCACGTGCGTTCTCACACCAGCCATGTACTGGACATTCCAAGTCATTGGTTTGGGAGTAGAAAGCATCTGAATAGGCTAATCACTTCGGTTAGCAAGCGCTCCGTGATACTTGGCTTAATGTTTTAAAAAGTATGTCACCTCATCAATAATCCTAACCCTTAATGCGTAGATACGGCCGGTTAAGATGACCGAGTAGATTTTGGAGTATATGCTCGAGTACCCCTAGACGGACTGATCTCTAGAATCATGATGCCTCTACACACAAATACATTATCCATATGAAGAAAGCTTATGCTATCCTAGGGGCTCAGACCTGGACTTAGAATGTGGGTAATGGAATGGTGTTTTTCTATCGTTTTAGTTGAATTGCTTATTTCAAAATGCCAATGGCGTAAGATTTGGGCTAGCATTCCTTTGAGGATGGAAGGGTACCCCTACGCTCTTTTTTTTTGTTTTTGGTAAAGAGGGTTCTCATGGAGCTCTGGATGAAGAAATAACCGGAACCACCCGAAATATGCCTTATGCATGGGTTGTTTATCAATTACAAATATCATTATTTTCCTATAATTTCCAAAATTCTCCCGTATATGCATTTTTTTTTTTGGGTTTTATGCCCTGCCCATTAACTCTAGTTATTTTTTTTAACCCTTATGGTTAAATATTATTTTCTATACTTTTTTTAAAATCAAGGGTAAATGGGTGAACTATTGGTAAGAGGAGACACATGGCAAAAAGCCTCCTCAGACACACCGTCACACACCTCCTTGCGTCAAAGGAAGTAATTATTTTCCGTAATCCATTGGGCTACAGCAAGCAGCTAATGGGGTCTCGGCTTGTCTCTTGCGTAGCCAGAAACCCCTCTCGGGCAACCATAGAATAGGGGACATGTGGCGTTAAAAAGGGGAGAAGTCATTTCATTTTGTCCCCATGATTTTGATTTCTCTACCACTTGTCCCCTATTCTATGGTTGCCCCAGACAATGGATTTCTGGCTTCGCTAGAGACAATCCGAGGCCCCTATAAACCATCATGCAAGTCTCCATACCAACCGGTCTTTGGACACATGGCATCCATTCGTTGGCCTCGGATTGTCTCTGGCGAAGCCAGAAACCGGTCTCGAGCAACCATAGAATGTGCAACAGTTGGCAAAAAAATGGGGAGAAGTCATTTCATTTTCTCCCTATGATTTTGACTTCTCCTCGCTTGATATCTCTCATCCTTTTTCTCACATACTTATTGCCACATGTTTCATTATATGAGGAGAAGTCAAAATCATGGGCGCATGATTTTGACTTCCCCACCACTTGTCCTCCATTGTATGGTTGCCCGAGACAATCCCTTTCCGGCTACGCCAGAGACAATCCTAGGCCGCGTATTGGTGTTCACAACAAAGAAACCAGTAGAAGCTCGTAGACGCGGGTCCCTTTATGCCACTGTTCAAATAATATCAACGCGGGTCCCTTTATGCCACTGTTCAAATAATATCATGAAGAATCCAAGGAAAATCATCTTCAATTCTCCATTTCCAGAGACTTCGATCTCTCTTTTTCTTCTTTCTCGAAACATCACAAATAAACAAACCTACCAATTAGCACAGTAGCAATACACAGCATTTTTAGGAAACCGACCTTCACGTCCCCTATAAATTCTCCTCCACTTCTACTATCCCAACACATCATTAGTCAGTTTCTAGCATCCAACAAGCTTTCCTGATATCAATTCTATCTCACATTCAATTTTCGTTTCCGCAATTTAGTCTCTCCCTAGATATTCAAACCAAGATGTCGATCATTCCTAGCATCTTTGGTGGCCGCAGAAGCAACGTTTACGATCCATTCTCTCTCAACATATGGGATCCATTTCAGGATTTCCCCTTCACAACTTCTCTTACTGCTGCTCGCCCTGAATTCTCAGACGAAACAGCCGCATTCGCGAACACCCGTATCGATTGGAAGGAGACCCCAGAAGCCCACGTCTTCAAAGCTGAACTTCCTGGGCTAAAGAAGGAAGAAGTGAGGGTCGAAGTGGAGGAGGGTAGAGTCCTCAAAATCAGCGGAGAGAGGAGCAAAGAGGAGGAGGAGAAGAACGACAAGTGGCACCGCATAGAGCGCAGCAGCGGTAAGTTCCTCCGTCGATTCAGGTTGCCTGAGAATGTGAAGGTTGATCAGGTGAAGGCCTCCATGGAGAATGGTTTACTCACTGTGACTGTCCCCAAAGAGGAGGTGAACAAGCCCGATGTAAAAGCAATTGATATCTCCGGTTGAACCAAAATATGTTATGAGTGCAACAATCATAAAACCTGAAATCAAAGAGAGAGAGAAATAAATTTAGAGTGTCTGTTTGTACTGAGAGTGAAGCTGTTTCAGGGTTGTTGGGATCTTTGTCTGTGTGTGTAGAAGTGGCAGCTGATAGCCATGGTTTATCAATGGAAGTACTTCTTTCCTTGTTGTTTCTAATCTTCTTCTTATGTCATATTTAAGTTACCGAGCCTTGTTTGGCCGGACTCTCTTCTCATTTTCCCATGATCTGTCATTATGCCCAGCGACGAGCTCGGGTAAACCTTGCTTAGTGCTTAGTGCTGAAATGTCAAAATTAAAACCCAAGGTTGCTCTGGGCCTGGTCAGACGGCATATACCGAGGTTGGATTTTGGGTTGAGTCAGAGCTAATTGAAAATTTTATCGTGGGACCTCAGGCCCAAATTCTTGGACCCTGAATTTATACCACCGTGAACCATGTCTAAATTGTAGGAAAGGAGATTTGATCTGTCGTTTTTAGCAACTCTTATTAAATCTAATAAGATTATTCGGATTAGATTTAGAAAATAAGTTCAGGCTTCTTTTTTTTTGGGTCTTGTTTTACAATAATTTCTTTGGTAAGATCAACCACTTATTTGAGGGGAATTTGAATGGGATGGAGAGAATAGACATTTTTAATAAGTTTTAGGAACATAAAGACATTATAAAAAAAATTAAGGACATAAAAGTATATCTAAAGTTAATTAAGTGCGCATGTATGCAAATAAACCTCTACCTACTTTAGCGCAATTAGTTATTAAAGAAAATATTGGTGAGATTATTTATTATTTTAAAAAGAAAATCTCTTATATTAAAACATTAGACATTAGATTAAACATTTACCAAATATTCTCACTTCATAATAAATTCTTATTCATTTTATAGACAAACAAATTAACTCCAATTTTTACCGTTGCCAACACTCACTAAATATCATGAAGAACCAATTCCTCTCAATAAGTTTTCGACGTGTAGGTTTCCTCCTCCTCCTCCTTGCTGTCATAATTCGATAGGTCCCTTAGAGCCTGGGAACTATTTTTGCATGACAATATGAAGAGCGTCATGGAAAACACTTGCAATGACGGGTCTTGTAAGGTATCTTAGGGCTCTTTTCATTTGTCAGTGTATGAGACATAAGGGGTTCCCTTTTGGGGTCTCCTGCTAGGATTTGTGAGGAATTGGCTTGTAACTGGTTTTTGGGTTTTGTGCATGGGGCTTCTAGGAGGTCTGTCGGATCCTCCTTGGGTCTTCTCTACTCCCTTTCTCTTCTTGCTTTCTTTCTCCTTGTTTTTCTCTTTTTACTTTTTCCTAATAAATTTGGTTGGGTCTACCTTAACCCTGACTTTCTTCCTTTCAACCAAAAAATCGTAAGAGTATTCTTCTTGAGTAGGGGTGAAAATAATGGCTAAGCCAAAATATATTATTTTTTGAATTTATTTTAAATAAAAAATGGTAGCTCTGAAGCATATTTCCAAATTCTCATTTTCATTGTGAAATATCACTACTTTGCCTTCTTTACCATTTAGTTTGAATACAAATTGGAGCTCAGTTTAATGCCATTGAAAGGAGTTCTCTTTTTACGCTGACGGTGGCAATCTCGTAACTTATGGAAAAAAAAGTTTATTACAAAATTACCCCTATATATTACAAAATTATTCTTAATTTTTTCCGTAATTACAAAATTGTCACTGTCATATAATAAAAAGGGGAGCTCCCGACTCAAAATTAATCTCTTTACCTTTAGTTATTTGAGGGCAACAATGACAATTGTGGCACCTAATGTGAAATTTAGGAAAAAAATTAAGAATCTACGTCTCAAGTAATACTTGACTTAGAGAATCTTCAGTCTCAAAAAGACCAAGCAATAGCAAGTCTGCTGTAGCCTTTGGGCTACAATAGAGACGGTTGTTAATCCACATTGTCTCCGATATTTGGCCAGATTTTTTGAAGGCCAGGATCTTTAATCTTTTGTAAGTGGTTAAATTCCTACAAAGACAAGAGATCATGACATGTAAACACCCATGACACAGGGAAGAACACAATGAGTATCTATCATAGACGATTTGCTTCCATCTCTCTCGTGAGTAACAATCTCATTAGCTTTCGGCCTGTAGATTCTTTACAAATGGGATAGCGACAGCAAAGTATCGAACAGAAGGCTGAAAATGGGTAGTACTATCAAACCCTCATCATGTACTGCATATATTACGTCACACGTACGATCATAGCCGTAGATATCTCCGTATTTATATCCTTTCTTCCAACCTTATCTCCACCTCGTCGTCTCTTTAGTCATTACAATTTACAACCACAACATCTGCGATGGACCAAAACTCAATGCATCATGGCATGGGAGAAATGTCGCCGCCGCCGATGAACGGCACCGGCATGAACGACATGCACCAGAAAATGATGATGCACATGACCTTCTTCTGGGGAAAAAACGCCGCAATTCTCTTCTCGGGATGGCCCGGCACGAGCACCGGCATGTACGTATTGGCCTTGATTCTCGTCTTTGGCCTCTCGGTGCTCGTCGAGTGGCTCTCCCATTCCCGGCTGCTCAAATCCAGTACCAACAACGTCGCTGCAGGGCTTGTGCAGACGGCTATGCATACCATTCGTGTTGGACTTGCTTATATGCTTATGCTTGCTCTCATGTCCTTTAATGGCGGTGTCTTCCTTGTAGCTGTTGCCGGACATTCGATCGGATTCTTACTTTTCGGCAGTCGGATTTTTAGGAAGTCGGAGATACCGCCTTATGAGAAACACTCCGATCTTCCTCCCATGTCGTGCTGATTAGAAGACCCGTTTGGTTCTTGGATTTGGGTATGCAGTTTGATTATTTTTCGGTTTTTATTAGAAGAACAAGCGTCTCTATGTTGATGATATTGACGACAAGGGATGGGTGTGAATCAGTTTTCTTAGAGGATTGTATAAGAAATAAATAAACGAGAATGGAAATTTAAGAGGTTATCAGATCAACCCTATTTCCACAATTTTTACATCTTTTGTACATCTGACCTTATGTTGTTTATTGGAGGTCAGAGTGAGGATTATCATATAGTGTTTTGGGTGGCTGTGAGACGATGAAGCAAGATAAGGCTTCAATTGTGTATCTTACCTACCGTCCATTAATATCTGTAATTGTGTCAGCATTGTAGATTGTCATTGGGTATGCATAGCCTTTTAGGTTGTCACGGGAAGCAATTCGTCTGTGTTCTTATGTGGTCATTAGTGTTTGAGGGCCAAGATCAAATCTTGTGTGCGGATTTAACAGTTGTAAACGGCTGTTCCAAAAATTCAATTCATAGGGAAGAACCCAGGAAGAATACAGAAAATAGAGAAGCAGATGGCTTGGTAGAAATAAGCAGCATTTCAAGTCTGATGCCATAGGTACTAATGACTAATCCCATAATTTCTCAAAAAGTATATCATAATTCATAATAAGTAGGGCTTTTCAGATTGAGGGAAGGGCCAAAACTACTACCAGTTTAGCTTAGAGAGGGAGCTCCACCAATATGTATTCAAGCGGAGCTCCGCCTCATATTTAAACTCAATCTGAAAAGCACTACTCATTATGGGATTATAAAGCATAGAAAATGAATGGTTATACAGCAATGGTTCTGTCAAAGATTTGCTCCTGCTGTAAACATGAAATGAGAGCACAAGTTGTATGGATTTAATTTTGGGTTGTTTACATAATCTTTAATAATTTTCTAAGAAAAAAATTGCATGAAAAAGCAATCTGCTTTCTATAGAATGCCCTAGTTAGAAACTAATTATTAACTTGTTTGGCAAGATGAAGATGGAGCATTGACCTGCTCAGGGGCGGAGCTACATGGGGCCAGGGGGGCTGAATCCCCCCTGAAATTTTGGGAAAAAATCTCCAAAAGTATTAATAGGGCGGAGTAGCCTGGGAAATTAAGGGGCAAAGCCAGGGGACGGGGGTTCTAGCCCCCCCCCCAAGAAAAAATAAATTCTTTATAAGCAGATGCCCCCAACACTATCAAGATGACTCATGAACTTGGCACCCGAACGCCATTGTTAGCTGCCCTGCAAGAAAATCTTGGCTCCACCCCTGTTAATGCTCCTTGTGACACCATATGCTCAGTGCATGAGGTCTAAAGGCAAAGGGCACAATGATTCAAACAGTAAGGAGTGTATTACCTGAAGTGTCAAGAAATTAGGAGGATATTTGTAACTAATTAAAATTGCAGGGGGCACTCCAAAATGGTAATAATTATAGGAAAATAATCACCTCCTCGGTCGGTGACGCGAGGAGGGGCGTCTCGGATCCCATTTTCTTTCCATGCTTCTAACCCCATTTTACTGTGACCAATCTTAGGATTCATCCATCTACCCTTGGTTTTTAGAAAAATAAAATAAAAATTAATTAATTAAAGGGTTAAAAAAAACAAACCTGAGTTAATGGGAGTTGAAGGGCCGGCTATGTGAGAGTGAGGAGGAATAGTCCCCTCCTCGGCCGACGAGGGGACTATTGCTCATAATAATAATTCATCAAAGACTGCACTCACCTCAGAGACCTCGTCTAGAACAATGACATGAAAAGTATTTTTGAAATCATAAGCAGCTTATAATTCTTTATGATATTCTTAAAATGTGAAATCTTTGGCATTTTATATGTAATGTATAAAATTGAAAGTAACTATTAAAATAAAGAGCTACTATTATTGAAAGAAGCTTGGGTTTATGGCAAGGTTTGAAATTTCAAAATCTAGGGAGATTTCG
Organism: Tetracentron sinense; assembly: GCA_015143295.1. Taxonomy (NCBI): domain Eukaryota; kingdom Viridiplantae; phylum Streptophyta; class Magnoliopsida; order Trochodendrales; family Trochodendraceae; genus Tetracentron; species Tetracentron sinense. Next base: position 10,240,336 of record CM026557.1, on the reverse strand, counting down.
GTCAGCACCCGAACCGAAATCCCGAAAAATTGTGGGATCTCGGCGAAATTTTGAATTCAGAAATATTAATATTTTATTAATTATATTTATATTAAAAAATATTTTTTTATTAAAATGTTATATATTTTTATAAATATTATTATTTTATTTTAAAATTAATATATAAATTTCCAAATTTTCAATAAAAATATCAAAATATTTCAGAATATTAATTTTAAAAAACAATAAAAAAAACTTATTAATAAATTTCTGAAATATCACCAAAATTTCGAAATCCAACATTTGACTCGAAATTTCTGAAATTTCGGCCGAAATCGTGTTTTCCGAAATCCACTTTGTAACGATGTCATTGGGGTTTATGAAATCGAAATTTCGTGAAATTTCAACGAAATTTAAAACTCAGTTTATGACATCTGCTCAGCGGTTACCCTAGGTCTCATCATGTATGTTTAGATTAACCCTTACCAACTATTAAAAAAAAAAAAAAAAAAATTGAATTATTCAAAGGCAACAGCCCTGGGATTGTGCACACTTTTCTCCTAAAATGTGCTTAGGGTATGCAGACGAATCACGCGCGCAATCGACTCTCGCACGGCATGCATCATGCTAAACGAGAGATCCAAAGTGTAACAAAAGAAGCCGTGAGTTCTTTTGAATTGAAATATCAAATTGCTGTTTAAGAATTCGAAAGGCCGCATTGGGCCTGTGCAATTTCTCACCCATCAATTTCTCTTTCGCATTTGATGTTTGGAGGTGTGGATCATATTCTGTCGGGTATTCTTTGACCCTTTTGTAAATGGATGGATGGTTCGGAAGTGAACCCTTGTATCAATAAAATAAGTAAATAAATGTAATGGGCAGCTATGCCCGAAAAGAATAGAAATGCTACCCTAGTCGCAATCTTCCCTAGACGCAAGGTGGTGACAACAACTGTGGAGAAAAAATTGATTTTGTGCACCTGGGGTTAGCACTCCTCGAAAAGGTAAATCTAGCCACAAAAAATACGGTTATAACCTGAAAATATTAAATTAAAATTGTACAAAGGGAGGGCCCTCGATTACATTTAGGGTTGTCAATGAGCCGAGCCAGCTTGTGAGCTAGCTCGATATTCATCTTGAAATGGGTCGAGCTTGAGTTGGTATGCGAACTCGTTTATCCCAACCGAGTTAAATGATTGAGCTCGTTTGTTAATCAATACGAACATAAGCAACAAACTGCACGGCTCGACTCAACTCGATTAATTCTACTGTATTACCCTAATAATAATAGTTTTCATATAAAAATTGAGAAACATAAATATAAATTTTGCTGTCAAGGTAAAACTTAAAAGTTTACTTCACCCTATCTTAATTTATAGTTTATCTCATTAGCCTTATGAAACTAATTACGCTGAGTTCTTAAATTTTTTTTTTTTTTTGGGGAGAATCTAATAGGCATGATCAACTCTTAAGATATTGAATTAAGTTTTTTATAAATTAAAATTAGGGGTAAACAAGCCTAAAATAATAGGAAAAACTTGCGAGTCCGATCAAGTTCAATTGTCTAGACAAGCCAAACCCAGGCTTAACATTTGTGAGCTCTAATTGAACTCGAGACGAGCTTGAGCCAACATATATATGTCACAAGCTGAGCTTGATTAGTAACAGCTCCGCTCAAATCACTCGTTTACACCTAATTACATGTAAGCCATATTAAGCTTTACATCGTGCCAAACGAGCAATATTGTGAGGTCTACAGTTACTACTTTTTAGGGCGAGGTATAAGATATGTGTACTTTTCAAAATGCTTCTCGCTTACTTTGGAAGGCTTCCATTATATTTCCAGGTGGAACTTCCCCTATATTGGGAATGATATTTTCAAATAATTTTCTTCAACTGATTGTACAATGTATCAGCCACTATCCCTCTTAAGAAAATGTATTCAAGTAGGATCCTCTTTTAGTGAGTCATTTTTTATTTTATGAGACTTGATTGCTCATTTGAAATCTTATGGGAATTTCCTCCCAATAGGCAAAAAAACATAATACATTTAGTTCTCAAAAGAAAATGCACAGAAAATGCACAGAATTTAATGACAAATCTTGCAAAGTGCTGGCCTTTATAATTCTCTCCAAAAGAGCGGAAATTTATAAGATTTGAACCGTGCTAGCCTCTCAAGCAACCCTTACTCTTAGCCGAAAACTAGCACCTATCCATGCATTCAATCAAAAACTAACACGTCCTTATTTTAACAAGTGGTAATTTTTGCCTGAGAGTGGGGACCGCTTGACCATAAAGTTAGCACGCCTCATAAGGTTTACACAAACTAGTTGTTACCTACTCCTAAATCACTCTTTCAAATGGATTAGACGAATTGTTCACTTAAATGGGTTAGGCAAATAAATTAGGGTTAAGGGTTTCTGTATTGGAATGAGTACAAGAGCACCCTCCAACTAGCCGGGCCACGTACATGTTTGCTATCTTCTTTGTATTTTTGCTCTGTGCAGCTGTGGAGGATTTTTCGATCCTTAAAAAAAGAAAAAAGAAAAAAAAATCACCCCATGATGAAGTCGGGTTAGGCAAGAAGTGAACCTACCTGTTTATCAAATGCCAATTATATCAACAGTGAGTCCATTTGTTGTGTGCAACTCAGCACACAGATCTTATTTACTGCCATTAATTAGAGCCCCACGTAATTAAATTAAGGATATATTAGTAAAAAATTCTCGGGGTCATTTTGCCCTTCACAATTTGTAGACACAAGATCTGGGTGCTGAGTTGCACACACAAAACATACTCTCAATGGGTGGACATGAAGCCAGGTACAAGCCCAACCGTCACCAGGGTGGTTCTTGCCTCCGAGCACACGTTTCTCATGGGCCTCAATTATTTGGTTATGCTCTCCATCTTTCCCTCCAACGGCGGAATTTTCCTCCTCACATCGCGGGCCATGCCCTTGGGCTCTTTCTTTCAAAGCACCTTGCTGATGCCGCTCTATCAGCGGAATCCACGCCCAATGAAAGGCCCATTGTTATCCTCTGATATTAATGCTATGTTTGGTTGTCTAGAAATTAAGCGAAAACATGGAAAAGAAAAGAAAATTTTGGATTTTTAATTATGTTTTTTATAATTTTCTTTTCTTTTCTTTTCCATGTTTTTACTTATTTTCTTGGCAACCAAACATAGGGTAAAGTTTATTCGGGATTCCTAGCTCCACCAATAATCACTCTATCTAATACGTATTCTCCATTGGGTAGACTGCAGACAAGGATTTTGAGTAGCCTGGGGTTAACAAAATCCATCCTCCATTTTGTCTCTCTTTGGAAGAGGTCCTTTGTTCAAGTGCCCCGTTTGACATCACTCCTAAGAAACAATTCTCTATTTCCTAGAAATAGAAACTCTCCTATGAAATTAAGAATTGTTCCTTTGGAGTGATGCCAAACGGGCCTAAGTTTCACTCTGTTCTGATTTTCCAAGATCCGCATTGCGCTGGGCCAATCAATGTGCGAGCATGTAAGCCTGGACTAGTACGGAAGGATCAAAGATTAAGGCCCAAGGTTGCTCAAATGAGGCCTCATGGCCTACCTTTCCCTTTTATTAAGGTGTCACTCGGCCTATCAATGGATCGGATCAGGACCTCGTGGCCCACCTGAATTAGATTTTTTTTACGTGATTAAATACAATTTAAAAAAAATTAATAGTAATCGAATCGAGTCCAGATCTTTAAAAAATAATCGGATTCGAATTCAGATCGAATAAGTTAAGATCCGACGAATCTCAGATCGGATCCAGATATGTAATCGGATCGGATCTGGATATAGGTAGATATGATCCGAATCCGACCTGTTGACAACCCTACTCATGGCGCACCTTGTATCATCTAAAAGGCTGTAATTTATCAAAGGAAATCGGATAACAACCAATCCCAATTGAATTCAGAGAGAGTTCAATTGCACCCACAAGTTAAAAAATATTTAAATATTATTTTGTGAATTCTTTAAAGTAAAAAAAACTGAAGAGAGCTAGTCCATCCAATTTAAAATCTAACTGCAACAAGGCTCATGCATTTAATGGTGGACCCCACTTCATGTTTGGTGTTGTTAGATTTTCAATCAGACGGTCGACTCTTAATATTACATTTTTAATCACTTCCCAAAAAAAAAAAAAACGACTCCAAAACCAAATTTATAAACTCCCACTAAGCCTTGTTAGTTGTTGTTACCTCTAGAAAAGTTGGGAGTGAAACTTGGCTACAATAATCTATCTAGCCCAAAACTATACGGAACTAACTGACCAAAAATTACAAAAGCATTAATTAGACATAATATTTTTGCGCATCCACATCGACCATCTTTAGGAATGGCCACCAAATACTAAATTTCCAACAATGAAATCCCCCCATAAATTCATAAAATTGTCAATAGAGCAATAGTGTGAACTATTGCTCCTAGTTCTGAATTTGGGATAATTTTTTTTAACCCAGTGATTAAGTTTTTTTAAAATTTAATTTCTTAAAACAAAAGGTAGATGAGTGAACCCTAAGGTGAGTGAATCTTAACCACAATTAAAGAGAGTCAAAAGGGGGGACATATGGAAAGAAAAGGAGAGCACCCCTTCTCGTGTCACAGACGGAGGAAGTGATTATTTTCCTTACAAAAAATAGGTTTATATTTTGTAAAAGTTGAGCGTTAGATGACGATTTTTATGCTGCAGCAAAATGGTTGTTCTCAGCCAAGTTCCACTTGAAAAGTTGAAACCATTTTTTTTGTTTTTTGATAAGACTAATCCCCGAGGCTGCGACGAAGAAACCTATATTTCTTCCTTTTGAATATAACGTTTTCTCCACCCGGAGCACTCAACTAATTAGTGTTGCATCCACTGTGAGTTTGAAATCTGCGTTTCGGGGCTACCCTGTTTGAAAAAAGTGGATAAAAGTATATATTAATTATTATTATTAGTGAGTGAACCAATTACATGACTGTTCTACTATATTGCTAATGCGCTATCCCAAATGCGCATTCTCTTCCCCCCAATAATCCCATTAGTTATTGGCCAGGAGATTCTATACATTGTATGTAATTAAAATTCCAACAAAGTATTGAGAAGGGATAGTTGTACTATCAAACCCTCATCATGTACTGCAAATATTACTCCACACGTACTATCACAACCGGGGCGATCTCCTAATTTATAGCCTTTCTTACTACCTTATCCCCTTATCTCTTTACACATTGTTTTAAAACTTCTCAAGTTAGACTCCAAATTCAGCTTAGACTAGACAGTGTTTTGAGTAAAATCACTGCAAAACTCTGTTCCAATCGATTTTGGGGAATTACTCAGTTGAATCAACTGAGTCGACTTTACTAAGTCTCGTAAAAGCAGATCAGTCATTTGAAATATATAAAAGGATAAGGGATTAAGATTCCAATTCCAAAGCCCAAGTAAGAGGAAGAGGGAGGCTCTCAACAGATACTCCATCCTTTTCTTCTTCTAGCTGCTCCCTGGGCTCCTAGTGATGTTCTCTCTCTCTTCACTTTCTCTGTCTCTCTCTATTCCCTCATATATTTTTTCTAGTTTTAGGTGCCAAAACTTGGTTGAGTTTTTGAGTTGACTCCACCTAATAAGATTTCAAGTTTAGTCGAGTTTTCGAGCTTTAAAACACTATCTTTACAATTACAAACATCTGGGATGAACAACGACTTAATCCATCATGGCATGGGAGGAATGCTGCCGACGACAAACATCACTGGGATGAGTAACATGCACATGCACCGGAAATTGATGATGCACATGACCTTCTTCTGGGGAAAGAAGACGGAAATTCTCTTCTTGGGATGGCCCGACATGTACGTATTGGCCTTCGTCTTTGGCATCTCGGTGCTTTTAGAGTGGCTCTCCCATTGCCGGCTGATGCAATCTAGTACGAACAACTTGCCGGCCGGGCTTGTGCAAACTGCTATGCATGCCATTCGCGTTGGACTTGCTTATATGCTTATGCTTGCAGTCATGTCCTTCAATGGTGTTGTCTTCCTTGTAGCTGTTGCCGGACATTCGATCGGATTCTTACTTTTCGGCAGTCGGGTTTTTAAGAAGTCGGAGATGTCGCCTTATGAGAAACCCTCCGATCTTCCTCCAATGTCGTGCTGATTAGAAAATCCATTTGGTTCTGCAGTTTGATTTCCTTTTCCCTTTCAGGGGTGTAGAAGAACAAGCATCTCTATGTTGATATCGACAACCGAACATTGGTGTGAATAAGTTTTCTTAGGTGTGAATAAGGTCTGTTCTCTTGCATAGGCGTATAAAGTCCAACACTTTACGAGTTTAGTTTTGTTTAATAGACCGTATGCATCTTATTCCAGGACTACATGTTTGGATGCTTGTCATCTACTGAGTTGTAATTCCAATGTAAGACTTTAAATGCATCAAAGTAAAGTAAATGATTTCAAATTTCATTAAAAAAATGAACAAATGATAGGCCTACTTGGGATTTCCATTTGCAAACTTAAGGTTGGTCCTTATTGACCCACACCCCCAACTCTTAAATACTCATCAATTGTGGTGAAAATTTCAAAATGGGAATGGACCAATGAGGACAGCAAATGGTGATTCTAGGTACATTAACCATTTTCCTAAAATATGGTAAGACTTGAAATCACATAATTGTAAGAATTGATATAATTAAAAACTTTGAGAAAGTGACTAGAAAGTCTCAATCTCGGCAAAGGCAAAAGAACAAACCCTTAGATAATTGTATAATTATGGATGTCAAGAGTGCGGATTTATGTTATGGTGTTTTGGGTGGGTAACCATGAGACGATGAAACAAGATAAGGCTTCAATTTGTATATCTCATCTGCAATGCATTGATATCTGTAATGGTGTCAGTATTACCCCGCAATGAGTGTATATGTACATAGTTTGCCAATCCACAATTTAGGTTTTCACCAATTGGGATTTGTCAGATGACAAGCAGATTGTGGGTTGATGGAAAATTAGTGAAAAACCCAAACAACAAAATAACAAAAAGAACACTAATATGGTAGTCATGAAAGAACCTGCTAATATGAAGATGAAAGTGAGGGATAGAGAGAGAAGCGACGAAGACATGGGAAAAAAAAAATCAAATAATCAACAATCTCCACCAATAACAGAAGATTCATGGCAAACCCTCTAGCTTATACCCCAAATCTGCATTTAAGATTCAATGTATATAATAATTATTGAGATTCAAGAATAATATCAACTTGTTAACTTAAACAATATTATTCTGATCCTAGATTTAGACCATGCAATTAATTTTCTACAATTCATAATCAAAACAGACAAAGATTGAAATAGATAATCTCATACCTTTTGCTGGAATTTCCCTATTCCCTTCATAATGTGATGTTGGGTTTCTCGGCGCTTGAGAGGATGAGAGGAGTCTTCTCTTTTCTCCTTAGGTTTGATTCAATGGGGCTTCTGATGACGTAAGAGAAAAGAGAGATTTTCCCTTTCTTTATATACCCTTGAAACCCTACCCATCATAAGATCCAAAGGCTGAGAGGAATCACACCAAATATCTAACGGTCGTCAACCCTGACCATCTTGTTAGCTTTAATAACACTTAAGGGTCTCTGTTTGATCACTTTTCTTTAGTGTGATCCTTTAACCTTATTATTCTCTATTGATAGTATTACAATCCAAGTTTTTTGAAAACCTAAGGATTGCGCCAGACCACATGGGTTTTTATTTAATAAGAAACACCCTAACAATAATTAGTTTCTATACTTCGTTTGTATAGATTATTTAACCTTACTGTGATAGGTCAAGGCACCCGCTTATATGGAATTGTGATTAGAAGACGCTAAATAGCAAGAACTAGCTAAGACACGGCTTTGACAATGCTTTAGGAAACACAACAAACCACTTTTCAGACCGAATGCTTCTAGAGGTACTACTAACTAAACCAAAGTCAATATTTGTGAAGAATTAGTCTAATTTGGAACATCATAGGATAAAAATACTGATGTATTTGTGGCGTCGTGGGATCTATTCTCAATGGGTGACAACTTGCAAGAGCTCCGCTCCTCGCTGCTAACCACGAACTGATGCTACCAACTGGAGGCAAATGATATCCGAAAAGGAGAAAAGGCCTCATGCAACATGACATTGTTCCTTTTTTTTTATAGATCTGAGAGGACTCCCTGTGCTATGCATAATTATCTAGAAAAATGAGAGTGTAAGTAAATTCATGTCTCTAACACTAACACTACAAACCAGATGAACAAAACTGAACAATTGGGATATGATCCAACTTTTCCAGCTCCAAAAAAAACCTTTGAATCGAGGATCTCTCAGTGATCACTCGATCCTTTGATTTATTAATGATCATGAAATTAGAAAGTGAAAAAAAAAGATGTATTGGATGATCGTCATTGATTATCATACATGGTAGCTGTCAAGCTGTATGTGTTCTCATTGTTAGCGCCTACTACATATTTTTCATCATCTTGCTATACATTTTTACAAATAAAATAGAAATGATTGAACCATGAAACAAACTCTATTACCATTTTAATTCTAAAGAAAGAAAACTCAATACTATGCATTTTCTAATCATATAGAAAGAAAACTTTATTTCCCATGCTTGTCAACTCTTGGAACCTTGAGACAATTATTTGGCTTACAGAGATGGTTAGACCACATTATGTGAGCAAGTGCAGAAAACAGACTCATATGCATTAGCTCATAATGGCAAAAGATTAGCTCTGGTGGCTGCCCGAGCTGGTCTCTCGGGCATCCACAAACCAGCGGGCATGTGAAACTGTGAGAGTGACAAATATAACTACGCTTGGCCATGCTGCAAAGCAGGCCTAAAAAATGGAAGGGAAAGTGTGCACATATTGCTTGCTCCTTTCTATGCTGTGTTAATCAATCCATGAACGTTATGATATGGTGCTTCGAAAGATAATGGTTGGCAAGGGAAGCAAATTGTCTATGACCTTCCCCGTGTTAATGGCCAGGATCTCTTCTACAGCCGTTAAGAGTTTCTATTCCCAGGGTATAAGGAATTGTTCCTTGGGAGTGATGGCAAACGGGCCCTAAATCTATACAAACAATAGATCCTGGTCTTCAACAAGAGAAGGCCATAGACGATTTGCTTCTTGACTTGACTTTGGTTTGGGAATCCGTTACAGAGGGGGACTGACCTTACCGGATAGAGTCTATGAATCAACCCAGTTAACCCTTCCGGTATATCCATTAAATCAGTTGAGCACTGATTAGCTCACTAAGTCACCATGTATTTGACTATGTACCCTGCAATCAAATTCGACCAATAAGGACAGCACATTCCGCTACATAGTGGAATGCAGCGGGAAGTTAAACATTTCCCCTAAAGGAAACATTTCAGAAGAGCAATTCTTGGGTGGAACATAGTTAAACCTGACGCAACAAATTGTTAACCAAGAAAACTTTTTTACTTGCAAACCAGATAATTGTATTAAGAGGGAGGAATAAAATCCTACGATTGTAACTGGACTCGGGGGAGTCCAGTTATGCCCCTGAGGTCACCAAGTGTCCCTTTTGACACCCCTTAATTATGGTTACGATTCACCACCATTAGGGTTCACCCACACTTACCCTTGATTTTTAAAAAGAATATTAATTTTTAAAACCCTAGTTAAAAAAATATTAATATTGTAAAGTTAAGGGCGTAACCAGACACCCCCAATCCGGTTACAACCGTAGAGGATTTCATTCCTATTAGGAAACAAGAGGGGCACCTCTTGCAAGTTCCTTAAGAGTATTCGTTTGACAAGAAAGTGAGAGAAAGGAAAAGAAAAGTGTGTTTTCTTGCATCTTTCTTGGATTTGGTTTGCAAGAAACACACTTTCATTTTCTTGCACTTTCCCAATTATGACAAACTTTCTCCCAAAAACTTTATCCATCTTTTGATAGTTATTTTGTGAGAAAAATTAATTTTCTTTTCTTTTTCCTTTCTTTTCTTTTCCTTTCTTTTCTTTCACTCACTTTCTCGCCAACCGAACGCACCCTTAGGCTCCATTCTTTTAGTGGAACTTTTAAAGTCTAGAACTTTCATTATTTCATGTCTAAATGTATAGAATGTCTAGAACCATATTATTATGTAGAGTGCAATAGTTCTACAAATATAGAACTTTTAAATTCTACCAAAAATTTTGGATTTTTTACATTACATAGATATGGAACTTCTAACTAAATTGAACTCATAAATTTGACATATTATCAAGTAAAAAGGATAGAAAGCTTCTACCATCTCTTCCCAAACTCTTGTCACTTGTTCCAAAACATTGATGTTCCGGACTTCTAAAAGTTCCACTAAAAGAACGGAACCTTACATATTTTATAAAGAAAGAGGTCACAGGCCCACATGATACAGAGCATGGAACCTTCCCACAAGTTTTTAATAGAGGAGTGCTAGTCCCAGACGCACTAAGGGCCACTAATAAGTGAAATTTTTTCCATAGATGCATAGTGGGTGCAAGTGTGCAATACCACCAAAACGAGTTTGGATGGAGCTCGCGCTGTTGCCCCTTTCTATCTTACAAAGAAGGGCCCCACATTCAATAGGGGTAAACTGGAAATCAAAAAAAAATGGGCCCAATTTTTCATAAGACATGAAGGGGCAACAACGCAACAGCGTGCACTGTTGCCCATCCTAACACCACCAAAATGGTGTCCTAAGCAAAACTGAACCTGAAGGATGAAGTAACTTCAAAAAAAAAAAAAAAAACATCTGGACTATTCTCCCAAAGGAGATCGAATCACAGCCAACCACGATTGAACTAAGGATAGTTTAATTGCATTCAAAGGTCAACACATGTCTCTTTTAACTCCCATTAATCATGGTCAAGATTCATTAGGTCTTAGGGTTCAACAATCTAACCTTGGTTTTTAGAAGGAAAAAAAATAACCCTAGGGTTAAGAAAATTTTAACCCTAGGGTGTTTTTTTATAAGAAAATTCTAAAAAACTAAAGTTAAGGTAACTGAACCATTAAGAACGGTGAATCTTAACCACGATTAATAAAGATTAAAAGGACATATGTTGACATGTGAGTATGATTGAACTCTCCTCGAGTTCAATCACAATTGGTTATAGCCCATTGCAATTGAATTCAAGATAATTTAATTGCTAATGTGGCACATGTTGTTGTCCATATTTCAGTATTTATTACATCAATAAATGTATTCAACCTTAAATTATTAAAGTTTCATTAACAACAGTAATTAAATTAAATAATGCAACAATAACTTTCTATTACAGCAAATCAGAATATTAATACTGTCTTATATTTGAATATTCTGTTGAAGCAATGAATTAAAAGATACAGGAAAAATTGATAACTCACTGGTTTAGGAATTGATGAGAGTAGTAGATCAAGTCGAGAAGAACTCTTTCCTTAAGACAGATTTCGTCCCTCGCACAGGTGCTTTCGAATAGCGGACGTCTGCCTCCCAGGATGAAATGATCTTTACACAAGCAGAAGAAGCACTGCAATTTGCTTGTCCAGCGAACCAGAAACTTATGCAATGTACCTCTCTTGAATAACACAGACTTTTGAATATGCAGAAGAGATTAGAGGATAGGGAGTAGAAGAATAAATTTTCGTTCTCCAGAATATGCACAATAAAAGCCTTAAATAGCAGGCAAAGGAGACTATCCAGAATGGTCATGTCTCTTGGGTTTCAATTTTAAATCCAACAGACATGACTGTTGGGTTCAAATAGCTGTTGGAATTAAATGTATAAGTTGAACAGGCTCTAGCCCAGCAAAACAAAAAATAAATATAGGGGTCAGGCTTTAAGGCCCACTAGAACCAAGACAAGACAAGCCAAGCCAGCCAGCCGGACTGGACTCGGACTCGGACACGGGCGCAGGCCGGGTCGGGGCAGGGCGGCGGCGAGCGCGTGGTTGAGGTTGGTTCCACCTTGGTGTAAGTGCTCACTCCTTCGCAAAATTTGGGTGCCCCAAGGGCCCACCCCTTACTCCAAGTAAGGGTATTTAAACCACACTATAGGTTTAATAGTTTTCCAATGTGGGACTATTAAACTACACCATTCTTCAACTTACAACATATGTTCAAGTGGCCCACTTTGAGATGAATTTCTCATTCACCACTTCACTGTTTTGAACAAGTGAATATACTACGTCAATCTCCTCATGAAGGAGAACACGGATCAACTTGGACCCACCTCAAAACCCTTGTGGGTCCCACTTATATTTTGGGTCAAAGTTTGTAAAAAACTTGTTTTCCACATACCCAGATTTTTCAAAACAATATTTTTCCAACAATCCCCCACATGAATGAGAATTCTTGGACAGAATACAGAAATTATGCTGACACAAAAGAGAGAGTACATAATAGGAGACATCTTGTATAGGATAGGTAGCTTTTGGCTTTGAACCTTCCCTTGTGTAGAACTATCGGATTTACTAGCTAATCAGTGAACATGATGTCTTGAACTGTTCAGCCGTTATTGTGAACCAAGACAATAGAATACACACATGATATCCTCAAATATAGTTTAGTTCTCATTGTTGTGTTCATTTTGGCCCTGAACACGTTCTGGTTTCATGAGTGCTCTAGAGATTTTAGTCTAATCAATTCTCATAGAACCGGCCCAGTTCACACTCACATAGGTGATTCTTATTAAGAGTATTCTGCTATACTCCACTTGGTATTCCAAGATATAAGAAGCATTAATAACTTAGTTAATCCTAACACGATGCAGTCATCACTTTCTCATTACAGAAATGGGTAAGAGATATTATCTCTTAAGTGATTAGGTCGAGTCATGCACAACTTAGTTGTCCCTTTGAACCTAGATCTTGGGATCTCCAATCAACTAGGTTGAGTTTCCATTGTGAATACTCTTAAGTTATAGACTTTAACCTCATTCCCCTTGATGAGTTACTTACTTGCTCTTATACCTTTAGTTAAAGGATCAACAATATTATCCTTTGATCTTATGTATTCTAAAGAGATTATCCCACTTGAAAGCAAGTGTCTAACTGTATTATGTCTACGACGAATGTGTCGAGATTTTCCATTATACATGTGACTCTGTGCTCTTCCAATTGCAGATTGACTGTCGCAATGTATGCAGATTGCAGACACAGGTTTTTGCCACATCAGAATATCTTCTAAGAATTGTCGAAGTCATTTTGCTTATTCTCCAGCTTTGTCTAATGCAATGAATTCAGATTTCATTGTAGACCGTGCTATACATGTTTGCTTAGAAGATTTCCATGAAATTGCTGCACCCCCCAATGTAAAGACATATCCACTTGTGGATTTTGAGTCTTTAGTATCTGATATCCAATTTGCATCGCAGTATCCTTCAAGGACTGCTGGATATCTAGTGTAGCACAATGCATAGTTTTGGGTAAACTTTAAATATCGAAGTACCCTCACTATGGCTTTCCAGTGGTCTTCCCCTAGATTACTGGTATATCTACTCAGTTTACTTATGGAGTATGCTATATCAGGACGTGTACAGTTCATCATGTACATCAAGTTTCCTATGATTCTAGAATACTTCAATTGAGATATGTTTCACCAGTATTCTTAGCTAAATGTGTATTTCCATCTATTGGAGTCTTTGCTAGATGGTCATTGTACTTATTAAATTTTTCAAGTACTTTCTCAATATAATGTGATTGAGATAAAGCATATCCATCAGATGTTTTGGTAATTTTCATTCCCAAAATTATATCTGCCACTCCCATGTCTTTCATATCAAATTTTTTGTTCAACAATTTCTTAGTAGTTTTAATCATTTGATCATTACTCCATATGATGAGCATGTCATCCACATAAAGACATATTATGACATATCCTGTATCTATGTTTTTCACATAAATACATTTGTCACACTCGTTGATTTTGAATCCATTTGACAACATTGCATTGTCAAATTTTTCGCGTCATTGTTTCAGTGCTTGTTTCAATCCATAAAGTGATTTAACAAGCTTGCAGACTTTCCTTTCTTGTCCTAGAACACAAAACCCTTCTGGTTGTTCCATGTATATTTCTTCATTTAGATCCTCATTTAAGAAAGCCGTCTTGACATCCATTTGATGAATGTCAAGATTTTTTAATGCAGCAACTGCAATCATCATTCGAATTGATGTTATTCTTGTCACTAGAGAATATGTGTCAAAGTAATCTAGTCCTTCCTTTTGACTATATCCTTTGACCACAAGTCTTGCCTTGTATTTTTCAATTGAACCATCTATTTTCATTTTCCTTTTGAATATCCATTTATATCCAAGAGGTTTACTTCCTGATGGGAGATCAACTAACTCCCATGTATGATTATGTAGAATAGATTCAATTTCACTATTTACAACCTCTTTCCATAAAGGAGCTTCTGGACTTGACATAGCTTCCTTAAAAGTTTGAGGCTCATTTTCTAACAAAAATGTTAGAAAATCAGGACCAAAAGACTTTGACTTTTTAGCACGTTTGCTAAGTTTAGGTTCGTCACTATTACTTTCAAAGTCTTTATTACTACTCATGGTAGTATTCCTAGTTCTTTTAATTGAACTAGTCTCTTGTCCAGATTTACAAAGAAATACATTTTCAAAGAAATATGCATTCCTTGATTCAATAATAGTATTTACATGCATATCAGGATTTTCAGATTTGTGAATCAGAAATCTATATGTACTACTATTATTTACATAACCAATGAATATGCAATCAACAGTTTTAGGTCCGATCTTAGTCGTTTTAGGACTAGGAACAACCACTTTAGCTAAACACTCCCACACTTTCAGGTATTTGAAAGAAGGTGATCTTCCATTCCATATTTCATAGAGTATTTTATTGATTACCTTTCGGGGTATTTTATTTAAAATATAATTTGCAGAAAGAATTGCTTCCCCCCACAAATTCTGAGGTAATCCCGAACTAATCAACATAGCACTCATCATTTCTTTTAAGGTTCTATTTTTCCTTTCAGCAATACCATTTTTCCGAGGTGAGTAAGGTGCTGTAGTTTGGTGTATGATACCATGTTCTGAACAAAAAACACTAAAAGGTGCTTCATATTCATCACCTCTATCACTTAATTTTCCTGCTAGGTTGATTGTCAACTTCGGCTTTGTACTGTTTAAACATATCCAAAGCTTCATCTTTACTCCTCAAAAGATATATTTTACAATATCTAGAGCAATCATCAATGAAAGTAATAAAGTATTTCTTTCCCCCTCTAGTTTGTACAAATTTTAAATCACATATATCTGTGTGAATTAAATCTAAAGGTTCAGAATTCCTTTCAATAGATTGGAATGAAATTCTAGTTAATTTTGCTTCCACACAAACTTCACACTTATGATTTTTATCAAAATTACATTTAGGCAAACATCCTAAGTGTATAAGCTTACGTAAAGAATCATTATTTACATGTCCTAATCTACCATGCCATAAATTAGAAGACTCAAGCAAATAACTAGAAGATAATGCATTCTTATTCATATTTTTAGTCGGTACAACAGTCATTACATTAAGTTTGAAGAGTCCATCGCTCATATAACCCTTCCCTACATACATACCACTTTTAGTCAGGACAAACTTGTCTGACTCAAATGCTAATCTAAACTCATTCTTACATAACAAAGATCCTGAAACCAAATTCTTCCGGATGTCCGACACATGGAGCACATTGTTGAGGGTAAGTTCCTTGCCTTAAGTCATTTTCAGCACTACTTTTCCTTGTCCTTCAATTCTGGAAGTTGAGGAATTACCCATAAAGAGTTGCTCTCCATTTTCCACCACTTGATAAGAAGAAAACATATTCTTGTCAATACAAATGTGGCGAGTTGCTCCGGTGTCCACCCACCATTCTTTATAATTGCCAATGAGGTTCACCTCGGACACTACAGCGGACAAATTCATATCATGGACTCCATTTGAAACCATGTCAATTTCTGTGAAGTTGGCTTGAGCAGGTTTCTTGTTTTGGCTTATTCGCTTGCTCTTGTAATCCTTAGCTCGATGCCTAGGTTTATCACAAATGTAGCATTTTCTGGTGAATTTGAATCTCTTGTTCTCTCCACCTTTAAATCCTTTTGATGAGCCTTCATTGAATTGCCTCCTCTTTCCTTTAAATTTTTCCCCCTGTTCCACAACATTTGCCTTGGACTCCATTGGAAGTTTTCCGGTTTTCTTTTCAGAAATCCTGTTATCCTCTTCGATCCTCAATCTCACAATCAGTTCCTCCATTTTCATCTCCTTTCTTTTATGCTTCAGATAGTTCTTGAAATCTTTCCAGCGCAGGGGTAATTTTTCAATCATAGCTGCCACCTGAAAAGATTCACTAAGAACCATGTTTTCTGCATGAATGTCATGCAATTTCAATCATGGCTGCCACCTGAAAAGATTCACTAAGAATCATGTTTTCTACATGAATGTCATGCAAAATTAATTGGAGATCCTGGACTTGACTGATAACAGTCTTGGAGTCTGACATCACATATTCCAGAAATTTTCCGACCATGAACTTCTTCGCACCGGCATCTTCTGTCTTATATTTGATGTCCAAGGAATCCCAGAGTTCTTTTGCAGTTTTGATTGGGCTATACACATTATACAGTGTATTATCTAAGCCATTGATGATGTAGTTTCGTCATAGGAAATCAGAATTTTTTCATGCCTCTACAGCAGCAACCACTTGCTTATCAGTTTCTCCTTCCTTCAATACAGGAGCATCTTCTCTGAGAAATCTAGCCAGATTCAGAGTTGTAAGATAGAACAACATCTTTTACTGTCATCTTTTAAACTCTGTTCCATTAAACTTTTGTGACTTTTCACCATGGTTTACAGGAACAATAGGATGCAAAGAGGTATGCATAGCAGTAGGTGCAGTGACTGATTGACTTGTAGAATACATTATTTCTGATATACAGTATATAGAAATTAAATATTAATACAGTATTACAGAATGCAGAGATTTATTGTATTATACAGAATTCTGAAATCAGAAATAGTATACAGAACTCTGAAATTAGAACCAGTATACAGAATTCTGGAAATTATAAAGTGTACAGAATTCTGAATTGTAAACAGTATACAAAATCAAAAGTATAAAAACCAATATATTTAGTAAACTAAAGATTGAATACAGCGGAAATCTGTCTTAAGATTGTTGTCCATATTTCAGTATTTATTACATCAATAAGTGTATTCAACCTTAAATTATTAAAGTTTCATTAACAGCAGTATTTAAATTAAATAATGCAACAGTAACTTTCTGTTACAGCAAATCAGAATATTAATACTGTCTTATATTTGAATATTCTGTTGAAGCAATGAATTAAAAGATACAGGAAAAATTAATGACTCACTGGTTTAGGAATTGATGAGAGTAATAGATCAAGTCGAGAAGAACTCTCTCCTTAAGACAGATTTCGTCCTTCGCACAAATGCTTTCGAATAGCGGACGTCTGCCTCCCATGATGAAATGATCTTTACACAAGCAGAAGAAGCACTGCAATTTGCTTGTCCAGCGAATCAGAAACTTATGCAATGTACCTCTTTTGAATAACACAGACTTTTGAATATGCAGAAGAGATTAGAGGCTAGGGAGTAGAAGAATAAATTTTCATTCTCCAGAATATGCACAATAAAGGAGACTATCCAGAATGGTCATGTCTCAACAAAAAATAAATGTCAAGCCAAGCCAGCCGGACCGGACTCGGACACGGGCCGGGGCGGGGCGGCGGCGCGTGCGTGAGGTTGGTTCCACCTTGGTGTAAGTACTCACTCCTTCGCAAAATTTGGGTGCCCCAAGGGCCCACCCCTTACTCCAAGGTAATGGTATTTAAACCACACTATAGGTTCAATAGTTTTCCAATGTGGGAACTACACCATTCTTCTACTTACAACATATGTTCAAATGGCCCACTTTGGGATGAATTTCTCTTCACCACTTCAATGTTTTGAACAAATGATATACTACATTAATCTCCTCATGAAGGAGAACACGGATCAACTTGGACCCGCCTCAAAACCCTTATGAGTCCCACTTATATTTTGAGTCAAAGTTTGTAAAAAACTTGTTTTCCACGTACCCAGATTTTTCAAAACAGTGTTTTTCCAACACATGTTGGTTAGATGAGGAGAAAAGAGTGGAAATTCAAATTTCCAATTTTTTTGTTCTTGTAATCCACTCTTTTCTCCTCATCCATTCAGCATGTGTTACATATGCAATTAAATGCTCTTGAATTCCATTGCAATTTGGCAATGATCCTATCTCTATACGCTGAGTTACGGCCTTTACCTCATTACTGTAACCGATTGCAAAAACAAAAACAAGAGATTGGATCCTAGCCAATCACGATTGAACTTGGGTATGGTCGCACCCACAGGTCAACATGTGTTCTTTTTAATCCCTATTGATCGTGATTAAGATGCACTAACCCTGGAGGTTTAACAATCTAATCTTTGGTTTTTAGAAATTTTTAAACCTTAAAGTTAATTTTTTAAAGTATTTTTTTTTAAGAGCAATAGTCTCCTTGTTGGCCAAGGAGGGGACTATTACTCCTCACTCTCACATAGCTGACCCTTCAACTCCCATTAACTCGAGTTAATTTTTTTTAACCCTTTAATTAATTTTTTTTAATATTATTTTTCAAAAAACTAAGGCTAAATGAGTGAACCCTAAGGGCATATGAATCTTAACCATAATTACATGGGGTTAAAAGAGAGACACATGGCAAGAAATTAGGAGCTGAGACACCCCTCCTCGCGTCACCGACTGAGGAGGTGACTATTTTCCTTTTTCTAAAAGCGAAAGTTAAGAGTGTTGAACCTTAATAGTTAGAAAATCTAAACCACAATTAATAGGGGTTAATAGAGACGTGTGACCAGTAGGTCTGATTGAACTCTCCCTGAGATCATTCGTGAGGACCGGTTGGTTTGGCTCTGGCTAGGCCAGAACTCTCTGGCCTACTCCTCACGCAAGCTCATTTATTTATACTCTACCTACGCCAGTAGACTCAAGCCGGTCAGAAGTTCGCATGGGCATTAGAGCTCTTTCTGCTCGTACCCGGAAGATTGGATCCCCGACCTTTCCCTTGGAAGACCACACCCCTACCACTCACGCAAGAGGCGGGGTGTAACTCTTAATGTTATTATTTTCTGATAATTTCTTCTAAAATCTACGATTACGTACTTGAAGAACTCAGAGGGTTTAAATCTCAACTACAGTTAAGGGGTATCAGAAAAAGACACGTGTTGACCTCTAGTACGAGTGAGAAATGCAAATGATGGAATGCTTTAGGGCATTGACGGGGTTTTTGAGGAAAGCAAATCGTATTAGGCGTTCCCAGGATCTCTTGTACAGCATGATAGGTATTGTTTGGAATTCACAGCTGTACAAGAGATACGACCACCTAACACAGGGAGGGCCGTAGACAAATTTGGTTGCATTTTCGAGTGTGACTACACAAAACAAACAATTGCGTGAATCGCGGTCCAAAGGGAATGTCCATAAGATATGATATTAACTTATGACGGTGGAGATGGTAGCACCCCACACATCATGTGCAGAGCCATGGAACACTACAATGGTGAAACATCTGTTAGCAAATTGACAATCCTTGAGATCAAAAAGAAGGAACACTTGCTTCAGCTTGAATCCCCAACATGTGAACTGGTAGGGTAGTCCACAGAATCTTTATCCTCTTGCTGGGCACCAGCTCAACACCTTTGACCTTAATTAGAGAATGTGGTCCTCAAGTGCTCATGTCTGGCAAACAGAGACCAAAGAAGAAAACATCAAAACCAACACCATTTTTCTTATTATTAATTTCTGCCATGGTGGGTGATATTCACTGGGTTCTTGGGCCTTCTTCCCTGGCTATTCAGAGATCATTACAAAGCCAACAAAAGAACTGAACTTGGTGACAAAGAAAACCCCAATTTCTACTTATTACAAAAAACAAAACCCGTTCCTTCCACCTTCCACCTTCCCTTATCTTTTTCATCCCCAACAAACAAAAGTACCAAACAAAACGAACAGAAGCTTGTATATCCTTCTATCTAGAAAACATTACTCCTTATTTTTCCTAGTCTAACACTAACCAAAAAACATTATATCTTCTTCTTCTTCTTCTTCAGCAGTATTTCTGCACCCTCCTTCATCAATCAAATGCTAATTCCCTAACTACTTCCGTTTTCACCCATTAAGTAGAAGTCCAAACAGAATGATTGGGTCAATACGTCCACTCCTGTGGGAGGCGTATCTCATGGTTCATTGCTGGCTGTGGCCGCATGTTGCGCCTCTGTTGAGACAGAAGGCCATTGCTTCTCGCCATCACCGAACCTGCAAAACAAAAAACCAATTGGTACAAGAATTTACAGACTTAGTTTCCGAATTTGAAGTATTTGGAGAGTACTAGCTTTACCATGTTCAGGGACGAAACCCCCATTGAATCGAGCTCCCATATCGTCCAAGTTCAGGTTCAGGGCTTGCACCACTCTCGCTGGAAGTAGAACCGTCGAACATGCTAAACATAGAAACCCAGGACTAAGTAACAGCAATCCCCCTAATCAAAATACAAGGAAATTCATAGAAATCTTCCTACTGTTTTTATTTCTTTTTTTAGAACTGGCCTCCCCCAATAAAAAGGGTTACACCCTTTCTCCCAAAACCAGTAGGTTAAAAAAAAACCCCCAAAAAAATAAAATCAGGGTCACGCCAAAAAGTAGAAAAACCCAAATAATTTGGAATTTCTTAATTAGGATGCCAATCAGATATTCATCCTCCCAACAATTAGTAAAACAATCATAAATACCCAGCAGAATCAACGAACTCTAGACCTTTTCATTTTAAAGATCCCCAGATGAAAATGAAAAAAAATACCTGGTTTTTTGCGAGAGTCTGAGGTATTGCCGATTCTGCGAGGCAAGAAAACACCAGTTCCGCAGGACTCCCTTCTGGTGCCTGATCCTCCAAGGAAAACTGCTCTCATACCCGAACCAGTTTGTTGTTGTTGTTGGTGTTGCAGAGGAGGCCCTACAGATGAAGATAAGTCCAGAGGACGACCGCATCTGCCATTACCATACCCAACAGTCCTCGCACTGTTCTGAAGTTGCTGCTGATGCTGATGCTGATGGGTTGTCCCGGATTCCTTCACTTGTCTTCCCAACAGAGCCGAGGACTGTTGCTTCATCAGTTGCTGCTGTTTCAACTGTTGAAACTGTAAAAGATGAAACCCAACAAATAATCAGCAATCCAGAAACCAGGACCTCTGTTCTCTCCACTTTATGAGGAAAAAAAAAAACCTAGAAACTTACTTGATTTCTCTGAAACTGCTGGTGGGTAAGGACTTGATTTGAATAAAACCCAGTATTGGGGTTCTTAACCCGCGCAGAGACTGGAATGGGTTTGCTAGGGGGATCCAGAAGTCCTCTGCCATTGTAATACTGGGGTCCTTCGTTGTTCATCTTCATCCTCACGACCTGTCCTGCTGCAGCATAAAGCAGATCTAAAGCATCGCCATTCACATTCATTGGCATCGTTGGCGGGGATGAGACTTGCGAATGACCGTTTGAGCTTCCACGGTTCGAGCTCGTGCTGCAACCAGACCAGCTCTCAAACGCGGACAGTGTCGACTGCGGAGAACCAGCCAATGCCCATCTCTTCAAAATCAAACAAAACCCCCAAATCAGAAATCTTCAAAAGATAAAAACCCATGAACCCTGAAAGGAACAAACAATGCCTCAATCTTCTCAATAAACACAAAACTGTAGCATATATACCTTTGGCCTTTCAGCACAAAATACATGGCCGGAGCATTTGACATCGTCCTGAAGCGTGGAGTGAGCCATCTGCAGAGTCAATCCAGCTATGTAATCCTCTTCGTCGCTCTCCGTCTCGGTTGAACCCACCACCGACTCAACCGGAGAGCTCAGAGACGACGAAAAACCAAACCCATACGGAAAGTCATTGGGGAAAGAAGCTTTAGCTTCATTCTCACGACTCAAATAGTTGGTGTTGATGATTTTCTTCTCCATGAGTATATCGTCGTCAGTGAGAAACTGCGAAGGCAGCCAAAACTCTCCGTCATCCAAATCCTCTGCCATCTGAAAATCCCAGAAAAAAACAGAGACGTACTGATGAAATTCAAAAACCCCAAATGGAGTTTTGAATCTTTCGTGGCCTGAGTGAGGCCGGTTGCTGCTTGGAGAAGATTTAATAATAACCCAGTTGGGTCTGTTGGATTTGCAGGCTCGGGGCCCCAACAAGGGAGAGAAAAAAAAAAAAAGCAGAAAAGAAAGTAAAGTAGAGAGGGAGTGGAGAATGTCGAAGACAAGCTGCTTTTTTATTAAGGTTTCAGGGTATTTGTCTTTAGGGTTTTTGGTTTGAACTTCGAAACGAAGGGTATCTGAAGAGTGGGGGAAGTAATGTATGTATGTAAAAGATTAAAAAAAAAAGAAAAAAAGGCAGGCTGGAACCCAATTCTCTGTTTTCGCCTAGTGCTTGGAGCAGACATTTGTCCTCCTTTGGAAGACATCTGCCATCTGTTACAATTACATTAATAGCAAAACCATAACGCTGTTTACTTATAACGTAAATTACAAATTATTAGGGTTTCTTTTGGGCCGTACAAATCATTGTTCAAAAATCCGAAAATTCTACGCAAAAGTTAGCCGGTTAAGGAACTCTAATAATAAAAAAAATAAAAATAAAAAATTAGAACATATATTTAGTAACTTGAAAAATGTAAGTTAAAAATGCTTAAAAAGTACAATTGTGGTGATATAAAACCTCAAAATGAGATTTAACAGAATTTAAAATAGGTTGTCTTTATAGACCTTAAAAAATATGATACAATAACAGTAAAAGAAAAAAATATTGTTTTGTGACTTGACCTAATCTGTATAATTGAAAAACTTGATTCAACCGAACCATTCCGAGTAAATAGTGTCTCATTCGAGTTTTGAAGCGACTCGATTTGAAATTCGACTGAGTCGAGTAATTCGGCCGAATTACTCGGATGACTCACCGAGTTTTTGAACTATAGTACAAATAATTGGGCTCCTTTCTTTTGATGCAACTTTTAAAAGTTCAGAACATGAATGTTTTACATGTTTTGCAACAAGAGACAAGAGCCTTGAAAGAGAGAGGAGAAGGTTTCCAACCCTTTTATTTGATGGTATCTCGAATTTATCAAGTTCAATTTAATTAGAAATTCTACATCATGGAACTTTAAAAAATCTAATTTTTTTGATAAAACATAAATTTTCTATATTTATAAAACTTTTACACTCTATGAATTAATATAGTTCTAGACATCAAGTAAAATTAGACATGAAAAATTAAAAAATCTAGACTTTAAAAATTCCACCAAAAGAACAGGACCTTAAGATTAGGGACCTCAACAATTTCGATTGAATTAGTAGGCAAACTTCTGTGGGCTAATTTGTCATTTGAGATTACCCAACAAAAAATTTTTAACTAGAAAATGACGAAACTGTCACTAATGAATTACTTTAAAGTCAGAAATGGATGAAATTTTTATTTTCTTTTACTAAAAAAAAAAATGGGTGGAAGGTTATAGTCGTGATTTAGCTAGAACTAAATCCTCTAAGGTTATAACTGGATTTGGGGAATCCCCTTATGGTCCCCATGAAGTCACCACGTGTCTCTTTTGACATTCCTTCATTATGATTCACCCACCCTTATGGTTCACCAACTCATTCTTTATTTTTTGAAGATAATATTAAATTTTTAAAAATATTTTTAATGTTTTTTTAAAACCCGATTATGTGTGAGTGAATTTGAACCACAGTTAATGGTATTAAAAGTAACACATGACGCAGGGGGCATAACCGGTTCCCCAAAATCAGATTATAACCTTAGAGAATTTGATTACTTTAGCTATTAACGGGGAGCAAGGAATTGGTTTTTATTTTTTTTGGCTTAAATAGCATGGGGTTGTTCAACCAAGTAAAAAGGACGAGTTAAAGGGAGGAGGGAAATGGGATGGTCATTGTCCCCGAAACTGAATCACGTACCTCCTATATCAGAAAACAACAATGAAAGATGCGATCCAGTGATTCTAGTGTACTAATTTATTCGTTATATTTGGATGTATACTATCACTCACTTGTTGACCTAAACTGTATTTTACATTTTTCTTCTCATGAAAGGATGATCTAACGTGGCTGGAACATCTGGCGTGATCACAGGCATAACATACTTTGGCGTTTTTGACGGGGTGTGGTGTCCGAGTTGGGATCATATTCAATCATTCAATCGTGTATGAATTCTTCCCAGATTTAATTGCACCTACGTGTCCCTTGTAATTTCCATTAATTAGGGTTAAGATTCACTTGCCCTTAATATTTAAAAATCTAAACATAGTTTTTATTTTAAATTTTTATTAAAAATCTAACCATAGTTTTTCTTTAAAATTTTTTACTTTATGAATTAAAATTTCTTAAACAGTGTTAAAAGGGGTTTTCTGGGCTCTCCGAGATCAATTACAAACAGACATATCTAAACTCAGAGCATCTCCACCAGTGTGTGCTATATTTGTTGTGTCAATTACAAATTTGACATAATTACAGTGTCAAAATATCATATTTGGCACAAATTAGTCCAATGATTCGTGTCAAATTGAGAATTCCATTTTTTTCAACCAAATCCTCTACAGCAAATCTGACCCTTGAGGCTTGAGGTCGCCACGTGTTCCTACTTCCTTTTGACACCCTTTAACTTTGGTTAAGATTCACTCATCCCTAGGGTTCACCCACCCCTTTTTTTATTTTTATATTTTAAAATATAATTAATATTTTTTTTATAAAAACCAAGGATTGTTGGGTGAACCCTATGAGTAAGTGAATCTTAATCACAACTAAAATGTATAAAAAAACTATAACTGTTGAAGGGCGGCAAAATAGTAAAAAAAAGCTAAATATGCCACAATTGGGCACTACCATAATCAACCGTTGAAGACCATGTTTTGCATCTCAACGGAAAAATGGTTGGGCCTGCCATAATCAACCGTTGAACACCATATAGAACACCGTTGAAGATGCTCTCATTGTTTCTTTAGAGTGTGTGATACAAGATAACATTTACACCAAAACAAAATTGTGCCAAACACCAATAAAATTGGGGAAATGGAAAACGGACCTAGGTCAGCTTAGTCCAACCCCCTTTTTCACCATCCATCAATTGTGGTTAGCTCCTTAGAGTTAAGCAATTTAACCATGGTTTTTAGCAAAAACAAAAATCAAAAATATTAATTTTAATTTAATTAATCTTAACCATGATTAAACAGGAGTTCTCTAACTGTGGTCCTCTTTCTTTTTTTTTTTGGTAAGCTCAATCATACCACAAGGCAATGACTGAACGCAAAGACAAAGGAATACTCACACCACCCAAGCAAACACACACACCACAGACTTGCAACGCATGTAAGCTTCACCCTAGAGTTCCTCAAAACGGGTAGCAACCGTCAATCCTCATAAAATTGTGCTTTAATCTTAACAGGAAGCAAGCAAATCGTATGTGATATTCTCATGTCCTTGGAGTGTTGAAATGTCAGGATTTCTGGTTTTGCATTTAACATCTTTAAGAGCAATAGTCACCTCCTGGTGCTGAAGAGGGGACTATTCCTCCTCGCTCTCACAAACCCTTTGTATTATGGTTAAAAAATTAACCATCTCCCATGGTTAATTTTTTAAAAAATTTTTCTAGAAATCAAGGGTAAATATGTGAACCTTAGGGGTGACTATTAATAGAAGTAAAAACGGGAACACTTGGCCCCAAAAAGAGGGGACGAGACGGTAACTCACCTCCTCGGCCAAGAAGTTGACTATTTTCCCATCTGTAAATGGTGTTACAGAGATCTTGGCCTTTAAGGCTCAAGTGCATAGGGAAGGCACAAGTGAATTGAGGAGTGCTAGCCCCAGTCCTAATAACTCCAAAATTTTCCACAAGTGCATGAGTAGAGCCAACACGTGAAGATGTTTGATGTTCTAACAAATTCAAAAAAAATAAAAATAACATGTTTGACATTTGTGGCCACCACATTGTGTCCATGGAAGATTGGGTCTATGGCTATTAAAATCCTGAGGAATATCATAGCTGATTTGCTTCCATCTGTAAATGGTGAACCCTTGCTATTAGTCCCATATGGTGGGTTAGAGACTTGTAGGTGAACCTTAAATGTCCACATTCCTCTCGTTTTTGAGAGGGTTGTTTAAGAGTTGTGACCTGACAGAGTTGTCACCTTGTGTCACTTAGCTTAGCAGTAAAAGGGGTGAGCTAGATTCGACCCATACTTGATTTTTATTTAATTGAAATCTAGTAATATTTGTTATGAGCGCAAATCATCTGGCTGGCCTCTAATACTGTAATTGGTATAATGCAACGTCTCCCCCTCTTTTAACATTTTTTTAACCGTGGTTAAGATTTATCCACATTTAATTGTGGTTGAGATTCATTAAACTTTTTTAAAAAATTAATTTAATCTTTTTCTAAAATATAATTTTAATTTTTTCTAAAAATCAAGTTAGGTGATTTTATCTCAAACATATGTTTGATTGTTAAGAAAATAAGTAAAAACATAGAAAAGAAAACAAAATTAGACAAAAGTCACAAATCACAACAACAAAATGTATTACAAATCTAAAATTTTCTTTTATTTTCCATGTTTTCACATATTTTCTCGACTACCAAACATAGCAAGATAGGTGAATTCACATTTAAAACTCTAAAACATAAGACATGTCCCCAACCATTTGGGTCAGGATTAATCCCGAAGGTGCGACGTGAGCCCACAAACATAAGTCCGAGTAAACCCTGTGGGTCTGGTCCCAAAGGGTGAGGGAGAAATGGAACCCAGGACCTCCCACTTGGGGAAAGGCCAGAACCATCGGTAATTTCTGACTAATTACCGTTTTTAAGTATGGTTCAGATTCGGCAGCTTAACCGTCATTTGTCCTACTCAAACCACTTTCTTTTGTTTAACGGCTATCCCTATCCATCGGCGGCGTGACGGCGTATTCTTTTCTCACTAAAAGTTGCCGGCGTTAGACGGCGATTTCTCTTTTAGAAAGCCAACTTGAGCTGATCGATGCCCTTCTCTCTCGCCTTTGTGGACGTAGAGATCGAATTACAGCCGATCGCAATTGAAATTAGAAAGAGTTCAATCACAGCCGCATGTCAACACATACTTTTTTTAAACCCTTATTACTCGTGGTTAAGATTATTTAACACTCAGGGATCAATAATGTAACATTAGTTTTTATAAAAATATGTTAAAAAATTCACTTGATGGTTAAGAAATTTTAACCCTAATGTTAAATTAAAAAAAAATATATAAAAAACAAGGTTAGATTGTTGAACCCTCAGAGTTAATGAATCTTAACTGTAATTAATAAGGATAAAAAATAGGGGTGTATTCGATTTGGGCTAAGCCGGGCTTGGCCATGCTCATGTTAGATTTAAAAATAATAATAATTTCTAAAAAACAAGGTTAGATTGTTGAACCTTAAGGGTTAATTAATTTTAACCATAGTTAATAAAGGTTAAAAATAGGGGTGTATTCGAGTCGGGCAAAGTCAGGTTTGGCCTTGCTTGGCTTGGTATGAAATTTTTTCATCTATGCTCGAGCTCAACTCAGTTTATAACTTTTTCATCTATGTCTTAGCTCGTCTCGACTCCAACCTGCTTTGTTAGGCTCGAGCTCGAATTGATTCGAGCACGAGCCGGGCTCAACTTAGCTTGAGCACATATGAATTATTATTAAATAAAAATAATAATATTTTTGTTATATATAAATATATAATAAGTATATTACTTATATATATAATAAAAATATATATCATATTATTTTTTATATAATATTCAAGCCCAACCGAGCTCAAGCCTTAAACATCCGAGCCAAATCAAATCGGCCATGACTTAAGCTCGGCTTGAATACATTTTTTAACTCAAAAAATAACTCGACTTGATTCGATCCGATCGAGTCTAATTTTTGAGCTCTAGCCGGACTTTTTCGAGCTGAGTCGAGCCAAACTTTGAGCTAGTTCGGTTCGGATACACCTCTAATTAAGGACACCTGTTTACCTGTGGGTACAATTGGACTATCGAAGAATTCAATCGCGATTGGCTGTGATTCGAACTTGCGGACGCAACCCCTATTATCAATCGATTTTTTTAGAAAATCATTTAACTACTTCAACATTAATTGGGAAAGGGACAAATGGGAAAGAAAGAACGGTAAAAAATTGATATTAAAAAGAATCTTTGAGAAAGCCAGAAGCAAATAGTGGGGTCTGTCTGCCGGCCAGCACGCACCAACTTTCTTCTGCTCGCTTATTTATTTAAAGCCCAAGTATGTACTGTTTTCTTCTTCTTTCTTCCCGCTAATGTTTTCGAGTTTCCCGCCGAAAGTCAGATTCAACAGTCGTTTTCAGATAAGCCTTTCTTTCTCTCTCTGTATCTCCCATCATATAAACCTTTCTTTCTTTCTATATCTACCATCTTTCGAAATTTCAACTCAACGGTCAGAATTTCTTCAGTGAGATTTCCCACTAAGCACCAAGAACGAATAACGATCATCTAGTTCACGTACCACTATAATATACTGCAATGGACTGTTTGTGTCCTAGTGGACCGCCAAATAATCTGGACTCACGTCTAGTTTGGTTCATAGTGTAATTATTATTATTATTATTATTAGTATTATTTTTGATGAATGATATGGTTTACTTACATTAGTAGAGGTTTTTTTTTTGGTACAAGATATACGTTTAGGCCGCAACGCCGGGTTAGGTGTTAGTATCTGTTCGGTTAGTGGGCGGGTGGAGAGTATAAATGACTCCCACCCTCGCGAGAATTGAACCCCAGACCTCCCCCCTAAAGCAGGGGATACACTACCATTGGGACAAAGCCCTGGCGTGTATTAGTAGAGGTTAGCTTGGGCCAACTATTGCAACTCATACCCCGGTGAAATTAGATCCCTAGACCTCCTCCATGAAATACCACACCCCTACCACTCACGCAAGAGGTGGGGGGTGTTGTTCATAATGTAATTATTTTCACACAAGATTCACTACTATTATAATCCATCTAGTAAAGTCTGATAGATCAATAAAACTATCAAAGTGATATATAACCTTTTTTTTTTTTTTGGTCAGGGTGTCAACCTTTGGCTGACTAATCCCCTTAACAAGTGGCACTCCACACCACATGGAAGTCAACGGTCAAGATAAACTCAACTTGATGGCTGACCCCAAAAGGGTATGGGAAGTCGATTCCAAGATGTTTGGGTTTACAGCTCACCCCAGAGACCACTGAGACCGGGAGGTCGATCCGGAAAAAATGGGAACCGATCCCACACCAGTTTCCAAAACCCTAAAATCAGACCATTTGAAAAATCGATCATTTTTTTAAGAACCGGTTGAGAACTAGCCAAAACCGACCAACACAAGTAAAAATGAGAAAAAAATATTATTTTTTAATAAAATAGGGACAAGATCAAACTAGGCCGATTGAACCGATCAAATCTGGAACAGGCCATCGAGCAGATTCGACGACGGATCCAACTATGAAAACGTTGGTAACCTTACCTAAATTTAGAAGGTTAATAAAAATTATATAAAAATAAATAAATAACTAAATAATTAAATTAAAAAAAATCACACACCTGAGCTTGTCCCAATGATAGTGTATCTCATTCAAAGGAGAAAGGTTACGGGATCAAGCCCCTCTTAGCCAAACATTAAATGTTAGGCATTAACCTACTAACCTAGAGCAGATACTAACACGACTAGCTGACCTTGCTTCCTAACCGCGTGAAAAAAATATGTAGGGCCTATCAGACCATCAAGGTTATTAGATTGTTAGATTCGAACCAAAGTTACCACATTACCACATCAATAAGCGAAGTGAAAGTGAGCCTCTAAAATTTCTTAAGAAATGGTATTTGAAAAATAAGATATGGACATCTCACTCCCATTATATTAGTACTAGCGGGTGGCACGTGCGATGCACGTGAGAGCGAGGGGAAGGAGTTATTGACACCCGATTAAACGCTCGCTAGTGGCACGTGCAATGCACGTGAGAGCGAGGGGAAAGAGTTAATTATAGTTAATTGGAATTAAAAAGGGCACGTTTTAAGCCACGAGTGTGATTGAACTCTCCCCGAGGTCAATCACGATTGGCTGTGATTCTAAATAGATAGATGGCAAGGGATAGTTTAGGAATTAAAGTAAAACATTAAATCAAAGGCAAGGGTACTTTGGGAATTAAAGTAAAACATTAAATCAATGTTTTGTTTTTATATAAGGGTAATTTGGGAATTTTGAAAAAATCATCTACGCATAACTAGGGTTGTCAAAGGGTAGGGCCGGGGTCAACTCTTAGCCCTACCCTTCCCTATAAGAGTAGGGCCCTAGCCCAGCCCTAAACCTTCAAGGGCCAGGATTGATTGGGCCCTAGCCCTGCCCTCAAGGGCTAGGGCAGGGCCGGAAGAAAGAGCGGAATTTTTTTTGTGATTTGAAATGACAATATTTTTTTTCTACATCGATTGTCAACTTGATATG
Organism: Tetracentron sinense; assembly: GCA_015143295.1. NCBI lineage: Eukaryota > Viridiplantae > Streptophyta > Magnoliopsida > Trochodendrales > Trochodendraceae > Tetracentron > Tetracentron sinense. Next base: position 10,209,759 of record CM026557.1, on the reverse strand, counting down.
GAAATGGATACCCACTTCTTTTATCCGGGCTTGAGACCAACATTGTAACAAAAAGAGCAATGACAAAATTATTATTTTTTTCCTTGTCAGTGACAAGCATACATAATAGAATAAAACAAAGTAAGAATATGTACAACAAAATTTATATATCAAAATCCCCTAAGCAGGAGTGTCGAGGCTTCGAGGGGTTTTATAATGATGGTCATGTGAAATTACTTATTTAACCCTATTATTAAACCGTTCGAAATGGTTAAATGAGTAATTTCATAAATATAATTTATATATATATATATATATATATATATATATTATACTTTTATAGTTTATAAACCTTAGCTACCGTGTAGCAACTAAGGAGAAGGGCAGAGCTTTAAAAGGTAGGGCAAGGCCGGGGTGAGCCCTGGTCCAGCCCTATAAAAGCAAGGGCTTCCAAATTTTGAACCCTGCCCGGCCCAAGGGCTGGGAAGGGTAGGACTTCAAAGGGCTTTGGAGGGCAGGGCAGGGCCAAGTACCCTTCTACGTGGGCTTTTTTGACAGCTCTACGCATACCTCTTCCATTATAATAGTAAAGATATGTAGTTATCTTTAGACTTTGTCTTAAATAAAATGTGTGGATAACTAGACATTTTAGTTACATTCTAATTGGGAAATATTTAACTTATTACCGCATTAGACAATGTAGTCTAATGTGCAGTTCTCATTGGTCAATGCACTCTTTTTTACCACACATCAATTGTACTTAAGATTCACTTACTCCTAAAGTAAAGCAATTTAACTTTAATTTTAAAAAATATTAACATTAATTTTCTTAAGATTAATCATAGTTAATGGTGTATTAAAAGGGACACGTGGCTATGGCATGAGACTACATTGTCTAATATGTGATGTGCTAATCAGTCCTCATTCCAATTTTACTTCTTGAGGTTCAGTTCTACATTCTAGGTATAAACTTGAGTCTATCTTGGCAAGTGCGATGCATGTGAGAGCGAGGGGAAGGAGTTAACCACAGTTAATAGGAGTTAAAAGGGACACTTGTTAACCTGGAGGTGCAATTGAACTCTCCCCGAATTCAATCGCGATTGGCTATGATTCTGTTCTTTAAATAGATAGATGAGCAAGGGGTAGTTTGGGAATTAAAGTAAAACATAAAATCAAAGTTTCGTTTTATGTAAGGGTAGTTTGGGAATTTTGGAAAAATCAGGCTTCGCTTGCCTCTTCCATTATAATAGTAAAGATAAAGTTTAGGAATTTCGGAAAAATAGGCTATTTGCCTCTCCCATTATAATAGTAAAGATAAAGAAACATAAAATCAAAGTTTTGTTTTATGAAATGGTAGTTTAGGAATTTTAGAAAAATCAGGCTACACGCCTGCCTCTCCCATTATAATAGTAAAGATATATACAATCATTTTTAAGCAATAATTGACATATGATGGAAGTGAACTTCCTAAAAAGCAAGAAACCTACGTTGTACATAGCTTTGTTGGAATTATGATTAGAATTGCTTGTTTTAGAGTCGCTAATTAGTCCCAAGTTCATATATGGAAGGTATGGGTTGGGAGTGGAAAATGGAACCACCATGGCATATTGTTTTCTTGATCATTAACCCAAGGTTTAATCCATACGTTAAAACATTGAAGCTTATTTTTTCCCACCTAATTATCGATATTTCTTTAGTAAGTCAATTACATAATTAACATAACGATGTATAGTTAATTCATTGGGGGTGAAACTGCAACTCAAACTTGGTTTATTATCCAGACTCGTTTAATTTTTGGCTTGCCGCAATTCATATACAGTAGGCCATCTTATAATTAAAATATTCTATAACTTAATAATCTCTCCTAATTAATTAATTAATTGCAAGAAACCAACTTGGTTCTATAGTGTATGATTAATAATCTCTTATACTTGTTATTTAATAATTTTTTAAAGAAAGTTCTAAGTATATTATTAATTATAAGAGAGGTTTTTATATTGTATTAATACATAGTTATATGAATCTTATAAACCCTTTATGATGGTTTAGGTATCAGGAAGAGAAATGGATAAAATTATTTTTTGATATTTTGGTTATATATAATAAATTACCATATATAGTATAAAGTTTTAGACATTTTAAAAAACAAAATTAAAAAACCATTGTAGGAGGACTTCAAAATAATTAACAAAAAAATCAATGAACTAGCATAAAATCTTTTTTTTTTTAGAGTGCTAGCCTTATATATTTGTAACTACATGAAGCTTATATGGAAAATACAATACATTCAAAAGAAATTATGAAAAAAAAAATTTGATCGACCAATATAATAATTCTTATATATAATATTCTCTTATAATTAATATAATTTATTTTCACCTATATTTTTAATTATAAGAGGGTCTACTGGTCATAAGAAATTAGTTCTAAATATGAAAAAAAAAAAGAATTCACTAAGACATCTTCCTCATAGTGGAAGTAACAAAAGAAAATATAATACACCCTGCCTCTTGCACTGATGGTGGGATGTGACCTCTCCAAATGGGAGGTCTCAGGATTTAATCCCCTGGACAATGAGTTGTAAGAGCTCCAATCCCCACGCTAACCCACTAACATAGGAAAATGATATCCAAGAGGCAAAACAAAAGAAATATAATAGTAAAGAATCGAATAGAAATTTCACCAATAAGTATAGAAAAAGTTCACACATATTTGATTGTAGAAAAATAAAAAAGGCAAATAGCGTGGAGCTAATAAAAATATTTAAAAGCTTCTTGGAACAAACTCTAACTCATCAAGCAAACCTACCGATGTTGGTCATTATTCATAACATCTTATTGAACAGCCCGCAATCATTTTTAGCGATAAGATGATTACAAAGCGAATTAAGTGAGTTAAATCTTCCATATATCAAAACTATCAAATCTGATTCGAATGAGAATGTAGTTTTTCTTATTACTCCACTTTATTTATTTCTTCTTTGTAAAAGATATATGAAACAAAATAAATTCAATAGCCATTTTACCCAACAAAAAAAAAGAGGATGAGTGAGCATGGATTTTACCCACTTGGTTTTACTGAGAGTCACCACCTATTCATTCTTACGGATAGGTCCCGGGTATTTGTTTATTTGGATAAGGTAAATGGTCTATCAGAGATAAGATAAGTGGTTCGATTAAGCGCCGAGGAAGGTGTTAGGCACCCTAGGACCCCCGTTTTATAACGGTTACCTACTGTCTAAACTTAAACCAAATATAATCTCAAAATTTAGTTAAAATGTCCAAGTGTTTAAATGAATGTTAATCCAAGAAATGTAGAAAGCTAAGTGGCTAAGGTTGAACCCGAGTAGGGTTGCCTACGTACTCACTAGGTGAGATCAGACCGAGCGTAGTTCTGACACATGAGCCCGTGCCAAGGTTAGGAGGAGTGTCTGTATGTGCATAGGTGGTTTAGGGTCTAATCCCATGGGATAGGGTTTACTTGACCGAAGAGGTCAAGTGTTCAAGTGTGAGTCTAACCGCGGTTAGAAGGGTTTAACCACGGTTAGGGGCTAACCGTAGTTAGAAAAGTCTATAAAGTCACTTGTTTGAGATTTTTTGGATTTTTTATATTTTTTGGTATTTTGTATGATTTTATGTGACATTTGTCAATTTGAGAAATTTAACCATGGTTAGACTAATAGGGTTTAGTTAACCATGGTTAGAGGCTACCCATAGCAAAGATAAGATTAATAAGCCATTTTTGGTCTTTTTGAGTTTTATATTTTTTTTTGTATTTTGATTTTATGTGGATTTATAAATGGGACAAGCTTAACTATGGTTAAGAGTTAACTGGGGTTGAACTAACCCCAGTTATGAGTATGGTTGTGAGTCAAAATGGGTCTGGTACACATGGTAGGGGCCTCCATGGGTCTCAGGTTAGGCTTGGGCCTTGGGCCAATTACTGTTTAAGCAGAACAAAAGACTGGCGGTAATTAGTTTATCGTCACTCTCAATACAGTGAGTACTGGGAGTGTCGATAAACTTATTACCGTCACACCTGGTTTTCCAGGAACAGCAGTCTGGTCGCCCATAGGAGAGCTCAGGGATGATTTCACAAGGTTGGTGGGCCTAGGGAAATGTTGGGGGACCTTGCCACGTGTGCTGGGCTCACTATGGGCCCTGGTCTTGGATCATATGGGCCCACGAAGGCCCCAAAGCCATTGGTTTAACAGAACACAGAATGTCGGTACTGGGATTACTGACATTCTATACAGGTTTGATTTTTGCACATTTGAACCCTAGTTGGGCTATACCCCACAACATGAAAAGCTCAAGGGAGTTACATGAGAGTCTCAGGGACCCAAAACAGGCCTTGGATTGGACCAAGGCCCTACCATGTGCGTGCTACAAGCTCTGCAAAAAGAAACAGTCCATAGTGTCGGTAATTATTCTACCAACACTATTGGATTTTCCAGAAAAACAAATCCAACCACTTGGGCTTGTACCACTATGCAACCGAGGGGTTCCTCACCCCCCAGAAGTTCTGTGAAGGGATGTGAGGGTTTGTGGATCATGTGTGAAGGTGTGATTGATCATGGGGTTCCACTGCCTATGGAGGAGGCAGGGAACCCCTCCCTATGCTATAAGACAGAGCAAAACCCCCCTGGAATTGGATCAGGGGTTCACAGGAGCTTGAAAATGAAGGAAAGGAGGGGTAGGGATAGTCCCTACCCTACTGGATCGTCTACAACGTTGGTGGAGGGTGGCTGTCCGCGGCGGTGCTACTGCAAGTGGAAGGTGACTTTTGGATTTTGAAGGATTTTAGAGGGTTGAGGTTGCTAGGGACTTGGGAATTCACCAGGGGTTTCTTAGGGGAGTTTTTGGCATGAGATTGAAGGGTGGAGGGGGTGGATTTTATAGGCAGTGGGTGTTGGGGACTTAGAGGGGAATAGTACACGGTTGGGTGGGGTTTCAGACCATGGAGTGGGCTTCTGGAGGAGTTCAGGCGCATGGGGGAGGCATCATGGTGGCCTGGAAGAGGTAGGTGGTGTAGGGGTGGCACTGCAGACCTGCAAACACGCAAATGGATAATGGCGGTAATTGGTTTGCCGCCATTATCAAATAAGTAACAAAAATAATGTTGGTAGATAGACTACCGACACTATGAAATTTGAATTTTAAAGGGTCAGGTCCCCCTGCTAGGTTTGATTTAGGGTCTTGGACCCATGCTTGGGCATAGGCTGCTTTGCCTATGAGTTTTAGTCCTAAGGGCTTGGGTATACCTAGGGCTCACTAGGGTTAGGCTAGGGCTACCAAGGGTTTAGGTTTTAGGTCTTTCTAGGGTTTAGGCTTAGGGTTAGATTGTATTAACCACGGTTAAATTAATTAACCATGATTAAAATGAGGTGTAAAAATGGGGTGTTGACAGGATGGATATGTAAACCGCAGTCAGCGTTCCTAGGATTAGGGTTTAAATATGAACTTGATTTTGGTTAAGAGATAACTAAAGCACCCTAAAATAGGTCTACGATAAGGGTATTTTAAGAATTATGGAAACGGTACTAATGGACATAAATTCAAAAATTTTTTCTGAAATTTCTAAAATGTCACTGCAAGAACTCATATTTTTGGGAGCTCCGATTATCTCTTAGAACCAAAAGTCATGTTTTTATTGAAACTCATAATTTAACTAATTGTGTAGGTTTTTTTTTGGGTAGTGGGAATTGAGTGGAGTGAAAGTAGTAGTGGGTCTAAGGGTTTTGAATTGATGAGGGGGGAGAGGTGAAGAAAGTGAATGTGTTGCCCTAATTATTCAGTGTTTTGAGTGATCCTTAAGTTTGCTTGCATTATACCTTCTTCACACCTTTCTTCCCCATCCCCTTCTTTTTCTTTATGCTTTTCGGCTGGCCGTCTAAAAGTAGGTCAGCTTCCATACAGTCATACACCAAAGATCAGTTCGTTACTCTGTTTCCTGGGATTTTTTCTCTTTTATGGGACCCATATAAAAGAGATATAGAAGGATTTAATTTGCGTTTTTGGTGGAGCACTCTTTAAAAATCACAATTAGAATATTGCCCTAAATTTCAAAATTATAACTGCCTTTGTGTGCCCATGGCCCTCATGATCTACAATCCTACTAAGCAATGGCCAATGGGCTACATAACAACTGTTGATTTGGTTGTAGCACGGGAACAAAATTCAAAAATTACAAGGTAGTCTACTTTAGAAAAGTCAGTATTGTTCCTCTATTATTCCTCTATTATACATCATGAACCATTTGAAATTGTTTATTTTTACTGATTATAAAGTATGATGGGAAGCAAAGCTTGCCCTATTGATGGTGTGTAGTACCTAGTACATAGGGCTATCAATGGATCAGGATCTGATCCGATTAACCGGATTTTAGACCTTATATGTGATTAGTCGGATCAGATTCAGATCACAAAGGTGGAATCTAATTATAATAGGATCGGATCCGAATATAGGGTGATCCAATCCAATTAAAATCCGATCCGATTATAATAACTTTTTAAATCATTTTATATATATTACATAAATTTTCTATGTATAAAGTATTAATTTAAAAAAAATTAACATTAATTGCAGTTAATGAAGGTCCTAGCTATTAGACTTTTATATAATTAAAATATATATTTTTTAAAAATTAATCTTAATTGGATCAAATTCGTATCTTAAAAATATAATCGGATTCAAACTTGGATTGAGCATTTTAGAATCCGTCAAGTATCAGGTCAGATACGAATTTGTAATCGGATCAGATTCAGATATAAGTAGATCTGGTCCGAATCTGACCCATTGACAACCCTAGTAATACACTACTCATTTGATTCAGGATCAAAACACAAGGTGTGAAAGAAAAGAAAAGAAAATTTGTTACTTTTGAGAAAGTGCAAGAAAATAAAAATGTGCTCTTACACACCAAACATAAGAAAAATGCAAGAAAATTTATTGTTCTTTTACTTTCACTCACTTTCTCATCAAATGAACGCACCTTAGGGGTGTGAGTTGAAAGAGTTCTGATTATAGGACCAAAAGGTCCTCTTCCAAGTTGACAACTCCAATCAAATTTCAACACATGGGGGAAAAAGAGATTGACAAAAAAAATAAAATAAAATTGTTATTGCCACGTGTCTCTTAACAATTGGGTGATCCATTTGGTAGAGGACCTTGCTGTCCGTTTTCCATTTTCCGAGTTGAAATATCGACCAATTTGCTTACCTAAAACATATCTAATCATACTAACTAGGATTGTGGCCTAACCGTAGATCATGAATAAAAAAAAGTATAAAATAAGATCTCATCCATCATACTTGGTTCCCATGGGTCATTGGGGAATCGAACTGGTCAGTCGCACTCACGAGTCCCTTTAACTTTTCTTTAATCCTTAGAGTTAATATTTTTATGAATTTTTTAATCTAAAAGCTAAGATAAAAAAATATTAACTCTAAAAGTTAGTAAATTTTAATCACAGTTGAAAAGAGTTAAAATGGACACTTGTTGACCTATCCAAACTCTCATGGTGAGTGCAACGCATGTCATTGCTACTCCTTAAACAAATTTAAGAAAACAAAAAATTCAAAGGGGTTTTTACCGATTCTTAAGGAAACCGGGCCAAATAGCGACACTTACTGCTTTCACAGTGAGAGGTTGGCAGTCTACGATTAGGGCTAGCATTTCTCTTATAAGAAACATGGTGCACACAAAGTGGCTTACTGGTTGAATACTTTTTCAAAGTATGATATATCTTAACTAGGAGGATGCCCATCGATCAAAAAATTCAAATGGGTATGCGGTATTCCAGCTAATTGATCCATCATCAGTGAGCGATTGTTTGATGCAAATTACAAGTGAGTAGTAGAGCTGATTCATAAAGATCATTGCTTCTAAATTTCAAAAGAAAAGCGAAAGGGGAAAAGAAAAAGAGATTTTGATAGGATTCAATCCAAAGAAAGTAAAATAAAGGGAGGGATTTTTTTTATTGGAAGCAATAAAATGTGGTGAAAGAGTGATCTGAAAGACAAGTAAGAAGATAAAATTTCTTTTCTTTTAATTAAGGTACATGCTTGGGTTACTTTACTTTTCTTTCCTTTTTTATTTTCCTAGTGGTGAGGACTGAGAAGATCCTCCGTCTTGCATTGAACCCACCCACCAACACATATGGTGAGTAGGGGCGGAGCTAGGATTCTCTTGCAGGGGGCAAACCATACGCCCTGATTTTTTTTTTTTTTGAGGGTCAAGTTCATGGGCCGCATTTGTTCGTGTCGGTTTGGAAGGGATATGTTTGTTACTCAGCAATTTAGGGGGGGGGGGGGGGGGGGGGCACTAGAACACCCCATTGCCCCGGCTCCGCCCCTCTCCCAAGCTACTCCCCTAGCAGGTTTATAGGGAATTTTTTTTTTTTCAAAATTTCAGGGGGGGGGGGGGGCTTCAGCCGCCCCTGGCCCCATGTAGCTCCACCCCTGATGGTGAGTCACATAAGGGGGAGATCTAGTGAGAGAGAGAGGTTAAACAAAAGCAATATGATGAAAGAGATTCCAATCCCATGCAACCATGTCTCCACCTCTTACAACAAGGTTTAAGAGATCCCACGTCCTCCGTCTATATTCTATAATTTGGTTTAATGTCGTATAGTCACCACCTCTAGAAATAGATGGTCATTATTATGTTGAGAGAGAGGTGCTTAACATGATTAATGGTGATATCTAGCTCAAGCTTTACTTCCTTACTAAATAAACAAGTTTACTTGAGCTTTTAACGAGTTGCACCACACTGCTTTGTGTCTGTTGAAAAACAATTGACTTAGTGCGTCTGAGGCTTAGCACTCCTCGTATAGAATATATATGTAGAATTGTAGATAGATGGATAGATAGAATAATAGAATGTAGAAGTGGGAACAAGAAAGCTTTATATGATATGTAGATTGCACGAAGTTATGGGCTGTGTATGGAGGGACATGTCCCATTAATTTAAGGGAAAGAGTTACGGTGTCTGAGGTTGTCCTCAGATTTGTGTCTCCATTGTGGCATTTGGGTTTCCCAGATTCTTTGACTACCTGCCTGCCACAACAACCACCACCACCATCTTCACCCAACTCATTCTTTCTAGTTACCAAAAAAAACCATTCTTCATTGTCTCATTACAAATTGAATAAAGTGATTAGAGGACCCTTAGGTCCTCTACTAAAGTCACCGACATGTCCTCGTTTCCCTTTTAACCCGTATTTAACATTTGTTAAGCTTAACTAAATTAAAGTTTAAGAGTTTTTTTTTTTTCTAAAACCAAGGTTTGATTGCTAAATCCTAAGGGTGGCGAATTTTAACTACAGTCGGTGAGTGTCAAAAAGTGTGGAGTGGACCAATGAGGACCAGTCATTTCGTTACATAAATGCAACCACGGGTAGGCAAAGCATTTTCCTTGAACAAATATTTCTTATATGATTTTATGATTATATTATAAGCATGTTCTATAGAATTAAGCACTTAACATTTAAAGTTAGTGGGCTTTTTTTAAGGTGAAAAAAAAAAAATTGCTGCTTCTTTTTGGGATGTTTTCCTAATATGAGACCGAGTAAGTGAATGTTGGTCAATATTAATTGATGAAATTTAACAGTGGGACTCACTTGCAACAGTTGAATCACGGCTTCAAAACTAATTGTTTGGAGTCGTTTTAGATCACTAGTCTCTTTTTTAGTGGCCCCACTGGGTTATAAGTCTCTTTACCTGAAACTTCATTTATCTAACATTAAAAGGTTAGAAAACTAGCAAATCTTAGAAATATGCGAAAGTTAAAGAACTAAAAAATGACAGTTTAAATACAAAGAGGACCTTTGCTTCAAGGTGATGAGCCGAGCTCCCCTTTTTATATTATGATGGTGGCAATATTGTAATTTTGATGTGTTGCAAATTTTCCCAGCCCTCTCTATGTAATTACAACGTGCCACAGTCATAGTATAAAAGAGGGAGCTCCACTTCAACACTACGTAGTACGAGCTCCAGCTCAAAATTAATCTCCAAAATTAAAATTTGAATTACTTGAGAGGAGAATTGATGTCAGGTTGGTATATATAAATATTACTCTTCTATTTTTCCCTATCTCTTGATGGGGACCCTTGTATTGTAGGTGAGGGATGGGCCTTGGTCAGGCCCTATCCTAGGATCTCCCTTAAGGAAAGGCATACCTTTTCCATTTGACTTGAAGGGTGGGTGAGTGGTTAGCATCACCTTGATAGGCATTTCAATTATAAGTGGATGTTCATCTAACCGATATAAAAAAAAAAAAGGTGGATGTTGGTCAATACAAATCCAATTATGCACTTAATAGAATCAAGGGATTTTCCGGCTTGATAGTATACAACAGTGTTTTCAAAACCGGACCGGCCGGTCAAATCGTAAAAATCAGGAATTAGTCCCCTCACTGTTCCCAAAACCCCCAAAACCAGAACAATTTAAGAACTGGTCAAAACTGGTGGTAGAACCAGCCAGAACTAGGAAAAATGGGGGAAATTTAGTTTTTTTATATACAAAAAGTACATGGTTGAATTGTGGAACTGGGAACCGGCCACTCTGCCAGTTTAAGGCCCGGTCCAGTTATGAAAAGATACAGATTACAGAGTACTAATGTGCACTTATCCTCCTTCTCATCTGTCGAGTTTTATTCGATCAATATCATCTGGCACATTGTGCAATTGCTTTTTATATCATAACTTAAAACCATTTTAGAGGTGTGAAATGGTTGGCTAAATATAAATGTTAAATTTTTGGTGAAAGAATCCACCCCTCCTCAATCAGATGGTTCCTTCGGTTTGATTTTGGAGCCAAGAGGAACTCAACCTGGGAGGGAGGCTCTGTTCGGTCAAATCCAAAATGAGAGCCAAAATTACGTTCATAATGTCAGTATCCAGTTAGAGCATTCCTAGCAGCCTCACCAAAATAATTTTTTGGTTATTTTGGTGAGCCAAAAGACTAAAAAGGTGCTAAAATGACTCCCAGCAGCCTCAACAGAATGAAGAAATCCCTTTTGGTGAGTCTACAGTACTCACCAAACTTGGTGAGTACTGTAGACTCACCAAAGTTAAATCTTCTCACCCTTGGGCCCACACAAATAATAAAATAAGGTTTCTCTCTCTCCCTTTCTTTTTTGTGGTCCCACACAAACAATAAAATAATATTTTTCTCTTTCTTCCTTTTTCGTTTTCCCACACAAATGATAAAATATTGCTTCTCTCCTTTTGTTTTGGTTAAAATGGTGAGGCTGTTGGGAGTGTTTTAAAAAAGTGGCTCACCAAAACCACTTTTTGTGGGTTTTGGCTATTTTGGTGAGTGAAATTTGGTGAGGCTGCTAGGAATGCTCTTAGGGATGGGATTTGATCAGTACAAAACCATCCAATGATAGTTTTACTTCGACACGTGGTGATAAAAAACGGAGAAGTAATTTCATTTTCTTTTTTTTGTTTTTTTTTTACTTCTTATTTGATATCTTTTTCCCAGTTTATCACCACATGTCTCACATCAACCCCATCACTGGATGGCTTTGTTCTGGCAATCGCTAGATTAAATCTCATCCCGTTAGGAAAGCTCAGGAAACAATCGCTTCTCCCAAGCCTCTGGTACGACACAACCAACTAAACCGGCTGGCACCTAAAGGGGGAAATAGGATCATCTTAGAAGAAAAAGTGGCGCCGCAATAACTTCACCTTAACCAAATACTTGGTAAATAACAATTGATAATAGTTGGGGACGTGATGGTACAGACATGGTCAAAGATTTAGGCCGTGGACCCCAATGCAAACATGTTACGGACGTAATGGAATAGATATGGTCAAAGATTCGGCAAAAGATTAGCTCTGGTCTAGGAAGCGGTGCGGTAATACTTAGATGGCCTTGGCTTGCCTCTGGTGAAGCCAGAAAGGGCTTATCTCGGGGGTTCCATAGAATGGGTGACATGTGGTGGAGAAGTCAAAATCATGGGGCCCATGATTTTAACTTTTCCGAGTACAAATGGACATGTGGCGATAAGTGTGTGAGAATAAAGGGGAGAGATATCAAATGAGGAGAAGTCAAAAATCATGGGGAGAAAATAAATGACTTCTCCCCATTTTTCTGCCAGCTGCCGCACAATGTATGGAACCCCGAGAGCCCTTTCTGGCTTCGCCAGAGACAATCCGAGGCCTACTTAGATAGGGTGATACGTCAAAAATTATGAAAAACAGCTAAATTTCACCTTAGAGTGTCGAATCCGATACGGCGATATGGCAATAAGGGTATGTTTCCATTTTCAAAGTATCTGTGCTTCCTAGGCTCTGGTGGATGCTCGGGTCAAGTGCTCGAGCATCCACAGCTGAAGGGGGCACCTAACGTAATTTAGGGGAGAAGTCATTTCATTTTCTCTCCATTTGATAACTCTCCCCTTTAAATCTTCACATGAGAAGTCATTTCATTTTCTCCCCATTTGATAACTCTCCCCTTTAAAGCGTCACATGTCCCTCATTTGTGGATGTCCAAGCGCTTGGCTCGGACATCCACCTGAGCTAATCTTTTGCCATAAGATTTAGGCCATGGACCCAATACATATATGTTGGGGACTTGTTGGTACAGACATGGTCAAAGATTTGTGATCGAATCATAGGCGAATCATAGGCAATCGCACTTGGAACTTAGGGAGAGTTCAATCACATCCACAAGTTAACATGTGTCATTTTTATTCCTTATTAATCATGGTTAAGATTCATTAACCTTTAGGGTTCAACAATTTAACATTAGTATTTAGAATTTTTAAAAAAAAACAAAATTAACCTTTAAGGTTAAATTTTTTAAATATCTTTTTCTAACAACCAGGGTTAGATTGTTAAACTTTAAGGATTAAGGAATCTTATAGATGTTCAACAAGGGTAAAAAAAAAAATAGACACATGTTGACCTGTGGATGCAATTGAACTCTCCTAAGTTCAATTGCGATTGGCTATGATTAGGCCATGGACCCAATGTGTATATGTTGGATTCCCTTTTTCACGGACTTTGCTTTAATGGGATGCTAACCCAAGTAGGTCATTAGAGGAATCCCGATAAAAAAGAGGATTCCGGCCTCAACCATTAATGAGCGTGGATTAGAAACAACTGCTCCAGTTGTAACCCATAGGATACAGCAGGCATAGCCACTTCTTTTGAATTTCTTACCCAGTGAACCAATAGCATGCCTAGCTATATAAATTGTTGCTAATCTTCACTCACTATAAAAAAAAAAAAAAAAAAAAAAAGTATTAACTCTCTTTTGAATTTTTTTTGTTTTTTTTTTGGGTAAGACACTTTTGATGTTAGCCCCACTAAAATTAAAATAGTCTTATAAATATGTATCTTTACATAAGTTAATAATTTAATTTATTATCTTAATATAGGTAAAGATAAAATATTAATTTATTATTATTTAAAATATATATATATATATATGTGTGTGTGTGTGTGTGTTAGAAATTAATTTACATTAAAAAAACTTTATGTAATCAGATAATTCAAATATATTAATCGAAGTCGAATACAAATAACATATTTCACTATCTAGCAAATATTTATTCGAATTTGAATAATCGAATATATAATCAGATACGAATTTAGATATATCACTATCCGCTATGTTTGCGGTCCTAAGTCGATGTAATCTTATATATATAATAGCAAAGAGCATTGCATCTCATTGTGAGCAAAGTTAATGAATATTTGACGCAAAAAATAGCCGAGGGGCATATAATTGCAAATCATTTGGCACCAATCCATTAGATGACTACGTATCAGTGCGTTGACTTTTCAGATGAGTCCATTCTCTTTCTAAACCAAAGATAGGTAGTATTCTATTCTTTCCACTGAACCGTCGAAGAGGCAAAACAGAATTCAAAAGAACTTTTAGGATAGGATAGTTGAATTTTAAGGAGATTTATGGATAAAGAAAATCACGATTCAGGGATGACCGATGGATCTTCGGCTCAATTGTACATGGAGTTAGGAAATTTTGGCGCAGGATCTAGATAAAATAAGAACCTACTGCTGAATAAGTTGATTGATCACTATTTTAAATTGAAGGGCTAGTGAGGGGAAGAGCGGAGCTCCAACCTAATAATTGGAGCGTCGTCGTCGTCGCTGTCGCGCAGGTTCTATCCCGGCCAAGCAACCAAAGCCGAGGACCTTGGTGGGAATATAGCGATCAATCTCTCATGAAGGGCGTTCTTCATCTCCGTCAACATAAGTTCCTAATCCTCTCTAATCTAGAAGTGGAGAAGGAAGGCCTTACATTCACCCTGGGGTGTAGCCTAGTGGCCTGAAGGACGAACTGTAAACTCAGAGGTCTCGTGGTCGATACTGGGCTCCCCTCACTATTGGATGCATGGGTTCGGACCTGTGAATCACGTGGGATTAGTCTGAGCCTGGCCCAGGATACCCATGTTAAAATGATACATTCCGTGTTAGTAAGCTAACAAGAAATAGTAGGAAAAGCAAGCCCAAAAGTTATAATATCAAAGAGATGCATTTTTACGCAACGTGTCTCCACAAAGATGAGATTTTACAAACGATCCATTTGATTACCAAAATCCATTGGATTACCAAGACAAGGTCGTTATATGTACTAAGAGGATTGGATTTGTACACTTCTTCTAGGCACTCTAAAGAGATGACCCTACTTTTCATATAGAAATATTTCAAGGTAATGCATCTATCATAAGCTAATTTTAAATGATTTAGTTAGGGGGCATGCCCCATATTAGGCATAACGACTAGGGTTGTACATTGGGTCAGGCTAACTTGCGCCCTTACGACCCAGCCAAAATTAAGGCGGATTAGGCTGAGATTCCATGGGTTAAGGTTGGATTTGGGTTCTATCTTCATTGATTGTTCGAGTTTGGATAAACCTTAAAGCCCGGTTAGCCCAGCCCAGCCCAAATTTTACGATATCTCTCTTATACCCAAACTGCCTCACATAAAGAAACTCTTAATTAGTTTGTCTTGCATCCAAAACTCAAGGTCTGAGTTTGAGTTTTCGTTTCTGTACTTGCACTATTTCTCTACCTCTTCGATTTCTACCGTTGAGTTGAATTTACTCTCCCCACTTGGTTCTACAATTTGATATACTTTCCATCTTTCATTATCTTTTTGGATTTTTCAAGTAAAGATGAATTAATAGAGTTACCGAGTTAGAGATTATCAAATAGAGGCTTAGCTCTTCCCATCTACAGAAGCCGAATTTTAGTTTTAATCTCTCATTTAAATTTTATTATATGTTTTAAGGCGCATCATTGCATTAAAAAAGTAAAGATGGATTAATAGAATTACCGAGTTAGAGATTATCAAACAGAAGCTTAGCCCTTCCCACTTACAGAAGCCGAATTTTAGTTTTAATCTCTCATTTAAATTTCATTATATGTTTTAAGGCACATCATTGCATTACAAATATAGATTTGAACATTGGGTTGAGCATGAGAATCCAACCCAAGCTTACAATATCGTACATGGACTGGGTTTAGGCTTCATATATTTGATTGAGTTTGGGTTGGGCCCCCAATTGCATTCAGCCCAACCCAACCAAACCCAACCCAGCCCGCCCATTGTACACCCCTAATAACGAAAAACACTAGCGTTTGTGGCCCCTACTCAAAGTGTTTGTCGTCATACCGAAGGCCCAGGATTATTGCTAGCACTCTCCTATTTAAAATTTCAGGAGGAGAATTTCACAGATTACTAGTCGGCTCTTGCAAAGGCCTATTTGCTTGGATGACGAGTAGCATACTCCCCATTTTGGAGGCCTGGGCTCGAGTCCCTACGTAATGTGAAAGCGTCTTGTAAGTTCACGCACAACTAACTACTAATTCACCAAGGGAAATGCTAGTTAGACCGTTGATATGCATGGGATTAAAGATTCTCTTGAATCCTTTTTTTTGTTTTTAGTTTTTGGAGTCCCGTGCATATCATGCATGCTCTCAGGGTGGTCTCAGCCCTAAACGGTTTCACTAGCATTCCTCATTACCAAGGATGTTGCCTACCAAAAAATTCTTGGAGGTTAAATTAAAGAGCAATGCTACTACGTCCACTTTCCGGCCACCCCCTCTCCGTTGTTTTTACCAATTTAAATAAAAAGACAAAACAAAAATAGTGGGATCCATACAAAATGTCACATTAATTTTGTTTTCCCCTGTAAAAATAGGGGAGAGTGGATGAAAATGGACGTAACATTGCTCTAAATTAAATCCAGGTTTTGATAATTGATAATCGCTAGCACTCCTCGGCCCATAAGGTGTTAAAATTAGGATTGTTTCGGGTCTTTGTTAATTCCATTCTAAATTTCATTATATATTTACGCCTATAATGGGCCCAGTCTTAAAATGCAAGAAGTTCCATCCCCACACGCCCTTCTGTTAAACAAATTTTGTGGTCCAAGCTCGGATCATTAGAGCTATCAATGGGCCATGTTCAGTACAGCGTGGTCTGGGCCCATCTCTGTCCAATTAATAACCAGTCCTGACTGGGCCCAAGTATAATCATGCCGGACTATGCCCAATTACTGATTCCTCGGGTAACATGTTTTAGATTTCTAAAAAATAAGCATACACAATCAGACCTTGGGCCTTAAATTCTAGGCCCAAGTCCACCTAAATGTTAAATCAGGCTATGCCATGGGCCAGCCCAACCCATTGACACCCTTACGGACCATGGCAAGGGCCGCAAGGCTTGAGTATTTTAGTTCCTTTGGACCAATGGATATTGCTAGCCCTTGCATTCTCCCCTCTCAGGGCAAGCAAAACAATAATTTTGTAGTAGCACACAAATATATTTGCAGTCAAATGGGAGAGTGCAACCCCCGGGGGTGTAGCCTAGTGGCCGATGGACGTACCGTAAACCTGGAGGTCTTGAGGTCAATTCCTAGGCTCTCCTCAATATCAGTTGTGTGGGGTGAGGGTACGTGGGACTAGTCGGAGTCTTTAAGGCTCAGGATATCCACTTTTATAAATAAAAAAAAGAGCAATAGTCACCTCCTCTTGCCGAGGAGGGGACTATTCCTCCTCGCTCTCACAAACCCTTTGAATAACTACCTCCTGTGGTTAATTTTTTTTCTAAAAACCAAGGGTAAATATGTGAACCTTAGGGGTGACTGAATCTTAACCACAGTTAATGGAAGTAAAAAGGGGACACGTGGCCCCAGAAATAGGGACGAGACGGCAAGTCACCTCCTTGGCCTGAGGAGGTGACTATTTTCCTAAAAAAAATGGAAGAGTGCAATGTGGGGAGAGTGGCCCTGCACTTCTTTTGGCTATATTTTTGTCAAGATTACCAGTCTTTTGTCATACATTTAATTAGCGAATTATTTTCTTTTTTCTATTTGACTAGTTCATAGTTTGATTTTGGGTTTTACCGAATATTTCCTGAAGTCCGTGCTACTGTTTCCAACCAAGACCATAGGTTGCCGTGGCCTAACCAATGACCCCCACGGCCCCACCCAACTAGCAACCATTCCATTTCTTATCACTCGGTAATAACAACCATTCAATTCAAATTAATAAGAGCGTTCAAATGCGGCATCATAAATCAACCAAATGAAAGAAGATAGAGAAAATTATTGAATAAACTTGGACGATTACAATGACCTGTATCATAGGTGTATCTCATCTTATATTTATTTCTGTAATACTAAAAATATATTACTTTTCCTAATACCCCTCTAAAGATCCAAATCCCTTATTATCATGACTAAAACAAATTCTGTGTATCGTCGAAACAGGAAAGCCAAAAGAAGGAGAACAGTGGTGCTGATAATATTGCTCTCTGAAAATGAGATCAGTGCTTGGGGAAGCTTGGTTCCTTGACGACCGTAACAGGGCAAGCCGCAGACGATATCACGTAGTTTGTCACACTCCCCAACAATACCCTGTTATAAACATACACCCAAAACATTTTTAAGAACAAAAATTAGGATTTTAGGATTTTCTCACAGTTCTCCAGTTATCACAAACAGAGAAAGAGAAAAACTACCACTCCCAAGAAAAAGAAGAGTACCTTTGAATCGTCCCAAGCCCTCTGCTTCCCATTACCAAAGAGTCCAGCTTTAGATCTTTAACCGCTTCGCAGAGCCTCTCCCTCGCGTCTCCCCAGTAAAGTTTCGTAATTATAGTCACCTAAAATCAAATTTAGAGGAAAGTAATTGATTAAAAGAAAATCCAGAATACTACAAAAAGAAACCCGGAAATGGAAAAGCCAAGAAGCAGAAGAATGAAAGACCCACTTCTTTCTGTCTGGAAGCTGTATCAAGCATATCCAGAACCTCGGGATCAGTTTTGACGTCGTATTTTTTCATCACCTCCGGCTCTCGGAACTCCGCCAACGGAATAAGAGCTGCAGACAGACATACCCCCACATCATCACACAATTGATCATATATATATAATGATTTTTTATTTTTCGGTAACATGTTGTCGGGCTTCTTAGAGCACCCGACTAATTCTAAGGGCACGTGCAGACCCCTCCACTCATACGCACCAAACAAGTACAGATAAATTCCTAACGGTGGCCAACAAGGGGAAGGGAATCGAACTTAGAACTTCGGCCGCAGATTGGTTATATATAGAAATATTAGAATGGTGGGTGTCACTTACGAGAACCGGAGTTGGTCCAGAGAAGATGTCGGGACTCGTCGCCCTTGTCGGATTTGATGTGAATAATAGAGAGGGTATCGCCCTTTTGAAGAAGGTTATCAATGGCCCATTTCAGAGCGCATTTGCTGCTATTGGAGAAGTCCATCGCCACTCCTATCTTCCGATCTTTTGCCATTATTCTTCCTCTTCTTTTCTTCAGAAATCGGTGTTAATTTGAAGCTACGTACGTACTTATCTCTGTGATGAACTAATTAACAATCTCTAGCTCCCAGAATGGATTTGACAAATTAAGCACCAAAAGTGGTGCATTTATACTATCTCTATTACCTACCATTCTATCATCGTTGAAAGAAGGTTGGAGTATTAATCCTTAGTTAGTCAGCATATTTAGTTTTTCTTTTATTTTAGAAAAAAAAAACTACATAAAATTAAGAAAATTAAAGTTGACAAATTGAGGGATATACGATTCTCTCTAGCGGTTGCTAACACGTGTTTTACTAGCAAGTTAAGTCAGCATTATCTTTTACAATGACTAATACAAATTCAATTAATTTTCTAAGTAGAAAAAACCAAAGAAAATAAGTCTAGTATGAGGATTAGTAACAAGGCGTGTAAGAGAAACGGGATTATTGTTCTCAAGTCTTAACAGCTGATCCTTTCTGGAATTTGGAAGAAGCGAGTTCAGTCACGGAGGCACGCGAAGCTTCTGCTTTGCTGCTTCCGATGTCGTCATCCGTCGCAATCCACAAACTAGCGCACAGTCAAAAATATCTTCTAGACTGTATTGCAAAATTAGCCGCCTTGGGAACGTCTACAGGAAATGCTAACCTTAACCAAGACTTGTAAATTCGTTGACGTTCAAGAAAAAAAGTTAGCTTGGAAACTCTTATATTTAGGTTGTGTTTATTTGGCAAGAAAGAGGATGAAAATAAAATAAAATAAAATATTTTAAAAAAAGAAAAATAAATTTTATTTCAAATTAACCATCAATCAAAAGATGGAAAAAGCTTTTGGGAGAAAATTTGTCACTTTTGAGAAAATGTAAAAAATTAAAAGTGTGTTTGGTGTTTGTTACAAACCAAACACCAAAAAAAAAAAAAAACACAATTTTCTTTTACTTTCTCGCTACAAGAATACCCCCGAATAGATTAGCTCGAAAAAATAAGTTATAATATTTTTTGACTTCAATTCTCACAAGTTGTAACCGGACTCCTAGGAGTCTTGTTCAGTTATGCACATGAGGCCGCCATGTGTCCTGATTGACACTTCTTAACTATGGTTAAGATTCACCTTCCTATCTTTGATTTTTAGAAAAACAAATCAATGTTTTTTAATTCTTGTCAAAATTTACTAACTCCTAAGTTTAATTTTTTAAAAATATTTTTATCTAAAAAAGCGAAGATAGGTAAGTGAATCCTAAGGATGGGTGAATCTTAACCACAATTAAAAGGTGTCAATAGGGACACGCGGTGACCTCAAGGGCATAACTGGACTTTAAGGAGTCTGATTACAACATGAGAGAATTTCGAATCATATCTATACTATATACTAAATAAATTAGGATGCCTATGTGGCATCCCTCTTTGATCTCCATTTTAAGATTTGTGATGCCACATCATCACTTGATGGGAGCTATATGTGGCATCCCTCTTTGATCTCCAGTCTAAAATTTGTGATGTCATATCATCACTTGATGGGAGCTATAAATACCCTCTTTTAACTCCCCTGACTTCTCTCTCTATTCTTATCTCTCTACCAAGTCCTAAGATGAATTGCAATGAAGGGGGTGTACCAAAACCTCTATTAATGGTTTTACTAATAATTAAAAGTTATTTTAATTAGGTTTATTTTTTCTTTCAAATTTTTTAGATTAATTTTCAGCCGAGGAGCTCTGCATCATGCGGAGCTCCCTTTTTACACTGCCAAATGGCAAATGTGTAATTATATTTAAACTGTAATTTTTTTGTGCACCCCGTGCATCGCACATGCATCTACTAGTTAGTATATATATATATATATTTTTTGGTTTTGTTCAATGTAGTTTTGGCTACTGAAACGGAGGACCTTGGCTTATCGTTTCGAAGCTGTTTTCCCATGTAGTTACGTACGTCGTATAGCATAGGATAGCATAGCATGCAACTCAACCACAATATAGCTAGTGAGGAAATTTGTACGGCAGCTCAACCACAAGAATCTGGAGTCGTTTAACGCCATCCATTTCCCTTCTGTTAATCATGGACCGTTGAGAAGATGTCCTTGATGATCTTTGAGGTACAACTATTACCCTTCATCTATGCAAACTCAGCTACCAGCTGAAGAGTGCCAAGTGGCAAAGACTAGTATACTTTGTGTTCTTAGGTATACAAAACAAAAGGCAAGTTTGCAACACCAACCGTCCTTTTACCATCTTAATCGAACCAGCGTTTCCATTACGCTAACAATCTGGCTTGAAAAGGGAAGGAGAGCTTTCGTGTGGAACAAAGATCCCTTCATAGCAACTTATAGAAACCCAAGTCCGTGCCCGTTTATTTGTGGACATGGCCATTACCCATCTTTGAAATGTCAGAAGTTTTTTTTTAGTGAAAAATTAATTATCATTGAACAAACCCAGAAACAGTATCCACATTTACACTAAGAGCCCCCTTAACTAGGTGGTGGGCTTCCCTATTCAATGCCGGATGAATATATTGGCACCTAACATGACAAAATGAGGACAGCAGCTGGATGGGGAGAGGTCAAAATCATGAGGCCCTATGATTTTGACTTCCCCACTCATAATAAGACATGTGGCAATAAGTGTGTGAGAATAAGGGGGAGAGATATCAAATGGGGAGAGGTCAAAATCATGGGGAGAAAAAAATGACTTCTCCCCATGTTTACGCCAACTGTCGCACAATGTATGGAACCCGAGAGGGGTTTTTGGCTTCGCCAGAGACAATCCGTGGCCGGGTAGCAAAGCTTGACCTATGTCCAACCCAGTACTTGCTAACTCTTTTTCTTGGCGAGTACCACCATGGACTTGGTAACAAAACCCAACACCGGCCCCGTTTAATGGGCAGGCCCTAAAATTGGTCTATCATTGATCCTTTTAGCTATGATGCTGCCCAAGTTCGGACCGATAACATTTGGCTGTAATGGGCCATCCCGGCCCATTAACACATCCGTCTAAAACTTGGAAGACAATAACAGCAAAATAGAATAGAAAGTGTTTTTGTGTGAAAACTTTCTAGGATCTACTTCACTCAACTGTGTCCTTCTCAACTCAAAAAAAGAAAAAAAAAAACTCTTACCGAAATCCCCACCTACAATCTCGCCATAACAAATGCTATCCCTGAATTGCAGATTTCAAAACTCCCCCGGTGGTAGAAACAAGTGCCGCTAGGTTTCCCTTTACCGTGGGGTCCAGTTGGCAGCCGTTCATCGTTGGGACAGAGTTATAATTGAAACTGATTCGAAAGAAATTATAGATTCCATGTCTGATGATTCAATTCAAAGTCATTGGGAGATCCAAATTGTTCTAGATGACATCCATCTGTCGTGGCAGCACTGCAAGGACATCATGTTCAGTTTGGTTACCAGGGAAGCCAATACGGCAGCCCGCAACTTAGCCTAACAAGCTCTTAACAGTGGCATAACATGAATCAATCTGTATTTTCCTGATCCTAGTCTTGTGAGCCCCTTGGCTGTAATGTACAGAGACTCATTTTGAATACAATCCTATCTTCTAACTAAAAAACAAAAACAAAAATGAACAAGTATAGGCCATAACTTTCCCATTGAAAAAAAATTGTTTTCTTAACCTATGAATGGAGTAGCAATGTCAGGTGTTGCATTCATAGTGATGGTTTGAAAAAAATTTAACTTTTCCATATATGGCTAGCACTCCTCATCTGACCATTCATTTGGAGACAAGAGCTTCCTTTTTTTATTAATAAAAAGATAAGGATTTTGAATCAGGTCCATGTGTTTAACTATAAAATCTTTTTATTTTTACATGAAAAGGGGAGAAGGCAATAGAGGAGAGTGTGGCTGGTAATATACAAATAAGTGATTTTTTCTTTGGATAGAAAAAAAAAATTCGCAAACAAGCTTAAACTCCAATTGACATTTACACCCTTTTTAAGTTTTGAGTGCAATAGGGGTGGGGGGCATGAGCAGTCCCAGCTTGAGCTCGGTTGGCTTAGCAAACAAGCTTAAACACCATTTCGAACTTGTTTAGTAAACAAGTCGAGCTTGAAACCCATTGTACTCTACTTATATATATATAATAAAGAGTTTTTTTAATTAATCATATTTAATTGAGCTCGTCAAAAGCTTGAGCTCGATTTGACTTGTTTATAAACGACCCGAGCCAAACTTGAACTCCTTGAAAAATTCGCATGCTTGATGAAAGCCCGGCGCCTCGATACCCACCCCTATAGCAGTAGTCGGGACTATACCTATTGGCTAACCTTTAGACCCCAACAACCATAGTCAGATGTGGTGCTCATCAATTATGCACAAGGAGTAGAGTACAAAATAGATAAGGATGGTGGAGTAGTAGGTATAAGTGCCTAAACCTATTTGAGAAATAATGAGAGGCTAATCACATGAAAACCCTTCTAGTTTGAACTGTTTTCCCTTACCAAAAGGGGACCCATCATACCCTTTTCTCCCCTTGTTCAAAAATTCAAATTTGTGTAGAAAACAAGGGGAGCTTATACAATGTTGCCAAAAGCAATCCGCAAATATTTCCAAAGCTAAAGTCAAGGGTCGTAGCTTCGCTAGCACCAATGGCTTTAAAACATGTGTCATTCTTTTTTCTTTACCGTTTTTAAAACAGCTCAACCAGAATTTACTAGCCGTTGAGTGGGAGCCTCTTCATTTTTTTGGAACAACCGGCAAAATGATCGAAGTTTATGAATTAAAGAGATTTGGAGAATACAAACCCTTGCAAGGAAAGTTACATAAGAGAGAGAGTGGAGATACAGAGAGATCTATTATGAAAGTTCAACAACTATCTCCCAAACAAAATGTCATTTTCGATATCATTTTAAGAATTAGCTTAACTTGCTTAGTGGGACATTTTCTTATGGGGATGTAACAGTAAAGGAGGAAACTATTGCTCCTCCATCTCACAAAGCCCTTCAACTGCAATTAATTCTGGCTAAATTTTTTTTACACCTGGGTTAAAATTTTTTTTTTCTAAAAACCAATGATAAATGAGTGAACCCTACGGGTGAGTGAATCTTAACCACAATTAAATGGAGTTAGAAGAGAGACACATGCCAAGAAAATGGGAGCCAAGACGCCCCTCCTCACGTTACCGACTAAGGAGGTGATTATTTTCCATAATAAAGATCAGGGTGGAAGAATTAGGGACCTCGACCCTAATAGCTATTTATTGGATCTTTGTATATATTATTATTTTTTTGGATTTTTGTTTATGTCTTGCTGTTAGAAAGATAGCAAGAATCCCGAGAGCAAAAGGGAATCCAACGAGAGCCCCCCCCCCCCCCCCCCCCCCCCCGCCCCCCATTGAATTGAATTTTTGGGACATCCATCTATATTATTACGAGTTTTTGAAGCAAATCGTCTATGGCATTCCTTATAAGCATGAGTGTTTAAAGATGCATGGTGGTCCTATACGGATTTAACAGTTGTACAAGCAATCTGGGCCTTTAAACATTCATGCCCCCAAGAAATGTAAGAAATGTCATATATGATTTGATCCCATAAGTTACAACCCTCTCATATGCACGAAAATGCGGTGTACCTTTCAAGTGGGCTCACACAAAGTCATTTCTCCGTCTTGAAAGCTCAAAGACTCCTCGTTTTCAGACAAAAAAAATATTGAAAAGGGCTCACAAGATTCAGAAGATGGGGATGGAACAACAGCTTGTCTTAATACCCTAAACAATCCATATCCATTCAAAAAGATTTTTGAATTTACTAGAAAGCCTTTGGTTGGGCTAGAATTAATAAAATGCCCTAGAGTTCCACTGATCCGTTACTTAATTTTTTTCGCCCCAGACAAAACATTCATCAAAATTAGCGTTTTAATGTTTATCAAGTTGTGGTTACTAAAGAGCCCAACAAGGTCTAAAGACTCTAAGCCTGTTTAAACATTAGAATTACTGAAATATCCTTAAGAATAGTAACAATAATTGTGACTTAAAAAAAATTTCATGCCATCATCCATGTACACCGTATCCATACTGTCCAAAAATACAATTATGTATGTATCATCTCATCGTTATATAAGCCCTATTTTGATGTCAATTAGACACTATGTTACATATGATTTATTTTGAAAGTGCTATAAATAAAAACTATTAATTCTCATTTTAGTAAGAATAGATACTTGGATGAATCACATTGAGATTTTTAAGAGTAAAGTATTATACTCTTCTTCTCCTTTCTCTTCTCTTCTCCGGCGATTTTACCGGACTTCTCCTATCTATTCTCTTCTCCGGCGATTTTTTTACTGGACTTCTCCTTTCTATTCTCTTCTCCAACGATTTTTACCGGACAACCGGCGAAGGCATAAAACTAACCGTACAGATAGTGTGATTCTCTATCCTATCTATTTTTTTGATATCAATCAAGCTCGAATAGAATCTACATCTACTCACAAGAGAAAACATAGCATTATCAACAATATCATGAAGTATAATGCTGTCAAAGGGTAGGGTTGGGGTAGTGGTCAGCCCTAACCTGCCCTTCTTTATAAAAGGCAAGACCCTAATCCTATCCTAGCCCTTCAAGGGCTTGAATTGATTAGACCCTAACCCTACTCTCAAGGGTCAGGGTAAGGCCACAAGGTGGGAAAAAATGAGATTTTTTTTTTCATATTCAAGATGACTGATTTTTTTTCTACATCAACTCCCAACACAATAGATTATTCAATTGAAATTACAAACAAATTAATTAACCACAAAAAACTAAGTATTCACAAAGTAATCAGTAATCACATAGTTCTGGTTACTTTGTTAAGGATAATCACAATAACAAAATAATCACAATGTCACTGGCTTAATGTGTTAAGGATACACACAATTCATACAAAATTAATCACATTGTACTGTGCTAGGGATATTGAAAGTGTTAGAAAATTAGCCAATCATAGCCTTAGGTATAGGGTTTCAAGGGATTAAGATTAGGATTTTAAGGGATTGGAGTAAGAGTATGACTGTTAAAAGGCAGGTTCAGAGCAAGAGTTAGCCTAATCACTTCCTTATTTATAAGGGCAAGACTCTAACACTGACCTAGACCTTTAAGGGCGTGGATTAACAAGGCCCTAACCCTGCCCTCAAGAGCAGGGTCGGACAAGATACTTGTTAATTTTTTTTGGACAGGCCTAATGAAGTTGGCGTGAAGGGTGCATTGGTCACTCAATTCAAAATTGGAGGGTATATTTGTGAATATAATTAATATAGGGGTTAAAATATAACCCCACATAGCTAGATCCGTCCCTTGGAGTATTTGAAACGGAATTAAAATACTTTCTTGTGCATTTATAAAGCTAAAAGCCTTATTAAAGCAAACCGCGAGATAGAGAGGGAGAGCGTCATTAGCAGTTACTGTGAAGCTTGAATCAGGAGAAATGGTGGAGAGAAACTCCAAACGAACACAGTAGAAAAAGAGGCTCTCCATCTCTCTCAGAGACCATCCTCATCTTTTAAATATACAAACCCCCACCCCCAAATCCCTCTGTATTCATCTCTTTACCGCTCAGAATCAGAAATGGTTGAATCCTTATGGATCATAGAGCTTCCTCCCAGCAAGAACAAGAAGAAGAAAAACAGCAGGAGCTCATACTTTGTCTGCCATCGGTAAAGCTTAGAAGTTCTGATAACCTGAAGCCATTTTCGATATTGGGGTTTTGGGTCTCAAAATCTCTTCGTAGTTTGTCGTGCAGAGCTCGGTTTTCAAATGGGGTTGTTTTGAGAAGGTTTCTTTGCTCGGGTTTGGTATTGAAGAGCTCTGTTTTTTGCGGTTCTTCTGGATTTCTTGAAGCAGAGGAAGTTGCGATGGAGTGTTTAGTTGAGAAGCGTGAAGGGATGGAAGAGAGGAAAGATGGGTTTGGTGCAAATGGCTGTGGAAGCATTTCTTGTACGGACTCGATTGAAGAGGAGTGTTCAACATCTGAGGCTACAACAAGTGAGGAACGAGGCCAAAGTAGCTCCGAGGAGTCGTCTTCACCGTCTCCATTAGGTTGGCTTATTGGGAAATCTGAGGTGTCGAATTGCTCAATTTCTGATGTCACTGAGGATGAGGAGAAACCCCAATTGAATGATAGGAAATTAGAGAAACAAGGATCAAAGATTTCAGGTATGCGATGGTGTTTCCCTCTTTGTTCATTTAATTTCCCTTTTGATTAATTTAAGATTATATATACCTTACAATATTCTTGCCCATTTTGCTCTGTAATTTGATTCTGGTTTTTTGGGGGAGTTTTGATAGAGATTGAGATGATGAAAGAGAGATTTTCAAAATTGTTGCTTGGCGAAGACATGTCGGGCTGTGGAATAGGGGTTTGCACAGCATTGGCGATTTCAAATGCCATAACTAATCTCTGTGGTATGCTTATTGTTTGTTCTTTTTTAAGCTTTGGTTTGGTAAATTGGTTTATTTTGATGGCAGATTGGTTTCTCTTTGCACCTAATTACTGCATTGGCTTATTTTTTTTAATGGTTATTATTCTTTTTCTATACCACCTGTAGCTACCCTTTTTGGGCAGCTTTGGAGATTAGAACCTCTACCTCATGAAAAGAAATCAATGTGGCGAAGAGAGATGGATTGGATACTTTGCATTAGTGATCACATTGTCGAATTGATACCCTCTTGGCAAACATTTCCTGATGGAAGCAAGCTTGAGGTGATTCTAATTCTAATTCCATGTTAATTTTCTAAAGTCTTTCTCCTTTTACTTTTTTATATTTTTATTCTGAGAATGATAGCCAAATTTAGCCATCTCATTGTGTGTTGAATCAATTGAGTGATGAATGCTTAGATATTGTTGAATAATTTCCTAAATTTTTATCTTCATTTTCCCAACTTCCCTTTAAAGATCAGTAAAAATAATAAATAAATAAATAAATAAAGAAGTGGGTAACCAGGTTATCAATTTGTTGGATTGTTTTCACAATTTGTCCACACTATATGATTCAGGTCATGACTTGCAGACCCCGATCAGATCTTTATATCAATCTCCCAGCCCTACGAAAACTAGACAACATGCTTCTTGTAAGATATATCAACACTTGTTTCTTTGTCCATGGCATCTACTATCACGAGGCCATACTAAATGCTTATAAGCTTTATATTTACAGGATATATTAGATAGTTTCAGCAATACAGAGTTTTGGTATGTTGACCAAGGGGTATTAGCCCCAGATGCCGATGGGTCAGCCTCTTTCCGTAGATCACTTCAGCGCCAAGAGGAGAAGTGGTGGCTACCTGTGCCTCGGGTCCTTCCTGGTGGTCTCCATGAAAATTCAAGGAAGGAGTTGGAACATAAACGTGAATCCACAAACCAAATCTTAAAAGCTGCCTTGGCTATTAACAGCATTACTTTAGCCGAGATGGAAGTCCCTGAATCATACTTGGAAGATCTTCCAAAGGTATAATAATCCCATATGACCAAAGGCTCTTAATTTTATGAGGTCAGATGAGACGAGACATTGAATAGTTGTTTGGATTTGATTTCAGAACGGAAGAACCAGCCTTGGTGATGTTATTCACCGATATATTACGTCAGATCAGTTCTCCCCTGAGTGCCTGCTTGATTGCCTTGACCTGTGCTCTGAACACCATGCACTAGAGATAGCAAACCGCGTGGAGGCCTCAATATACGTGTGGCGTCGAAGAACAAACTCTAAACCAATAACCAACTCGAACCGCTCCACTTCAAAATCATCCTGGGAGATGGTCAAGGAGTTAATGGTTGATGCAGATAAGTGGGAATTACTTGCAGATAGAGCCGAAAGCCTCTTGTTTTGTTTGAAGCAGCGGTTCCCTGATCTCCCACAGACAACCTTGGATATGAGCAAGATCCAGTACAACAAGGTTAAGATTTTCTCCATTTTAAAAATCTGTTTTTCTTCTATTTGAAAATTCAATTCTTAAGAATTTCTGGTTTCAATTCAATCCACCAATCTTTCACTTCACCGATCAAATTTCTTTACAGGATGTTGGGAAATCCATTCTAGAGAGCTACTCAAGAGTTTTGGAGAGCCTGGCATTTAATATTGTGGCTCGTATTGACGATCTACTTTATGTGGATGACTTGACCAAGCATTCGGATCAATTCTCACCAGTTCCTACTGTTAGTGTGATTGCTCACAAGACAGTTTCAATCCCATACCCGGTGCCTGTCTCAAGCACTCCTTACAGAACAGCTTTTACCACACCAAGCTTTTCCCCTGCATCACTGGTTAGCCCTGCAAAGGGAGAGAGATACCCTTTCCCCAATAGCAACAAGCTTCACCACCGTGGGTTCGGTGTAAAGAAAGTGTTGACAGATTATCTTGGCGGTGAGACAAAAAGGAAGAACTGTGGCAATCCAATTCAGGGGGCAGATTCAGTCCCAAACAAGATTCGAGAAGCACCTGCCGTTTCTCAAACTGGCACAGAAAGTTTAGAATGCCGTAACGTCATCAGCCCACCAATAAGAGAGTAAGTTGCAGCAGGATGAATATTGAGATTCTTCCACTTGAACCAGTAGCATTTAAGGATTTCCAAAGAATAGAGAAGCATAGTTGGGGAATGAGGAAAGCTCATCAAATTATTTGGTTTTTCTTGTAATGAGCTGTGTTTTTAATGGTAATGAGTTCAGTGCTTTATGTGCTCATTATGAAGCAGAGTCAAATCTTGTATAACTTTGACTGGTTTTGGACTGGAACCAAGTGAACTGTAGATGTGTAATGAATATTTTAATAGAAATCTTGTTGCAATTAACCAGAAAAGAGACCTGAAATTGTGACTGTACTAGTGCCAAACAGTAGTGAACAGACATCTGAGAAAATTGTTGGAAGAAAAGGAAAATAAAAAAATATATAACTATGGGGCATTCCGAGAATTGAACTCGGGACCTCTTGCACCCTAAGCAAGAATCATGCCACTAGACCAAATGCCCATTTGATGTAAGCCTGTAAGTACAAACTATAATCATATTTTCTTTTTATTAAAAAAATTGGCACTATCATAATACCCCAAAAAGGTCGATTTCTTAGATTTACGAACTGGTTGACTCGGGTTCAACCCTTAGCAAAAGGCCCTATTTTCTAATATATATTAATTTGCTATACCGGTGCAGATGAATTTGAAAATTCAAATTTGTGTAGCCGTTGAGGGGATACTCATGAGATCACTTGCGTGAGGTATTCAGATCATATGCTTTTCCTCGTGAGTCAACATGTATGAGAATCTACTTGTACACGCTCTTCAAATTTAAAAGCCTTTGGCCGCGTGATTTCTGCAATGGCAGGTGAAATACCAACCAAAACCAGCTCCTGATTTTTGCAGACCAATCATCAGCCCAGTAATACTCACCCTTTGAAGATAATGCAACAACTAATCGAATGGCTGGCATCAAATTGGAGGAGTTCATACTGGGAACCCGTTAACATAGTGTGTTTAAAACGTTGATTAAAGTTTTATTAATTCTAAAACTATCATTTCTTTGGTTCAAAGGTTGTTGAAGGCGTAAATTAGGAAGATTGACACGTGGAGTATATGATTTAATTAGATTAGACATCTTTAATTGATTAATGTCATGTGGATTATGTATTTAAAGATAACATTTATCTAATTGTTTTTTTGCTCTAATTGCTTCTACTGGTTTGACTTTAACGCTTTTATGATGATTTGATCAAGAACATGTCTTGATCCAATGACGTAACAATACTCTAAAGCCTTTCAAATAATTTGATCAAGAACCGGTCTTGATCCAACAGCGTGATAGATTTTTATGCAAATTGATGATGAAAGTTTGACGGAGATACACCTTGAAGGAACTAAATGCAGTTTTTGAATAAGTCATGTTCATCCTTAGGGATTCGGTGGAACTAGATCACCATGAACCCTAAGGTTGCTTTGTCAGGGGATGATGCGTGGGAATGAGTCTATGTGTTATCCCCATCACCTATTCCAATACTGCAGATTACTCTGAGCTGACAATTAGAAAGGTTTTCGGATGTTACTTGGCTTATTTCCTTGTAGGCTATTGGAGGAGTTTGGCCTCCATAGTCACATTCTCTTACAATTGGTTGTTTGAGGTCTGATAACGGATATAGTTTCTGCTTGACAATAGTGTCTTCGTCCAACACTTATGATTTTCCTTAGGACAGGAGATTATATAGGAAAGGGTGTCTTCATCCAACAACTATGATTTCATTTAGGACAAGATATCATAAGGCGTATGATCCACCTCCTTGATATAATATTGATGTTTTGGGGGAAGATGATGAGTTATGGTTTGGAGGGCTCGAAAGGATTTTTGTTAAATTGATAAACACCTTGAAATATTGTTTTCCCTTTAAATTTGCAGAATAAGCCTTGAAGGTTATTTAGGTCATAAACAACTTAAATGAGTCAGTTATAACTGAATAAGTTAGTTATAACTGACAACTGAAGTGACAGATTTCCCAACTAAATGCAGTTTTTTCTAACACATTATGTTATTTTGACTTAGGGGTGTCAACGAGTCGAGCCAGCTCGACTTGACTCAAAATAAACCGAGCTTGAGCTTTTACTTTGGGCTCGTTGAGCCGAGCCTTAAAAGTGAGCTCGAAAAATAAACAAGCCGAGCCTGAACAATAGGTGACTCGGCTCGGCTCGGCTCAATTGATTTTATAATAATACCCATTAAAAGTTAAATTTATATTATATATTTAGTGTACTTTTTTTTTGTAAAATATATTTAGTATACATTAACATAATTATTTCCGTTTAAGTTTTAACTCAAACTTTCACGTGAGTCTCATGACATCCCCCCCCCCACCCCCCAAAAAAAAGTCATTTTAAAATTTTTTTATTGAATTTAGTGCTTATCAATGTATTTAAAAAAAAATCAAGCCGAGCCGAGCCTGAGCTTCTTTAAAATTCCAATGAACCAAGCCGAGCCTAAGCATCTGTAAAATTCCAACGAGCCAAGCCTGAGCAGTGCCAGCTCAGCTCGTTTACACCCCTATTCTGACTACTTTAACAGATAAAATCCAACCTAATACCCCTATAAAAAGAGATGACCTCATGAGGTCTGGGTGATAATGGAAAAATATGTGAATTTGAGAGATCAAGAGAAATTACTCTTATTAGATAAAATTGTCATGGAATCTTTGGGGAAATGTCACTTCGTTATTTGTGTTCTTCATTGATTCTTTTTCTCTCATTCTAAATCATTAACCATCACTCATCTTTTCATGTTCTTCAATGATTTCACTGTTGTTTTTCTATGAAAATTCGATCTATAACGGTCTGTAAATCCAATATAGGCTACGTTGAATTGCAAGAACCCATTGAGTCCGATATTAAATCTTGAAACAACTCTTTATTGATATTTTTTTGTTAAATTCAATTTTACTCTCTTACAAAAAGGTTAATTGAATTTTAGTTAATTCCAAAACTGTCCTTGCACATATGAATTGAATTGTAATTAATTTCAAAACTCTTTTTACACATATGAGTTCAAAACGTTGACTAAATTTTACTTAATTCTAAAACTAACATTTACTTATGGGGAATGCTAGCCCTAATTTCTTTTTTTTCCTCACTTTCTTTGTGATGGCACCACGTATATCCATTTCTATCGGCTGCTTTTGGAGCCGGTTAAAGCTTCACCCATGATATATATTTAAGGCCTCCTCCTTCCTTTAATTTTTAATTTATAAACCCCCATCAAATGGTTCATACATTGATACCCAGGAGAAGAGTTCGGATCACAGCCAATCGCGATTGAACTCAGGGAGAATTCAATCGCACCAACAAGTCACCACGTGTCCCTTTTAACCCCTTACTAACTGTGGTTAAGATTTCCTAACCCTTAGGGTTCAACAATCTAACCTTAGGTTTTTAGAAATTTGTTTTTTTTAAAAAAATTAATCTAAGGTTAAAATTTATTAACCTTAAGGTTAATTTTTTTTCCTAAAAATAGATTGTTGAACCTTAAGGGTAAGGAAATCTGAATCACAGTTAGTTAGTAGGGATTAAAAGCGACACGTGTTGACTTGTGAGTGTGATTGAACTCGTGCCTGTGATCCGATCTCCCAATCTCCCAGGAGAGAACTCAAACTCCCGCCCCACTTTCTCTCCCCACTCTCTCTCTACTGTTTTGGCTTCCCCTGTTTCATGCTCAATCCCCTGCCCTACTTTCTCTCTCGCGAAATTGCTTCCCTGTTTCATTTCCCATGAGGTGTCCGAATAATTCCTCTCATCGATTGCACATTCTCGGTGATCAACGCCGTGACAATGGGTGATCACCTACATTAGGGCAATGGTGCTCCTTTTTCTCAGGCCTTCTCTCCCCCGAAACTGTTTAAATTTACCAATAAATACTTAGGAGATCCTTCAAATTTGAGATCATTGTTAGAGTTTATGAGGTGATCTGGTCAGTTGGATGAGAGCAAAGTTTGAAGCTAGGGATTTTTTCTTGGAGGAGGAGGTGTTGAAAAACGCCAACATTCTTCACCTTAACCTATATTTCAACCAAAAGCTTCATTTCAACCGGTAAATTACAAATCATCTAAGAGTTTCCATGAATGCGGCAAACTAATCTTGCAAACGAAATCATTCTTGAGCAGAATCCAAGAAATATTTCATTGAAATTAAATTGCTTGGGAGAGTTGCAAGAATTATGAGAAGCTGCAATAGGCAAAAACGAAACGAGACTGCTAAACTAGACTTGCCTGCTCTCTCTTCTTCATTGGGATCTATGAGGAGTTGCAGACATAGCCTTTCTTTATGAGGGTTAGTTATTAATTTTAAACTAATGGAAGATCGACTTTTTTATAAATTATAAACTATGGAAGAGGTGACTTAAATATCTATCGTGGGAAAAGCTTTAACCGGCTATAAAAGTAGTCAGGAGAAGTGACTATACGTGTCCACATCACAGAGAAAGTGAGGAGCTAAGAAACTGGCCTAGCATTCCCCTTTCCTTTTAGCTTTTATTAGTATTGATAATTTTTCACCAAAAAAAGGACTTAAAGTTAATTAAAATTTAATATAATCTTAAAATTGTGTTTTATTAATATATCAAACAATGTTTTCATAACCGGATCGATTGATTGTCGAATTGGCCAAGTGACCAATTCTTGGTTCGACCGGTCCAATTGAGTCATGTCATTTTATTATTAAATATATATATATATATATATATTTTTTGTTGTCAGTATGTCCCTATAGTTTTTTTTTTCCCTCAAAATGCATTTAAGTAAGGTTTTCTATATCTAAATTTTTTTCCTATAGTCAAAATGTCATTATAAATTTCAATTCCCAAAATATATCTAAGTTAAATTTCTATACCCAAAATGTTCTTCAAGTTTACCTATATTTCAATTTCAATTTTTTTATTTATACAATGTCCATCAATTTTTTTTATATCCAAAATGCCCTCAATTTTTCTATACCCAAAATGCCCCTAAAGCTTTTGGGTTTTTAAAATATCCCTATGTCATGTTTCTATACCCAACGCATCCCTCACAATTCTTTTACCTAAAATGTTTATCAAGTTTGTATACCCAAAATATTTTAAATTTTTTTTTCCTAACCCTCACTAAGGTCCCTCTTCTTTGTCTCTCCCCCCCTCCCCACTCTCTCACATGCATCGCACGTGCGGCCCAGTAGTATATATCTTTACTATTATAATGGGAGAGGTAGGCGTAGCCTAATTTTTTTGAAATTCCCAAACTACCCTTATCTAAAAAAAACTTTGATTTTATATTTTACTTTAATTCCTAAACTACCCCTTGCTCATTTATTTATTTAAGAACATAATCATAGTCAATCGCAATTGAACTCGGGGAGAGTTCAATCGCACCTCCAAATTAACACGTGTCCCTTTTAACTCCTATTAACTGTGATTAACTTCTTCCCCTCGCTCTCACGTGCATCGCACGTGCCACCCACTAGTATATATATATATGTGTGTGTGTGTATTAATTAATGATATACTTAGTGCAAAATTCTTAAAATTCCAAAGGGGTTTCTGCCCCCCCTTGGACCCGTTGAATTTTTTTTGTGTAACTAGAAGACAAAGATAGTAACGAAACTAAAATCGCATAGAATGTAAATACATTGTTAGAGATAATATATTATACATTTGCATTAAAATTTACATTTGTGAAATTATAATATGAAAAATATTAATTTCAAAATGATAAATTGATCTAAATCCTTATTTAACAATGATAAACTAAGGGTGGAGCTACCCACACCCCAATTTTTGCTTTTTTTTTTGGACATAAACAGAATAAGAGCAAAAGATTGTACGAACAGAAAACTAAACAGGGCATACTACAAGCTGGTCACTGCCTCTTTTCTTTTTTATTAGAGCATTCCTAGTAGACTCACCAAAATAGCCAAAACTCATAAAAAGTGATTTTGGTGAGCCACTTTTTTAAAACACAGTAGCCTCACAATTTTAACAAAAAAAAAAGAAGAGATAAACAATATTTTATTATTTGTGTGGGAAAACGAAAAAAGAAAGGAAAGAGAAACATTGTTTTATTGTTTGTGTGGGACCACAATGGAAAAAGGGAGAGAGACCTTTATTTTATTAATTATGTGGGCCCACAAAAAAGGAGGGAAAGTGAAATTTTAGGTTTGGGGAGGGGAGTACTGTACACTCGCCAAACCCAAATCTTTATTTTGCTGAGTTTTGGTGAGGGTGCTGGAAAGAGTTTTAAGCACTTTTTAGCCATTTGGCTCACCAAAGGCTGCGAGGAATGCCCTTAGAGGGTAAAGACACCCCATACTTAAAACAACCCTAAGAATAGAAGGACATTAATGCATCTTCTTCTCTTTCTTCTTCTTCCTAACGTTTGCAAGCGAAGAGCCGCATCACCTTCTTCTTCAAAATGCCCTAAAGTGCTTTCATAATTTCTCAGCTTTCGTCATAACGTTTTCAAGCAGAGACACAGGAAAGCAAGCTTTCCTTCAAAAAGCTCTGAAATGCTTTCATAATGCCCCAATTTTTTTATCCTACATTTGCAAGCAAAGACACAGGAAAGCACCAAGACTTCGTACCTAACGATTCCACCATTAAAACCGATCTCATTGAGGTTGACAAGGAGACCATCGACATGCTTGCTGCCCTTGGGATGATTGACCTTCCCGGCGTCGTCAAGTAGCTTGAGACGACTCTCGCTCCTACCCTGGTTTTCGGCAGGGATGGTGCTACTGGTGGACCTGGAAGGATATACTGAGGCGGTAACTGTTAATGGGTTGAGGTGGAAGAAGGTTAATAGTCTGAATATTTAACTTAGACAAGAGGAAGAAGAAGAGGACATTATTGTCCGTTTCTTGTAATTTTGAGTTTTTTTTTAAAATTTTTTTGGGATGCAGCCTTTAAAAATTGGGGTGCACGTAACAGTTAACAGTTAACACCACCTTAAGAGCATTCCTAGCAGCCTTTTGGTGAGCCAAAAGACTAAAAAGGTGTTAAAATGACTCCCAACAGCCTCAACAGAATGAAGAAATCCATTTGGTGAGTCTACAGTACTCACCAAGTTTGGTGAGTACCGTAGACTCACCAAAGTTAAATCTTCTCACCCTTGGCCCCACACAAAAAATAAAAAAGGTTTCTCTTTCTCCCTTTCTTTTTTTGGTCCCACACAAACAATAAAATAATATTTTTCTCTTTTTTTTTTTCATTTTCCCACATAAATGATAAAATATTATTTCTCTCTCTTTTTTTTTTGGTTAAAATGGTGAGGCTGTTGGGAGTGTTTTAAAAAAGTGGCCCACCAAAACCATTTTTTGTGGGTTTTGGCTATTTTGGTGAGTGAAATTTGGTGAGGCTGTTAGGAATTCTCTAAACTAGTAGAAGTTACATTTTTTGATAGAATTTAAAAGAATGGAGGTAATTGTAAAAAAATTGGAAAGGAGGGGGGGAATGCAAAATGTGAAAGGCGAGGGGGAATTTACAGATACGTGAAATGATAGATATTTTTCCTTACACAAATCGCTTTAACTTTTAAGGACCCATTGCACAAGATTCGTCATATTCCGGTCAGAACCAGAACAAAGTGACACAGAACGGAAATGGACGACGAGTCTCGCCGGAAGTTCGGCACGGGGATCCATATAACGGCTATCGATGGGATCGTTAATGTTAACTCCCTGTTCACGTTAGCAGTCTTCATCGGCCTCACCTGGAACCCCAGCGACGCCAACAACAGCCTCATCACCGGCGACGACAACCCCAACTGCGTCGCCGGTTCAAACATCGCCGAAAACCTAATCTCCTTCCATGTCTACTCCTTCAGCTCATTCCTCTTCTCCAGCCTTATCGCCTTGGGTCTCAAACAGGCGATCAGGATAGCAAAGAACACCGAGGCGCACAATCTCATGATGGCGCGCGTTAACAAGACGCTGCTTCGTGTCGGGATCCTGATTTCGGCGGTGGGGTCCGTTTGCGGGTGTGGTTTCTTGATGCTCGCTTTGGTGAATGTGGTTCAGATCAAGCTCGGAACCTTGGCTTGCGGGAGTTCGTATAGCTTCGCAGCCATTGTTCCTCTCGTGATCTTGGTTCCAGCTGCGCTTCTCATCTATGTTTCTATAATTTTCTACGCCTTTACCCGTTAGGGTTTCTTGCTTTTGCCGGTGAGTTTTTTTTTTTTTTATATATATAATTTCTAGGGTTAGGGTTTGTGTATGCTCTATTAAAATCATTGTGATGATGAAAAAGAAAAACGTGATCTTGTTTGAATTAGGGTGGATTGGAAAGTTGTTTTGTTTGATTTATTATAATGTATTTATGGATTGACTGTAAGCTCGAATTAGACCACATTTCTGAGGAAATTTTGAATTTTCTCTGTCCTGATTTTGGTTCTGTAGATAAATTCCTGAAATTAGGTTTTGATTTATATGGCATTTGGAAGTAATGTAAAATCAAGGATGGAGTAGTTGGATTGAAAGTGGAGAGATGGAGGATTATGGGGTATTAATTATCCACAATTAAGTGTGTTAATTGGTTGAGTATGCTCCTTAAGACCAAGTTTTCTTTATCTGAGCTTGGAAAGAGTTCTTACTCGTGAGAGACAAATGCCTCTGCAGTTGTGCTGTAAGTTGGTTCATCTTGATCATCTCTAACTTCTCATTTCTGATTTTCTTTTGTCTGATCTATGCTTTATATCCAGATTTATAATCCCTATTTTCGACAATATATGAATATCTTTATCTTTTAAGACTTAATAGGATAAATGAATGAATTTTGGTCTCCTAGGCATTGCTTAAGTGAAGCCTCTCGTAGGAAACCCTATTGCTTAGGCTTCACTTGAACGCTTTGACTATACTAGGACGTAGTTCGGGGAAAAGATTTGGAAATGCATGCTTCAGGTGGAGAATCTGGAGATATGATTAGATAGATCATGATTCAAAATATCGGTATTGGGTGTTGTATCAGTAAGTCCAAAATAGGATACGTATTGGCATATCGAACCGTATCGGATGGATAGGCGAAAAAAATCAGGATACTTTAAGAAATGCTTGGATACAAAAGGAAAAATTTGGATACCTTGCATAAAACTTCTTTTAATATAAATATAAGCTAAAAACAAATTAAATGAAGACTTTCAACTACATTTATAACTCTACATATGAGAGTTAAGTCATATATTCAATCAGTTAAATCAAAATATATTGAATTTCAATAATAAATTATTAGTCTGAATGTAAGTCTTTTTATGTTGAACTTAACTTTGTTAATTGACTTTCTGATCTTGTAAATGAAAATATTTTTAAAGATTAAAATATGAGACTTTCTTTGCCGGACTTTTGGGTTTTGGTCATGTTTTGATATAGTAGAATTTATGAAATTTTAATATTTGAGAAATACCTTACCATTTTAAAGTTAAAATTTTGACCTAATCCCTAAAAAACGCTAAAAGACGATTTTGTTCTTGAATTAGAACGTTGACTTTTTATTTATCAGAAATTTGGATGTAGAATAATTTTTATTGAATTCAAATAAGGGATATAACCTTATCTTTACTATTATAATGGGAAAGGCATGCGTAGATGATTTTTTTGAAATTCCCAAATTTCCCTTATATAAAAACAAAACATTGATTAATGTTTTACTTTAATTCCCAAACTACCCTTGCCTTTATTTGATGTTTTATTTTAATTCCTAAACTACCCCTTGCCATCTATCTATTTAGAAGAGTTCAATCACACCCGTGGGTTAACACGTGCCCCTTTTAGTCTCTATTAACTGTGGTTAACTCCTTCCCCTCGCTCTCACATGCATTGCACGTGCCACTAGCGAGTTCAATTGGGTGTCGTTAACTCCTTCCCCTCGTTCTCACGTGCATCGCACGTGCCACCCGCTAGTTTACATATAAATATCTTAAGTAAATGAATTAAAAATTAAAATCATTTGCTTAAATGATATTTTATGTTAATAAGTTATGAATTGAGTCTGTGCTAGTGTAAATGGAATGAGAGAACAAAAAAATTAACTAGAAAATCTCTTGTATCGGCTTGTACCGGTCTGTTTCGGGCCGATATGTACTTGATATGGGGCATTTTTTTTAAAATTCCAGTTGGCTGGTTAGTGCTAAACTCAGTCTGCAATAAGTTGATCATAGGTGGGTGAAACTCAGGTGAGACTTTTTAAGTTATAACCTCACCAGCCCACCACTAGAAGGCACCAAGCTCTGATCTTGAAAGCTAACTACAATGGTTTTCCTTTTTTTTTAATCATTATATTGTCGACATAAATTGCTAGAGCAGGTTACAAACTAGCACATACTGATCACTGCCAAAATCTTGCAACTATTTGTGGGCTCGAAGAAACAAGTGTTATTCCCAAACTATTTTCTAGAACTACAAAATCAGGAAAGGTTTATGTTAGTGTAAATTGCAGAGAAATGGAAGCTTCAAGCTCATTACTTGTA
Organism: Tetracentron sinense; assembly: GCA_015143295.1. Classification (NCBI taxonomy): domain Eukaryota; kingdom Viridiplantae; phylum Streptophyta; class Magnoliopsida; order Trochodendrales; family Trochodendraceae; genus Tetracentron; species Tetracentron sinense. The sequence continues at coordinate 10,170,053 of CM026557.1, read as the reverse complement.
GATTACAAGAGTAAAAGCTGATGCTTGCCCAGTTGATATGGCTTACTGGATTAGACGGATGCAATCTGGGCTCAAGGCCTTTTTAAAGGATTGGGAAAACTTGCAAGCAGATTATTTATATTAAACTGTCTACTGCATATCTGTCCATACATACAATTCAAGTTGGGGCTAGAAGTCCTTGAAACATTGTTGAACCACATAAAAATAGGCAAATTAAGAAGAGATAACTTTGTATTCAACTTCACCAACCAGAGAGCAGCAGGATATGTTACATGAATTCTCTTAACAAACTATCTTTTCTAGTAGAAGCTCCTTTAATTAATACAAAATCAGACCATAGCAAGTTTTCCTGTTTGCTGAAGGCCTGTCCACATTGGGCTAACTATAGTTCCATCTATCTTCTATATTACAAAGGCAGATTGCAGTGCTACCCTGGCTTTGTGAATTCCTGCAAAGATGTAATTTCAAAAACAACAAATAAATCAATTGAATTCAAGACAAGAGGGATGTATGTAACATAAAAGAAACATCTATCTATCTATATCTTTACTACTACTATAAAACACAGTTAAAGTGTTTCTATGAATGCCACCTAAGCCTTCACGTTGATGCCACATAGGACTCCAAAATTCCCTATTTATATCGCTGGAAACTGTAATTCTTTTGTAAGTAACATCTCTTAGAGATCTCTTATTTTTGTTTTTTTTTTTAGAATATATCTGTATAAGTGGTTGATCATGTATTGATTCATGTTTGCTTATGTTTTTCTAAGTTGATTTTGGGATGGTATTTGAATATATCTGCGTCAATTGTGATTGAGAGATTCTTAGAAATGAATGAATTCGGTTTACTGATGGATTACTTAGGGTTTGATTTGATGAGTTCTGTTCCCCTGATTGATTGTAGGTAAATTAAGAATTATTGGTGCGCCATTAGAATTCAATTCTTCCTCTTTTCAGTTTTTTTTTTTCATCTCGAAAAGAGCTATGTTGATTGTTACAGATGATAGTTAGACCCGATGTTAGAAATCTGGTTGTTTGATTCTTTGCATTTTATTGGTACATATTTCCTGAAATATGGTGACTGATTCTTCAAGAGAATTTCTCGGGAATTGTTTGTATTTATTTTCAGTATCTGAATTTAGTTCTACATTGTCATTACGCTTTTGTTGACTCTCGTTCTATGTTGGGCTTGTCAGACTGTATCGGTCTGATACACCCAATACGGGCCGATATGTACTCGATACGGGGCCTTGTTTTTATTCCAGTGTGCCGGTTAGTGCCAAACTTAGTACGTATCAGCTGATACGTACCGGTATTTTAAAGTTTAAACCATGAGAAAGATTGGAATTGTGGAATGGGATTTATGTTTCCAATCCCATATGGTTGGTAAAAGGCAATGAGAACTAAGGTTTTCTTTTTTCGGATTAGGTTGACTGTTTAGGTTTTCTTTTTTCGGATTAGGTTGACTATTTAAAGTTAAAAAATTAAATTGAATATTAGTTTTGCCCTTTTTGGGTAAAATGTCAAAATGAGGTATTGATGTAGGACTATGCAATGGCCTAAATTTAATGAGCTGAGATCAAGATAGGATTAACAATAATAATGCAAATCATAAAGATAACAATCTTATCATAAATAATTATTCTTGAAAATTCAAGAAAACAATTTTATAAGGCTTCGAGGCCACGTCGCAAACCTAAACACGGTCTTCAGTTATATCCGTGAGGGTTGTATGGAAGTCTATGCTTCCACAAGCTTGGGGATTAGCAACTAACTCAATGCAGATTTTCTAACTTTTTCTAGGGTTTTGAAGGGTTGTATAAGGTTAGAGTTTTGGGATTTTAATGATTAGGGTTTTGGCACCTTAATGTTTTAGGGTTTTGTAATTGTAGGAGGACTGTTTCTACAATTGTGAAGGGATTAGGAGGCTGTAATAGCAATAATAGGGACTGTTGGAATGTGGGACAGCAAAGGGGAGAAGCTTGGATAGCCTACGGCTGCAGGGAATGGCTGGGACAGCCTGTGGTTGATCTGGGAAAGCAGGAGAATACCTGCGGCAGCAAGGTTTGGGATGGCAATGGGGTGCGGCAATCAAAAGGGGATCTGGGAATGGCTGTAACAGTGAAAAGGAGGGGCTGCAGTTTGCAGGGATAGGTTGGGGAAGGCTGCAGGTAAAAGTAGGAGGAATGGGAAGGCTGCAGCAGCCTTGGGAAAGGTAAGGGGGCTGGCAGTAGCAATTGGAAAGCTAGGGAAAGGCTGGGGCAGCAAGGGGACATGGTCTAGGGTTTCGCAACTTAGGGTTTCAATGAAGAAACAATGAAATTAAAGAGAATCAATTGAAAAAAAGCAAAAATCTGAAGAACATACCTTAGATCTCTTAGGAATCACTCTCATAAAATCACACTAGTTCCAATCACTGGATAATACTCAAAAGCACTTTAAAATTTAATTTTAATTTATTAACTAAAAATTTACAGCAAAAGAGGGGTTTAAATTGATGTAAACCCTTATTGTTAAAAGACTAAAATAACCAAACAAATGAAAATACTAAAATAACCACACTAATGAAAGACTAAAATAACCAGGGGCGGAGCCAGGATTTTCTAATAGTGGGGGCACCGATGGTTGATTGAAAATAGTAATAATTGTTAATGGATTTTGTGGAGGAAGATTAGTTGGTACGAAATATTCTGGGTTTAGGGAGATGGAAGTTTGGGGGAGTAGCCCCCGGGAAAAAAATTATGACGACTAAGTTCTTGAGCCGTTTCGGCAATACATTTTGTACCTATCGTTTGAGTATTGTTTCTCCTTGTTTAGGGAACAGATGTTCCCTTGCCTAATGGCTATGCCTAATTAAATAATTAAATGAAATTATATAAAAGATATGTTTTGTTTTCAAATTTATAGGGGACAGTTATCTCATTGCCCCACAGGTATGCCATATTAAATAATGAGAAATGTTTAACTTACCCAGTGTTGTCAGAACCGGACTAGACCGGCCGGTCGAACCAGAAAAACCAGGAACCGGTCCCCTCACCAATTCCCAAACTCCCCCAAAACCGGGCCTAATTAAAAATTGGTCATTTTTGTCAAAACCGGAAGAACAAGCCGGTTGAACCGGTGGTAAAACATGTTGAGAACCGGTCAAAACCGGCCATAAATGAGTAAAAATTACAAAAAAAAATATTTTTTTAATAAAAAAGGACACAGTTGAATTGAACCGGTTGAACTGGTCAAATCGGGAACCGGTCACTCAACCGGTTCGATGACCGGTCCGATTCTGATAACATTGAACTTACCACCTCGTTTGACTATGCAGTCAAATGTGCGGTCCGCATTGGTCCATGCCCTCCTTTTTAACACTCGTCAATTGTGGTTAAGATTCATTCACTCCTAGGGTTAAGCAATCTAATCTTAGTTTTAAAAACAAATAAAATAAAAATAAAACTGATAACCTTAATTTTTAAGCTTAACCATAGTTAAAGGTGTGTTAAAAGAGACACGTGGACACAATACATAGTCAAATGCGTGGTGTGCTAATCACTACGTACTCTTAAATAATCTTTACTATTATAATGTGAGAGGCAGGTGTAGCCTGATTTTTCTGAAATTCTCAAACTACCCTTATATAAAACAAAACTTTGATGTAATGTTTTACTTTAATTCCCAAACTACCCCTTGCTCATCTATCTATTTAAAGAATAGAAACACAGCCAATCGCGATTGAACTCGGGGAGAGTTCAATTGCACATGCGGGTTAACACGTGCCCCTTTTAACTCCTATTAACTGTGGTTAACTCCTTCCCCTCGCTCTCATGTGCATCGCACATGCCACCCGCTAGTATAGTATAATTTTTTAGGGGACAACTGCCCCCTTGTCCCATGATTATGCCCAATTAAATACTTAAACAACTTAACATCAAAAATACGAGTGTGGATACTGTCCAATTGAAATTGAACTCGGACAGTTCAATCACACTCACATAGCCCCCTTTTAACTCTAGTTTAGAACTATTAATACTTAAGGTTAATTTTTTTTTATAAAACAAATGTTAGATTGTTGAACTCTACGGGTTAGTGAATCTTAACCATAGTTAATAGAGATTAAAAGGGTCACATGTTGACTTGTGGGTAGGATTGAACTCTGGGAGAGTTCAATCACGATTGAATATGATCTCAACTCAACAAAAAAAAAACCAAAGTTTATGGGGCACTGCCCCATTCGGCCATTCCCATAGGTATACATTAAAAAAAAAAAATCCAAAAGTTCAGTGGGGGCACGTGCCCCCATAGGCCCCCACCTGGCTCCGCCCTTGAAAATAACCACACTAATGAAAAGACTATAGTAAAAGTCCAGCTCATTGGGCTTTCTCCTAACTAAAGTAAATCATGGTAAATCAGCTCATATGTACACCTTCCCAATGTGAGATCTTTCTAATGAACCATGTGTGCACATGGTTCATTCCCCTTTAGTCGCTGGGCCAAGCATGTTTGGGACAATGCTATCCCTTCCAAAATATCTATTTTTTTGTGAAAAATTTTCTTGTTGAGCATGTTTCATGAATTGTTTCAGACCAATTTGTTTGATCAGGTCCTTAACTGTTCTTTTATAGCCATCATTCCTAAGGTGTCTGGGGCCCTGGACATTAGCGACTTTAGACCTATTAGCCTTCTTGGTAGTGCTTATAAAATCCTCTCAAAAGTGTTAACAGTCAGACTTAGCCGAGTGATTAGTCATGTCATTTCTCAAGAGCAAAGTGCGTTTGGGGGGGGGGGGGGGGCAAATCCTGGATGAGATTCTTATTGCTAACGAAGTGGTGGACGAGAGGGTGAAGAAGGGAGAGCCAGGTATTATATGTAAGATCGATATGGAGAAAACTTATGATCATGTGAACTAGGGCTTTTTGGATTATTCTCTTTGTCGAATGGGTTTTGGGTCTAAGTGGCGGGTATGGATGTGGTGTTGTTATTCTTCTCCCTCCTTTCAATGTTCATCAATGGTTCCTCCTATGGCTTTTTCAAAAGTTCTAAGGGTTTGCGTCAAGGAGATCCTTTATCTCCTTTGCTCTTTATTATTGTAACTGAGGCCCTCGGTAGGATGATTCGTCGGGCAGCATCAGTGGCTTGGGAAGGATTTGTGGTGGGTGGCCCGTCAGTTACGATTTCGAATCTCCAGTTCGCCAATGCCATTTTGTTTTTTTGTGGGGCTTCGGTTAGGCAGCTCACTCATATTTGGTTTCTTTTAAAATGCTTTGAAGCTGTTTCTGGGTTGAAGATTGATTTTCAGAAGAGTAAGATTTTTGTTGTTGGAGAGGTGCCTAATTTGGAGGGCTTGGCTCTCTGCCTAGGGTGTAAGACCGGCGTGCTTCCAACTAGGTACTTAGGTCTCCCGTTGGAGGCGCCTTTCAACTCGAAGCGGATTTGGGAGCCGATTATTGAGAGGTTTCATAAGCGTCTCTGTTAGGTTGGAAGTCCTCTCTCCTTTCTAAAGGTGGGTAGGCTTACTTTATTGAAGAGTATCCTATGCAGTCTTCCGACTTATCTCCTATCATTGTTTAAAATCCCGGTTGCCATTGCGGCCAAATTGGAGAGGGTACAACGGGATTTTTTGTGGAACGACAAGGTGGTGGTCAAATAGATGCATCTGGTGAGGTGGAAATGGGTTTGTCGACCTAAACAGAAGGGGGGGCTTCGCGTTTGGAAAATGCGGCTAGTTAACAAGGCTCTGTTGGGGAAATGGTTGTGGTTCTCAAGAGTACCTTCAAAGGTTTCTTTTTCCCTGTGGTCGGCTTTTTTGGACAAGATTTTGACTCTTGACAACCTGAGGAAACGAGGTTGGAGTATTCTTAATCGGTGTTTTTTGTGCTTGATGGAGGAGGAAGCGTTTGACCATCTGTTTTTGCATTGCTCTTTTACGAGGAGGCTCTGGATGTATTATCTTCTTCAACTTGGGGTGGCCTGGGTCTTCCCTTCTTCGTTTCAGAGCCTTTTATATAGTTGGCTTTCAGTTTCGTTAGAGAGCCTGTTTGATCTCATTTGGGCCTCCCTTCCGGGAGTTGTTTTGTGGTCTTTGTGGAAGGAACGAAATAGGAGGGTGTTCGATAATTCCTCTATGCCCATCGAGAGGGTGTGCTCCCGCTCGAAGAGTTTATTGCGAGATTGGATCTCTACGAAAGCTGATGTGGTGGAGATTGGATTCGATGAGTTGATTTCCTAGTTGTGGCAGGGGATTTTTGTGTTGGGCTGGTGTTGGTTTGTTGTTTTTTGTTGTTTGTAGCTATTTTTGTTGTTTTTTCGCTTTGTTGCTTTATTGATTCACTATTGGTGGATCTGTTTTGTTGCTTCTTTAATAAAATGCATTTACTGATAAAAAAAATAAAAAATCCAATCTAACAGTATCGCATTCGCTAGTAAATGTGAATGCTGTAGAGATCAGTGTTGCCCAGATATGGACCCTAGAGGGGGGGTGAATAGGGTCAATGGCAAAATAAAATAATTATTCCTTTTTAAGTGCGGAAAATAAAATCTAAAAGGAATGCAACTAAGCACAAGATAGATAAAGTAATTTAAGTGCACAAGAAGAAGGAGAAAGAGTAAAGGAGTGCAAAAACAGAGTTGTTTTCGAGGTTTGGCAGACCCAGCCTACTCCTCGCCTCAAGTAACACCAGCTTGGAGGATTCCACTACAGTCCACGACTGATCAAACTTCTTAATCTGGTGAAGACTAAACCTTTTACAACCTCTCTTCTGGTTGAGGTGAACCCTACAGTACCCAGAGCACAGCTCTCTCTAGTTTTACACGAAGCAGCAGCTTCACAGAACACGCAAGTTCTTGGATGATGAAAGCAAATGTTGGATCTTAGATCCTAAAGATAAACTCCTCTAAGAGTTAGATATGAATGGAATATCAAGCTCTATGAAATCTCTCAAGTGGAAGATTGGATTTTAGCTCAAAGAGAAAAACAGATTATCGTTTGCAAATTTGGGATTTTTAAGCTCAAGAGAGTGATTATCAATGTAACAGTGTAGGAGTGAGAGTTATCGTTTTTGGATCATTCAAAGATCACTTATATTTATAGTGATCTGAAATTTATTACCGTTTGATGATCATTAAATGCAAAATACCAGTTATAAATATAGCCGTTGGAAAAAAAAAACGTTTTTTCAGAATTTTTCTGAACTATCCAGTCGATTAGAGGAGCCTCCTAATCGGCTGGATGGTTACCTGATCGCTTGGATCAGTTTCCTGATCGGTTGGATCATCAAAACAAGTTTTAAGGAGTTTTGTTCTATCTAGTCGATTAGAGGAAGGAGTGATCGGCTAGATGGACCATCTCTAATCGATTGGATGGTCATCCTGATCGGCTGGATAGACCAAAAATTTCCAGATTTTTGGTTTATTTGATTTTTAATGCTTTTACTTTAACTTTAACGATTTGCACGAATTCCAAAGTCTTTAATTTTGTTAGTAAAGCATGATTAACACCTTATAATGGTCTTTAGAATGATTTAGGATGGATTAGCAAGAAGAACCAACGCGATCAGCACATGCAAACAAATTTTGAAAAAATTTGTTCTATTCAGTCGATTACAGGGCTTGCCTGATCGACTGGATGGTCTGCCTAATCGGCTAGATGGCCTATCTAATCGACTGGATAGGCAAAAAAAAATTTGCAGAATCCATTTTCAAAACCTTTAAGGTATGATGTGATTCCAAGGTTTTGTACTTTAACCTTTATGAGTATAATTAACATGTTTTAAGGTCCTTAATCATATTTTAATATTTGTTCAAGGGACCTATGGTCAATCTAAGGTATTCTGAGCTTTTTCTCCAAATCAACCACTTGGGGATTTTTACAAGAAATCCTAGACAGACCATACTTACTACCTAGACTAAGACCTTGATGGAGATGAGCTTTGTGCTTCAATGGTCTTCAGCAGCAGTGTCTTCTAGGCAATCTTTCAAAATCCTTTTTGTTGATAGTTGATCATTTTCTTGAAGTTTTGATTTGGAATTTTCATAATGTCTTGACTTGGTCTTTTTATTGAAAGTTCTTGAATTTGCTTGAAGTCCTTTTTCTAATATAAGAATGCTGTAAAATAAATTGCTCATGGAAGATATTAGTATTCAAGATTCATTTCATTATATATGTCATCATTAAAATTAATTGAGGAACATATGGTTGTAACCTTAAGGCTAACAATCAGAAGATGGAATCTTTGTCTCAATTGTTCTATTGCGGGGAGCTTGGTAAGAATTTATGGAAGATAGTGGGATATACCTTGAATGCTCAATTTCCTGAAGAAGATTCCATTCAAACTAGGTTAATGAGGTTTTTATCATCAAGAAAAAAGATATGGTTTCTAGTTTTCTTTGTTAGTTTTATCGGCTTTTGTGTGTTGGGAGATTTGGCTATTCAGGGACTCATCTCAATTTGGTAATCATAAGAGGTCATTCAATGTTACTCTCAATAAGATTTTTTATTGGGTTAGGAGCACTTCAATAGTATTCTTGAAATTCAAAGGTCCTATATCTAGCAAGGATGAGTTATGTGATATATTTCATCTTCACTCTATTTTTCCTAGAATTAAAAGGCCTATTATTACTAAGTGGACGTGCCCGTCCCCGTGTTGTTTTAAATTGAATACTGATGGTGCGTCTATTGGGAATCCGGGGGAAAGTGGAGGAGGTGGAATTGTTCGAAACAACAAGGGAAATCTAGTTTTGGCTTTCTACAAATATTATGGCATTGCATCAAACACTTTAGCAGAGATCAGAGTTGTTTATGATGGGTGTACTGTTGGACATTATGTCCTGAAAAGTCATTTAGATTGTAAGATTCTTATTGATTAGATTAATAAAGACATCTTCTTTATCTATTGTGAATTCATTATGAGTAATTGACCAAGATCATAAAATGATCTATACGATATGAGATATCGAACAAGGTCCCTAGGATATATTGTAGGATAGCTATGGGAGAGGTATTGGACTATCACATGAAGATATAGCTTTCCAGTTCCTTTTACCTTATAGTGTCACAACTATGAGTGAAGCTGGGCACTTCACTAATATGACTGCCACAATGCTTAGATGTTTTCAATGGTTGAGATGTAGTTTTATCTTGAACTATTGTAGTGAAGACTAAACATCGGCATATGGGTGTTTAAATGTACATTGACTGATTGCATTCAATGAAAGACCTCTTGCATAAACATACTATCAGATAGTTGGTCTCTCATTCACATTGAACAGTTTCGATGATCCTTAGATCTGATAAGTTCATTTATAACTGAGCAGTGATCTGATTGTTTTGATTCCACCTCAGTACTCTCTACCCGAGGGACTACGATACAGTGACAGTTGGATAATTAGAAAGCTATTCGAGTCCTGATGAATTTCAAACAAGAAATTCATGCACATTAAATTGAGAGATTATCCAAGTTCCGGGTAAGACAGTACATTAAGCTTAAAGCATGAGCTGGTGATTTTGAAATCAAATATATTTGAAATATATTTTTTGTAAAATATATTATACTAAATAAAAGAGTTTTTCAAAATGTTTTAAACATGAGAAATAGTTTCTCATGGCTTAATCAAATGTATTGGAAACCCGGATGATGTACAATAGGCTATGGGGTAGATAGTATATTAATCTCGAAGGTCTATTAGGGATAATGTTATTGGAAGGATCAATCGAATAAAATAGTTCATGTGGCGGGATCCTTTATTAGTTTATGTTCTTACACCATGATTCAATTGCAACATGGATATTTCACGTCACTTGCAATTCCGGTGTCCTTCCTAATACAGGGTCAATGAGATAACACCGGGTAAGCCAGGGTTAGAATGTCCTAGAGAAATCTGTGGAGGTGCTCATAAAGAAATACAAGCTTGTAAAAATGATTAAATGTTAATCTATTATAATGGATTAAATGTTAATCTATAATTAAATAGATTAAATGTTAATCTATTGTTTAGATTAAATGTTAATCTAATTTAAAAGGTTATAATAATAATTATTTAATCAACCAAATATAAAGGGATATGGGGTTTGACCCATATCCATAAAAGCCCATATAAGATGGACCTTATTGGTGGGCCTATGCCCATGGGATAGTCTCCCTAAGAGTGGCATTTACTTTTCCCTATGTTTAAGAGATTTTTGGTTAGTAGATAATTATTAATTAATTATACCTTATCTTATGAGATTAGATACTTAACTTGGAAATCAAGAAACAAAGAGATAAGGATTAAACCTTATCCCTTATCCCCTACAAAGATGCTCACGTCTCCCTCTTGCTCACGCCCACCTCTTGTGGAGAGTCTAGATTGTCTAGATTCCATGTCCTTATTTTTTAGGGAGTTAGTTACATCCTTTTAATTAAGGAATCCTTTTAGGAAAAGGAATCCTAAATTAGAAGGTTTGTTATAACTAACTAATTGTGGATAAACTAAGAGTTTATTAATGATAAGAGTTATCATTAATTAGAAACTCTTAGGGATAACTATCATTATAGGATAATGATTAAAGATATGGATATGATCCATATCCAAACCACAACTATATATATTCCTCAAGCAAAACCGTATGGGTGTGGTTCATTGTTGATTGACGATTATTAATCTCCAAGCAAAACTGTGGGGGAGGAGAGGATATTTATTATTCTATCTCAAGAGATTTCGTGAGCTTCAAGTGAAAATCCTCAAGGGATTTTCGTAGGGTAGGGTTGATACTCTAACCCTATGTTTGGTTGTCGAGAAAATAAGTAAAAACATGGAAAAGAAAAGAAAACTAGACAAAACATAACTAAAAATTGTATTAAAAATCCAAAATTTTCTTTTCTTTTCCATGTTTTCATCAATTTTCTCGGCAAACAAACATAGCATAAGGGATTTTGTAAGCTAGGGTTTTGAACCCTAAGGATTTATGTGAGTTAGAGAGTCTAGTCCATAATCTCCTACATCTCTTTGTTCTTCAAAAGCCAAGGCAAGATTCAAAAGCTTTGCGGAGATAGCGAAGAGCGAGGATCGAACTTGGAGTATTTCTTCGAGAAATCTCTACAAAGAGTTCTGAAGATTTATCGTTTTTGTGTTTCACCGGTGAACACTGAACATCATTCACCGAGGTAATATTCTTCTATCATGTAGTTAATATTAAATGTTTTTTTATGGTGTAAAGATCTTTGAGATTCAGTTTTCTGCATTTTTTTTTGGATTCCCTTCATGTACCTTCAGGTATTATCTATCCAACATAATTGTTGGAAGTGACTCTAACATCACTATCGAAGTGATTAATAACCGGGGGTGGAGCCACATGGGGGGCTGAAGCCACACCTGAAATTTTGGGAATTTTTTTTTCTCTATTGTGTTCATAGGGGTGTAGCTTGGGAGAGGGGCGGAACTGGGGAGGACAGGGGCTCTAGCCCCCCCTAAACTTGAAATAAAAATTTTTCTTTATAAATGGATACAAACAGAGGTGATGAACCGATAAAAAAAAAAAAAACAGAGGTGATGACCCATGAACTTGGCGCTCAAAAAAAAAAAGTTGGCGGCTACGCCCCCAAACCCCGTTGTTAGCCCCCTCTACAAGAGAATCTTGGCTCCGCCCCTGTTAATAACGGTAGATTGAAAGAAAAACTCAACATCTCTTTTCAACACGTGTTCCGAGAAAATAATTAGATAGTTGATTTCCTATCCAAAGAAGCTTGCAGGAACAAAGATAGGTAACAATTCAAAGACATGATGGACTTTTTGCAGTCTATAAAAGGCATGATTCGTATTGATAAATTTTCTCTTTGTTTAATGGTTGGTTTTGTATCCAATTTATTTAGACGTCAGGTATTACCACCCCCCCCCCCCTTTCTTTTGTAATCATTTAAGTATTCTTATTAAATTGGTAGGGGTCTGGCCAAACCCCCTTCCCCACCACTAGTAGGCTTTCTAAAAACAAATGTGTGCACATGAGTACATGAGGTCTTCAATCAGCGATTGAAAGTGACATGTGGACCTTCCTCTTCTTCCTCCGCTTATCGTAAACCTTAAACTCTTTGTGATGCTAGATTTTCGTATCAACTCTCCTCGGCTGAAAATGATTCATCCCCAATGAATCATAACTATGCTAATGATCCAAGATGATAGGATCAATCTGCTAGAGCTTGTATCTAGTAATCCATGTGCAATCCGCCTCCGATCGAGACCTTTCCATTTGACAAGGTACTTTTGGTACCCTCTATGTTTGGTAAAAACCACTTGCTCATCTAAGATATGTTCAATTTCCTCCGTTTTGTGAGGTATGGGTGGCGGAAGAGGTGGTAATGGTGATATGGACTAGTTAGGTATAGTGTCATAGTTAGAGAATGAGTTAGGGGATGGAACTGCTGGACTTCGGAAAGATACAAGATCATTCACATTGAATATTGGGCTAATGCCCATGTCCGGTGGAAGGTCTAAAATATACGCATTAGAACCAAGACGTTTCAATATTCTGAATGGACCATTACTGCCATCCGCCTCATATTAACTTGTCATCTCTTGCTCAATGGGTTGACCGGTGTCTCTCTACGTCTATTTATGGGTGGACCATATGATTCCCCTCTGATTTTGCATGGTTGTTAAAGGCATGACAAAAAAGGCCTTATAATGCCCTTTAATTATATCTTTTATTTATTATATGATTTTTTATTACTTTTCTTAGGTATAATGAAGAAGAAATAAAGAAAAAATGCAAGTAAGAGGTACTCTCTCTCTCTCTCTCTCTCCCTTGTTTGGCGTTACATTGACTATCGGGTTATATTCTGTTTTTTTATTTAGTCCTACACTTTCCCTCCTCTCTTCCTCTCTCTCCCATGTTCGGATGTCACTAAAGACTGTTGTTTCCTTTTATTTTCTTATCCTTCACAATCCCTCTTTCTTCCCTTTTGATAGTCATTGTAAATATCTTTTTTCTTCCGTTTTTTTAATTCTCAATACTTGATATCCTCATTTATTATTCCTAGAACTGTCTTCAAATATAGTTTTATATGAATTCTAAGGCCCATTATCATTATTCAACGGAATGCATCATACGGAGGTCTCATACTGGGAGAATTTTGTTGCAAAGAGTTCATCAGGCATCCATGGGGTCTGTTGCCTAGTGGCCTTGACAACCATGGTCCTGCATAACTACTACATGGTTTGCAGTGTTATAGAGTTTGAGGATGTTGGCTTCGAGATGGGTTACACATTTTTACCAACTCTGACCTCTTTGGAGTAGGCCCTAAATAGGATTAGGGAGACAGAAGAGGAGTTCTGGAGAAGAAGGATGAGGTGTCTAGACAGAGAGGTTTGAAGATTTAGGGTACCACTACTACCGATCTTTTTTGGATAAGAATAGCTTGATAATCCTCAACCTGTACTTAAAGAGTGCTGCAATATATAAATCATGCTCTTTCCTAGTGCTACCTCCATTGGGGCTAAGTGGGTTGTAGGTGAAAGTACCTTTTGGACTCCTATTGCAGTATAAAACCCAGTGCTGTAGGGAGTAATTGTGCATAGCTGTGGAGAAATGGAAGCTTCAATGAAGTACATCTGCCTTCTGGGGTTGCTTGTATTTGTGAGCATTGCCGGGCTCGAAAGGGTTGACGGGGCTGGAGAATGTGGGAAATCTTCCGCAGAAAGAGAGGCTTGGAAGCTGGCTCCTTGTGCAATGGCAGCACAAGATGAAAAATCCGCAGTTTCTGATAAGTGCTGTGCTGAGGTGAAGAGAATCGGCCAGAACCCAAGCTGCCTCTGTGCTGTTATGCTTTCCCAGACTGCCAAGAGTGCTGGAATCAATCCGGCAATTGCTGTGACCATTCCCAAGCGTTGCAACATTGCTGATCGTCCCGTGGGTTACAAGTGCGGAGGTGAGGCTGCCTTTTTTTTTTTCCTTCCGTTAGACACACAATTTGATTATGTTGGACTTTGTTTCTTTATTAAAACGTTTCTTTATTGCTGGTTTTGCAGCTTATACTTTGCCTTGAAGGAGTAATTATGGATGATTTCCATGGACTGAATGTAAGGTACTTAGTGTTAGTAGCATCCAGTGTGGTAGTGACGTGTTGTCATAGCTAGCATATCTAGCAAATAAAAGCTAGCAGTAACAGTCTGTATGTCATATGCCAATATCTGAAGAAGATATGTATAATCGGTGTTTATCATCGGCAATCAGGTTCCTGTTATTACATATTACATGTTCTCTATCTCTCTCCCTCGTATACTGGAGCCGATGATTGCAAATTCCATTAATCTCTAGTCCCTAGGTTTGGAGACAAATCACTGTGTGGATCATATATATATATATGAAGAACAAGAATTCTGACCAAATATCATACCAAAAAAATCTAAGAATCACTTTAAAAGATTAACAAGCACTCAGAGCAGCGGTCCACCAACTCACCGATCAAGGCTGCCTTAGAAATTGGACCACTTGTTGGCGAGGCATAGCCTCTATTGGGACCCGTTGAAGAGGTTTTACTGTGGGAACTATTTAATGTGATGAATTGTCCTGCAGAGTCTCCAATAAGTTGATCATAGGTGGGTGAAACTCAGGTGAGACTTTATAAGTTGTAACCTCACCAGCCGATCACTAGAAGGCACCAAGCTTTGATCTTGAATACTAACTGCAATGGTTTTCCTTCCATTTTTTTTCTTCAAATCATTATATTGTGGACATAAATTGCTAGAGCAGGTTAAAAACTAGCAGATATTGATCAGTGCTAAAATCTCGCAACCGGAATGGGATCGGTCTGGCCCTCACCAAACCAAAACCGTCTAGCCCATGCTCTATAGGTCGCCATGTGTCCCTTTTTACGCTCATTAGCTGTGTTTAAGATTTATTCACCCTAGGGTTCATATATCTAATTTTGATTTTTAGAAAGAAAAAAAATGTTTAACCCTAGGCGTTTAAAATTCCTTAACTAGTGTTAAAAAGACAATCAAAGGGTTCTGTGAGAGAGCCAGAGCTAGACCAAATCCGATCCCCTCGCAACTATATGCGGGCTGGAAGAAACAAGTGTTATGGCCAATCTATTTACAAAATCAGGGAAGGTTTAGGTTAGTGTGGATTGCAGAGAAATGGAAGCTTCAAGCTCATTTACATGTAGATTCCATGAGTGAAAGCTGGTGCTTGCCCAGTTGATATGGCTTACTAGATTAGATGGATGCAACTTGGTCTCAAAGCCCTTTCCAAAGGATTGGGAAAACTTGCAAGCAGCTTATTCATATTCAACATTGTTGAACCACATTAAGAAAAATAGGCAAATTAAGAAGAGCTAACTTTGTATTCAACTTCACCAACCAGAGAGCTGCAGGATATGCTCTACATAAATTCTCTTAACTAACCATCTTTTCTACTAAAAGCTCCTTTAATTAATACAAAATCAGACCATGGAAAATTTTCCTGTTTGCTGGGAGAAGCAACAGTGAATCCATAGCAAGGCCTGTCCATATTTGGCTAACTATAGTTCCACCTATCATCCATATTACAAAGGCAGATTGCAGTGCTACCCTCGCTTTGGCTAACTATAGTTCCACCTACTATCGAGAGCTAAACCCTTGGATTCACGATCTATTGGTTTCAAATATTAAGTGGGCCCATCATTTAAAGCACATGTAGACATGGAACCATTGGATGTTAAATCCAATGGTCCAGCTCTCGATAGTTGGTACTATCAGAGTTTTTCATCACTTTCCTTCCTGCAAAGATGTAATTTCAAAAACAACAAATCTATCTATACTATATACTAAAGAAATTAGGGTGCCAATGTGGCACCCCTCTTTGTTCTTCTATTGTGATTTATGTTGCCACAACACTCAAAGGGTTCTCTCTCATTTATTTCTCCTGGTGCGGTTACAATAACCCAAAACCCCATTGGTTATTTGATCTTCCATTGGCGTTTCATCTTCCCACCATAAGGGTAGGGATCCTATTTCTAACACAACACAGATGTTTTCTCCCAATGTAGAGGTTTTCCAAAATATTCTTTCAACTTCCAAGAAAGAAACAGTTTCTCTCTCAAGTCTCAACCATATAGAGTTAAACATATCCCTTAATCTCTAACCACTCCCTAATGGCTCTTGCTTATTGCTTCCTCTGTTTTGATTTCTCTCCCCCCTAAAATCTCTCTACGTTAAAGATTGTGGCCAACGGCTCCGAGAATCAATCGAGCGGATTCCTCCTAGGCATTAACATGGAAAGGTTTGTCAAATTCTTGTTTTTCCTCGATTTCTCCTGCACTTTTTTTTTTTTTTGATGCAAGCTATCATTTGTTTCACTTATGTAATTTTTTAATCAATAAATACATTGCTCTTTTGTTCTGAAACCAGATTTCTATTTAGCGAGGACGAGGATTAAGCTGCTTTGCAAGGAGGAAGCTAATGTGGTTTGTATACTTATAATCTTTATATCTCATTTGCGGAAGCTCTGAAGTTTGCTGTAGACGAAGACTTCTTCAGAATAAATAGAAGCTACACAGTGCAAACCCTCTTTTTATGGGATATGCTATGGTGTAAAGCAAATAGCTTTTTACTTACAAATAAGATTTTCTAGGTGTGAAGCTTATACACTCAGTCACCCAAGCTCTCCTTTTAATCTCTCACTCTATTTTATGGTTTTGGACTTACCGTGTATGGGTATTGTGTTCAAGAGTGCCTATTGTTCATTAGAGAGTTTGAGTGATAGTGAACAATACTGTTTTGGATAATAAACAAACAAAACTAAATATGCTTCACATTTATTACTGTTTTCTAATACAAGTCAAGAAAGCAACAGAGATGCTAACATGCTGAGAATTCGTCACATTCATACAGGCGAATGCATATTATGAGAGGAGCTTCTTCAGTATCGATTGTTCAGAAGTATGGTATGTCTGAGATGTAGTTATTTGATTGAGATGAAATGGGGCTAAATTCAATCATCTATGTTTCACCAATTACCCTTTCTATGTATTGGGTGCCAAACATTAATTTTTTTCCTATATTATTGAATGGTCATCCATAGTAAGTTTGAAGTGCTAAGTATATCTGGATTCTGTGGACACTGACCCATGCGATGTGAGTTTTATCCCAACATCTATCTTAAGAATTAATCGTGATGAATCCAATAATTTGAAAAAAAACTTTTGAATGTATCCCGTGCATTGCACGGGGCTTTTGTTAGTATATCAACTTAATTCAAGACAAAAGCCATGTATGTAACATAAAAGAAACACACCATAATAAATAGATGTGCTTTCGTCTGCTTGGTGTGTGTGCACTCATTACAAGAAATAAATAGATGCTTGGGCAACTGTGTGTGCGTGTGCATTACTTCATTCAGAAATGATAGCCCAGTCACAATCTTCCATAGATGTCGGTGGCTACAAATGTCAAACATTTCCTGATTTTTTTTTTTTTTAATCTGTTAAAATAAATGTTGCGTCTGCGGAAAAATTTGGAGTTATTGTGACTGGGTCTAGCACGAACTTTAGATCAATACGTCCTATAATCAGCTTTTCCCTTTATGCTTTCTTTCCTTCCATAGTTCCCTGGATATGATAGCAAACCCAATCCTTAAAATTGCTTTTGCACTATACCTTCTTTCTCATCCATCTAATAAACAATTGTTGAATGGAATATCGGCCTTAAATCCTTCAGTAAAGTTGTGGTGTCGGCAGAGATACAGATACATGCATCCCAGACCGGATAATTGTGTCGGCAGAGATACATGCATCCCAGACCGGATAACCTTACAGGTGGTCCCAATGTTAGATTCTCAACATTGAACCGGCAGTTCTATTAGTGATAATTGAAACCAAGGTAGTTTACTCTGTACTTAATAGAAAATATTTATTATAAGTTCGCTTTTTTTTTTTTTAATCCAAAAAAAGTTCATATATTTAAATATACGATGAACCATAACATAAAGGGAATAATGAACTCTTAAGAGGAAAAAACCTTCAAGACAATAATGCATATGAAATTGGAGTTGAACTTATATTTCAAATTTATTTAGTTAGATTTTTTTTAAAGAAGATCTAAACAATAAGAAGGATCCATCCACAATTCCCAAGATAGAATTTTAAAACTAAAATACCTTAATGCAGAGATGGAGAATTCACATGCCCTAGGAGGTAATGTCTTAGTAATAGAGTGACCATGCCGAAAGAAAAAGAAAAAGAAAATTGAAGATGTTAGCTTAGTCTAAGGTGGAGTTGGGTAACACTAATCAAATAGGCTCTAAATAGGTAGAGATTATTTGAAAATTGTGCTTAGTATTGTTAAGTTGAAGGTTAATTGCATTTCTACATCGTTTTAGAGCAAGGGTTTTATCTCTTATTAAAAAAGTAAAAAGATGTAGACATGTAATTAACCTTCAACTTAACAATCTAAAGTCCAACTAAGCACAATTTTCAAATAATTTATACCTATTTAGAGCTTATCATATTAGTGTTACCAAACTCCACCTAGGTATAGCATATTTCAGATATTATCCCCTCTTTATTAGAGATACAATAAAGTGGTGTAATAAGGTGAGTTGAGATACACTGTATCTCATCTCAAGGTAGATTTGAATTTGATTTCTGAAAGAGATTAGGATCAATTATTTTGATTTGATTAGGATTTGACTTTATAGAATTTCTATCTTGAAATGATGTAATTAACAACTATATAAAGCCTACTTAGGTCTCTATGTAATGATCCAAGCTATTGAATAATATTCAGTTTGTTATCACTCTTAACTACCTCTACAACAATCATACCTTGTCACCAACTTCCTCTCGAAGCACTGTGTAAATTGCTTCCATTTGGATCATCCTCTCCCTCATATTTCTTAAATTGATAATGTCACAAAACACGTTAAAACATCAGATTCTCTTATTTTAGAGAAAGAAATATATGATAATGCTCCTTGGGTGCATCAAGGATGATTTCCCATGCAAAGCCCCAACTAGCGGTCCTAGCTGAGTGGGACATGAGATAACCTTTTGTTGAGAGAGCACTTGAGATCAAGCACATAATTTCCTTGTAATAGGTCCCAACATCTCATATTCTAGATGTGGCACATCTTGCTTTTACCCTTGATTTTTTTTTTTTTTCAAAAATAATTTGTAGGTTTAGGCTTCGTGTATGCTCTATTAAAATCATTGTAATGATGAGAAGAAAAAAAAAGTGATCTTGTTTGAATGAGGTTAGATTGGAAAGTTGTTTTGTTTGATTTATTATAATGTATTTGTAGATTGAACTCTAAGCTCGAATTAGGTCACGGTAAGAACCAAGATTTCGATTTGCTGAATTAGACGTTGAGTGTAATTGTCCATCTATAAATTTATATATGACTGAGAAGTCTGCAATTCCAAGATGGCCTAAATCTGATATCCAGACCATTCCAACGTGAATTTCTTGTAAAAATGGTGATTAGAACAATATAATAAAAAAAAGAATAATAAAATTATGGTTAGAAAGAGAGGAGTTATCAAGAATCAACAAGTCCATAAGAAAATAAGAAAAATATAATAATATCTAATCGTAAGAACATTGATATGGTTTTTGTTGAAGACTTCATAGAAAAAAGATATATCATATCCCCCCCTATAAAAATGAAATCAACCATCTATTTATAGGGGTTTGAGTAATAATTGATAAAAATAGGAAACATTTGGCAATAACTGATTGATAAAAATATCTGAAAAATATTACAATGACAAAATAAACGATATAAAAGACTTGCTACTTCTGATCTGTATTGAAACATGGTCTTATTAATTATCATGACTAGATAACTTTCAAGGCGTATTCTTCATAGGTTAAATAAAGAATGTCACCTCAGATGTGTTACGAGAACTCCTTCTAAAGATATTTTCTTTTTATTTAACAAAACTCTTTTTGGACCCTCCAAATCACAACTCATTATCCTCCCCCAAAACATTAAATTATATCGTGAAAGCGGGTCATAAGCTTTCATGATATCTTATCCTAAAGGAAATCGTAGGTGTTGGATGAAGACACCATCCCTTATTTAATTATCTCATGTCCAAAGGAAAATCATAGGTATTGGACAAAGATACCATTCCTAGGGTGGAAACTGTATCCACCGTCTGGCCTTAGATAACCCTATTGTAAGAGAATAGAACTATGGAGGACACAACCCTCAGATAACTCACGAGGAAAAGGGGCAAGTAACATCCCAAATCCCTCCTGACTGTCAGCCTAGGGCAATCCATACTATTAGAATAGGTAATAGGGGGAAGGCACACGCCCATTCCCACAGAGAGGCAATTCTTACCTTAACCCCATGACAAAGCAAGCTTGGGGTACATGGTGAACAGATTCCATGGAATCCCTAAGGAGGAAGAACAAGGCTTTTAATTAGCAAACCACTTTCAGTTCCCTTGAGAAGTAATTCTTTCAAGCTTTCATCATCAACCATTGCTCGAAAGCTTATAACGTCATTGGATCAAAACCTGTTTTTGATCAAATCATTAGAAAGGTGTTGGAGCCAAAGCAGCATCGATGGCGTTGGAGCCAAAACATTAGCAAAGCGTTAAATATAGATTAGGATCTATTTGCTAGATGAATCATAACTAAAAGCGTTAGAATCATTAATACGCTATCAAATCAGAATATCACAACAAATCAGTTTATTAAAACCTAATATATAATCCACGTGTCATTCATCTGGTAAGAATATTTAATTTAATTAATTAAATATTCTATGTGGCAAGCTCTTCATTATACGCCATCAATAGCTAGTCACATATCTAAGGAAAATTTGAATATTTCGTTGTCCTATTTTTTTGGGTTTTGTAAATAAATTCTTGAAATTAGGTTTCTTTTATATATGACATTTGGAAGTAATGTAAAATCAAGGATGGCGGAATTGGATTGGAAATGGAGAGATGGAGGATTATGGTGTATGGATTATACACAATTAAGTGGATTACTTTAGTTGGTTATGCTCCTTAAGACGAGTCTTTCTTTATCTGAGATTGGAAGGAGTTCTTACTTGTTAGAGATAAATGCCTTTGCAGTTGTGCTGTGAGTTGGTCATCACGATCATCTCTAACTTTTAATTTCTCATTTTCTTTTGTCTGACTTGTTAGAGACAAATGCCTCTGCAGTTGTGTTGTGAGTTGTCAGCTCGATCATCTCTAACTTTTAATTTCTCATTTTCTTTTGTCTATTCTATGCTTTATTTCCAGATTTATAATCTCTATTTTCGACAATATATGAATATCTTTATCTTTTAAGATTTAATAAAATAAATTATTTAATTTTGGTCGCCTAGGCATTGCTTCAGCAAAGCCTCTTGTTCAAAACTCCTATTGCCTAGTCTTCACCTGAGCGCTTTGACTGCACTGGTTAGGAGAAAAGATTTGGAAGCGCATGCTTCAGCTGAAGATATGGCTCTAGATAGATTGAAACTGTGGAAACTAGGAAGGGATTTATGTTGCTGATCCCATATAGTTGGGAAAAGGCAATGAGAACTAAGATTTTCTTTTTTCAGATTTGGTTGACTGTTTAAACCAATAAAATTAAAGAGAATATTATTTTTTCCCTTTTGGGGTAAAAATGAGGTATTCAGCTGTTTCTTGAAATCAGATCAAAACTTGAGAAATTCCAGTAACAATTAAAAAGTGATTCAGTTTGTTGGGTAGATTTTTTGCTAGGCTGAGCAGTATTTAAAACTTCATATGAGGTGTGTGTGGGATGAAAGCTTGTTTTGTAGTTTTAATAAGATGATGTATTAAAATTTAAATGGGGGGAAATAAAGCCATGGAGTTAACTGAGATTTATTATGAATGTTCTGCTGTAACAGTGAAAAGGAGGGGCTGCAGTTTGCAGGGATAGTTGGGGAAGGCTACTACAGGTACAAGGAGGAGGAATGGGAAGGCTGCAGCAGCCTTGGGAAAGGTAAGGGGGCTGGCAGTAGCAATTGGAAAGCTGTCTAGGGTTTCGCAACTTAGGGTTTCAATGAAGAAACAATTAAATTAAAGAATCATTTGAAAAAAAGCAAAAATCTGAAGAGGGGTTTAAAATTTGATCTCTTAGGAATCATTCTCATGACATCACACTAGTTCTAATCACTGCAGCATACTCAAAAACACTTTAAAATTTGATTATAATTTATTAACTAAAAATTTACAGCAAAAGAGGGGTTTAAATTAATGTAAACCCTTATTGTTAAAAGACTAAAATAACCACACTAATGAAAGACTAAAATAACCACACTAATGAAAAAACTAATAGTAAAAGTCCAGCTCATTGAGCTTTCTCCTAACTAAAGTAAATTATGGTAAATCAGCTCATATGCACACCTTCCTAATGTGGGATCTTTCTAATGAACCATGTGTGCACATGGTTCATTCCCCTTCAATTGCTTGGGCCAAACATGTTTGAGACAATGCAATTCCTTCCAAGATTTTTTTGTGTGGAAAACTTGCTTCAATGCTACTCTCGTTGATTTTGATATCCAATCTAAAAGTATCGCCTTAGCTAGCAATGCGAATGCTGTAGATATCAGAAGATGGAATCTTTGTCTCATTTGTTCTATTGCGGGGGGCTTGCTAAGAATTTTTGGAAGATGGTGAGATATACCCAGAATACTCAATTTCTTGAAGAAGATTCCATTCAAACCAAGTTAATGAGGTTTTTTTTCATCAATAAAAAAGGTATGGTTTCTAGCTTTCTTTGGTTAGTTTCATCGACGTTTGTGTGTTATGAGATTTGGCTATTCAGGAATTCATCTCGATTTGATAATCATAAGAGGCCATTCAATGTCACTCTCAATAGGATTTTTGACTGGGTTAGGAGCACTTAAGTATTCTCGAAATTCAAAGGTCCTATATCTACCAGGGATGAGTTATGTAATCTATTTCATCTTCACTCAATTTTTCCAAGAGTTTAAATGCCTGTTATTACTAAACAGATCTGCCCGTCCCTCTATTTTTTTTAAATTGAATACCGATGGTACATCTATTGCGAATCCGGGGGAAAGTGGAGGAGGTGGAAGTTTCGGGATGACAAGAGAAATCTATTTCTGGCTTTCTACAGTTATTATGGCATTGCATCAAACATTTTAGCAGAGTCAGAGTTGTTTATGATGGGTGTACCTTCTATAACAGGTATGATCTATCCAACATAATTGATGAAAGTGACTCTAAATTAATTAACGAAGTGATTAATAACGTTCTAGGCCCGCTTGGAAGACTTGACATTGGTGGAAAGAAATTTGTAGATTGAAAGAAAAACTCAACATCTCTTTTCAACACACGTTCCAAGAAAATAATCAGGTAGTTGATTTCCTATCCAAAGAAGCTTGCAAGAACAAAGATAGTAAACAATTCAAAGATATGATAGACTTTTCGTAATCTATAAAAGGCATGATTCGTATTGATAAATTTTCTCTTTGTAACATAAGGTTTTTTAAAGGTTGGTTTTTCTGATCCATTTTGTTTAGGGGTAAGGTATTACGGTGCCCCCTCTTTTTGTAATCATTTAATTATTCTAATAAACCGGTAGGGTCTGGCCAAACCCCCTCCTCCCATTGGTAGGCTTTCTAAAAAAAAATGTGCATAAGATTACATGAGGTCTTCAATGTCCTCAATCATTGATTAAAAGTGACATGTGGGCCTTCTTTTTCTTCCTTCACCTATGATAAACCTAAAACTCTTTGTGATACTAGATTTTTGCATCAACTCTCATCGGCTGAAAATGATTCATCCTCAATGAATCATAACTACGCCAATGATCCAAGATGGCAAGATCAATCCGTTGTAGCTCGTCTCTAGTAATTCATGTACAATCCGCCTTCGGTCGACCTCTCCACTTGACAATGTATTTTTGGTACCCTCTATGTTTGGTAAAAACCACTTGCTCATCTAAGATATGCTCAATCTATTCCTTTATGTAAGGTATGACTGGGTGGAGGAAGAGGTGGTAGTTGTGATAGGGACTGGTTAGGTATAGTGTCATGGTTAGAGAATAAGTGAGGGGATGGAACTGTTGGACCTCGAAAAGGTACAACATCATTCACTTTTTTGAATATTGGGACGATGCTCATGTCCGGTGGAAGGTCTAGAATATCACATTAAAACCAACATGCTTCAATATTTCGAATTGACCATTACTGCAATCCACCTCATATTAACTTATCATCTTTCACTCAATGGGTGGACCAATTGGTCTCTCTCTCTCTCTCTCTCTCTCTCTCTCTTTCTCTCTCCTTTTATTTATAAGTGGACCATATGGTTCGCCTATTTTTTTTGTATGGTTATTAAAGGTGTTGCCTAGGTGACCAAGTATACAGTTGAGCTGAGGCGGCCCAATGACAAAAAAAAAGGGTATTATATTGCCCTTTAATTAATTATATATATATATATTTTACTTATTATATGTTTTTATTACTTTTCTTGTGTATAATCAAGAAGAATAAAAAAAGAAGAAATGCAAGTAAGAGGTATGACCTCTCTCTGTCTCTCTCTCGTTTGGCATCACATTGACTATTGGATTATTTTTTTGTTTTTCTTATTCAGTCCTACACTTTCCATCCTCTCTTCCTCTCTCTCTCATCTTCGGATGTCACTATAGACTGTTGTTTCCTTTTGTTTTCTTATCCTTCACAATCCCTCTCTCCCCCCTTTCGATAGTCATTGTAAACTTTGTTTTCTTTTTTGTTTAGTTTTTTAATTCTCAGTACCTGAAATCCTCGTTTATTAATCTTAGAACTATCTTCAAGGATGATTTTATCAAAGTGCATCTTAACAGTGGAAATATTGCAATTTATATGAATTACAAGGCCCATTATCATTAATAAAGGGAATGCATCATACATTGATCTCATATTGGAGGGATTTCTGCTACAAAGAGTTCATCAGTCGTCCATGGGATCTGTTGCCTAGTCGCCTTGACAACCATGGTCTTGCATGACTGCTACATCGTTTGCAGCGTTATAGAGTCTGAGCTTGTTGGCTTCAAGATGGGTTACACATTTTGACCAACTCTGGCCTCATTGGAGGAGGGCCTACATAGGATTAGGGAGACAGAAGAGGAATTTTGGAGAAGAAGGATGAGGTGACTAGACAGAGGTTTGAAGATTTACAGTGCCACTACTTCCAACATCCTTTGGATAAGAATAACCAGATATTCCTCAACTCGTACTTGAAGAAGTTAGTGCCACAATATATAAATGATGCCCTTTCTTAGTGCTACCTCCATTGGGGCTAAGTGGGTTGTAGGTGAAAGTACCTTTTGGACTCTTGTTGCAGTATAAAACCCAGTGCTAGCTCTAGGGAGTAATTGTGCATCGCAGTGGAGAAATGGAAGCTTCAATGAAGTACATCTGCCTTCTGGGGTTGCTTGTATTTGTGAGCATTGCCGGGTTCGAAAGGGTTAACGGGGCTGGAGAATGTGGGAAATCTTCCGCAGAAAGTGAGGCTTTGAAGCTGGCTCCTTGTGCAATGGCAGCACAAGATGAAAAAGCCTCAGTTTCTGACAAGTGCTGCGCTCAGGTGAAGAGAATCGGCCAGAATCCAAGCTGCCTTTGTGCTGTTATGCTTTCCCAGACTGCCAAGTTTGCTGGAATCAATCCCGCAGTTGCTATGACCATTCCCAAGCGTTGCAACATTGCTGATCGTCCCGTGGGTTACAAGTGCGGAGGTGAGGCTGCTTTTTTACTATTTTTTTTTTTCCTTAGACACGAATTTGATAATGTTGGACTTTGTTTCTTTCCTAAAATTTTTCTTTATTGCTGGTTTTGCAGCTTATACTTTGCCTTGAAGAAGTCATTAAGGATGATTTCCATGGACTGAATGTTAGTGTTAGTAGCTTCCGGTGTTGTTATAGCTAGCATATCTAGCGAATAAAAGCTAGCAGTCTGTATGTCATATGCCAATATCTGAAGAAGATATGTATATATGATCGTGTGTTTTTCGTCGGCAATCAGGTGCCTGTTATTACATATTACATGTTCTCTATCTCTCTCCCTTGTATTCTGGAGCCCATGACTGCAAATTCCGTGAATTTCTAGTCCTAAGGTTTGGAGACAAATCACTTAATGGATCATGTATATGAAGAACACGAATTTGGACCAAATCTCATAGCAAAAGAATCACTCTAAAAGATTAACATGCACTCAGAGGGGTGGTCCACCAACTCACTGATCAGGGCTGCTTTAGAAACTGGGCCACATGTTGGTGGGGCATAGCCTCTATTGGGATTGTTGGGCAATGACTCGTTCAAGGGGTAATAGCTAGGAAGCACGGATACTTTGAAAATGGAAACGTACCCTTATCGACGTATCAGATACGGCACTTTAAGGTAAAACTTAGCTGTTTTTCATGATTTCTACCATATCGCCGTACCCGTATCGTATCGCCGTACCTGTGCATCATTCCTAGGGTAATAGTAATACTGGCTGACCTACTTATTGTGTGAATTGGCCTGCACTGTCTGCAAAAAGTTGATCATAGGTGGGTGAGACTTTATAAGTTATAACCTCACCAGCCGACCACTAGAAGGCACCAAGCTCTGATCTTGAAAACTAACTACAATGGTTTTCCTTTTCTTTTTTTTTAATCATTATATTGTGGACAAAATTTGCTAGAGCAGGTTAAAAACTAGCAGATACTGATCACTGCCAAAATCTCGCAACTGTATGTGGTCTCGAAGAAACAAGTGTTATTCCCAATTTATTTTCTAGAACTACAAATATGGAAATAGTAGAATCAGACCATATACAGTTTTCAGTTTTCTGGAGGCCTGTCCATATTGAGCTAACTATAGTTCCACCTATCTTCCATATTACGAAGGCAGATTGCAGTGCTACCCTGGCTTTGTGAATTCCTGCAAATATATCATTTCATAAACAACAAATAAATCAGTTGAATTCAAGACAAGAGGAATGTATGAAACATAAAAGAAACATACCCTAATAAATAGATGTGCTTTCGTCTGCTTGGTGTGTGTGCACTCATTACAAGAAATAAATAGATGCTCGGGGATCTCTGTGTGTATGTGCATTACTTCATTCAAGTCATTAATCAAGAAGCGATGGGAATGACGAACCTGGGACTGTAGAAGATTCTATTGAAAACGAATCCTAATGATTCATTGGGCAGAAATGCTAACCCCAGTTGCAATCTTCCATAGATGCAACTCAGTGACTACAAAATATCAAACATCTCTTGATTTTTATTTTTTTGATCAGTTAAAATATCAAATCGAACATCTCCACGTTTTGCACTT
This sequence comes from Tetracentron sinense, assembly GCA_015143295.1. Lineage (NCBI taxonomy): Eukaryota > Viridiplantae > Streptophyta > Magnoliopsida > Trochodendrales > Trochodendraceae > Tetracentron > Tetracentron sinense. The sequence goes on along the minus strand of CM026557.1, from coordinate 10,142,808 downwards.
ATTCTTGCGTCTGTGGAAAAATTTGGAGTTATTGTGATTGGGGCTAGCACTCCTCTTACTTCATTCAAGTGAACTTTAGATCAATGCATCCTATAATCAACTTTTCCCTTTATGCTTTCTCTCCTTCCATAGTTCCCTGGATATGATAGCAAACCCAACCCTCAAAATTATTTTTGCACTTTCTCTTCTTTCTCATCCATCTAATAAACAATTGTTGAATGGAAGCTTAAATCCTGCAGTAATGTCCAACGGCAGGGACACATCCCAGACCGGGTAACCTTAAAGGTGTTCCCAATGTTAGATTCTCAGCATTTGAACCGACGGTTCTATTAGGGATCATTGAAATTAGCCCCTAGGGTTCACCCACCCATTTTTGGTTTTTTTTAAAAATACTAATTCTTTTTTAATTAAAAAAACTGTTTTTAATATTAAAAAAACTCTAAATACAGTTTTTTAATTTTAAAAAAAGAATTAATATTTTTTTAAAAAAAAACAAAAATGGTTGGGTGAACCTTACCCACGGTTAAAGGATGCCAAAGGAGACATGTGGCAACCTCTAGGGTGATAACCGGATTTGCCAAATCCGGTTATCACCGTAGAGGATTTGACTCAAAAGAAAATATTTATTAAAAGTTTGTTTTTTTTTTTAATATATCCAAAAAAAAAGTTCATTTTTTAATATATATGATGAACCATAAAATAAAGGGAATAATGAACTCTTAAGAGGAAAAAACCTTCAAGACAATAATGCATATGAAACTGAAGTTGAACTTATATTTCAAACTTATTTAGTTAGTGTGTTTTAAAGAACATCTAAACAATAAGAAGGATCCATCCACAATTCACAAGATAGATTTTTAAAACTAAAATACCTTAGTGCAGAGATGGAGATTTCACATGCCTAGGGAGATAAGGTCTTAGTAATAGAGTGAGCGTGCAGAAACGAAGAAGAAAAATAAAATTGAAGATGTTAGCTTAGTCTAAGTATAGCCTGTTTGAGAGACTATCCCCTCTTTATGAGAGATAGTTTTAGAGATACCATAAAGTGGTATAATAAGGTGAGTTGAGATACATTGTATCTCATCTCAAGGTAGATTTGATTTTGAATTTTGAAAGAGATTAAGATCAATTACTTTGATTTGATTATGATTAGATTTGATAGAATTTATATCTTGAGATGATGTAATTAACATCTATATAAAGCTTACTTAGGTCTCTATGTAATGATCCAAGCTATTCAATAATATTCAGTTTGTTATCACTCTTAATTACCTCTACAACAATCATACCTTGCCACCAATTTCCTCTCATTGTGTAAATTGCTTCCATTTGGATCATCCTCTCCCTCATTTTTCTTAAACTGACGAATTCACAAAACGCGTTACAACATCAGATCCTCTTAATTTAGAGAAAGAAATATATGATAATGCTCCTTGGGTGAACCAAGGATGATTTCCCCATGCAAAGTCCTACCTTGCGGTCCTAGCCGAGTGGGACAGATAACCTTTTGTTGAGAGAGCACTTGAGATCAAGCCCATAATTTCTTTGTAATAGGTCCCAACATATCATATTCTAGATGTGGCACATCTTGCTTTTACCCGTGAGTTTTTTTTTTCAGTTTTTAATTTATAATTTCTAGGGTTAGGGTTCATGTATGCTCTATTAAAATTATTGTGATGATGAAAAGAAAAAAAAATGTGATCTTGTTTGAATGAGGTTAGATTGGAAAGTTGTTTTGTTTGATTTATTATAATGTATTTGTAGATTGAACTGTAAGCTCGAATTAGGCCACGGTAAGAACCAAGATTTTGATTTGCTAAATTAGATGTTGATTGTAATTATCCATCTATAAATTTATATAAGTCGGGGAAGCCTGCAATTCCAAAATGACCTAAATCTGATATCCAGACCATTCCAACTAGAATTTCCTGTAAAAATGGTGATGAGAACAATATAATAATAAAATTATGGTTAGACGGAGAGAAGAATGAGATATCAAGATTACTGAATGAGCAGAAAGTCCATAAGAAACTAAGAAAAATATAATAATATCTAATCGTAAGAACATTAATCTGGTTTTTGTTGCAGACTTTATAGAAAAAAAGTAGATCATATCCCCTCCTGTAAAAATGAAATCAATCCTCTATTTATAGGGGTTTGAGTAATAATTGATAAAAATAGGAAACAACTGGCAATGACTGATTGATAAAAATATCTGAAAAACATTAAAAGGAAATATAAATGATATAAAAGACTTGCTTCTTCATATCTGTATTGAAACAGTGCCTTATTAATTATTATGACCGGATAACTTTCAAGGCGTATTCTTCATAGGTTAAATAAAGAATGTCACCTTAGAGGCGTTACAAAAACTCATTTTAAAAATATTTTCTTTTTATTAAACAAAACTCCTTTTGGACCCTCCAAACCACAACTCATTATTCCCCCCCCCCCCCCCCCCCCCAAGCATTAAATTATATCGTGAAAGCGGGTCATAAGCTTTCCTGATATCTTGTCCTAAAGGAAATTGTATGCGTTGGATGAAGACATCATCCCTTATATAATAATCTCATGTCCTAAGGAAAATCATAAGTGTTGGACGAAGACACCATTCACATGGTGGAAATTGTATCCTCCGTCAGGCCTCAAACAACCCTATTGTAAGAGAATGGAACTATGAAGGACACAACCCTCAAATAGCCCACAAGATAAAGGGGCAAGAAATCCCAAATCCCCTCTAACTGTCAGCCCAGAGCAATTCATACTAGAATAGGTAATTGGGGTGGGGGGACGCACACGCCCATTCCCACAAAGAGGCAATCGATATCTTAACCCAATGACAAAACAAGCTTAGGGTACAGGGTGATCAGATTCCACCGAATCTCTAAAGAGGAAAAACAAGGAATTTAATCAGCAAATCACTTTTAGTTCCCACGAGAAATCTTTCAAACTTTCATCATCAACTATTGCTTGAAAGCTTATTATGTTGTTGGATCAAAACATGTTTTTGATCAAATCATCATAAAGGTGTTGGAGCCAAAGCAGCATCGATGGCGTTGGAGCCAAAACACTAGCAAAGCGTTAAATATAGATCATGATCTGTTTTCTGGATGAATCATCAGAAAAAAATTAGAATCATTAATATGCTATCAAATCCAAATATCACAATCAAATTATTATATCACAAAAATATCTGTTTATTAAAACCTCGTGTATAATGCACATGCCATTCATCTGGTAAGAATATTTTATTTTATTTAATATTCGACGTGGCAAGCTCTTCATCATACGCCATCAACAGCTAGCCACGTATATGAGGAAAATTTGAATATTTCATTGTCCTATTATTTTGGGTTATGTGGATAAATTCCTGAAATTAAGTTTCCTTTATATGGCATTTGGAAGTAATGTAAAATCAAGGATGGCGGAATTGGATTGGAAATGGAGAGATGGAGGATTATGGTGTACCGATTATACACAATTAAACAGGTTACTATAGTTGGTTATGCTCCTTAGGATGAGCTTTCTTTATCTGAGCTTGGAAGGTTACTTGTTAGAGACAAATGCCAATGCAGTTGTGCTGTGAGTTGGTCAGCTCCATCATCTGTAACTCCTAATTTCTCATTTTCTTGTCATATCTATGCTTTATTTCCAGATTTATAATCTCTATTTTCGACAATATATGAATATCTTCATCTTTTAAAATTTAATAAAATAAATTATTTAATTTTGATCGCCTAGGCATTGCTTAACCGGAGCCTCTTGTACAAGACCCCTATTGCCTAGGCTTCACCTGAGCACTTTGACTATACTGGTTAGGATAAAAGATTTGGAAGCGCTGAAAGATATGGCTCTAGATAGATTGAAACTGTGAAAACTGGGAAGGGATTTATGTTGCTGATCCCATATATTTGGGAAAAGGCAATGAGAATTAAGATTTCTTTTTTACAGATTTTGTAGACTATTTAAAGCAATAAAATTAAAGAGAATATTATTTTTCCCCTTTTGGGTAAATAAAGCCATGGAGTCAACTGAGGTTTATTATGAGTGTTCTGCTAAAGCAAAGTTAATGTCATTGTGAATAGACTCGTAATCTACTCTAGTTGTAACCATAGTTATCAAGTACGGGTACGAGTATAATACAGAAATGATCCGTTCAGGAAGTACGGATGTTATACGTTAAAAACATGGTAAACGTATGAGAAAATTAAAAAATAATTAATAATTATAAATAAATAAAAATCATGATATTGATTAATAACAATCATTTAATATGGAATATGCGTTTAACACAGTAAAAATATGACAAAAACACGTGTATTGTACGTGTTTTAGACGTAATTTGTGTATTAAACGAGTATTATACGGTGATACGAATAAAACACGTAACACAGCAACAGTACGTAGTTTTAAACGGCGACCCCCTCTAAAAGTATTATACAGGTATAATACGGGTGTTTGGTAACTATAGTTGTAACCTGTTTTTACCAAAACCGGTTCCACTCCCGAGGTGGCCACGTGTCCCTTTTTACACCCTTTAACTAGGGCTGTCAATGGATTGGATTCGGACTGGATCTACCTAGATCCAAATCCGATCCAATTAAGAATCCGGCAGATCCGATCCGAGATCCATTGGATCATTAATTAATTGTTTCGAATCTGATCTGATCCGATCCAATTAAGGTTAATTTTTTAAAAAAAAGTCTATTTTAATAATATAAAAATCTAATATTACCTAAATTAACTCTAATTAATGTTAATTTTTAAAAAATTAATACTTTATGCATAAAAAATCTATTTAACATATTTAAAATGATTTTAAAAAGTTAATATAATCAGATCGAATTTTAATAAGATCGGATCATCCTATATCCGGATCTGATCCGATTATAATCGGATTCCACCGATCCGATCCGACGAATCACATATAGGGTCCAAAGTCTAGCTAATCGGATCGTATCCGGATCATGATCAGATCCATTGACAGCCCCACCTTTAACTGTGGTTAAGATTCACTCACCCCTAGGGTTCACCCACCTATCTTTGGTTTTTAGAAAAAAATATTTAAAAAAATTTAACCCTAGGAGGTAATGAATTTTAACCACGGTTAATAAATTATTTTATTATTTTTTCTAAAAACCAATGATAGGTGAGTGAACCCTAGGGATGAGTGAATCTTAACCACAGTTAAAATGTGTCAAAAGGGACATGTGGCCACCTCAGGGCTGTAACCGGTTTTGGCAAAACCGGTTACAACTTGTGAATAATTCAGTAATTAGAGATGATATTCTAAAATTTTGCACAACATGCTTGAGATGGGCCTCGACTGTTAGATTTAAAGATCGTGGCCCCAATGTAGAGATTTTGGGGCCATAGAAACCAGAACAACTTGCAAGGTTCTAGAGGGCAGTATTTTCATAAACCCAACTCTCTTGGAACTCAGGGCTGGACCATATGTACTTTGTTAGAAGCCATGCTTTCAGGTTAAGACATGCGACAAAGACAGGTAGTTGGTTATCGTCTCGTTTAAGTACTGCTACATGGTTTTAGCATTATAGGGTCAGAGGTTGTTGGCTTGAAGATGGGCCATACATTTCCCTTTCACTAACTATGCCCTCATTGGAGGAGGCTCCATATAATATTGGGGAGGCAAATTAAGAATATAATATTGGGGAGGCAAATTAAGAGGGGTTCTGGAGAAGAAGGATGAGGTAGCTAGACAGAGATGTTTGAAGATTTGCAGTGCGCCACTAAGTACCAACCGCCATTGGATAAGAATTGGGCTCATCTCCAGGTGGTGCTAGCGACACCTTGATTAGTAGGTGTGTACATGAGGGAGTGGGTGCTGGCGGTCTCGTCGCCAGCACCAACTGGAGATGATCCCATGCGGGATTAGAATAGTCAAATAATCCTCCTTAAACAAGTTAGTGCTGCAATATAAAAATAGATGATCTTTCTTAGTGCTACCTCCATTGGGGCTAAGTCGGTTACCTTTTGAACTCTTGTTTGTAGTATAAAACCCAGTGCTAGCTCTAGGGAGTAATTGTGCATCGCAGTGGAGAAATGGAAGTTCCAATGAAGTACATAAGCCTTGTGGGGTTGCTTGTATTTGTGAGCATTGCTGGGCTCGAAAGGGTTGAAGGGGCTGGAGAATGTGCGAAAGGTTCCGCAGAAAGTGAGACTTGGAAGCTGGCTCCTTGTGCAAAAGCAGCACAAGATGAACATGCTCAAGTTTCTGGCAAGTGCTGCGCTGAGGTGAAGAGAATCGGGGAGAACCAGAGCCTAAGCTGCCTCTGTGCTGCTATGCTTTCCCAGAATGCCAAGCTTGCTGGAATCAATCCAGCAATTGCTATGACCATTCCCAAGCGTTGCAACATTGTCGATCGTCCCGTTGGTTACAAGTGCGGAGCTTATACATTGCCTTGAAGGGGTAATTAAGGATGATTTCCATGGACTGAATGTAAGGTACTTTCTGTTAGTAGCTTCCAGTGTGGTAGTGACGATTTTATTATAGCTAGCATATCTAGTAAATAAAAGCTAGCAGTCTGTATGTCATATGCCAATATCTGAAGCATATATGTATTCGTAGGCAATCAGGTGCTTGAGGGTTGTGTGGGAGCAGTAGCTGTGTGCTACAGGTTGTGTGATCGATAGTGTGTGTGTTTTATTTACAAATATCAACAAAATAAATAAATAAATCAGGTGCCTGTTATTATATATTACATGTTCTCAATCTCACTCCCTCATATTCGGGAGATAATGACGGCAAATTTGGTGAATTTAAATTTACAGACAAATCACTGTATGGATCACGTATTCTTTTTAAAAAAAAAACAAATTCAAATGAGTTACAACAAAAAAATTTACCAAATTTAAAGTCATGAGAAGTAACTCAAAAATAAAATAGTAAATACAATTACACAATGAATGAAAACATAAATAACTAATAAACAATATGTATCGAATTATTTTGTATCAATATTAATATAGTACAATGGGATACAAAAACCTATTTGTATTTTTCGTTTTGTATTAGTTTCGGCGATTTTTATTTCCATGAATCTCATACCAAAAAATTCAAAGAATTATCCTAAATGTTGGGCAATCACCTGTTCAAGAGGTAATACTGGCTCAACTATTTAATGTGATGAATTGCCGTCTCCAATAATTGGATCATAGTTAGGTGAAAGATATTCTTTAAGGGCATGTTCTTTTGTTGAGACAAAAAGCTCGGCACTTTACACTTTGTCATGTTAGTTGTTGGGAAATTTGATTCACTTTGTCAATGTTTCTAACAAGATTAATTCTTTCCATCATGAGATTTCAAGTTTTACCATTTTTTATGAGAATTGAAATCATTCATTTTGCTACATTTAAAGTCTCACGGGAATTGCAACCCAAAAGATGAAAAACATGCATCTAGTTTTGAAAAGAAAATGCAAATTATCAACTGACAAAACATACAAAGTCCCGGACTTTATGTCTTAGCAAAAGAACCAACCAAACATTAGGGTGGCATTTGGTAACACTAATCTAAAAAGAAGAGCTTATTTGAAAATTATGTTTAGTTGGACTTTAGATTGTTAAGTTGAAGGTTAATTGCATGTCTACATCTAGGGCTGCACAAAGCCCAATTAGCCCGTTTGTGCGGCTTGACTTGGCCCGAGATCGGCTTGAATTTTAGGCTTCATCAGGTCAAGCCAAGCCTAAAAAAAAGCTTTAAAATCCAATCAAGTTGAGCTCGTGCCAACCCCTGTTTGATTCGGCCCGGCCCGGCTTGACTCGAATATTATTAAAAAAATAAAAATATTATTTATGTATATCATTATTATATATATATATATAAAGTATTCAAGTTGAGCTCGAGCCAAGCCAAGCCCGGCTCGAGCTTTAATCAATTCGGGCCGAGCCGAGATTCGAGCCGGGCTTTTAAATTTGGGCCGAGCCTCGGGCGAGCTTTCAACTAGAACAAACCCTTTCAATATTTGGGCCGAGCCCGGCCCGAATACAGTCCTAACTCTACTTTTTGTTTTTTTTAGTACCTATGAAGCTACGTTTTTAAAGCAGAGGTTTTTACCTCTAAAATCTCTAAGATGTAGACATGCAATTAACCCTCTACTTAACAATCTAAAGTCCAAATAAGCATAATTATCAAATAAGCTCTTCTTTTTAGATTAGTGCTACCAAACACCACTTATATGTAATAAGCTCAGGTAGAACTTTATAACCTCACCAGCCAAACCCACTAGAAGGCGCGGGTTAAGATACCAATCAAGCTCTGATCTTGAAAACTAACTACAATGATTTTCCTTTCATTTTTTTTTTATAAAAAAAAACATTATATTGTGGACATAAATGGCTAGAGTAGGTTAAAAACTAGCAGTGCTGATCACTGCAATCTCGCAACTATATGCGGTCTTAAAGAAACAAGTGTTATGCCAAATCTCTTCTAGAACTACAAAATCGGGGAAGGTTTAGGTTAGTGTGAATTGCAGAGAAATGGAAGCTTCAACTCATTTACATGTAGATTCCAAGAGTGAAAGCTGGTGCTTGCCCAGTTGATATGGTCTACTTTGAGGTTGGATGGATGGGCTCAAGCCTTTTAAGGAATGGGAAAACTTGCAAGCAGCTTATTTATATTCAACTGTCTATTATTGCATATCTGTCCATACATACAATTCAAGTTGGGGCTAGACATCCTTGAAACATTGTTGAACCACATAAAAAAAAAAAGAAGCAAAATCAAGAACCGCTAACTTTGCATTCAACTTCTCCAACCAGAGAGCAGAAGGATGTGCTAAAGAAGTCTCTTAACAAACCATCTTTTCAAGTAAAAGTTCTTTTAATTAATACAAAATCAGACCATATAATTTTTTCCTGTTTGCTGGGAGAAGCAACATTGTTGCAAGTCCTGTCAATATTGGGCTAACTATAATTTTACCTATCTTCCATATTACAAAGGCAGATTGCAGTGCTACCCCGGCTTTGTGAATTCCTGCAAAGATGTAATTTCAAAACCAACAATAAATCAACTGAATTCAAGATGAGGGATGTATGTAACAAGAAAGAAACATAACATGATAAACAGATGTGCGTTCATATACTTGTGTGTGCACTCATAACAAGAAATAAATAAATACTTGCGTGTCTGTGTTACTCAATTTACGCTAAATTTAGATCAATATCCTATAACAGCTTTTCCCTTTCTATGTTTTCTTTCCCTCCACAGTTCTCTGGATACGATAGCAACCCTAACCCTCAAAATTGCTTTCGCGCTTTACCTTCTTTCTCATCCATCAAATAAACAATTGCTGAATGGAATCTCTGGCTTAAATCCTTTAGTAAAGTTGTGTCCAACAGTAGGGACTCATCCCAGACCAGGTAACCTTAAAGATGGTCCCGATGTTAGATTCTCAACATTTGATTCGACGGTTCCATTAGTGACCATTGAAAATAAGATGGTTTACTCTCTACTTATCAGATAAAATATCTATTGTAAGGTTGCAGAATGAGAAGTTTTAAAATTGCAAGCGAAGAAATCATTTAGTTAGCTTCTCCAGTTCAATTTAAGTGTTTAGATAGGCATAGTCTGTTCGCCAACAATCAACCAAACCAAAAATGGAGTTCATTTCTTTCAAATATATGATGACCCGTAACATAAAGGGAATATGGAATATAAAGAGGAAAAAGTCTTCCACCCAAAAATAAATAATTCCAAAAATGGGGTTCACTTTTTTTTTTTTTTGAATATATGATGATCTATATAACATAAAGGGAATAATGAACTCTTGAGAAGTAAAACCATCAAGATAATGCATATGAAACTAGAATTGAACTTACATTTAAAATTTATTTAGTTAGAGTTTTTTATTTATTTAAAACATCTAGACAATAAGAAGGATCCATCCACAATTCCCATGACAGATTTTATATTAAAATACCTCAGTGCATAGATGGAGAATTGGCATGCATTGGGAGGTAAGGTCTTAGTAATAGAGTGACCCTGCAGAAATAAGAAATAGAAAATTGAAGATATTAGATTAGTTTAAGTTATAGCCTGTTTGAGATGCTACCCCGTCTTAACTACCTCTACAACAATCATACCTTGCCACCAATTTCCTCTCGAAGCACTGTGTAAATTGCTTCCATTTGGATCATCCTCTCCCCCATCTTTCTTGAACTGATGAAGTCACAAAACACGTTAAAACACCAAATCCTCATATTTTTAGAGAAAGAAATATGTGTGTGTTCGTTTGGCGGGAAAGTGAGGGAAAGTAAAAGAAAAGTGAGTCTTCTTACACTTTTTATGTGTTCGGTGTGCAAGAAACACACTTTCATTTTCTTGCACTTTCTCAAAAGTGACAAACTTTCCCCCAAAACCATCCTCCCATCTTTTGATGGTTATTTTGAGAGAAAATTTAAGTTTCTTTTCTTTTCTTGCACCCACTTTCTCGTCAAACGAACGCACCCTATACGATAATGCTCCTTGAAGGCATCAAAGATGATTTCCCCATGCAAAGCCCCACCTAGTGGTCCTAGCCGAGTGGGAAAGAGAACCTTTTGTTGAGAGAGCACTTGAAATCAAGCCCATAATTTCCTTGTATTAGGTCCCAATATCTCATATTCTAGATGTGGCACATCTGTACAGTTATCCGATTCTCTACCTCTTTAATGGAGCATGGCACACAAAGATCAAACCAAACATAGACCTCTAACAGCCGATGTACGGACCCTTTTCCAGAGAGTAAAAAGTTGTCTTTTATGCTTCTGACTTTCTGCTTTGGATAGGATGGTTCGGGTTCTTGAATTAGTTCGAGTTTTTTTGGGTTAGGGTCTTATCCAAGAGGTGCCCCAAAGATTGCGAGGTCTGATTTGGTTAAATTGTTCAGTCCTATGTACATAATTCCCTAAAATAACCATGCTTATAAAGTTGGTTAGTGTAAGTATAATTTTCCCCAATAATCATGCTTGTAATGTTGCATAATGTATCACATAGTGGGTGTTTGGCTATACTCACAATTGGGTGTGATCCAGAGGTTCGGGTGTTTGGGGAATGAGAATAGATGTCTTGCCCACCATAGTAGAGAGATGAGCTTAAATAGCATGGTTCTACCCTTTCACTCTGATAAATGGAACTCCTATCCTTGTTGGGATTGCTAAGGCTCTCGCCTTCGCTGCTTTGAGCGATATTGTCTGAAAAGAACACAAACTCAAGTAAAGGCCATATTCTTCAGATGCAGAGCTCATGTCTTAAAAAGCTAGTGGAACCCAAGGTTTCACTAGAAACAATTGAGAAGTCTAAATTATGCAAAGAAACAAATCACGTTAAAGCTTCACCAGAAATAGGCTTGAATCAAGCAACAAAAGTTAGAATTACTTAAGTGAAAATGGATCCTTTATTTGTTGCGCGTTCAATAAAAGAGTTTCTTTGTGAAATTTTACTTATTTGGACCAGAGTGAGCTATCAGAGATGCTAAGCAAATGATCCAGGAACGAATGGAAAATAGAAGTGACAAACACTTATCTACAACAGTGATTACTTGAATCACATTTATATTGGAGGGAGAGGTATAGGAAACTCTTCAAAGATGTGGAGGGTGAAAAGAATCAACAGTGAATACTATAGATACAGACAAAAAGGATGGGAGGCCACCAAAACCTTGTGAAACATATTATTCAAAATAAACATTATAAAATTTCTCTTTAATAATTCAGAAAGAGCGCCACAGATAAAATTCACCAAATCCATACAAACTGTAATAGATGGTTCAAGGAGCCCATCCTCAAGGGAGAGTGTAAAGGGGAAAAAAGGAAAAGACAGGAATGATCAAGGCATATCTTATGTCTTATAAAACTTTAGTTGATATACATTGAGTAAATAACTTATGAAAAAGCTATTACCAGCAAAAAATATGGTGTTTCTCTGTATTACGGGAAAAAAAATAGCAATGAATCTCTTCACAAACCTGGAGCTCCATTTTTGGTGTTCCAAACCTGGTTCCTAGAATTCTGCTTTCTCAATGACCCTAATACCTCAGAGCACGAAGAGTCCCTCCCTACCACCTGAAATCAGAAACAGATAGAGCGTTTAGAGTTTGCCCCACAAAACCGATGAAAAAGTTCTCCATTATCCTCACCAATTGAATAAAAAAAGAAATAAGAGCTGCAATTATCAGCATGTTAGGCTGAAATAAAACACCAAAGAAATACAAAGCCAAGAGTAAGATCAACAACAGAAAAAATCCCACAAGAGAAACCTATAACACAAGCCCATCACCCTTCCTCTCCAATCTAAAAGCACTAATTAATTAAACTTGAATCAGGCCCACAACGCCAGTTCTCTTCTCAGCATTTTTTATCCTTATTCAGTGATCAAAACCACTCAATTAAGCAAAACCCATAAATAATATCAACAGCTCTACTACTTTCCAATGGATTTCTTAAATAATAGTATGTAGTTCAAGAGAATCCCACAAAAGCAAACATAACATGCAGTCTGCAAACAAAGTTTCCATCCAACCCAAATCAAAAATTTATTCCCTTCTTTTCATAATTCCCTGAATCCTTCAGTTAAGCAAAACAAAACCCATCAAAAAAAAAAAATGCAGTATGCCATCCAATTAAGCAAAAAAACATGAAAAAGAATGAACAACCCTACTACCCTTGAAGAGATTCAATCAACATTGTGAAGTTCACGAGAATACTATAAATTATGGACCCCACAAACTTATATAAACATATGAGAAGAAGAAAAAAAATGGATCATCTAAACAATTGGTACCCCATATATTATATAAAGCGGAATATATCAATATACATATATTCAAGGAAGAAAAAAACACAAGAACCCCAGAAGAAGCATATTCCCATTACCCATAAGAAATGGTAGTAAGTAGAAGGCAATACCGTGGAGGCAGGAGGAAAAACAGAGCCGAAAATCCCCATGGACGAAGAAGAGTCCTTGGCACCAAAAAGATCTGAAGAGATGGACGAACCCACTTTCTTACTACCTTCCATATCTTTCTTTCTTTCTCAACCAACAAACAAAACTACCTCAGAAACTGATTGAAACCTCCTTGTAACCACCGTCTCAGAAACCCCAAATGAAAGAAACGGATAAGATTTGCAGAGATGAGCAGTAAGAAGGAAAGAAAACAGAAGAGGGCACGTGAAGATCACAAGATCGATGAGGAGAAAGCGAAACCATTTCTCAGCTTTTTATAAGCCCCAAAAAGATGGAACTCCGAAGCCTCCCATGCGCCGTCATTTAAAGCGCCCCTCACCCTTCTAGATTCTCTGCCCCCGCGATGTATCCTCCTCTCTACCGAAACTGAGTGGAGAAGCGACACGTGGGGTCAGGAACCTGGCCAAGTGGACATGTTCCCATGACCCAACCACTTAGTGCCACGTGTTCCTATGAATAATAACAGCCTCTCCTTCTTCCTAGAGACGGGGCCATTGTTTCCTTGACCTGCCTCTGGCCTTTCCTTCTTTCTTTTGGCCCTCTACGGATTGATTTTCTTCTGCATGGGTCTATAGAGAGCGAGAGAGGTCAAGTGACTCAAGTGCTTGCTTTAGCCTTTAGGTGTGAGAGAGCATATCCGAAGAAGTTTTTTTTTTTTCGTAAATCATATCCGAAGAAGTTCAAGTAGTGTAGAAACGACCTTATCTAGTTTATCTTGTTGTCGGGCAGAATAGATGGGTGCTCTCATCTTCTTCACATACTCTCTCTCCGTCTCTCTAAAAAAATCAAAGCTTTTATAAAGGGTAGCAAATCATCTCTGTAATCTAATAGACAGTTTGGTCAACCATAAATAAATAAAAAATAAAAAATAAAAAGAAAAAAAGAAAGAGGCAAAAGATTAGTTCTGGCGGATGCCCGAGCAGGGTCACGATAATAAAGGGGGAGATATCAATTAGGGAGAAGTCAAAATATTGGGAGAAAATGAAATAACTTTTCCCCCAAATTATCACCAACCCCATACTTTGAGCGACATTTTTTGCGCAAACCCCCCCCCCCCCCCCCCCCCCCCACAAAAAAAAAAAAAAAAAAAAAAAAAATGGCATGGTAAGATAAATAGGGTCCACTTGGTGAATATGACCCACTCCCTACTGAGAGTCGCCACTTGGTTTGTGGCTATTCAGATAGAATTAATTTTGCTACTTTTTTTAGGTTTGTAGAAAGATGGAATCACAGCCAATCCCGATTGAGAACATTCTGTTTTTTTGTTAATTGGAGGTCACATGGACCTATGGGGTCCACAATGAAGGGTAGCCCTCCCTCTCCCGTAACCCCCCAACAATGTTGTAGAATTCGATCTCATGCATCTATTACGACACTAAGAGACTTTACCAACTAAACTAGCTGGTACCTACGAACTCAGGGAGATTTCAATCGAACCCATAGGTCAATAGGTGTCTTTTTTAACAATTATTAATTGTGGTTAAAATTTATTAACCCTTAAGGTTCAACAATCTAACCTTGGTTTTTAGAAAAAAAAATGTTTTAAAAAATTTAACCTAAAAATAGTTTTAAAAACCAAGGTTAATTTATTGAACCATAAGGGTTAGTGAATCTTAACCACGGTTAATAGGGATTAAAAGGGACACTAGCCGATCTATGAGTGCAATTGAACTCTCCCCGAGTTCAATCATGATTGGCCGTGATCTGATCTCATTTGTAGAACTAGGATCACCTTGATGTTAGTTCTACCTTGATTTTTTTTTTCAAATAAAAAAATCACCTTGATGCTTAATGCTGCATAGGGCTACTTAATTATAAGCAGAGTACAAATTTGTAAGTTCGGATAAGCAACAACGCTCGCTATTGTGTTGTTGCCCATTAGTGTTTTAAAAAATGTGGGGTCACTCTCTATTATTGTGGGGTCCACCTTTGTTGAATGTGAGGGCCATGATTTTAAGACACGGACAACAATGCAACAGTTGTTGCCCATCCAAACTCAAATTTGTAACCTTTGGAGCATCAGCATTTTCAAGTAAATACATGTGATAAAGAACTGGATAGAAAAACTGTTCCTCTCAACTCAGATGGTGGGTGCCCTTCTCATGAGGAGTGATCCTATGATCAAGTCTAGTTCGGGAGGGGAAGCTTTTCCTATATTTACCAACCTTAACTACTAATAGTATTAGATAAATGAGGTCACAAAAAAAAACTAGAAAGTCATGAGTTCATGACATAAGGATATAAATCTGGACAAAGGAAAAAATTTAAAAAGTATTATCTATGAGAAAATAATACCAATTAAGGTTGTTAAGATAAACGGGGATTGCAAATTTGTAAGCTTCTGAGCATTTCATTTCCAAAGCTTGCATGGGTGAATCTGGGTTCCTGATAAGGTTATAATTTTGAGTAGTGTTGGACCACCGAGAGGAGAGAGCAGAGAGTGAGAGGATATACCTTCTACACTCTCAATAACATTTTAACTTGTATAAGCTCGTGTCCAAATTCAAGGTTGAGCATGGGCCGGGCCTAGTTTTGATAGATTTGACTGGGCCCATACGACTCTTAACCCTGCTCAGCCTGGCTCCACAGTAAACCCTAATTATCACCTCTCACAGTTCCTTTTCATAGTTATTTTAAATTAAATCATAGATAATTACTTATTAAAACTTACACCCCACCTCTTGCGCCAATGGTGGGGTGTGGCCTTTTTGTTGAGGGAGGAATGGGGATCCAATCCCCTGGGCATGAGTTGCAAAAGCTCCAATGCTTAAGCTAACTACTTACCCTACAACCGTAGGTAAATGATATCCACAGCAAAATAATAATAATATTATTATTATTATGAAAACGTATAACCCCTAATATGTAACACAAAATATGAAAACTGAGTAATAAGTTAGTAGAGCACCCACTGGCGACAAAAATACCCTTATCTATTTATATATGGTCAGAGCACTAGTGGAACGCCATAGTTATGTTAGCAGTCCTTTTTTTTTTGTCGGTATAAGACACACGGTTAGGCCGCAACCCCGGTTAGCAAGTCTTCTAAGTTAAAGGCGGGTGAAGAGTGCAACCCACTCTCACCCTCTCGGGAATGGAACACGGAACCTCCTTCCTAAGGAAGGGATACACCTATGTTAGAAGTCCTGAAATCAGGACTATTGGATTGATATTTAATGTCGTGGTGTAGGATTCTAGGGTCCTAGGAATTAAAGATTGGACCATATATTTAGAACCAAAGCCCTAATCCAATGGGAATTGCAGTTCCATGTCTATTGTTTCTGGGCCCAACTGAAATAATAGCACCTTGATTGTCAACATCCCGGCCCATTGACACCCCCTAAATATGGTTGTCATCATAAAAGGCAAAAACACACGTAAATGCAAGAGACATCTATGCCGGCAACCAGACACTACATTAAAATGAATAACATCCCTGCCATGTGTGTGGCTTAATGGGGTTTATAATCGTTCTAAAGACTAGGCTGGCCACTAATGGGCCTTAGCCCAAATGTCATATTAGTTAGATGGGCTTCACCAACTAATTCATGGACTATTATTTTGTTCTTTTAGTTGGCAGGCTGGACTCAAAACACTACTTCATGGTTGAAATCTTTTTTTTAGAAGAAAACTGTTAAGGCTGTTCCCGCCTTCTTCGGCTACAGTCCCACTCTCAACCTAAACCAATCACCTGTCAAAATTCTCTATTAAAGCATTGTAATTACTGAAAAAGTGTGCACTTAATTGTGAGATTGGACAATTGTTAGTTCAGGTTGAGAGTAGCGCTAGCACTCCTCATTTTGTCATCATGGCAGGTGGAGTATACTTTCCAGAGAAGAATTTTGCTAGCAGTTGCAAATCTTAATCTTCCAAAAACGCAACTTGATGGCTACAAATGTCAAACATTCCTTGTTTTTATTTTTTTAATTTGTTAAAATATCAAACATCTCCACATGTGATATATATACTCTATGTGGATGCCTTAGAATTGCAAATGGGATCTATGGGTACGTTAATTATTTTCTTATACTCAATCATATGTGGAAACATTTAGAGTAAATGCGAGTGGGACTAGCACTCCTCGAGAAGAGAATGCCACAAGTCATGTATTTGCCACTTCCGCACTTTCATTTTCATGCAATGCATTGTAATTTGAGTGTTAATATGAGGTAGAGCTCTGCTTCAAGTGCCCTCATCACAGCTCCCTTTTCAATGCAAAATCAGTGACAATAATCATAGAAAGAATTCATTTTCCAAAATTGTCACATCTCTATAATTATAAGATTGCCACCAATTTTAAATTAAAAGAGGAGCTCCGCTAAGACTCTTTAAGTAGAGCTCCGCCTCATATTTACACTTGTAATTTTCTTACCATTGTTGAAAGAAAATTGATGTTTTTCGGAGTAAGCCATTATTCAATTATCTTTTTACAAATTCTTACACATTTTCTTACAATAAGAATACTAGCATAGTCACTTTTTCATACACAACCATTTTCTATAATAATAATAATAATAAATTGACCTTGTGTATAGGGCACATAAGTGGGCTTACACAAAAGTTGTGTCTTATTATAAAACGAGTGGTGAGTATGAAATTTTGTTTATTTATGAGGGTATGATTAGCATTCCTCTTCTTAAAAACTTAGGGGGATTTGACATAATTATCAGCTAATAAGTACTTTTTAAATAAGTTTTTTTTGTAATTAAGTGTTTTTTTAAATAGCCATTACTTATTTATCCACGCCACGTAGATATACAGCGCAGGCGAATGAGATGCATTTTTAGTATTGGTGGTATTGGGCCAGGGTTACCCCATTCGTTGCCTACTATGCCGAACTGTGAATAGGTTTGCAGTACGTTTCATGAAAAATAACGGTCTTCATAATCATACCCAATAGTTCTGATTCGATGAATTTTCTCTTCTATAATTTTTCTTTGTTGGATTCAGTAAGATTTTCTTTTTGGTTTGCGAACCAACCACTTTTACTTATTTATTTTATCGAACAAACTTATTTATAAATAAATACTTATTTTGACCAATAAGTACTTAACACTAGTGTTGCCCACTAATACCAAGAGGAAAATTTACTCAATTTTCTTTCTTTGCCAAAACTAGGGTAGCAAAAAGTTTTTCCCAGGGTGCATGGTGGGATGTGGTGGAGCTGATATGCTCGCAGTATTTATATTGACCTAAACCCATTGACCCACATGGATTTCTTTTTTGGTTGAAGATTCACATGGATTCAAAACCTAATTTTTACTGTAATTGGCGAGCTCAAGTGGGATCCAACGGAAGAAATTTTGAGCTACGAGACCTGAAATACCTGATGACAGCGATGGTGTACCAAGTGAGAAGATCCCTTAAGAAAAATGTCTAAAGAACTACAGTTTACCAATGGACCTTTAATGCAGAATTTTTTTTTTTTTAATAACATTATGCTGTAGATTCGGTCATAAGATAACCTTTGATGGCATCCAAGTATTAAAATCAGATATCTAGATTATTCTAGAAGGTTTAGAAACATATGGGATATCATGAAACATTGGTTCATTACCTTAGGGCCCGTTTGCATCACTCTCAATAAACAATTCTCTATTCTCAATAGGGCTGTATACGAGCCGGGCTTTTCCAGGCTTGGCCAAGCCCAACTCGGCTTAAAAGGGTTTGTTCTAGGCCTGAAGCCCAGCTCAGCTCGAAATCAAGCTTGAAAACTCGGCCCAAACTCTAAGCCTGCCTCGGAGCTCGGCTCGGCCTGAATTGATTCAAGCTCGAGTCGGGCTTGGCTTGGCTCGAGCTCGACTTGAATACATTTTTTTTTAAAATAATAATATTTTATATTATTTATATATATAATAATGATATATATATAAATAATATTTTTATTATTATTATTATTTTTAATAATATTCGAGTCGAGCCAGTCTCAATCAAGTCGGGCTTCGAGCCGGGCCGAATCAAACAAGGGTTGGCCGAAGCTCAGCTTAATTGATTTTTCAAGCTTTTTTTTAGGCTCAGCTCACCCCCAATCAAACCTAAAATTTGAGCCGATCTCAGGCTAAGCCAAGCCGCACAAACAGACCGATCGGGTTTTGTGCAACCCTAGTTGTCAGGGAATAGAGAATTGTTCATTAGGAGTGATGCCAAACGGGCCCTTAGTATTTAATTTTAGCCTCACGTGTTAAATCATCTCTACTAATATAACGAGAATTCCTTTGTTCAAAACGTTGATTGATATTTGTATTAATTCCAAAAATGCCCTTCATTTCTATCATCTGGAATTCTCCTCTCTTAGAAACCTTAGACTAACTTTTTTTTAAATCCCTAAATATCCCCTATTATATAATCATATATATAATACAAAATTTTCATTAAATATTTTGCTTAATTTCCATACTACCCCTTACTCATTTATATTAGATTCGAAATTCTCTACGATTATATACTCTTTAATTGTGGTTAAGATTCACCCACCCCTAAGGTTCATCCACTTATCTCAGGCTAACCACAGTTAAGGGGTGTCAAAAGAGACATGAAACCCCTAGGGTTCACTCACTTAATCATGATTTTTAGAAAAATAAATTATTAATTTTTTAAACCCCGATTAAAATTCACTAACTCCTAGGGTTACTATTTTTCATATTTGTTTTCTAAAACCAAAGATTAGGTGAATCTTCATCATAGTCAAGAGGTGTCAGAAGAGACACATGGCAACCTCAAGGGCGTAGCTAGACTCCATTTGTGGTTAAGGTTACCCACCATTAAAGTTCACCCACTTATCCTTGGTTTTTAGAAAAAAAATTGATTTTTTTTAAAATTGGATTTTAAAAAAAATCAACTCTTAGGATTAAATTATTATTATTTTTTTTTTTCTAAAAACCAAAGATAAGTGGGTGAATTTTAGGGGTGGGTAAATCTTAATTAACCACAATCAAGGAGTGTTAAAAGGGACACATGACGACCTTAGTTGCATAATCGGACTAATCGGTCCCTTGGCAATTAAAGAAGAACATCCCCCCCCCCCCCCCCCCCCCCCTTCTTTGCTATATCCAAAATATCCCTAAATATTTTTGAGTCTCAAAATGTCCCAACGTCATATTTTTATAACCAACGTATTTCTTACAATTTTTTTTTCATAGGGAGTATTCAAAATCTCCCTCAAGTTTCAATACCCAAATTTTCTCAAATGCCCTCACTAGGGTCCTTCCCAGTCTCGCTCCCCTCTTTCTCACGTGCATCCCACGTGCTTCCCACTAGTAATGATAAATTTCTAAATAAATTGACAATTGGACATTTGATTTTAAAGGGAAGCAATTACTTGGCGACGATTTTTCGGTTGAAAAATTCCGCACGAAGGACCTACATACCGGCAACGATCGGGACATTCGTGGAAATAATATTAGGTCTAGTTCTAGAAGGTGGGCTTGTCATTTAATAGTAGGCGACCATTTAGATCGTGATCAGGTGCGTCATCTGGGGTGCAGAAGCATTCAGGAAATGCTTCATTCATGGCCTTCCGAATTTAAAAAAAAAAACTTTATTTCTCAGTATATCTTTACTCAATAAAGAGATGAAGATTTTGAGAAGTGCAGCTGCTTTGGGGGGGAGGTATTGGTTTCCATTCCCGAGAGGGTAGGAGTTTGTATTTACTCTTCACCCGCCCATTAATTGAACAGATACTAACACCTAATTGGCGTTGTGGCCTAAACGTATATCTCGAACCAAAAAAAAGTGATGAAGATTGTAATTGAGGATATTTTAAAGACGATTGAGTCTTGGCGGCGGGTTAGGCTGTGGGCTAGGTCGAAAGAATACGCTAGAAATCAATCCATCCCAAGAAGAAGTCGTAATTAAGGTAAACTTATCAGCTTTTAAGGGTTGTTTAATTGGCATCCCTTTTTTGGATTTTTAATCCTGATAACATAAATGGCGTAAACTCATTTGGTAACTTATCTTTAAGCAATGGTTTTAAAGATCGTTTTAGAGGAACAAAAAAAAGATATTTCTTAGAATTAATTATGAAAAATGCACTTAAAACGAATAAAATAAATATAAAAACAGACAAAATAGATGGGATATAATAAATTTTTATGTATTTTATAACACTTATAAATGTGTTATGAAATGCTTACATTAATCTCTCTCTCTTTTCTTTTATTTCTTTTTTTCGTAATTGATTCTATGGCAATTGCCAAACATGATCTTTGCATACAATTGATCATAAGAATCAAAATTTCTGAGAATTAATCCTTCAGAAAATCACTAGGGCCATCAATGCTCATCAATTCCATATATTTTAATCCAAACATATCTCAAATCCAGACCGCTCTTCTCTCCTATAAACCATTTTGGCGTAGCTGTTTTTAAAGGAAAAACAATTATAAGATAAGAAAATATAAAGATTCCCACAACACAACTGAAGGTAGCATAAACTATTGAGTTTAATAAATAAAAACTATATATATATGTGTGTGTGTGTGTGTGTACACGTCGGCGTATAGAATTCATGAAAATCAATGTAACTTCCATGGAAGACATTGGAGCTTCGAGCAAGATGCATCCCATGTACTTGTGCATTCATCTCCCACACCATCACAACACTTGCAGACAATTCCCAGCGTTGCAATCAACTTTGTGTACCCTATAAATCAAATCACAAGATAAATAATCAATTTAATCAGGAACAATCGATTAACATTGAGAATTCAAATCATTATCACATGGGTTTTGTTTATAATGCTTACTTTGTTGATCTAGGAGAGGAAGTGGTCTGGCTTCCACACCTCTTGCTTTGTGAGATAAGGCAGCAATCATCAAGAGCAAAACCCAGAGCATATAAAGCTTAGACATACTCATTTCTCTTTGTTTGGAGAAAAAGTGAGGTTGGGTTATATGCAAAAGAAACAAAACCTGGACTGAGCTTAGAAGAATTCAAAACATAGAGATTATATATAGCCTTAAATTGATGAAGTGTGGAGGTTTCTATTTGCAGATGAAGGTGGGCTTCGTCCTTCTGGAAGAAACTTAGCGGAGGCGCCACGCGTTTTCCAACTTGCATACGCTTTTTGGTGGGGGTGGGGATGGGGATGAAGCTTCCTATCAAGTTGGGAGAGGGACCCGGACATAGGATCTAGAAAGGGTTGGCCTCCAAATATAGGATCTTACGACTTTCACACACGGATAAACGTTTCTTTAAATTAACTGCTGGATATCAAGTCTTCTATTTTTAGAGACCACCAGCTTCACCAGGGCTAGTCTTCAACTCTCTCCTGTAATGACTTGATCTGAAGCCTTTACTTTTTTATTCGTACGAGAGAGAGAGAGAGAGAGAGAGAGAGTTGGGACCAATCCTTATTTATAGGGGTCCTAGAATGAGAATGTTAGTCTCAGTTTTTCTCTTTAGGTCCTCACTTTTTCTGGCTATTTATGCAACCAGTTTATACAATAAAAAAGTGAGATGGTTTGAATGATGAAGCTTTAACCGGTTGCATGAAAAGTGAGGGCACTTGTTCTTTTTATAGAAAAAGTGAGGAAAAAAATGTTGAAGTTTTAATCAACTGCAAAAGCAGCCAAGAAAAATGAAGACACTTGTTCATTCCGTAGAAAAAATAAGGAAGAAAGAATCTGAGGCTAGCATTCCCCTCCTAACCAATCAAGCAGGGGCGGAGCTAAGGGGCGAAAAAAAAATTGGCAAATCCTTCTTGAGCTAGTAGGATTATTTATTTATCAAAATTTTATATATCCCCCCCCCCCCCCCCCCTCCAAATTATGAGTTAATGGTCCCCCAAATATCCACGTGCTCTGTCCCTCTCCCTTTAACTGTGGTTAAGCTTAATGGTTAATATTTTCTTTCTTTAAAAAATCAATATTAACCTTAAGGGTGAGTGAATCTTTACCACAGTTAGTGGGTGATAAAAAAGACATGGCAGGTCATAGATCCTCCTTTAACTGTGGTTAAGCTTAATCAACTTAAAGATTAATATTTTTTTTCTTAAAACCAAGATTAGATGGATGAACCTTAGGGGTGAGTAAATCTTAACCAAAGTTAGTGGGTGTTAAAAGGGACACATGGCGACTGTAGAGGCTCATGCATTCCACCAAAAACAATAATTTTCCTTATATATAAAATATAAAAAAATAATAAAAAATTCAATTAATTTTATTTAAATAATAACTCTCCCAAACCTGTTGTCCCAAAAAAAAAAAAAACGGGGGCTACACCCCCAAACACTCAAGAACCATACTTCGCCCCCAAGAGAAAATCCTGGCTCCGCCCGTGCAATCAAGGGTCTAGGTCGCCCTAATATTGGTATATAAGGATACGATAACATGAATTTATGGTGTGTCAAGTCCAATATACCTTATAATTACAATTACTATGCATGATCTGACTCTTACCAACATGCTACAATCGACCGTGAGGCCACAAAATTTAACGACCGTGAGGCCACAAAATTTAACTGAAAGATGCTTTCATGGATTTTGGCTAATATTGATTTGATTCTTTGTATTTGAGCTCGTCTTTTCAATGATTTTGGCTAATTTTGATTTGGTTCTTTGTAATTGAGCTTGTCTTCTTGATAGCAAGAGATTGATAATATCACAAGTTTTATCCACATGTGGAAAAATGGGAAAGTAATAATAATAACCTGAAGCTATTCAACTCCCTCTCTCTCTCTCTCTCAACATCTCTCTCTTAAGAAATTTATTGTAAAAAGTCCAAGTACATAACTAATGTTAGTTTTGGTAGTTTTAACTGCACTTTGACTAGAAGAAGAATCAGTGTCCAATTCATCTTGAATCTGTTCATACATTCTCAAAGATCTTCCCAAAGACCGTCCTCTCTCTCTCCATCAATCCTGACTACAATATACAATTTACATTTTCTTTCCATCAGGATTCAAATCTGTGCGGGCAGAGCCCACATGGTTTCCCAAGCCACAGCCAGAGCTGGCTGTTACCCAAAAGCCAAGGGCGTCTTAACAGTGGATGACAGGTACCCTTAAAGGACATGGCGCCTATGATTCAGAATGTGAGCAACAGCACAGCTGTGTGACTTTAGTGTGTGTTAAATGATAACATTTCCACAGCGCTGTTGCTCATCCTTAATCAGTTCTACTAATGCCAGATAACCATTCAGGCACGCTCACTTCTTATTGATTGAGAAATCTAAAACCTAAGGTTCACAGGTCAGGTCAGGTCAGAAATTGCCACCCCTAATCCTAAATGCCAGAGAGATGGGTGGCGCAGGGCGTAGGTCCTACCGTCCTACCATTGGTTAACTGCTTGACATCTACAGAATGAGCACTAACAAACTCTCCTAACAGCACAAGTTACAAACATGCATTGCAAAGGATAGTGTTAAACAGGCCCTAAACCCAACCCCAAATTCAAGGGCACACGCTTCTTCTCCAACATGTTCACATTAACCACGTAGGGTTACTACATCCCCCTAGGGCATAAATTTTCTGGGTGCCCAAAAGAACTTAGATAAGGTTGATAAACCTACCAAATTACTTGGGTCATTGGCATGGCATTGGAGAAATCAACTGTTCAAGTCCTAAGTGCACCACATTTGCGAGTAGGAACATGCCATTGCAAACAGTTCCTTGCCGACGTAACAGCTTCATTTTGCTACCAAATTTTAAAAAATGGTTTGCCGTTCAAGGGGCATATGCAAGGTGGAGACCCCGGGGATGTAAAGGTGAATCCCATCCCGCATGACAGACAGAAAGCTAGTCCTACAAATCCTAAATTTGATAAAATAAAAAATTCAACCCAATTGCAAGATTATACCTGTCATACATACACTTTCCTTGATCATCCAATGCTAAGAAAAAAGATCATATATTCATACAAATGCCACAACTGTGCTGATTTCTTAGATCGCAGTGTCAAGTCTAGCAGACCATTTAACAAACATATTTATGTGTAGAAAAATGAAAGAAAGATACTTCAACATCCACACAGGTATATATAAAGGAGGATATATAGGAATTCTATTAACAAAAGCTTTGAATCATGTGAACATATAAACAAAAAGTTATAGTAAGAAGTAAGAACACACTGTAAAGAGGATGGTGTCACTTAACCGTTATTTATTGCTAAATAATATCAGAACCATCCCCAAAGTGCTCTAGGTCTGGATGATTCCTGCCCCCTGGCCTCCGTGGGTCTCTGCAAATTAATGACAATGTCAAATGCTAGAAATAGCTGCATTGCTACTGCTGGCATAAAGAAGAAAGTTTTAAGAGCTGTAGCATCACCATATTCAATTCTTTGCCATATATGCACATGGCTCATCTTCTAATATCCATTTCAAGGCATCACCGAAGTTTTGGGGAACACAGTTATAGAACAGTCAATCGAAATTGATACAAAATCTAAATGATGACATGTAATTGACAATGTATGATTGATTTGCATATTGAATCAACCCGACTTAGGCTGACATTGTAGTAGCTCCTCCTTTAATGGCAATGAAAGGTTGTGCTCAATCAAATAAATTGTTACAAAAATTTAACTCAAAAGACGCAACATCGGTCAGTGAGCAAGACTTGACACTATGCAGCATAAGGAGTGATCATAATACTATGAAATGGACAAGCAAAAACACAGTCATGAGTTATATTTCATTAATTATCCACTCTAACAGCTTCGATAAATTATTGTAAAACAAAAAATGATAATATTCAATATACCTGACAAACCGGTTAGGCTCAAAACCAGGAACACCAGGTGGGCCATAAGGATCAAAACGAGCACCGGGGGGAACACCTCTGTTTCAATCAACCCATCCAACATTAGAATATACAACTATAAAAACAGTTTCTCTTACACAACATGAAAAAAGAAAAGTATTTAACTCACGGTCTTCCCCCAGGAAATCCAGGTTCTCCTCCTATCCCACCAAACCAACGTGGATCATTCGGTCCTGCTCACACCAGAATTATAACTGTAAGCCTAAGACAAAATTGATGTACTTACCAAATAGTTCAAAAGCATACTAGCTTACAGACCTAGAAGCATGCCTCCATCACTACCATAATTTCCCCTGAAAGACGGATAAAAATAAATATTGAAAATGGCTAACTAAGAAGTGCAACTTGTTAATAAAGTGCCATCAGAAAAGGAAAAGAACCTGGTAGGGTACATTCCAGCACCAGGCCCAGGGAAAAGATCACTCCCACCAATAGAAGGAACTGGAGGATATAAGAATCTACATAGCACACCAAACAAAGCACCCCAAATAAAACTCGAAACAAAAAATTTAAATTGATTAGCATAACTAATATTGAATGATCAAAAGATCACTCCCACCTAAATAAACCTCAAAACAAGAATATTTAATTGGTTTACACAACTAATATAGAAAGATCATTAACAAATATTCAATCTGTAACTGATGAGAAAAATAATAATCAATTTTCAATCTATAGCACAAAAACCATTGACTTGGGCCTGGAAGGCTAAAACCCCATATTTAGTTCTTAACATATCAATTGGCCTGATAAATCAAATTTCGCACCTGATAAAACAACAAACACAAAAATAAATTTAACATATCATTTGGATTGAGAAATCCAGCTCGATCCACTCACTAAAATGATATGCCCCACATTTTATAAAATTTTACAGCATATCTTAAAAAGTTGGTGGTGGTTGCATAATTATTTTTAAATTACATGTTCTGAGCCCTCAGGGGTGGAGCCAGGAGGGCCATAAGGCGCCCCCCCCCCCCCCCCCCCCCCCCCCACCCCCACCCCCACCCCCACCCCAAATTTTTTTCCCCCCCCAACAAAAAAAAACTAGTTAGTTGACTGTCACAGAAGTTTGGCTACTCCAAAAATTTGTAATTTATAAAAAATTAAAATTGTAATTAATTTTATTTAGAATGGTGATTAGTGGACCACCGATAGTCGAATGCCGGTCCATGCCTCCCTTTTAACACTCCTTAAGCTTAATTAAATAAGGTTAATAACTTTTTTTAAAACCAAGGTTGTATGGATGAGCCCTAGGATGAGTGAATCTTAACCATAGTTAGTGGGTATTAAGAAAGGGGTCGTGGACCAATGAGGATGGGCATTCAGCTACATAGCCAAATGCACAGTCTGCTATCTATTTCCCTTTTAATTATAAAAGGGCGCTCAAAAGGGATATGTTATTGGACCTTTATTAGAATGTAAGATTAACAAATTTTATGACCATGATGGACCCATTACCCAAATAAAATCTCGGCGGCTATGCCTCCAAACCCCCAGTCCCCATACCATCAAATTCATTGACTTTCTTCATATATGTATTTCAAACCCCCCCCCCCCCCCCCCCCCCCAGCTCGCAGCCGCAAAAGAAAAATTCCTGGCTCCACCCCTGTGAGCCCTAGGTGCCATGTTCGCAGCATGAGAGAGCCACCATAATGAGTATAAGATTATAAACTTAGTGCCATGTTGCCGATCAATAAGAAAAAATATCATAAGCTTCCCATCCACGGGAAAGCTTATACTATTACTAAAATTCCTTTATAATAAAAATAACAGTTCACGTATATGTAAAATCTATGCTACTTATAAGATTCTCCTTTAGCAAGTGAGTGCCTATATACAATCGAAAGAAGAATCCTGTCATGTCTTAAGATGCACTCTTGAGATCAGGGGTGGAGACAGGGTTTTCAAAAATTCAAGGTACAGTTGCCCCCGTACATCATGGCTATGCCCTATTAAATAATTAAATAATATAGTATAATATTTTGGGGGACAATTGTCTCTTATCCATGATTATGCCCAATTAAATAATTAAACACATTAATATAAAATATATATATTTTTTAAAGGTATACCCTAAAGGAATGAAAAAAAAAGATATTTTATTTTCAAAAATGTGCCCCCACCTGGCTCAGCCCCTGCTCGTGGTTCCTTCATCATACTTGCATGATGAACCTGCGGCTAAACTGATATACAAGCAACCCTGTTTTGTTTCCAGCTTAGCAAAATTTCCATTTAATTTAGATCAAATATATAATTATACAATATGAATACGGATATATAAATGCATATGAGGCAGCTGTAATATAGTAAGCCTACGGACTCGGAATATTACAAATGACAGAACATGACATGGTTAAACAACCACCTAGAAGTTCAGATGCAATACACAGTAGGCATCAAAATGGAAAGTCATGTTGTTCATCCAGTATTATGCTAACTGCTAAGTATATATGTATTGGGGTATCCTAAACAAAGACCAGGTCTTGAATATTGATTTGACTTTTAGGGATACTGCATGCCTCAAAGCTATTTCTTTAGAAGCCTCGAGATGAGGAACACCGTTTCTAGGATGATAAAAGTAATGGATTGAGGATCCACCCCACCATTGCATTAGAAGAAAATATATCGTTGTTATGCAACTTCCTAAAATTAATCTAATCCAAAAAGTTTAGATTGGAAGGATTTACTATTCAGAGAACAGTTCAGTCCATATAAGCAGCACTTATCTATGGATCAGAAATACGTCATGTGTATAATACACCCATTATGTTGCCATTCAAGAATATGCATGAGCTCAAGTAAGACTATAAAGTTTTGCAAGCGATACCCTGAAGAATATGGTTGAGAGCTTTGAGGTTCAGTGACTCCCACACTAGGGTTGTTTGGGTTATATTCTGACCCTTCACTTGTTTTTGACCTGCAAAATAGTATAAAAGTAACACCTATTTTAAAGGCAGATTGAGCCAAATTCTGTCCTTGTTATATATACTTCTATATCTCCATAAGAATTTAAGACATCAAAAAAAAGCACTCAATAACTTCAAAATTCAACATCAAGATATAATCTATTCACAATAGCTTCGGACCATCCACTTAAAACAGTTGAAATTGTGTAAGTACTTATCCTTAGATGAATCCACACGTGCTTTTAAGTGAATGGTTTTCAACCTTCTATTTCGGACTTCTACATAAAGTAGGAAACTTCCTTTTAGCCTTCCATTATAAGAATAATTAAAAATAGGAAAGATGTAAGTTTAAGTGGTTAGAGTTAATTAAAAGGGCTGGTAAGCAGGTTTATTTAGAGATTTCAATATTCTATTTTATGAAAGAATCATGAGTTTATATTAAGGGTGAGAAACCTTAGTTTATTTTAAAATTTTGATTGTTATCACTATTTTCTCGTGTTGAGGATTTTGATGGTGATTTAGAGCTATTATAATCTCTTCTTTTGGTCTTGTTATTTTTTCCCTCACATATCAGTGGTAGCAGGGCAAGTTAACCCTATCTGTCAATATTGAAGCACCTTGAAATCCGTGAAAACGAGATGCCGCCTTGCAAAAATCAAGGAAGAGGCCCTAGGGATGGTAAGGTGCCTTCCAACAACTTCAAGCACAAATACATCAACTAGGGCAACAATTCTTGCACCGAGACGCACAATTACATCCTCCCAAGGGGGAAATTCATCTCGATCAAGAGCCATATCAAGATCACCTGTCATGGTGATCACAATTCGGAGGCAAAAAAGGAAATTGAACAAAATTATAATCACAACAACAGATGCTTTAATATAGGGAGGTAATGACTACAATATATGGATTGTATCCAAAATAACCCACAATATTCTCCAAAAAATTAAAAAACTTTCTTTACATCTTAATTTTTCATGACTTCTTCACAACTGTCTTTTTGAATCCAAAATTGGCCACTTGAGTTGCGACTAAACATTACCCGTCTTTCAATATGTATATGAGCATATAGTAAATAACTTTCACTCGCTTCATTTAAATTTTATATCTCTCTCTACATATATATATATATGGGTAATACTATTGTTCACACGGTATGTGGATGTCATAATGCCCACCAAGACCTTTTTGATTTTAATTCTTTAAAATGATGGGTGATCTATCATCTATGTCATTTTGTAAGAGAGAGAGAGAGAGAAACTCTCCCAAATTAAAGGAAAAGACCCCAAATTTTGAACCCACTCGCGTCTCCTTCTACTCAACAACGCTCACCTCTTAGAGAGAGAGAGATGAGTGGGCATTTTTGAGTAGGAGACATGAGTGGGGGAGAGAGAGAGAGAGAGAAAGAGAGGTGGGAGGTGTTAAGTAGGAGACAATAATGCATTCAAAATTTGGGCATCTTTTCCTTCAATGAGAGAGACAATGGGTGGGCATTGTTGTATTGGAGACATGACTGGGTGTAAAATTTGGGGGTCTCTCTCGTACAAAATGACAGATTGCCCCTCCTTTTAAAGAATTAAAGGGTTAAAAAAGTCTTGGTCCACATTCATGCACTGCATGAACAATAGCATCACCCTATCTATATATATATATATCTTTTATTTCTACTTTTGTATTTTCTATTTTCTAGTTTTCTCATTTCTAATTAGTTTTTTATTTAAAAAAATGAGTGTGAACTTTGAAGATAATGCCACACCCATCTGGAGGTCCTAACGCCTCGCCTCACACCTTCACCTTTTAAAACACTGGTCTCTATACATCTATATTACTATATGCCGGCTGGTTCCACGTGGCACCTCCTATAGCCCACAATTCATACTTCAAATTGATGCCACGTGTTAGCTTACATGTCAGACTCCAATAAAATTGTGCAACATCCTTCACTTATTAGGTTCTTAATGTCTATTAAAAGAGATACTTTAAGGAGTGTTTATATCTATTGAAATAAATAATGAGTGATTATTTGCTTAATCCAATCCCTTCGGCTCCCCTAGCCTTCTCTCTCTCTCTCTCTATTAAAATAAATAATGAGTGATTATTTGCTTAATCCAATCCCTTCGGCTCCCCTAGCCTTCTCTCTCTCTCTCTCTCTCTCTCTCTCTCTCTCTCTAATCCCCCACCCGTGTTAATCTCCCCCATTTGTCTCCCTTGGTCTTCCATCCCCCCACCCTCTCGCTCTCATTAATCCCCCACCCTCTCTCTCTCTCTCTCTCTCTCTCTCTCTCTCTAACTATGCTATTGGGTTTTGCAGATACTCTTCAAATCGGAATCTGTCATTACAAGGTATGAAGGTAGATAGAAAATGCTATACAAAACTGTTTGAGAGAGGGAGGATATTAGTAGAAGGTAACATAACATGGAAAAGTCTTACAGGTAATTGGCATGGCATGGTCGCTGGAGAGAGTAATGTATAATGTATCTTGTAGGAGCCTTGAAAAGTTACAAAGACATGTGAGAGTAGAACGATTTTAGGCTTCTTTGGATAGCTAAGAAAATGGTTTTGAAAATATAGAATTATGCTCACATCTTTTCTCCTATAAGTACTTTATATATGCATGCTTTACTTATTGTGTTTTTACATTAATGTTTTATTTATAGAAGTGTCACGGCCCAATCAACGCACCATTTGAATGACCTTGGATTGGTCTGTAATAGTGTTACAAACCTTGATCTCGGGTTTTTATCGGCTGAAGTTTTTCTCGGGAGATTTTTAAATATGAAGTATTTCAGGTATTTCTCGCCTAAATCTCAGCAATGATTGAAAAATAATCAAAATTAAAGAAAATAGTAATAAATATCACAAAATTTTAAATTCATAAAACCAGCAATATTTGGTATTTCTTGCGATATTTTCATAATGCTGACTAAATATCAGATAAATCTCGCAATATTTACGTGATAAGAATGAAAATCATATTTCTCGCTAGATTTTTAAAATATCACGATAAAAATGGAGTTCTAAATTTAGATATTTTTTCGGTATTTCTCGCAAGAAATTAGGTATTTCTCGGGAGACTCGAAACAGTGGTCTGTATCACAAAATTCTTTCGACTCTTTTAGGGTGCCTATGAAAGATATGGTGGGACTAGACTCTGAGGGAGGACTACCAAAAATTAGAATAGAGGAGATGATTGTATCAATGGGTCATCATTCATTAAGTGTGTGGTGTCCTCATTATTATAAACTATCCAACTACACTAACTATTGCGTACACCTCATGGAAGACAGATGCGGGAGGTTCATATAATATAATATAATGTATGTTATATTTTATTATTGAAATAAACCATTTCCCCAAAACTAACATAAATTAACTGTAGAGATTTTCTTCTACCTTTTCCTTCTATCCTAAAAGAAAAAAAAGGATGGAATAGCGTCTAATGAGAATGTCTAGATATAAACCATAACTGATAGTCTATATTCTTACATCTGGTGCTCTCTCTAGCTTAAATGAAAACTATTTCAGTTTCAGTAGAGAGTTTATTGAAAGGGTTGTATGCAGGTTATTGTTCAGATTTTATTATTCTCTTATTATAGACTCTTATGAGTTAATATTAGGGCTGAGAAACCCTAGTTTCTTTTAAATGTTTGATTGCTCTCTCTAATTTTTGTTTTCTTGTGTTGAGGATTTTGATGGTGATTTAAGTTACGTTTTCAACATTCAACAATTATTTTTTCTTTCTTTTGGTCTTCTTATTTTCATCACATTAATCCTTTACATATATATCAAGAAAGCATACAATATGAACAAGTTATCAATGGAGAAGGCAGTTCACAAATTGATGGAAGGGCTAAGAGGTGTTTTTGACTCCCAAGAATATAATTCCTCTACCATGAGCTTCAAAAACACAAAAAGGAGAGTCAACGACAATTCGATGCTAGAATCCATTAAAAAGAATCCCCTAGGCAAAATTAAAAAGACACTTGATGGTGCTTTCCTTCAAACACCAAAAGTTGAAGTTTATACATTCTTCAAGGATTTGAAGTTTAGGGTTACGGTTTTTCTCTAAATATGGATTCATGATCATGCAAGCAATTCATGATCTTGTCCATGAAAATTCAAACTTACAATAAGTCAAAAAGTTAGTCAAAGGCGAGACCCAAAATGGAAGGACTAACTCCCATCTCTACAACAATATAAAATGAAGAATACGAATTGAAGAAAAAACAGAAATAGATAAGGAAAGTCATAGATGTTGTGTCTTTATACTTTGTAAAACAAAAATCTAACGAGCCTAGTGGTGGGCCCACTCCTTTTGCCTTTAAGAGTTTACCTTTTGACCGTTTCTTCTATTCTATCGTGCTCAACTGAATAAATGCATTCTCATCCAACTAAACCTCAACGTGTTTCTTGGGATTCTAAACAAAACCAAAAACGTGGAGACCTGTTCTTTAAAAGGAAAAGTGATTTGGCTTTGAGAGATACATTAGAGCACATAACAAAGAATTTTTATATTTTCACAAAGACAGAGAGTTCACGTTTTATAGAGAATGGTTTCACAATTTTTTCTCAACTGTTTTTGGGTGTTTGATCAAATGAGTTTGTGTGTCTTTAGTCCTAGTACGTTCACACTTAGTGAAGAAGATAGTCACCGTATCCTAGAGTCCCAGCACCTACATACCATGTTGCACCGATTACTTATGAGAGGGGGCAAAATCAACTTTTTGGATAGTGCTTTAGCATGTTTCGACTACAATAAGTAACCTCGTCCTTTTGTTTACTTTAGCATTGCAGATTTCTGATTACAACATTGTTCCTGCTACTGCATCGTATTGCTGTGAATTAGGTTTTTCTATCTACTGCCATAAGAGTATTCCCTAGATCGATATACTGCTATTCTGTTATCATGTTTGCTAGCACATTAGAATAGAAGAAACGGTCACAAGGTAAAATTTTAAAGGCAAAAGGAGTGAGCCCACTACTAGGCTTATTGAATTTTAGGTTTACAAAATATAAAGACACAACAATCCCCCACATAAAATAAAATTAAATAAATAAAATAAAAAAAACATATGAAGTGCATCAATATTGATGTCCTAAGACTTGAATTAGCAATTAGACTCAAGGTTGTGATGGAAACGAGACCATTATCTCGCCGAAACAAGGCGTATTTGTGGGAGGTCGACAAATCCTCAATGAGATCTTGATTGCCAATGAATGTATAGATGAGCGACTCCGGTCAAGGGTGTTTGACATTCTATGTAAAGTCGACTTGGAGAAGGCATACGATCACGTAAACTGGGAGTTTTTGGACTATGTGCTTGGTAAGATGGGTTTCGGTTTAGATGAAGACGTGTATTTCATTAGTGTCTTTCTCTATTCTCATTAATGGATGTCCAGAGGGCTATTTTCAAAGTTCTAGGGGCTTGAGACAAGGAGACCCCCTTTCTCCGTTTCTTTTCGTAATTGTCTCGAAGACTTTGAGTCGGATGTTGTCCCGAGCGGATGGACTTGATTTCGATGGATACTCAATAGGCAAGGATCATTTACACATATCTAATCTTCAATTCGCAGATGACACACTATCTTTTGTGCCGCCTCATGTCAGAACTTGTTAGTTCTTAGATGTTTATTCTGTTGCTTTGAAGTTTTCTCATTGAGGTCAACTTGGCAAAGTCAAATTGTTGAAAATAGTGAGTGTTGGAGAAGTGAGGGATGTAAACGTTTTAGTTTCATTTCTAGGGTGTAAAGTGGGGTCTCTGTCATCCATCTACCTTGGTATGCCATTGGGCATGGGCTTTAAAACTAAGTCAGTATGGGCACCCGTTTTGGAGAGTTTGCCAATCGACTATCAGGTTGGAAATCGATGCGTTTATCAAAATGAGGGAAACTAACTCTAATTAAGAGTGTCCTTAATAGCCTCCCTACATAATTCATGTCCAACTTCACCATTCCTCAATCGACAACCTCATCTCTTGAAAAGAAGCAATGGGATTTTCTATGGCATGGGAAGGGCGACAGTTTTAGATACCACCTAGTAGCTTGGGATAAAATTTGTCGTCACAAGAGCTGTGGGGGCCTGAACTTGAAGTCCTAATCTCTAGTGAATAACGCTCTATTAGGAAAATGGGTTTGAAGGTTTGGAGTGGATTGGGAGTGTTAATGGCGGTCCGTCATAGTGGCTAAGTACAATGAGGAATCCTGTTGGGTTCCATGGGTGGTCAAACATTCCTACGGGGTTAAGCTTGTGGGGAGGGTATCATGGTTGTTACCAGTCTAGTCGTGCCTAATTTTCACTTCCAGGTAGGTAGGGGTTTTGGGAAATTCGATTTTAGAAAGATATTTGGTGTAGCTCTGCGACACTAAAGGATGACTATGGCCAGGGGCGGAGCCACATGGGGCTCGGGGGGGGGTTGAAGCCCCCCCTGAAATTGTGAAAAAAAAATGAACCTATAGTGATAATAGGAGTATAGACTAGGAGAGGGGCGGAGCCGGAGCGAGGGGGACTCTAGCCCCCCCTAAACTTCTGATAAAAAAATTATTTTTTACAAAACGGACACAAACAAATACGATGGCCTATGAACTTGGCCCTCAAAAAAAATATCGAGGACTACGCCCCCGAACCCCCTTTGTTAGCCCCCCTACAAGAGAATCCTAGCTCTGCCCCTGATTACGGCAATCTCTTCGTCTTAGAAGTAGAAAGGGGCGCTCTAGTGGGAGACTACTTATTGCAGGAGTCGGGGGGGTGGTGGTGGGCTTTGAACGATTGGGAAATAGGCGATATAAGTCGTCTGTTTTTGCGGCTTGGGTCTATCTCTTTGAGGCATCACGGTAGAGATGTCAGAACCTGGTCTAAAGGCAACAATGGTCGATTCTCACTTTCTCAATTAGATTACTACTACAATTTGTAGGGTCAACTCATTATGCATCCTTCCCTCATAGAATTGTGTGGAATCCAGGAATTCCCTCTAAGGTACCTTTCTTCCTATAGAATGGGACTTTGAATAAGATTCTTACTTGTGATCACTTAAAATCTAAATAATCAAAATTTGGATAACCGTTGTTTCTTGTGCCTTTATGCAGAAAAGACGGTGGATCATTTGTTGTTGCACTGTCCTATGGTGAGTGTGATCTCAGGGCATTTTCTATCTCGAGTAGGTGTGGATTAGGTCTTCCTTTCACAGCTTCTTATCCTGTTGGATCTTAGTTAGTGAGGATATTGCGCGGAAGGCAATTTGAACGGTCCTCCTGGGGCCATTTCATGGGTAATATGGAAAGAAAGAAACAAGAGAGTTTTTGTTTTTGTTGTGAGAAACAAGAGAGTTTTTGTGGACTCTCAGTCTTCTCTTCATCGTATTTGCTCTCGTACCCGCCTATTAGTCTTAGAATGGGCAAGCATGCGACAAGAAGGGGCGAATTTGCAAGCCATCCTGGGTTGACAGAATGCCCCTTTCATACAAAGGGCATTTTTGTTGTGATTTTGATTTGCTTGTTCTGTATATTTTGTTCTTCTTGAGTTTATAATCTAAATTGTTTCTCATTAGTTCTCTTTTATTTATATATATGACTGCGATTACGGATAAAAAAAAACTTGAATCAATATTTAGTATGCAAAGCAGGATCTATAGGTAAGTGGTGAAATTATATTTCTTGAACCACACAACTATGTTGTAAATCAGTTGAATCTACTACCTAAACTTCATATAAAAGGATCGGATGAGTTCTATCAATTTGACACGTTTCAACCATGCACCCTTCTTAGATATTCATGAGTGCTCTAAAAAACTTGTTTATGTTCTCATAAGAAGTGGCCTCACTTCTACATTCATATAGGTGAATCCATCAAGTGTGTATTGTAACTAGACACACCACCTATAAAGGATATTGACTCATTAAGAGATAACTAATTCTTACACTGTTACAGTGGCACTATCTACACCATAGGGAGGAGCTATCAAAATGATAGTGCTCTCAGGAGTTATCAAAATGATAGTGCTCTCAAGGAATGATCAAGTGACTTATTTTTAGTCATTGAACCTACTTCCTGCGATCTCTATTCACATAGGTTAGGTTACCATCACTTCTATTCAAGAATAGGCTTAAGCTCCATCTCCCTCGATGTTTCATACACTAACATTCTTGTTAGCTCTTTTTGGGTTTGCCAAGTTCTTTTTTGATCTTACAAAATCTAAAGCAATGACTGTCTCCAATCAGCTGCTTCACAATATTATGTCTTAGGCATATATGCCTGCATTTCCCATTGTATGCTTTGTTTTTAGTACGAGCTATAGCAACTTGACAATCACAATGCATAAAAATGTTAGGGACCGTGTTGGGCCATAAAGGTATATTTGTTAACAGATTCCTTAGCCATTTGGCTTCTGCACATGCCTTCTCTAAAGCACTCATGAATATCCAAGAAGGGCGCATGGCCAAAATGTGTCAAACCGATACAACTCATCAGATCTTTTTAAATGCAATGTGTGGCAAATTCAGCCGATTTAAAACAAAGTTGTGTGGTTCAAGAAATATAAGTTTTTTACCTGTAGATCCTGATTTGCATACGCTAAATATTGATTCTCGTCTTAGGACATTAATACTGATGCACTTCATTAAGTTTTTTATTTTATTTATTCATTTTTATTTTATGTGGGGGATTGTTGTGTCCAAATACTTTGTAAACCAAAAATCCAATGAGCGTAGTGGTGGGCTCACTCCTTTTACCTTTAAAAGTTTACCTTTTGACTGTTTCTTCTATTCTAAAGCGCTCAACTGAATGAGCACATTCTCAGCCAACGAAACCTCACTCCTAACATGTTTATTGGGATTCTAAACAAAACAAAAAATATGTAGACCTATTCTTGAAAAAAGAAAATTGGTTTGACTCTATACATACAAAGCACATAACTAAGTTTTTTTTTTTACAAAGATGGAGAGTTCAGAGTTCACGTTTTACAGAGAACAGTTTCACGATTTTCCTCAATTGTTTTTGGATGTTTGATGAGACAAGTTCATGTTCCTTCAGTGCTAATTTGTGCACAATTACTGAAGAAGATAGTCACAATATCCTAGAGTTTGGGCGCCTACATACCTTGTTGCACTGGTCACTAGTCAAAGGGGGCAAAATTGGATTTTAGGATAGTGCTTTTGCACGCTTCAGCTATGATAAGTAACTTCGACCTTGTGTTTAGTTTAACACTGCAGATTTCTGATTGCAACATTGTTCCCGCTACTACATTGGATTGTTGCGAATTGGGTTTTTATGTCTACTTCCATTAGACTATTCCCTAGATCGTTATAATGATATTGATTTTGATTTAATTTGCGCATTACCAAAATTTACGAGGCATACTATGAGATTATGTAAGAGAGTAATGCAACAAAGATGAAGAAAGAAAACAAAGGTAATCAAAGAACTGACTTGGCTTCATGCCCAGAGATTAGCCATAAAGGCGATCTTTTCACTTAGATGATTCGGATAAAGTTTTAGAGAAAAGGGAAGGGATCTCCAAATTGTCTTTATTGACTTGAAGAAAGCATATGATAGATTACCTAGAGAGAATGAGAGAGAAGTAATAGAAATAAAGGAACCATAAGAGGATACATAGACATCATTAAGGACATGTACAGGGCTGAAGGAGTGGTGAGTACTGAGTAGTGTGAGAACAACGGGTTTAGAGACAAAGAGTTTCAACTTTCCAGTTACTATGGGTTCACAACAGGGGCCGGTCCTAAGCCCCTCTCTTTTTGCACTGGTTTTGGATGATTTAACCACCCAATAAACAAGATGAGGTTCCATGTATTTTGTTTGCAGATGATGTGTTGTTTAAAATGCAAACAAGAGCTGTGGAGGATGATTTGGAATCTAAGGGTTTCAAAATAAGTCAGTTCGAGAAAGAATATATGCAAGACAACTACAGAAAGGACATGCTAACAGATGAAGTACAGTTAATATTAATGGCCAGGAGATACCCCCAAAGCAACTGGTTCCGTGATCTTGTATTAATCATATACAATGAGAATGACATTGAGAAGAATATTGCCCATAATACTGGTGGTAAGTGATTGAAGTGCAGATGTATTTGCGATTGATGCAAACAAAATGAGTAAAGAAAAAAGATTTATAGCAACCTAGAAGAACATAGATGGAAGTAGTGGGAGAAATTAGAAGAACGTGGATGGAAGTTGTGATAGAAAATTTGAAGTCCCGGGATTGAACAGAATATAAAACACTAAATAGACCGGAATGACCGAACAGGATTCCAAAAAGATTGGGATAAGGTATGGACAATGATGACGATCCACCCATGAATGAATTAGAAACCTCCTGCTATTGGATGCATAATGTTGCAGAGAAAGAAAAAAAAATCTTCTCTAAGATAGTGAAGATATTTTTTTCTCAGAGAGCGAAGAACATAAATGAGCTCCAATCAAAATCAAGCTTCATATACCTCAAAGGTTTATTTGTTGAACTGCCCATCCTTGAACCATCCAATTTAGACAGGATTTCCGCATCCAACTTCCTTACCAGCTTCTCAAGATTTTTGTACTGTGCAGAATAATTGTTGCTCTGATCACCTCCATTGTAATCCTCAACACTGAAAGAAACCCCCCAAATCCCGTAAGAATAGCAGAATCAAAAAAATTTCCTAAAATTAAAATAAAAGATCGAGATTGAAGGGAAACCCCACTTAATTTCGAGATGCAAAGGCTCTCCATCGCCCTCTCTCAAGACATCGATAAGCAAATTACTCCCCATTACCAGGCACTTAACTAGAACCTTCTTCGAACCCTTTTCAGGGTTTGAGTAGATGAATGCATAACAATCCTCGGTTTCATTCCACTTGTCTATCCCCACTTCATCTGCAGATTTAAGAAAAGAAAACCCGGCTTCTATTTGATTCA
Source organism: Tetracentron sinense (assembly GCA_015143295.1). NCBI lineage: Eukaryota > Viridiplantae > Streptophyta > Magnoliopsida > Trochodendrales > Trochodendraceae > Tetracentron > Tetracentron sinense. Next base: position 10,103,268 of record CM026557.1, on the reverse strand, counting down.
TCAAAACAAAAGAAAAAAAGAAAATTGAAGAACGGAAAAAAATCAGGAAAACCTTACCAGAAGAAGGAGAAGACAGAGCGTTTTCGGAGTACGCCGGAGGTCCGGTGGCCGTAAGGAGGTAACCAGAGGCGAGAAACGAAGCATGAACTGCAAAAGCTACCTTGTCGTGGGCGTTTCTGAAAGAAGGCCGGGATGCCCTAATCACCGCCATTACAGAGCTATCGGTCACCATTTCCAAAAGGAACTTTGTTTTTTGCCTCTGTTTGCTTTGATTTTCTTCTTAGGTTGTTTGTGGGAAGAATCAGGACTTTGTTTCCCATATTACCATTTAAACTGTTATTTTTATAATTTTATCAAATTAAAACCAACGCTTGTTAAAGTCAAAATAAAAAAAAAATACATTTACATCCCTGAGGTTTGACGAAAATACACATAGACTCCTTAGTTTTCAAAAAATACATTAAGTACCTTTACTTTTAAACATGATGGCACTTAGACCAATAAACCATGGTTAAGATTCACCCACCCATCCTTGTCTTTTTTAAAAAAATATTAATTTATTTTTGAAAATGAAAAAAAAATAGAGTGTTTTAATGTCACCCATGAGGTCGCCACGTGTCCCTTTTGACACCCCTAAACCGTGGTTAAGATTCACTCACCCATCCTTGAGGTTTTTTTTTTTTAATATTAATTCTTTTTTGAAAATCAAAAAAAAATTAGAGTTTTTTTAATATTAAAAACAGTTTTTTAATACCACCCTTGAGGTCGCCACGTGTCCCTTTTGACAGCCCTTAACCGTGGTTAAGATTCACCCACCCATCCTTGGTTTTTTTTTTAAATATTAATTCATTTTTGAAAATTTAAAAAAAATAGAGTTTTTTCATATCACCCCTTCGTCACATGTCCCTTTTGACACCCCTTAACCATGGTTAAGATTCACCCACCTATCCGTGTTTTTTTTACATATTAATTTTTTTGTGAAAATTAAAAAAAAAATAGATTTTTTTTAATATTAAAAACAGTTTTTTAATATCACCCTTTGAGATCACCACGTGTCCCTTTTGACACCCCTTAACCGTGGTTAAGATTCACCGGTATCCTTGGCTTTTTAAAAAAAATATTAATTCATTTTTGGAATTAAAAAATAAAAAGAATTAGAGTTTTTTTAATATTAAAAACAGTTTTTTAATATAACCACTTGAGGTGCCCCCGTGACACCCCTTAACCGTCACCCTTGAGGTCGCCATGTGTCACTTTTGACACTCCTTAACCGTGGTTAAGATTCACCCCTTAATTTTCAAAAATGAATTAATATTTAAAATAAAAAAACCAAGAATGGGTGGATGAATCTTAACCACGGTAAGGGGTGTCAAAAGGGACACGTGGCGACCTCAATGGGTGATATTAAAAAACTTTTTTTAATATTAAAAAAAACTCTTTTTTTCATTTTCAAAAAAAACATTAATATGTAAAAAAAACAAGGATAGGTGGGTGAATCTTAACCACGGTTAAGGGGTGTTAAAAGGGACACGTGACGACCTCAAGGGGTGATATTAAAAAACTCCTTTTTTTTTCATTTTCAAAAATGAATTAATATTTTTTTTTAAAAGACAAGAATGGGTGGGTGAATCTTAACCACGGTTAAGGGGTGCAAAAGGGACACGTGACGACCTCAAGGGATGGTATTAAAAAACTGTTTTCAATATTTAAAAAACTAATTTTTTTTAAATTTTCAAAAAAGAATTAATATTTAAAAAAAAAAAAACCAGGATGGGTAGGTGAATCTTAACTACAGTTTAGGGGTGTCAAAAGGGACACGTGGCGATCTCAAGGGGTGATCTTAAAATATTGTTTTTAATATTAAAAAATCTCTAATTTTTTTAAAATTTTCAATAAAGAATTAATATTTTAAAAAAACAATGATGGGTAGATGAATCTTAACCACGGTTAAGGAGTGTCAAAAGGGACACGTGGTGACCTCATGGGTGAGAACCGGATTTTTAAATATTAAATAAATATTGTTTTTCGAGTAAGAATAGTGTTTTCTGAAAATTAGAATGACAATTTTGAAATTTTATATATTTCATCACATGACATCAGCATTTTTGTGAGTCGACTAACGGTCAACTAATGGAGGGGTCTAAGTGGGTTTTGGATTGTCTCTGGCGAGAGCTTGTCTCGGGTTCCATAGAATAAGGGACAAGTGGTGGAGAAGTCAAAATCATGGGGCCATGATTTTGACTTCCCCACACATAATAAGACATGTGGCGATAAGTGTGTGAGAATAAGGGAGAGAGATATCAAATAGGGAAAAGTCAAAATCATGGGAGAAAATAAAATGACTTTTCCCTATTTTACGTCAACTGTCACACAATGTATGGAACCCCAAGAGGGGTTTCTGGCTTTGTCAGAGACAATCCGATACCGTCTAAGTGTCATTATTTTAAAAAATAAGGGTACTTAATGTATTTTTTGAAAAGTAAGAGGGTTTATGTGTATTTTCCTCAAACCTTATGGGTGTAAATGTACTTTCTCCGAAGAAAAAAAACCCTCATTTTTTTTACACGCGTCGAGTTCCACCGCTTTTTAATACCCTTGCCTTGGACGCGAAGAAACGAGCTTTACGTGTCCCCGCGCAAATTAACATGTACCACTCTAGTATAGGGGTGTTTATCAGGGCTGCTTAAGCCCTTAAGGCCTTAATTAAAATAAAAAGGCCTGCCTAAGCCCAAGTTGGTATTTTAAGCCCAATTACAGAGTCGAGTTTAGGCTCAATATTTAAATTAGTCAAGTTTCAGTCCGACCTTATTTAATTCAGCTCCGCTTGATTTACCTTGAGCTTGGCTAAGTATTGTATATATTAAGAGTCCTCAGTCCCAGGGGCGGAGCCAGGAATTTTTCATTGGGGCCAAAATAAAATTTGATTTGAGGGTATGAAATTTGGGGGTTTGGGGTGTAGCCTCCGAGAAAAAAAAATTTGGGGTAGCTTTTTTTTTGAGATTTTTTTTCCGGGTAATGCCTTTGAGGCCGCCATGTGTCCTTATTAATACCCCTTAATTGTGGTTAAGATTCACCCACCTATCCTTGGTTTTAAAAAAATATATCAAATTTCTTTTCTAACCGTAGTTTTAAATTCACTAACTCCTATTGTTAAATTTATTTAAATATTTTTTTCTAAAAACCTAGGATAAGTAGGTGAACCTTGAGATTGGGTGAATTTTAACCATAGTTAAGGGGTGTCAATAGGGACATGTGGCAATCAAGGGCATAAGGGGACTCCATTGCGGGGCCCACTATATATAACAAAAAAAAATTGGGGGGGGGGCACGTATACTTAAAAAAAAAATTAATTGAAGGGGCCCACTATTCATACTACATCAATAAGGATTTACAAAAAATTGGGGCTATGCCCCCCCCCCCTCCGCCCCTCTCAGTCCGTAGTGTCCCCGTGTCCCTTTTAACACCTCTTTAATCATGGTTAAGCTTAACTAGATTAAAATTAATACACTTTTTTTTTCTAAAAAATCATGGTTAGATTGCTTAACCCTAGGGGGTGAGTGAATCCTAATCATAGTTGATAGTTGGTAAAAAGGGGGCATGGATCAATGAGATCACGGTGTTAGCTTCTAAGCTGACTCTGGGTCTCTGTTTTCTGTTTCCATATTTGTACGGGGAGGAGTGCTAGCTCAATCTCACAATTCTGATTTTTTCTCAAGTCTCAAAGGGGTAGCAACACATGGCTTTGCTATATCTTCAACGAATTTATAAAAAAAAAAACATTTTCAAACAAAGGAAAATATGATTTGCACAAATTTTCAAGGTAATCAAGTGGTGTAACAACACTTCTCACTATCACCTTGAGACTTTGAAAGTTTTAGATGAGGCTAGCTTTTCTCCTATAAAATATTATTCATATTAATATATAATAATAATTTTTAATTATAATGAATAATAAATAAGAGATAAAAATTTTAGAAGTTAAAAGTAAAAACTCTAATGACTAATCTAACTCTCTCCTGGACTATCCTCAAATTTGATTTTTGTGTAATTAGATTAATTGTATATAATTTATTATATTTTAATTTAATAATAAATAATTTTATTAAAATCAAATAAAACTAATTAAAATAACCCTAAAATTCAAATCAATCTTGAGCCAAAGTTTGAGTTGGAATGAATCAAGTTCAAGCACAAATTCAATCAAAATTGGTCAAGTCAAGCTCAAGCCTCAACGTTTGAGAAAGCTGAGCATGTTCAAACCAAGCTCAAGCTTGGCCAAGCTAGACTCAAATTCAGGTCTAATATATATATAGGGCTGATAAACAAATCCAACTTCTCACAAATAGCTTGAGCTCGGCCCATTAAGAGTTTGTTTCAACTCGTTTATCTAACAACTCATTTGATTAATAAGCAGAACTCGAACATGCACGAAATGCTCGGCTAGTCCTATGCATAAACGAAGTGAGAATCATCAATAGGTGGGGACATCAATAATGATCGAATTCCATCATCTGTGACTGCCATAGATTCCAGGACGCATAATCAGAACCCACGGTTTCCTTAATAAGGTAGCTTGCAAAACATTTGATAATTTACCCTTTTCTTTACAGTATCAACAAGAGTTCGTCTTCTAATCTCTTCCATGTATTTACTTAATATAAGAAGAAGAAGAAGAAGAAAAACTCAAAATTTAGGCCACAGTTTCTCCATTTCTTCTAGTTGCACGAATGTAACAGAAAACTGAAACCAGAAAGGTGGTTGCAAAGCCCCCGAGAATCACGCCACCGCCGGCAATCGACTTGTTCGTCGAATGGTGCTTTTCCGGCAGTCGAATCTCTGGTGCTTCAGCCATTTCCATCTCTTGATTCTTGGATACTGTCAAAGCTACTTGATCCATAGAACTAGTCCCTATGGTTGAATACTTGTGGTCGTATTCCATTACAGGTGCTTCGGCGGTAATCGTCGTCTCCCGATTACCGGACAGACTAAAAACCGGTGCATTAGAGGAACCAACCACTTTAGGCTGGTGTTTGCCGAGTCGTCGAGCTACAGGTGCACCGTTCGATGGACTCAGAGCAGGTGGGTTCAACAAACTTGGCACATTGGGCTTAACGGTTTGGTCAGCCACGGCTAGAACCAGGAAAGCATCTGTTAAGATCAAGCAAACTAAAAGAAAACGAGCCATTGTGGGTAATGAGGTTTTGAATTGCTTTAACTTTGAAGTCTGGGAGGGATGATGCTTTGGGGTCTAGAGAATGGCCGAGTCGTATATATAGAAGTTAGGAGTACAAGGCAATTTAATGGAAGCTTCACTCTGTAGATTCACGTGAAGGCATTAGATTATAGGTAAATACAACGGGGTTGTAGCAGTAGGGAACAAGATCTGCTCTATTTGTTTGTAAATATTGTAGTGTTTTTAGGTGAATTTTTTTAAATAATAATAATAATAATGAAGAGAAAGTGATGAGAGGTTTCTTAAATTACTTAATAGCTGGAGACTGATAATATGTTGATTAAATAATTTAAATGAATCAGACTGGTTGGGATTTTGAATCTAAGTCAGTTTCTGGGTTACAACATGGATTTGTCTGGTCTAATAATAGGGCTAGCCCCAACTGCACGATTCGGAAAAAAAAAACAAAATCAACTCTCACCATGAGTGCAACACCCCTTCCACATGTTAAGAAAACAATTTTTTTTCAAAAAAGAAAGTTATGGTCTCAACCGGCTCTAAAGGCAATATTAAAAAAGTAGTAACACATGTCACTACCACACTGAGAGTTTGAAAACTTAGTATGCTAATTACAGCTTCAGTTTCCATCATGCTAATCTATGAAGAGTCTTTAAAACGAGTTACAAATCTTTTCGTGCTCCATAACATCTTTCTCCTCTATCTTTTAGAGCCTTTTTTTCTGCATCTAAGCATCCAATTACTCATTTAATTGGTGTTGTCTCAGAGAAATGCAAGAGGTAGCTCTTGTCTGTAAACATGGAGACAATTTTCCAAATTAAGAATGTCACCATTCAAATACATGTTGTTTAAGTAGCCATGAGTAGGCTGATGATATCAAAATTGCCTATATATGTCGCATTGATATATGTACGGACATACGTATATATGCGCATAGACTTCATTTTATGTAGATGCATGGGCAAGGTACGATGGAATCTATGACCAAAAGCGTTTCCTAGTATCTAATACCAGCATTCAACATGTAGTGCTTTGGAAATTAGAGACAAGATGCAGAGTTACTATTTCTTAAAGAAAATGATGCCAAGTTATTATATATTCAGAAAGGAGAAAATGCCGGTCATGCTCAACATATAGGGAACACAAATGTTTGGTCACCTTATGAGTCGAGACGTTGCAGAGTTTCATTGTTTTATAAAATGTAGACACCTTGGCCTTCCTGTCACTGCATTTCGCCATTCTAATTGTTTTTGGTTGCTTATTCATGACCTAACAGGGATTGTTTGCTGGCGATCCTGTGCCCAAATTAAATATCGATTCGGGTAGGTCAAACCAGTGCAACGTACCAACCAATCTGTCTTGCGGGTGGTATACCTGCCTGCGGCCCTGCCTTCATAGATAGCATGAGGTCTAGGACCTCAACAGCCCAAGTCAAGGCACCAGACCGGTGGAGCCTTGCCCAAGAGTCAAAACATGAAACACTAGCAAGAGTCCCCTAGGTGAGTTACTGTCGGGAACCAATGCTTGCCCCATCGTTCATCAAATCTTTGACCTGGGATAAGTCCCCAGAGGGTGTGATGTTGAAATATCCACCTGTTTCATTAACCTTAAACATATACTAACTGGGGTTGCAGCCTAACCCCCCCCAAAAAAACCACCTGTTTCATTAACCTTAAACATATACTAACTGGGGTTGCAGCCTAACCCCCTCAAAAAAAAGGGAAGTTACTCTTGTGAAAAAAAAAGGTTAATGTTTCCCCCTCCTCTGGTGAAGTTCTCACCAAGTCCTTTGAGATCCCAACCACCTTATGAGACACCTATTACAGATGGCTATACGGAGAAGATGATTATAGGATGGTATCAGAACACATATAGTATTTCTGCAACACTTAGATTTTCACTTTGGGGCCATTTTGATAATTTGAGACAATTTTTTATTTTTATTTTGATTCCATAGATATTTTTGTAATTGTTCTTTCAGATTTTCTTTTTACATCTTAAACCGTCAATCCTTATGATTTTGAATGACTAAGATCAATCCTAAAGTTTAATCTTATATTTAAGACTATTTTATGCAATTAAAAGAATCTTTTGCAATTACCCTAATCTTAATACAAGAGTTCAAACTCTTGGTCTTCTTCTTCCACCTTCTCATTATTGTGATTTTGCTTACATTTCATTGTCGCTAAATTTTTTTGGTAATTATATACAATTGGGAAGTGAATGGTGAAAAGGTTATCATGTAACTACCACACACTAAACTCACACACATAGCAAGACCTAAGATAGCCATTACGGTGCCATAATGGTAAGTTCAAGCAACCACTCCAGAAGTGCGCCTGACTTAAGGAAGTTTGATAGCCCCTTACCCCTAAGGAGGATTATCAATATTAGAGAATTTTAACGACCATCAACTCATACGAATAGATGAAAGGGAGTTTTTTTTTTTGGTTGAAGGCAACTACACCACAAGGTGAAAGCTGCAGGCAAAGCAAGGAAACACACACCCACTCACACACATCCTACACCACACACACTCTCAACCCTTAGAAGTTTCACCCAAACACTCCCCAAAACGGGTACCAACCGTTTAGGGTGTGATAGAACTTTTAAGGGATTGAGAGCTCGGAACCTATTCCGAGGTGGGACTAAACACAGTAACACTTGTTTTTTTGGTTAAAGACAACTACACCACAAGGTGTAGTTGTGGTTGGAAAGGGAGTTTCAGTCGGATTATTTGAAAGGGGGTTTTAGTTTTATTCTCTCTTCAGATTATTTGGTTGGAAGCTGTCCAAGGAGTTAATTTCTGGGACAACAGAAAAGACTTAACAAAACCTAAAACCTGGGGAAAAAAATAGTCTTCCTTATTCTTGACTTACTGTTTAATCTGCTGCAACCTGCAGATTTTCCGGGCCAAAATTTTGGCATGGTCAATTTTACCATATTATCCGTAGATTTTTCTCCAGATCTTCTACTAGATTTTACCCACCATCAAAGTTACAGAGTAAAGCAAATGCCTGAGATCATCCTAACATATTGGTTTCTTAGCACTATATCCCTGCTAAAGACGGAACGGTTGTTTTCTAATAAAAAATTACACTGCATTTAATTGAGTGCAACCTTTTCCTTCCTGGAGCAGCATTTAACAAAATATCTCAACACGAAACTTTTGAGGAAAGCATTCCTCTTACAGGAATCAAGGGATGATGGAAAAACTACCCCCCAAAACAGTTCTTTCTTTTGTGCCACATTCCAAATTAGATGCTCATCAACAGATATCCCCATCCGTAATCCCCGTTTGACAACATTTGCCTTGGGATTGAATGAATAACACTTGACCAGCAGCTGCAAAGGTTTTGTCATTCTCAACGAAACCCTGCCTAAAAACTAAAAATAAACCTCTTGCACCTTTACAGGGGTGGTAGAAATAACTCCTAAATGGGCTTAAATACCCCGTTCTTTGTGGGTAAGCAATACCTGCTCAAAGACTTGCAGAAATACAAACCAACAAACTCCATGATCTTGCTCATCGATACTAGTACTTCAATTATTATAATCTGATTTCAGTTTAGCAAATATAATAGTGAGATTATTTCTCCACTCCCTCTACACTGAATAGCATCTAAAAACCTGCTAATCACTCTAATCAAATTATATAGAAATACTGAATTTTTATTTTAAGTCTATCACACTCTTATATGTATACGAGAGATAAGGGTGGAAAATGGGAAGAGGAAACCAGAAATAAAACTCACTTCCCTAGTAGCACAACAACTTAATCAATCCAAGCCTCGAAAGAATTGAATTCCAGGATCTGAGAGGCCCATCATGTTGAAAAGTTTTAAGTATTTAGATCAGGAGCTTCTCAATGGCATCCTGCATTTTAAAAGAATGAATTTGGGGTATAAATATAATGATTAAAAAGACTGAACACAATATGAAATCAGATAGAAGTTACCTTGAGTTGCTGTATTTGGGATTTCAACTGGCTTCCTTCATTGCTCGTCACAGAACATGAAATGACAGGTCTTGTGACTCCACATGCTCGGCCGAGGGCTTGCTTTGAAGGAACAAAAACATATGGCACATTCTACAACAATAAAAAAATAAAAGTTGTTTGGTTTTAGAAAATTGAGAATACTTGTTCATTAAAGAGATGCAAAGACAAATCGCAGCAATGACCTAAAATTATATCAGTACAACTCTTATTTGACAATAACTTCTGGAACCTAGATTTAGCCATGGATATACTTTACCATAAACATAGTCAGCAAGTCGGAGTCCAGGAATTAAATATTTGGATAGGGAACAATTTGGCAAAATTCAGAAAATTAGGGGGGGAAATCGGGAAAATGTCTATGTATATATATATATATATATATATATATATATATATAGTTATAAAAACAATCATAAAGACACTAGTTATAAAAAAATCATAGAAATATTCATTCGAATTTTTTTCAAAAAGTGCATAATTTGCATTTAATTTGTGAAATTCACGACTTTTTGAAAAAGAAGTCGTGAATACTTCGTGGATTAATCTTTAGACGTAAAAATCGAACTATATGGGACTTCTTGAAAAAATCGAAGATCTTTGTTACCATGAGCATTATATTTCTTGACTGCAAAAGTTCAGATTCCAGAACACGGAAGTGCTCGAGGAAGCTGACTAGATTATAGAAGACTGGCACACGAAAGGGATTAGAGGTTAATGGGAGAAAATAAAATTAGATCTCGGAATGTGAGACACTATTATTAAACATTTCTATAAGAGACGAGGGATTATAATAGGCAAGAGGTCTTCAACATTGTAAAAGGAGAGCGGAAAATATCATACCTAGAATAAGTTGAGGTTATTTGCAACATTCAGAAAATCCTAACCAATCAATTATAAACTTTCCCGCAAACAGCGTAACAATTTTTTTTCCTATTCTACTTGGATACATACACTGATACATAGTTACACACACACACACACATTCACATACTAGTAAAAGTGCATGTGTATTGCACATGGCTAAGTTTTTATAAAGAAAATATAATATTATAACATGACAAAGGTTAACTTTGATAGTTCTTAATTTTTAAAATTACTTAGTCTCAATATATAATTATTTATATATAGATAAATACGTTGAACTCTTAAATAAGTAAATAGTGGGTCCCACGTAATATTAAAGATTATTAAAAGCTACTTTTTAATACACCTTAAAATATAATAATAGGTATATATACATAATATAATTAAAATAATAGAAATATATAAGTTTATCCAAATTTAAAAATCCTTGTAATTATAGAGTTTTGTCCTAAATATGACGTTATTTCTAAATAATTTATATCATTTTAGAGTTTTGCTAATTCATAATTAAAATTTTTCCTTCTAAATAGGTTATTGGTAATAGTTTAACCAATAGAGGGTCCCACCTAATTGAAAATTTTATCAACGATTTAACTACTAAAACAGACTCAAATGATTATAATAATATCTTATTATATTACATAATATAACAAAAATGATGTTCATTAAAAATTAATAATATATGAGAACTTTTAGAAAAAATAAAATAAAACACCCTCATAGTTTTTAGAATATAAAATATTTTACTTTTATCAAATCAAACTTTGTATTTATATAGATTTGCTCTATATTAAATTTATTTATAAACTTGTTCATAAATTGGAAGTTCTTATATAGAGTTTAGAGTTGATTCTGCAAAAATTACCATTCTTTCTTAATTAGCTATTAGTATTTTTGCTAAAAAGTAATATTTTTAAATAAAAATAATTAAACATTATTTCTATTAAAAAATCTCACTCTTGATATCTATTCATAAATAAGATAATTCAAAAATACATATGCCTGCTCTAAACTATAATTCCTAATAAGTATAAAGTTCTTCATCTATTAGAAGTTCTTTTTAAATAATAAATACGTATTACTTATATGTATTTAATTAGAAGCTCTACCTAAATTGGTAATTCACTTATAACAGAAGATCTATATTTGTAGTAGATACATATTGCTTACTATTTATTATTTAAAGTAATTTCAAATCATATAAAAATTAAATTCTATTAATCAATATTTATTCAGAATTATTTTTTAGTTAGAATTCATAGGAGTTTTTGTTAGCCTTAAAGATTGGTAGTGGGTCCCACTTAATTATTATTTATTAGAGTTATTTTAAACTAAATTCATAAAGTTTTAGAAGGTAGTGAAGATTGAAGTGTGTACCACTAATAATAAAGTATTAAGGTCTAAATACAAAAAATGATCTGAATAAGATATCATAATAATATATAAGCGTTTAGCAACAAGTTATTAAAAAATAATTTTTTTTACAAAAAAATCTTGTACTTTCATGGTAGAATGATATGTATGTGTGTGTGGGGTGGGGTGGGGGGGATAATAGTTTTAAAAACGCTAATGTGTATGTATAATATTAGCTTCTACAAATATTAATTGTGGGAAGGTTGAATGGGAAGAAGCACCCTATGCATGTCATGATGGAGTTATCATGTGCATTGAAGGGCCTTTACCTTAGAAAACCTCGACGAGAATCATCCAGATTAGATGAACTTCACCTTATGATCTACAAATACTTTTTCATACTACACACTTTTTTTTAGAAAGAGAGAGGGGAATGGTAAGAATATCTGATTTGGTCAATTTCCAGCCTAAAAAGATGTAGACAAGGGGCCCACTGGGTCTCGAATTCCAACATGCATGTACCCATGCTGCCACTCAAAGCACAACTTGGGAGGATGGCCACCTCTAGCTGTATAGAGTTGACCATTCCTCTGTTTCACAAGTCACAACAATTGAATTGTATCCATGGTTCAAAATATCAGTATTGGTTGCCGTATCGGTAAGTCCAAAATATGATACGTATCGACGTATCAGATAAAGATGGCGGAAAAAATCAGGATACGCTAAGAAATGCTTGGATACGCAATGAAAAACTTGGATACCTTTTATAAATTTTCTTTTAATGCAAATGTAAGCTATTAACAAACTAAATGAAGGTCTCCAATTATATTTATAACCATAGATATGATAGTTGAGAATTTTATAAGTTAAAAAAAGCATGCATGTTGTGCTGATAAGAAAATATAAAAATACAAACCATAGTCACTTAGCTAAGTATAACAAAAATAATTTAGATATTAAAAACCTTACATTCAATGAGTTAAATAAGAATGTATTGAATTACAACCATAAATTTTAAGTTTAATGTCTTTTTTTGGTGAACTTTTACATTGTTTGTTGACTTTTTGACACTGTAGATGAAATTATTTTTTAAGACTATAGTATGAGACTTTTTTTGCCAAACTTTTGGGTTTTGGTAATATTTGATGTAATAAAGTTTATGAAATTTTTGATATTTGAGAAATACCTTGTCATTTAAAAGTTAAAATTTTGACCTAATCCCTAAAAGGTGCTAAAAAGATGAATTTGTTCTTAAACTGAATGTTGAATTTTCATTCTTCAGGAATTTAGATCAAAATAATTTTAAATTAAATTCAAATGGAGGATAACCTTATTTGCATATTAATATCTTCAGTAAATGAAAGTAATATTAATCTAAAATTATTTAATTTAAATTAAATTTTACATAAATAAGTTGTACGTATCATAAGTTGTACGTATCAGGTCTATGCTGTGGATCCCAGTGTAAATGAAAGGAGAGAAAAAAAATTAATTGAGAAATCCCCAATATCAGGCCTGTATCGGTCTGATACGGGGGAGTTTTTTTTCTAGCGTACCAGTGTATAGGATTGCTCCAAACAGGATGCGTATCGGTCCATATCGATCAATACGTATTGATATTTCAAACCATGACTGTATCACTTTATTGCTTTACATGATGTGAATCAACAGCAATAACGTAGAGACCCAAAACATGATTGTCTTGAAACTGGTACACATTGAATGAAAATCCGAAATTTTGCTCAATTAATTTCAATAAATGTCAATTTATGTCTAAATATGTTTATGTAAGGTTAATTGACAATTAACTATAGTTTAACTTAGTATATGATAAATGGTTAAGGTTTAAAATGAAGAAAAATAGCAAAATATGGAAAAACATAGGCCCCCGGTCAACCGCCCCCAAAACCGGTCGACCGACGCAAGCAAGAATTTTGTATGGAAGTTTTTGGCAGAGAGTGGTCGCAAGACCGGTCGACCGCACCCATTACCGGTTGACCACCCATATCACCAGTTGACCACCCACGGCCTGTTTTGCCTAGAAACTCCTAATTCGATTAGGAGTTCATACTTGGAAGGTTTCTAAGGCCCTGTAGGCCTATATAAAGACCTTAAGCTCGTGGGTTTTAGGGTTCTAAACACTTAAGAGTTTTAGAAAATCCCAGAGAGAGTTCAACCTAGGTTTTGTCAAGGGTTTTTATCTCAAGGAGAAGAGAAAGCTTGGAGATCGTCTCCAAGGTCATTCCAAAGCAATTCGATCATAGGGATAGGGAAGCGATCAAGGAAGGTACCAAACATTGTTCTAACCTAATAATATGTATGATATGTGATTTTAAGAACTGGAAAGTGATACTTACATGTTTTTATATTATGATGATTTAGAGTTTGCATGATTTCAAGAGGATTTTGTGTTAATGATTATGAATGGATCAAGGGAGACGGGAATTATTATGTTATTGATGTTATGATAATGGATTGAGGATTTCATTGATGTTTATGCATGATATTGAAATTGTTTTCTGGAAATCTTATGCATATATAATTGAACCTGATGGAAAGGATGATTTTTGGGGATGGGTGTATGTCTGAACATGAAGGAAGGGATTTAGTTGGAAGATGATTAAATCTGGAATTCTTTTATGTTAATTGTGATTCTATTCTATTACAAAAGTTATCCTTGTATGAACTTCCATGTAAATTATGCCTAATTATGCATGTATATCGATTAGTTGAAATTCGAATAAATAAATACTTAGAGGATGATATCAATGTCCTGAATTTGTTAAAATTAGTTAAATGGGTGGCTTTGGTGGGATTCTATGTTTTGATATCGGAATCTAAGGAATTACCTAGATGAAGGTTAACCATAACACTCAAGCACATCTTACACCGCATGATAGTTATTACAAGAACATGTCTCACGAGCACAAACACTTACATGTCATTAGGAAACTATCATGTTACATGTCATTGAGAATCATCATGTTACATGACATTACGGAATATCATTTTACATACATTAGTACACATGAACTTACATGAGCATGCACAAGTCTTACATGCTTAAACAAGGCATGAGTCTTACATGCCATGGATGATGTTATGTTTGTACGTTTCCGCACATGAACTATAAGATATTTTTATCTATGATAAAGCGTGATTGTGATTATATGTTATATTGTTAGCTAGACTTTGTATGCACTGAGTTTTCGTTTGCTCAGTTGTACTTTTTATGTCAGTAGTTTCATGAGGGTTCGACATCTATGCATGGTGTCAAAAATCGACTTAAGTCCGCCGAAGTTGACAGAATTGAGTCGACTTCCGTGGTGTCCGAAGCGAAACACACTTGTATTTTAAAAATACTGGACTTCCTGGTGAACTTCGGTAAACATCAATAAACTTCGATCGAAACAGGAAAAAAGTGTTGAGAAAATACAGAACTTCGATGGAAGTTAACCAAAGTGTACTAAAAAAATATGTAAATTGAAGGGTTTTTAAGTTATAACTTAAAAAGGTAATTCTAGTTTCACTCGCTTTAAATTTACTTTCTTCATAAAGAAAGACGTGTCCCTGACATTAATCTTATTATAAATATAATCAGCTTTAAAAGAGAGTTACTAGCATTAACCTTATTGTAAATTATAATTTTATTGTTAAAGTGTGGTTAGCATTAACCTTATTATAAATTATAATTTTATTATTCTAATAATTTTTTTATTAGTATATATTATGTCCATAAATGTCATTTAGTAATATTAAAAAAAATTCCTAATAGTATTTCATAAATTAAAATTTATTTAACTACTCATCTCCTCTTCTTCACATATTGATTAAGTCCCGTAAAAACATTAAGCTCATCAATTGTATATTATCTTTGCTCTTTAATATATCTATTCAATTATCGATAAAAAAAATTGCATACTGAAATAGGTTTAGAAACTGATTTAAATTTCAATTATTTATCAACTTTAATGTGCATTCATAAGTTTTTCAAGTTTCTAAAACAATTAACATGAATAATCATTAAAAAATAAAGAGAATACATATCCCCTTCATTTGACAAAGATGATAAAATATAGTTAAAAAATTAACAATATAGAGAAATATCAAGAAGAAAACGCATGTTACTTAACATGATTCTCATATTTGAGTACTACATTCTTGCATCAATAACATAATGAATTCTAGATGTGTATTTATGCTTAAGTATTGAATTTCTAAATTTTCATCTTAGATTTTCAATGTTTCCTTAAAGTTTCTTAGACTTCTTTAATTTTTACATAACTTCCTTGGATTTCCTTAAACTTCCTCGAAACGTGTCAACTTCCTTAGCGACCGAAGTTTATACCGAAACCGAAGTTTAATACCTTGCATCTATGCTCCAAGACCTTGGATTGAGGAGGAGTATCAAGAAGAGCTAGAAGGTGATCATGTTGAAGAAGAAAGGGATCTGGATAAATGGTCATATTATTATTTTTTTTTTGATCGGTAATCAAGAGGAAAATATATAAAAGAAGGCAATGAACTACAAAAGCACACTAAAAAGGTTCACAAAACGTGAACAGAAAAAAAGCGGGAAAATCACAAAGGGAAACCATCCCACAAAAACCCATTAGTCTAGCAAACCCATTAGTCTAGCAGCCCACTGATAACCTCGCCCGCATGGCTAAAAGAGCTCCAAGCCAATAACAATAAACGGACTCGAGAACATATCCTCTGAGGCGAAGAAATCAGGTTATCAAAGACCCTCTTGTTCCGCTCCTGCCAAATGGACCACGCAATAGCACCTGGTAAGGCGGCCCAAATAAACATCCTTGAGCTCTCCCCACTAGCCAAATTCCAGCAAGATAAGAAGTTGTGAAAGGAAGAGGGAAAGACCCAAACCACCCCCACCCGGGTAAGAAAGAAACTCCAAATCTCACGTGCAACGGAACAATGCAAGAGGAGGTGATCTACTGACTCTTCCGCTTGAAGGCACATATAACAGCGATTGGCCATCCTCCACCCTCTAGATTTCAAGTGGTCACAGGTGAGAATTTTATTCAAAAATGCAATCCATAGAAAGAAAGATACTTTGGTTGGAATATCGGGATTCCACACAGTTCTATAAGGAAAGAGGTTGGATGAGACTGACCCAAGAGACTGACCTAGAGATCTCACTGAGAAACGACCCTTGTTGCCCTTAGACCAAAAACGACGATCTCTACCCGGCGATATGGGACGATACGATCCTAGATGCGCTAACAACCTGCCCAACTCGTCTAACTCCCAATCATTAAGACTCCTCCTCAATTTAGGACCCCACACCACCCCATCTGAGCTCCTCTCAAGATAATCCCCAACCGATGCATTACTATCCTCCGCTAAGCGATAAATGGCCCTGAACTCTTCCTGAAGGTTCAAGTTACCACACCAAAGATCTGTCCAAAACCTAACCTCAGAACCGTCACCCACCTGGAATCGAAAAAAAGGAACTACTAACTGGGCAGATGACATGATCCCCTTCCACAAACCCACCCCATGGGAGGTTTTGACTTCCCTCGGAATCCAACATGATTGAGCCCCGTATTTGGCCACAATCACAGCCCGCCATAGGCTCTCCCTATCCTCCCCAAACCGCCAAACCCATTTTCCCAATAAAGCCTTATTAACCCGAGCTATCGGTTTCACATTCAGGCCACCATCCCTCTTAGAGCGGCAAATAGTAGCCCAGTCGACCAAATGATATTTGAAACGAGTGCCTTTCTCGTGCCAAAGGAACTCACGTTGCATACGTTCCAGAGACACAGCCACCGGTCTGGGAATAACGAGAGAAGACAAGAAATAGGTGGGCAAACTACAAAGAGTGCTCTGAATAAGGGTTAGCTTCCCACCTTTCGACAAAAAGGACGCTTGCCACCCTGCCAAACGTTTGGCAAATCTTTCCAGAACCAGAGCCCACACTGCCCGAGATTTAAAACTGGCCCCCAAGGGCATGCCCAAGTAAGACGAAGGGAAGGACCCCACTCTACACCCAAGACAGGCTGCAAGGTTGTCAATATTCAGGACTTCCCCCACCCCTAAAATCTCGAACTTGGCCAAGTTAACCCTCAAACCAGAAACAGCTTCGAAACACCTGAAGAGACGCCTAAGGGGAACCAAATCACTGCAAGATGCTCTACAAAAAACCAAGGTATCATCTGCAAACTGGAGATGAGAGATACATAACTCCTCTCTGCCTATACTAAAACCCTCAAAGACCGGACCATTCGCTCTAGACAACATACGACTCAGTGCTTCCGAAACAATGATAAACAGGAAGGGGGAAAGTGGATCGCCTTGCCTCAAGCCTCTGGAGCTCTGGAAATAACCCACGGGGCTGCCATTGATGAGAATGGAGAATGACACTGATGAAATACAAGATTGCATCCATTGACGCCACTTTGGCCCAAAACCCATTCTCTTCAACATATAACTCAATAACTCCCAATTAACATGGTTGAAGGCTTTCTCCATGTCCACTTTGCACAAAATCCCAGACTCCTTTGAACGAATCCTAGCATCAATACATTCATTAGCTATCAATATGTTGTCCAAGATCTGTCTACCGCTCACGAAAGCCCCCTGTTGAGGGGAAATAATGTGCCCCATCGCCCCCTTGAGCCTAGACGCCAAGACTTTTGATAGAATTTCGTATACACTGCTCACCAAACTGATGGGCCTGAAATCCGATATGTCCACTGCCCCTTTTTTTTTCGGGATGAGCACCACAAAGGTGCTATTAATGACCCTGTCAAAACTCCCCAACTCATACAACTCTCTCATGACCCCCATAAAATCCTTCCCCACAATGTCCCAACATGATTGATAGAACTCTATAGAGAAACCATCCGGCCCGGGAGCCTTATCCATGGCCATCCCTTGGATCACACTCAACACCTCTGCCCCTTCAAAAGGAGCCTCCAGGTCTACACTCAGCTCTTCAGATAGTCGCCCAAAAGAGAGACCATCAAGATTGGGCCGCCATAATTCCTTCTCACGGTATAGGTCCCGGTAAAATGAAACAACGCTATCCGCAATCTCCGCCTCCCCCTCCTTCCACTCATTGGCAACTCGGAGTTTGGATATGAAGTTGCTCTTTCGATGATAATGTGCCATCCTATGAAAATATTTTGTGTTCCGGTCCCCCTCCTTGAGCCACCTAACTCTAGCTTTCTGTTTCCAACTTATCTCTTCCATAGCCACTGAATCTAAGTATTCCAACTTCATGGCCTCCTTGAGGTGAACTTCCTCACTAGAAAGGGATCGAGATTCTTCGGCCATATCCAACTCGCCAATGGACTTTAGCAACCTAGCGAGACAGACTTGGATGTTACCAAACACCTCGCTATTCCAGATCTTCAATCTGGCTTTTAAAGCTTTTAATTTGAGCCCAAAACGAGTGCTGGCTGACCCCTTACCACTCTTAGCTTTCCAAACCTCTTCCACCACCCCCTTAAACCTATCATCTTTGAGCCACATGTTCTCAAAACGAAAAGGGGTGGGACCTCCCCTGAAAACCCCTACCTCCAAATATATGGGAACATGGTCCGAAGTGGGTCTTGGCAAAGATGCTTGAATGATGTTGAGAAATAAGTTTTCCCAAACCGGATTACATAGGAATCTATCCAACCTACTAGCTAAACCCCCGGTCCTAGATTGGGCCCAAGTAAAGCGGGTACCGCGCGTAGGAAAGTCAATCAACTCATGTCGATCAATGAACGCCCCAAATCTCCTCATCTTAGCACTACGACTACAACCACCCTTGCGCTCCTCTGAAAAGCGAATGCAATTGAAATCGCCACCTAGGCACCATGGGGCCTCCCATCTGACGCTAACATCATCGAGTTCGGACCAAAAAACTGAATCGTCAGAACCACCCGACGGACCATAAACGCCAGTAAAAACCCAGTTTATCTCCTCGCCCACCCAATGACAGAAAATGGAAACTGAGTAAGCCCCCAACTCAGAGTCCACCACCTCCAACCTATCTTTGTCCCACAACATTAGGATGCCCCCTGAGGCCCCTAACGATGGAACCGCAACCCAATTAGGGATTGAGATATCCCAAAGATCCTGGATCAAAAAATTAGAAATCACTTCTAATTTTGTCTCCTGGATGCAAAGAAGCGCCGGCCTCTTTGAACGAACCATACACTTAATGGTCATATTATTGATTCTAAGATAGTTTGTTTTACCTCATTTTAAGGGAATGTAAAAAGATAATTAAGATGTTGCTTAGGTTTTATTTTGAATTGAGATCATATGGGTAATCGGATTATATTTTGTTAGTTGGTCGACAGTTTAAATATTTCTATTGATTATTTATAGGAGAAATTTTGACTCTCACTTTAGTACGCCTTCTATGTTTGATTCTATGGAAATTGATATGTATTGTCATGGGTCCAAATCTCATTGACCAAATGGGATTTTGGGGCGCGACAAATAACCTTTGGATGATTAGCTTTTTCCAGCAACTCAAGGATCTCTAATTTGCTCCCCTAGTTGGATGAGTCTTTTCGCCATGGTTGAATGTTTATAAAGTCTTAAATTTGTCTATGATGCATGAAGAGATATACATATCATTCTCCATTCTAATCAATGGATGTTCATCAGTTTATTTCAAAAGTTTTAGAGGCCTCCTCCAAGGTGACCCGTTATCTCCCTTTTTTATCATGGTCACTGAGGTGTTGAGCAAGATGATTAGCATTAGCGCTATTGCATATGGAGGGAGGGTCTCCTCATCTCGCATCTTCAGTTTACAGATGATACTTTAATATTCTGTATAGCATCCAGCATTTAACTAGCTTATCTCAAATGCTTGCTTAGATGCTTTGAAGCAAGAAAGAGTGAGATTTTCTGTGTGGGGTAGTCCCGAACTTACCAGAATTGACCGCAGTGCTGGAATGCAAGTCTGGCATATTTCCAACCACATATCTTGGGCTATCATTAGGGTCAGGCTTCAAAAATAAATTTGTTTGAGACACGGTGATAGAAGATTTCCATAAGAGATTAGCAAGACGGAAGTCATTGTATCTCACCAAAGAAGGGCAATTAACAGTACTAAAAAGGACCCTAAGCAGTGTCCACCTATTTTCTATCCTTTTTCTCCATTCTGACTTCGGTTCTCATAAACGGGTTTGAAATGAATTTTTAAAGGCTCCAGGTCTGAGGGATGTGAATGAGATTGCAGGAGGGAGTTTGTAAAGGTTCTAAAAGAGGTCCTAGGAGGAATCTCTAGGGGTTGAGTGAGGGTTTTATGTAGGGTTCTAAGGGTTAGACACCATCTAGAAGATCTTACAGATATCAAAGGATCTAAGATGCTTGCAAGCCAAAGAGTGTTCGGGCATGCAAAAATTGGGTGTCTAGAGGAACAACATTCTCGTGCATGCGAATCATGTAAACTATAATTCCAGAATAAGCCTCCTTTATGCTACAAACATAGAGAAGAAAAAAAAGAGCTCTAGCCTGCAACTTCCCCAACCAACCAAATCTAGGTTTCAAAGATCACCTTATGAGAAATGTTGAGCGTCCGAAAACTCTGCTCTCAACCAAATATGACATGATAGGTCCCAAAGACTTTTAAATGTAAAGCCACTCCCAAAACCGATAGCTAAACCGATGAGTGGTATGATTAGCAGGATCGTATTTTTATTAGATACTTGCCTCAATAAACATATTAAATCAAAAACACCCTGAGTCTGATCAGATTAAGGAATGGTGAAAAGCTATATATCAATTCCTCTATTCTGATTTCTTATTTTCTAACTTCAACATCTTCCTAGTCATGATATATGTTTTCTTTGCTATTTTTTCATTCTTTCTGAAGAATCTGTAATTGTGTATATTATTTCCTTATAAAATCCAAAACCAGCATCCTCCATACTAGCCATTCTATATGGTGTTCCACTGAGATACTCATCTATAACAATATTTTAAGTTTTAACATGTCATTCACATACATTAATAGTATAAAAACAAAAGAAGCCATATATGCTTGTCTTGAAAGACAATATAAATAGTCTAATTTCTTCCAGGCATGACTATTTAAGAGAACGTGGAAGAAGAAATTTAGATATCCTTTGCAATTGGCATAAAATATCAGACATATTGTGCAGGCTGGGATGCTTCACATGTAGGCAAAATCTGGTTTCAGCCTAATACATGGTTGATGCCGAAAAATTGAGACAACTCGGTACCAAGTCATTATCATATTTTTATTATGCTTGTCAGTCGCTAATGAATTATCAATACCCTCCAGAACCAAGATGACTCAGCTGAGAGATGCCCAACTTGGCCAAAAATTTAAACACTGCAAATAGGAACCTATGGAATAATAATGAATATAACACACAGACGCAAGGACAACAATAGGATCATAACTTCTTCATGTTCCTTCACATAAGCGATAGAATCCATACTTTAAGTAGCAAACTTCATTATATCTTCTTGTTACAGTTACATAGCTCCATAACAAATTCATAGCAAATGGCATACATATACCCAAAGTAAGAAGTTACGGAATGTGACCGCTGCTTACATAAATACAACCAACCTCACACATCCACATAAGTTTAGCACATCCACATAAGTTTAGTGGATTATAAATTTTCATAAAACCGCTGACAGACACAGAAAGATGCGAATTTCCATTCAACAAGTCAAACTATGAAGTAATAGAGTCGTCATTTTTTTTTTTTGATCAGCTTAGAGTCGTCATTTTATGCTACAATACTCTTAAATCTTGCCCTCAGATACTAGAGTAGAAGCCTATATCAACAAAAACAAAAGACTGGCATCCTTTGAGTCCTTATAAACTCATTTCTGCACCATATATTCAATAAATAACCCAAGTCCAATTTATGTTTTTTGAATGACCCCAATATCCTTATCACACAAATCTCAACACTTCTTATTCTTACTTTCTCACGACAATGACAGGGGAACAAGATACCCAGATGGCATACTAATCCCCGCTAACTCCTAGAAGTTAAGGCAACTCAGGGTGCTTAAATAAATTTGAATCCACCATCACAATTCCATCTAACCTTTAAGCAACAAAAAGTTCCAAACTTTCAACAACACAAGTACAGACACAAAATCCACTATATACATTGGAACAAGAAGAATAGAAAATTAAAATTTTAAAATATACCTTATCTTCAGCAAGCAGTGGCAGATGAAGAAGAATTTCGAGGGGCTCGGTGTCAGCAGCCATTACGATGAACTCCGAAATGCCCCTGTTCAGAGTCTTGGTTGCTAATATTCAACAGAAAAAAAAACTAAATTAAATTAAGCTATTGTTTAAGTTTATAAATAAATAAATAAAGGAATACATCAACAATTATAGGGAAATTAACCTTCATTGGCGCCCTTCTTAAGCTGTTTGTAATTGGCAGCTTGTTGAATGAGATCGAGTATGGTTATGGTGAGCTGAGCATCTGCGAGTGGGTACGCCTTCGGATTTACCCCTTCGGCGGTCTGTAAAAATCAAACAAATACATCATCGCAAAATAACAATTGATGAATCAAACAAAAACCAGTAAGAAAAAATATCGAAGAGTTTTCCTAGCTTCAAGATACAAAGAAGATCGTACCATTTCCACTGATGGTTAGAGAAACTCACAGGAACTAGGGTTTTTTCTGCAGCGAGAGAGTTAAAGTGAAGTGTTTAAAGAGGGGAAAGGAAGTATTAAAAAAGGAAAATCCTTAATAACCCGTTGCCGAGAAAATATGTAAAATAATGGAATGGGGAAGAAAAGAAAATTGAACTAAAACACAAATAAAAATTATATTAAAAATCCAGAATCTTCTATGCTTTCATCTATTTTCTTAGCAATCAAACATAAGTGGGTTCCGCGGTTTCCATGGTGTAACCGAATGGCCGGTCGTCCTTGGTCCACGGCCCAATTTTAAATACACACCAACTCTGGTTAAGAACTTAGGGATGGGATTTGATCTCGCCGGACCAAAACCGTTCGGTGGTGCAACGTCCGACACATGGAGATAAAAGGGGAGAAATCGTTTTCAATTTCTCACCTAATTTTGACTTCTCTCCATTTTCTGTTTTCTCCCCTTTTTATCACCGTGTATCGGACGCTGCACCAAGGCCGAATTGTTTTGGTCTGGTGAGAGTCATATCAAATCCAATCCTAAGAACTTAAGATACACTGCTCTTAAAAATGGGTAAATTACGCTGACCTTCCTAAAGGTTCGATGAAATTTCATAAACCTCCCCTCTTGTTTCTGAAATCTCCTCCATTGTTAGGCTCATCAGGTTAACATTGTTAACGAATGATATTTTTTTACAATTTTACCCTCATTACTTGAGGAAACACATTGTTACAAGCCATCACGTATCCCGTTTAACACCCACCAATTGTGGTTAAGATTCACTCACCCCTAAGATTCATCCATCTAATCTTGGTTTTAAGAAAAAAAAATATTAATATTAGGTTAATTTTGTTTAACCACAATTAAAAGGTCTCTATAAGCCACCACATGTTCCTTTTAATACTCATTAACTATGATTAAGATTTACTCACCCCTAGAGTTCATTTATGGTTTTTAGAAAAAATATATATAAACCTTAAGTTAATACAATTAACTTTAGTAGTTTTAGTACTGACATATATATTAACCTTAAGTTTTATATTTACCCAACCCTTTTATTTTATTGTACTAAGCTAAGTCAACTGACTTTCTCTTCGAGAAGAGTAATTTAGATATTTTAAAATATTAAAATGATGACACCATCAAAGTCCGTCCATGTAGGTAACTGCAAATTAATTGAAAGGGGTATATGTTACAAACAATTATAGTTGATAAGAGGGTGGTGTAATTTATGAAGCCAGTGGGAGGTTTTTGAAATCACCTAACCTCAGGGGAGGTTAGTGTAATTTACCCTAAAAAAAAATAGTAAATTACACTTACCTCTCCTTAGGTTCGATAAAATTTCATAAACCTCCTCTCTTATTTCAAAAATTATACTGCCCTCCTCTTTAATTTTCTTTTTTTTTTTGTTGACTGGAACATGGTTAGACTGCAACCCCAGTTAGTGAGTAAGTATATGTTCTGAATTAGTGGTGGGTGGAGATTACAACACTCTCACCCTCTCAGGAATGGATCCCGGACCAAGAGTGGGGCAAGCTTAGTTGTATGTAACATATACTCTTTTTCGTAAGTTTGTCATGGAAGACTTACATGGATGGACTTTGATAATGTCATATTTTAAATATTTTAAAATGTCTAAATTACCATTTTTTTAAGTCAGAGCCAGCTAATGCAGTAAAATAAATGATAATTAAGCTTTTAAGGTTAATTTATATATTTTTCTGAGAACCAAGGTTAGATAGATGAACTCTAGGGGTGAGTGAATCTTAAAGATAGCTAGTGGATGTTAAAAGGACACATAACGGCTTGTAAAGTCCCTTTTTAAATGTGAAGCATAGTTAACCTAAGCTTAATATATTTTTATTTTTTTTCTTAAAAAAAACTTTGGATTGATGAACCTAGGGGTGAGTGAATCTTAACCACAATTAGCGGGTGTTAAAAGAGACACATGGCGGATTGTAGAGCCCCTTTAATTATGGTTAAGAATAATCAATCTAAGATTAATTTTTTTCTTCTAAAAATCAAGGTTAAATGAATGAATCCTACGGGTGAGTGAATCTTAATCACAGTTAATGGGTGTTAAAAGAGACACGTGACAACTTTTATAGCCTATTTTAATTGTGGTTAAGCATAATTAACCTAAGGTTAATATTTATTTATTTATTTCTAAAAACCAATATTAGATGGATGAATCCTAGGGCTAAGTGAATCTTAACCTTAGTGGATGTTAAAAGGGGCATGTGGTAGCTTGTATAGCCCCCTTTAATCATGGTTAAAAATAATCAACCTAAGGTTAATTTCTTTTCTTCTATAAATCAAGGTTAGATGAATGAACCCTATGGGTGAGTGAATCTTAACCACAATTAGTGAGTGTTAAAAGAGACATGACAATTTGTATGGCCCTGACCTCCCTTTAACTATGGTTAAGCTTTATCAACCTAGGGGTGATTGAATCTTAATCACACTTGGTTTATTTCAAGGATCCATAAATAATTTGGGGACGTTTGAGTTTTCTTTGGTTTAGTTTTCAAACCAAGCCGAAATGAGTAGGGGTAAAATGGTAAAAGACTATCCTCCATTAACAACGTCAACCTGATGAGTCAGTGTAATTTCATAAATAGGAAAGGAGGTTTCTTAAATTATACCAGACCTCGGGGAGGTCAGTGTAATTTACCTTTTAAGAAAAGGGTTGATTCGTACATAAAGGAGGTGTTTGGTTTTTGTTTGTTAGAAAGCCTATTCTCTTGCTCTTAAAGATAGGTCATCCACAGGGTCCTTTGTAGCGACCCAATCTCACGGTTCAATTGTTTTTCTAAAGCCCTACGGCCGTACTAACACATGGCATTGCTACCTCATAAACAGGTTGTTTCTTTTTTTTATTTTAGGGTTATCACTTAACACTTACACCCAATCAGCCTATGCTAATCGCGCTAAGGTGCCATAAGGATATAAACAGGTTTAAAGGCAAAAATTTTAAACTGGATGAGTTATGGTTTGCTCCTGTTTTCAAGGTAATAGGTAGATGCAGCAACCATGAGACTGGAGCTAGCATTTCTCAAAGGAAAAAAAGATACTTACATCGAGGATAGGGTACTATTTTCATTATTACAACCATAGTTATCAAATTCTCTGCTTTTTTAAAAAAAATCTCGAATAATACCCGGATTTTTCGTTAAATGATTAATTCCTATTCATAAGTTTGGAAAAAATAACGATTTAAAAAAAAAAAATCACGAATTTTACGAATTAAACACGAATTATTTCGATTTTTTTGAGAAAATTCTGAATAAATATCTAACATATGAAATATTTTTATTCATAATTTATTAGTAATCTTATTTTATATTTTTTTTCATTTCTTACCCGAAATTTTAACGATTTATTTTCAAATTTTACCGATAATATTCAAACTTTTCCCTAGATGAATAATTCCTGAACCCCGATTTGGTAACTATGATTAAAGCAAACCAACTTTATATATTGATGAAAAGAATTCACTATCACATGCGACACCTTAATTAAATGATTGGCTAGCATGCCGTCAATCTTCGTTTTTCATTAAAATAGGTTAATTTTTTTAAGTAACTTTTAGACCCATTGAAAGTGCCTTAATTTTTTATTTTTTGTAACCAATATAAAGGCTGGAGTTAGATGCATGCTTCTCCACTCTTGTACACCACCTATCCAAGAATATTCCTTCCAAACATCTACAAACTTGATTTCAAACTAAGTATCTATCTATTGTTGCCCAGTTTCACTATCTTCTCTAAAACTTGTTTAACGTATTTCCTTTTTTTTTTTTTAAATCTTTTAGACACTCATCGCTCAAAACCTTTTCCTTCTAGTTTCTTTTTATGTTATTTTCTCAAGAAGAGTCAGCTGCTTGTTGTACAGTAGTTGCTAAAGAATTCTCTCTCTAAACTTTTATAAACTTAATTTCAAAAACTGTCATCTATCTAAAAGAATCATATTTTGTTTCATTTTACTAGTTTAGAAGTTGGTATTAAAGGAAACAGTAGGTATTGTTCTTTTGAATTTACTTCATTTGAATACTTTAACATTATCCATTACTGCTATGTTTCACTCTTTTTTTTGGGGTGGACCAGTGGTTCCTAGGCCTTTCCCCAAGTGGGAGGTCCTAGGTTCCATTTCTCACTCCCCCTTTGGGGCTAGCCCCACACGGGTTTAACCGGACTTGCCTGGTGTGGCAGGTTACGGGCTCATGTCGCACCCTCGAGGATTAGTCCTGACCCAAAGGGTTGGGGACACCTGGAGTTCCAAATATATATATTTCACTCTTTTTTCTCTACCTTATTCCACACACTTCCCTTTTTTGCACATGGCAAGACCTACTAATCTTCCTAGAAAAAGGCATCTATCTTGATCTTCTCGAACAAAAAAAAGTGCATGCCTAACAATGAAGTATTATATTCTTGGACGAGTTAGAGTAAACTTATAGCAGCAAGCAATCACTCCAACAAAGCTAAAGTGTCAACAAAGACTACCCTACGGGATTTTGTTTGGGATTTTTATTAGGGTGTGTTCGATTAGGGGATAAATGGGTGAGAGAAAATAAAGTAAAGTAAAAGAAAAGAAAGTAAAAGAAAGCATAAGTTCTTTTGTGTGTTTGGTTTGAGAGAAAATTGCTAGAGGAAAATGCTACGTTTTTTTTTTTTATGTTTGGCTTAGAAGAAAGTTGAATGAAAAAATTATATGAAACATATAGTGTTTCCAAAATTACCTTTGTACAACAAGTTCACCATAGATCAACACGTGTCAATTTCAACTCTTATTAAGTGTGGTTAAGATTCACTAATTTAGGGGGTTCAATAATATAACATTAGTTTTTTAAAAAATATTAACCGTAAGGATTGATGAATCTTGACCATAGTTAATTGGTGTTATAAGAAACATGTGTTGAAGTGTGGGTGCGATTGAACTTGGGGAGAGTTCAATTGCAATTGACTATGATCCAATCTCTTTTTTGGCATTGGAAAGCCCGGGTTAGGCAGACCCTTACCAGATAAAAAAAAGAAGAAACCAATTACATCTGCATATAGCGAGACACAATAGAGTCCTGATGAACAAAATGTGACAAATCACCGGAAAAGACAGAAGGGATAAGACTAATCTCCCCAATGTCAGTACAAAATTTAGCAAGCCAATTTGCTGCCATATTAGATTCTCTTGGACTAAGGTCGAAGGAGACTCTTTGAAACCCAGGTATAAGGTACTCAAGTTTCGTTCTCAAGTACACACTATTCCAAGGCCATTCACACTGCTGAGTAGCATATTTCACCGTCCAACTAGAGTCCGAGGAAGCTTGAATATTTGTAATGCGCATATCCTAAGCAAGCTCAAGGCCAGTGACTAAAGCAAGATGCTCCAAATTGATCACATAGCAAGAAACCTTACGACCAAACGATTGCCATTATTGCGTAACCGTTGGCATCTCTAAGTATGCACCTATATCCCGCCCTGTTCAACTTGACCGATCCATCAGAGTTGATCTTGAAGTTACCCGGCCCAGGAGGAATCCAATCTCATTTATCATAATAGGGGCGGTTGGGATAAGTGTACCTATCTTACCAATCAACACTTGCTCTCTCACGAATGTCATATTTAAAAAAGGGTAGAATTGAAAAATTATTCAACTTGATTTACGTGTTTTTCTTCTCTCATAATTCCATCTCTGTGGAAATGAGAATAGGTGTAAGTGAAGGAATTGAGATGCTTTATAGGCGAACACTCACTGAGTTGTGTACGGATCAACATTTATGTAAGGCTGAACTGTACTAACCTAACACATAAAAGAGTATTAGCCTATGGATTTCGCTAGGGCAGTCACAAATCTTCCGAAGAAGCAATTAGGTGGCTACAAACGTCAAACATAGTTTTATTTTTAAAAACAGTTAAAATATGAAACATCTACATCGTGTTACCCCCAATCTTGCGTCTGGGAAAAAAATTTAGAATAAAATGCAACTGGGGCTAAAAGTCCTCATTAGCCTATTATGCTCCTCTTTCTTTTTTCTTTTGCATTTTTTTGGTGATGAAAATTTTTAGTAGAGGTCGACTGTCAGTAGGTAGGTAGTTTTTTTTGGTGATGAAAATTCTTAGTAGAGGTAGCCTGTTAGTAGGCAGTTAGCTTGGGCAGTGGAGCTCTTGCGTACTCTTAATTGAGCGGGATTAGATCCCTAGACCCCCTCCATTGAAAGCCACACCCCTATCACTCACGCAAGGTGGGGGTGTGCCTATTATGCTCCTAGCCTACTTATGAAATCATCCCTCTTATATCAAAGTCAGCTGTATCTTCGTTTTGAGTAGGCTTGTCAACGGGTCAGATTCGGACCGGATCTTCCTAGATCCGAATCTGATCCGAGATCCACTGAATCATTAATTAACCGATCCAAATCCGATTATATTTTTGAGATCCGAATCCGATCCAAATCCGATTATATTTTTGAGATCCGAATCCGATCCAAATCCGATTATATTTTTGAGATCCGAATCCGATTAAGGTTAATTTTTTTTTAAAAAAAAAACTATATTTTAATAATATAAAATTCTAATATTACCTTAATTAACTCTAATTAATGTTAATTTTTTTAAAATTAATACTTTATCCATAAAAATCTATTTAATATATTTAAAATGATTTTATAAAATTAATATAATCGGATCAGATTATAATCGGATCCCACCGATTGGATCCAAATCCGATCCGACAGACCACATATAGGGTCCAAAGTCTGGCTTATCGGATCAGATCGGGATCATGATCTAATCCATTGACAGCCCTAGTTTTGATGTTGGGAGGCATTTGGATTATGTTCTTTGGAAAGGCACATCTTTGCAGTACAACATACAACAACACCCAACAGTAACTTTATTTCAGTACGTGCTAAGGTCTAAAATTCCAGCGTCCAACCTCAAAGATGAGACAGCATAGATTTCCTAAAAAACACAATTTGGACTGAGATTTCAGAAATTTCGTGTTAAATTTCGAAATTCCTAGATTTCAGAATTTCGGCGATATTACATAAATGATAGTGTACCCCTTCAGCCCATATTCCCACCCCCGAGAAGCTGGATACGCTTGTTCCTGGACAAAAACAAATTAATCCCTGCCAAAAAACAAAGGAGCCCAAAAAGAATAACATTCCCTTTCTTTAAGTAGAATAGTAGGTGCTCCTGGTAGAAGGGAAACAAGCAACAGGCAGGACAATCACAGACCATCAGATCTCAATTGAATCTTTAGACCATAGTTCAAAAACTCGGCGAGTCACTCGAGTAACTCGATTGAGTTACTCGACTCGGTTGAATTTCGAGTCGAGTCGCCTCAAAACTCGAAGGAGGCACTATTTGCCGAGTTAATCGGATGACTCGGTCGAGTCAAGCCGAGTTTTTCGACTCGCGGGACTAGGTCGAATCACATACGGGTATTTTTATCATTTCTTTAAACTTAAACTCGAACGTCACACTAATTTTACATCATATTTTTTTTGGGTCTACAAAGACAACCTACTATGGGTACTATTAAACCTAGTTTATAGGCTTGAAGCTGTAAAACCAGCGTACTTTGAGTTTTTTAACCCATGTTTTTCAAGTTATTACATATATTTTCCGAGTTGGACCGAGTCGAGTTTTTTTCGAGTTTTCCGAGTTACTCGACCCAGCTAACTTTCGAGTCGAGTTGAGTTTTCGGGTTTTTGAACTATGCTTTAGACTGCGAAGGCAAGCCTCTTCACTTGTATGGTAAAGACTAAAGAGGCCACCACATTATTAGGATCATGCTGTAACTATTATCGTTATCAAGAACCACCAACAAAGGTAAATTAATTACTTCACTTATTTATACTCGGAACAACTCCTGCGAACTTCATAAATAAAACAGTATACATAACAAAAAGTTAAGATGAGAGCCCCATGTAGTTTTTCTCTTCTTCTTGAGATTCTTAGAATATATTTTATAGAAGTACTAAAACAATTTTACATCCTTCAATAACTGCATCCATTTCGACTACATTAGACCCTTTAATTATATTGTTCCCAACACAACAATCACATATCAAACCAGATAAAAATATACCCACTTTTGGTGCAAGCTTTAAATGCAGATTAATAGAAGCAATGCAAGTATCTTGGGGTCTTCAAATCTTCTTGGACCACAAAACCATACCTGATGCATGATAAAAAAAAAAAAATTTGAAAAAAAGCAACAAGTTAAAGGCCTTGCAAGGGAAGCACTGCTTTCCCCATTGGTGTGTGTGCATAAGCACCACATGTTAGGTCCGGGATCTAGTCCCATGAGGATGTGCATGGTTGATTTCTCCACCTTTTAGAATAGATACTAACCCTGCTAACCAGCAAGTGCAAAAAAAGGGGCTTTGCAATACTATCATTCCAGCTATCATGATAGGTCACCAAGAAAAGAAAACAAAATAAAAAGAAAATAACTGTTGGTAAACTTATTAAAGGCAGAAGGCTTACAATGTTCAGGACTTGCACCCAAGAAGCAAAGGATAGGCAATTCACTTAAGTATGGAGATAATTAGCAGCCATCATCAGCTCCAGGGTCAATTCAGGTTCAATGTGGAATTCAGTCTCCTTTCCGCTGGCAACAGAGCAACATGTCAAGATCAAATAGAAATTACCTCTAAAAGAATCTTTTTAAAGAAAAATCAGAAAAATAAAATATTAGACATTCTCATATGTACCACAGAGTCATTTTCCATTCTACACTAGAAAGATCAATTTGACAAGAGAAGCACAAATTTTTGAGTTTGCTTTAAAGCATTCAATATTAATGATTGAGGCCTCTGCTTTAGGGCTTTTAGGCTTTTAAGTTATTCCCGTGCATTAATTCCCCAGCAAATCTTCTCTTTCACTAATTCATAGGAGTCTATTAATGAGATAGGAGTTGTAGAGATCAAATCTTGTAATAATTCACTTTTTAACGTTAAGTCAGGTAGGGGTCCACCATCCCTCGAGCTTATCCAGCCGGGCGAAAAGAAGAAACATCACATAAGCTCAAATATCGACAAGGTTTTGTTTCTACTTGTTTCCCTGCCCAATTTTTCTGTATTTTCATCTCATATTCCACATCTACTTGTTCCATGATCTTTTCTCTCGCCTAGGATCTCAATTGGGTAACAGAAATGGCACAAAATGCTTGCAGACCAGTAGAGGTTCTCTGGCATGCTTCCCAAAACTCATAGAAATGAATAATAAGAAACTACTCTTTTTCATTCACAGGAAGGTATGGAATAGAAAACACCAATAAATGAAAAAATAAGTAGATGAGCTGGTCTCCAATGTTAGTATCTTTAAAATCTGTAATTCAACCTCTGAAATCCATTGTCTATAACATGACAACCATCTATGCACGATCTTCAAATTGCCCTTGCTAGATTTGTAGCCATGATAACAGTCACGGTGTTGAAAAACCATGACCAAAAAGAAGCTTGTGTTGGTACAATATTTCAAAGCTGGCATGTGTGGTCTCAGCATAGACAAAGCTACCAGGTGATGCCAAGAAGATAGGCAAGTGAAGCATTGAAATATTGTACAAACAATATTCCATTTGCAAAGCATGACCAAAATGAAGCTTGTGTTGGTACCGTAAGCACCCAATTTTTACACCTCATTCCTAACCATGGTTAACAACCTTGACCATGGTTAGTCTAGGCCTAACCTCAGACTCAACCCTAACCTAGGTCCAACCCTAGGCCTAACCCTAACCCTAGGCAAATCTTTAGTCCACCCTAACCTTAGACTAAACCTACCCTAACCTAGGCCTAACCCTAGTCTCACCAAACCTAAACCCTGGCTTAGCTAGCCCTAGCACTAACCATGCCCTAGCTAGACCCTCAAGCCAAGATCCAAATTTAGCCCAGGGCCTATGGCCCAATTTCAGGCCCCAAGGCCAAAAACCTTTAGTCGAACATCCCTATGGGCTCAAACATGGCCCACAGACCTTTACCAAGTCTCAGGAAGGCTCACAAGTTCAAATTTTCAAAAATTCAAATAATGTCGGTAGTTATTCTACCGATATACCGCTTTTATGATAGTAAACAGTGCCCAGGCCAATTTCAGACTACCCAGGCCCATTCTCAACATAACCTTAGGAATGGCGGTACACTATTTACCGTCATTTCTAGTTTAGCCTACTTGTGGAATGACAGTACTGGAATTACCGTCATTCCTAGTGTTTTGCAAAATTCGAGTTCTACACCTCCTGGACATCCTAGGTTGACTCCCAATCACACCCTTCGACCTCACTTAATCCCATTTGAATTACCTGAGTGCCATGGACCTCCCTTTGCCTATAAATACAAATCCTCCCCTAGCATTACAGCCATGCCAAAATCTCAACAAGAAACCCTTGTCGAAGACATTGCCAAATTCGAACCCTTGTAGCAAACCTTGCTAAATCTAAAACTTGATTCATCTGGCCTTCCCTGTATTGGGTTGAACCTGAGGGACCAACCTTGGCTCCCCCTCTCTTGAAAGGTCACTCATACACGGGCTACCCTAGAGTTCACGAGCCATCTGAGAGAGGATAGGAACCTCCCCCTCCATTTCCTGTGGTCTCTTTGTTGTTATTACCCTGGTCCTCATCCAGGAGATTGCATTTATTGTCTTCTTCAACAGGTTAGGTCTCCTTGCCTCTTCCTTAGGCAAGGGGAGCCTCCCCTAAGAAGAAAAGTCTATGCTTAAGCCTAGGTAGGTAATGACCAACTCATCCAATCCCCTCAGTCTTCCAGAGTACCCCCTGGCCATAGGGGATCCCCTGGAGATGCAAACAATTCATCGCCGTAGGGGAATAACCTCAAATCCGAGAAAAAGCATAATGACAGTAATCTTAGTACCGCCATTCTTGGCTCTCTCCTTTGCAGTGGCTTTAGACCTCATTTCAATAGCCCCTGATCCACTCCAGGGCCTAGACTCAACCTATGAGTCCCCTAGACCTCCCTTGATCATCCCGCACCTTCCAGACCTATGGGCATTTGGTATAATATCAAAACATGTAAAAATACCAAAATGTCGGTACTGAGTTTACTGACATTCTGAGGTTCTCTGTCCTTTGGCCAAAATCCTCGTTGTGGATCATCCTCAAGCCTGCCCCAAGGCCTAATTTGGCCTCTAGAGCTGCCCCTAAGGGTCCCTGAGCCCTCTGGTGCTCCCCCACTTGCTCATACCGTGTTTGCAAAGCCACTGTTCCAAGAAGACTGGAAATGACGGAAATTCCAATACTGCCATTTCCAATCTATAAAGGATTGGAATTGGCGGTATTGTCTTCACCGCCAATTCCATTACTCTCAGAACAATGGCCTTGCACAGGGACTAAGTAGGAGGTCATTCTAGGCCCTGCTTTGCTCTCTGTGCCAATTCCAGACCCTAACTCGACCTTTAATTGTGGTTAAACTTAACCCCGATTAACATAACCCAACCTTAATTAATCAAATTACTTTGGGAAAAACATTCAAAAACCCAAAAACAATACAAAATCCAAAAATACAAAAAATTCAACTTAAAGCCACTTCGGTGCTCCCATTTAACCATGGTTAATGGCCTTAACCATGGTCAACCCGACCTTAGCCACTCTAGTGCAACCCTAGCCTCCCGGGCTAAACCTTAAGCCACTCTGGTGGACCCCCTAACCATAGTTAACATTTTTAACTATGGTTAACTCCCCTTAGCCACTCCGGTGCAATCCTAATCTCCTCAACTAACCATAGTCACTCTAGTGCACACACGCGCTTAACCCCGGTATGGGTTAAAGTACCGCCCAAACTACACTCAGTCTGATCCCATCCCGACGGTATGTAGGCAACTCAATCCGGGTTTGACCCTAAATTAGGATTTTCTCTTTCTTGAGTTAGCATAATTTAAACACTTAAGACATTTTTATTAATTTTAATTTAATTTGGCTTGAACCTAGGGAGTAAGTAACCCTCTTAGACGGGGATCCCGGGGTGCCTAACACTTTCCCCAGAACTTAATCGAACTACTTACCCTAACTCTACTCGAGACCATTATCCTTAATCTAAATCCGGGTCCTATTTCCCCCAAATAAATAGGTGGTGACTCTTAATCATCCTGTGAGCCTCCCTAAAGGCCGTTTTAACGTTGTTCCTCCGTAGGGCCCGACTCGGAAGGAAAGTGGTAAAATCCCGCACTCACAGAGACCATTAAACTAAATCTAAACTCGGGTCCTATTCCCTTAAAATAAATAGGTGGTGACTCTTAGTCATCCCATGAGCCCCTCTAAGGGCCTTTTCAGCGTTGTTCCTCCGCAGGGCCAGGACTGGAAGGAAAGGCGATAAAATCCCGTGCTCTATTTCAAGGCTGGTATGACCAATCAAAAGAAAATATACTTCAAAGCTGGTATGTGTGTCTCAGTGTAGACTGCAGATAAAGTGTCCAGGAGACACATACTAATGTGTTGCCTACTTGCCTAGGCAACCATAAATTATTTTATTTATTTAAAAAAAAATGGGAAATAGAAATAAAGCATTCAAAAAGCTAAAATGACACATCAAAAAATAATGGGGGAAGAGAGAGTCAGATGCGAAAACCATCGGCAAAATTTATTGTGCCTAGTTAAACCAAGTTAATATTAAAAATTAACTTAAACCTGAAATATAAGGAACTAAGACAAACCTAAAGCAATTTGATGGATGATTCTACCCTAACAATCAAAGTTACAATACAGTTGGTGAACTTAGTCTTTAGCATCCAAACTAAGTCCTTTCAGATTGAGAACGCATAATGACGGCATATGCATACCCAAAGGTTTGAAATAGTATACACATAAATATTATTGACTAAAATAGGCCACTCCTGAAACAAAGTGCAAATCTGCACTCTGCTATGCAATCCACGACATGAAACCCTATTCAGTCAAAAATAAAAATATATATTAAGGCTCCGTTCTTTTCCTGAGACTTATAAAGTTTGGCACTTTGCACTTTGTCTTGGTAGTTGTTAGGAAATTTAAGTCACTTTGTCAAGGTTTCTAACAAGTTTAATTCTTCCCATCGTGAGATTTCAAGTCTTACTGTTTTATGAGATTTGAAATCATCATTGATTTTGCAGCATTTGAAGTCTTACGGAAATTGCAACCCAAGAGATGAAAAGCACAATACATCTAGTTCTGAAAAGAAAATGCATATTGCCCAATGACAAAACTTGCAAAGTGCTGGACATTATAAGTCTCCTTGAAAGAATGGAACCTGAGAGAATTCAGCATTCACAATGAGTAATTTTAGTATCTGCATTGCTCATTTTATTTTTTTGATCGATCTGCATCGCTCAAATTGGAAACCTCTCCACTGTCCGTGTTTGGTGATTTCAAGCGCTTTACTCTATCCAATCAAATCAATCAACGCAAAACCACAGCCAAATCGATCCTTTTTTTTTTCTTGCAGACTACAAAAATAAAGTACAAATTCAGGAACAACAAGAAGAGCAAGGAATCAAATAGCAAACATTCAAATAACATATTTTCCTCTACCAAAAACAAAATCCCTAGAAGCAAATATCATTGTGGAAACAGCAGAAATCAAATACAATAAGGAGAAAGATGAGAACCTGGCGAATTGCAAAGACCAATAAAAATACTGGCAGATCTTCTCAAGAATAGTGGTGCTTATCTCCGGGAACGTGACTTCTCCATGCTGTGTTTCAGAGAAACTCCCTGTCAAGTAGAAATCTGTCGTTAGAAGGAAACCCCAAAAAAGAAACCCTAATTTTCCTGAAAAGAGAAACTCAAACGCCATTAATTTAGAGAGAGAGAGAGAGAGAGACCTGGAGAAGTCAGCATGTTTCGGATGGTTTGAGAAACCATGGCGGCTTTCTTATCGATGACAAATTCGAAACCCTCTGCGCTAATCAGCTTTACTGTTTCTTCCTTCCTCATCTTTCCCACCAATCTTCTCGAGGAGAGCAGCTGGGACTGGCTATGTAGCCCAAACTATATTAGCTGGGTTTGGAGCTGACGCAAAAAAACACGCACCACGAGTGCGTTTCTTTTGACACAATTGCCTCTTCCAAGTGCAGCATGCGAGTTCTCTATATAAGGGTAAACCTGTCAGTGAAACATAGTTTGATTTAGGGCTTTTAGTTGTTCCTAACACTTCAGTGATACGTAACATGTGGAGACAGCCAAACTATTATAGCATATTTCATGCATAGACAATAGTTATCGACTCGCCCTAAGCGGGATTATTTATGATATACATTGTAAAAAAAAAAATAAAAAATTAAGGTGATATATAAGGGTGGTTATTGAACAAAATGTTCGTGAACTATTCGGACTGGTTAGTGAAAAACTCGAGTATCATTCATTTATTAAGTAAATGAGTCGAGTTTGAACATCATTTTCAAACTCGTTTAGTAAATGAGCCAAGCTTGAACACACCCATGCTCGGCTTGATAAAAGCTCGGTTTGATTATATATACATATTAACTTATTAAAATATTTAAAATATACTTATTTCATTTAAATATTAAAATTAAGTAGTATATAATGTATTTTATATGATAAGAATATCATTTATATAATTATAATCTTATATAGTTACAATTGTGATTTCTTTGCCTATGATAATAAAGTGAATTTTTTTACCTAACATAAATAGCTATAACCAATAAAACAAGCTGCTCGTGCTCAGCTTGAGTTTGGCTAGTAAAACTCGAGCTCGTTTATTTAATAAACGAGTCAAACTTGAACATGATTTCCTAGCTTGTTTAATAAACGAACAAGCTTGAACACACCACTATTCAACTCGGCTCGGCTCGGCTCGGCTCGGCTCGGCTCGTTTCGTTATCACCCCTAGTGATATATATTGTATTTTGATACAAGAGATTACACGTATGGAAAATAGATATGAAGAGGGTGCGACGTGAGCCCGCAACCCACCACACTAGGAAAGTCCGAAAAACTCAACCATGACACATAATTCCCAACCAAGCCGTGCGACCCGTGCAAGTCAACCTCTACACAAGGGTTCTGACTTTAAACTGTTTTTATGCCTCTTCCTCGATCTTTTTTTAGGTTAAAAAAGGAAAACACCAATAGTTTTAAGCTCAATTTTAACAAATTGAATAGGGATTTATCTCGCTTGAATCTCTAAATTCTCCTCATAGAGTAGTCAAGTAAAATTGACATTTTTTTAACATTTTCACGATTGAGGTTAAGGAGAAACTTAATTCAAAACAATGAAAAATCACACTAAGTTGTCCTATACCTAAATAAAGGAGGGTAATGGCGATGTAAAAATTGATTAATTTTACAAAACCATTAAAGGTACTATAAAGTGATCATGAATCTATGGTCCTCTCGTAAGGCTTGAAAAAAAAAAAGGGATCGGCATAAATAGGTGGACTTTGATATATAAAAGATTAACTATCAAGAGGAGCTCCGGTTGAACAGTCAACCTGAGCAACTCTAAATTTGCCTTGGGAAGGGATATTTATGAAAAAATTTACTTTTAAAATATTTCTTTTTTCAGTTCATAATTACCAAACTACTACTTCCCAAGGCAAATTTGGGGTTGCTCCGATTGACTGTTCAACCGGAGCTCAATTTAAATATAATCAAGTTTTATCTTTTACTTCCACTTGTTCTAATTGAATATCTTTAGATGAATATTGTTTGGTCGCAACTGCTTTTGGGATCTCTCTCTGTCCTAGTTGTAACTATTCTTTTTTGGGTTTTGGGTAGGTTATGCCACAACCCCGGTTAGTAGTCCTGCACTCAAGCCAAGCTAGCTCGATGGCTCGACTCAGCACGGCTCGATTGAGCCAAGCTCAAGCTAGCATTTCAGGCTCAAATGAATCTAGTCAAGCTTTTATTTGAGTTCGATTGTTTAAAAAATCCAAGCTCAAGCTAGACCTTGTTTGATTCGACTCGGCTCGTTTAGGGCTCGGTTCAGGTTGAAATCGACTCGGCTCTATATATATATATATATATATATATATAATATCTTATCATAGATTGTAATAAATTTTAATTTATAATAAATATGTTTAAGAGATAATAATAACATAAAAAGGTTAAGAAGTTAAAAGCAAAAATTTTGAACTAACTCTTTACTCTTTGGACCGAAGGACTATTCCCAAGTCTTATTTTCGTATAGGAATGTATTAATTTTTTTTTATAGTTTATTGTATTATGATTTGTTAATATTTTTATTAAAATTATGTATAATGAAACAAAATAATTTCATGAATCAAGCTTGAGCCAACCCATTCTCAACTCGGCTTGAATAAAATTCGAGCTTGAATGGAGCTCGAGCTCGATCAATCTTGTTCAAGCCAAGCTCAAGCCCAAATATTCGGGCTCGAATCAAGCTCAAGCCAAGCTCGAGCATTTTCAAGCTAAGCTCAAACTTGCATGGCCAAGCCGCTCGAATACACCCCTACCAGTTAGTAGTAATTGGTAGGGGAGAAGGGTTTTTGTTTTTGGATGGGGGGATGGGGCAAAATACATGTATCAAGAAAATTAATAGATTTTTGGAGTATGGGGCATAAGGGTATGGGGCGTCGCCCCCAAGATTTTTTTAAAATAATGGGTCCATTGTGGTCCTAAAATTCGTTCACGTTATATTCAAATAAAGGTCCATTTAACATGCCCCTTTTGAGATAATCGTTATATAAATAAAAGAGGAATAGATAGCAAACTACGCATTCAGGTATGTAACTAAATGTCGATCCTCATTAGTCCACACCCCCCTTCTTAACACTCATCAACTGTGGTTAAGATTCACTCAACCCTAGGGTTCAATAGTTAAAAGGAGTGTTAAAATGGACAATGGACCAACATTCGACTGCTCTAAACAAAATTAACTATTGTTATAAATAAAATTAATTATATTTTTAATTTTTATATTATACATAAAAAAAAATTTGCTAGCCCTACTCTCAGTCAACCCCTACTTAGCCTCCACCAACCACCAATCCACTTTGCAATGGTTACGTTAAAACACTTACAATGGACGGATTGGGCTGAGCTGAGTTGAAGCCAGTTTGGGCTCATCCCGTCTTATTAATACTCATGCCTAACCCAACTCAAATCCAAACTCATTCCAAGACCTGAAGCCTAAACTCAGCCAATTACAATATTGTAAGTTTGAGTTGATTTAGGATAACTCATGCTCAACTCAATATTTAAATCTATATTTGTAATGCAATGATGTACCTTAAAAAACATAATGAAATTTAAACGAAGATCAAAGCTAAAATTTAGCTTTTACAAGTAAGATGAGCTAAGGTTTTGCCTGATATTCTCTAACTCAATAACTCTATCAATCACTATTTACTTGTAAAAACTGTAGAGCTAGAGAAAACAGAGAGTATATTTAATTGTAGAACCAAGTGGGAAGAGTAGATCTAACTGCTGAAATCGAATAGGTAGAGAAAGAGTGATGGCATAAATGAAACTCAAACCCAAGTGAGAAGAGTAGATCTAACTGCTGAAATCGAATAGGTAGAGAAAGAGTGATGGCATAAATGAAACTCAAACCCTGCCCTTGGGTTTTGGATGCAAGACGGACTAGTCAAGGGTTTCATTATGTGGGGCAGTTTGAGTATAAGAAAGAAGTTGTTATATTTAAGGTTGGACTGGGTTAACAAAGTTTTATTAAGGTTTACCCAACCCAGCCCAAACCAAACACTTAATGAAGATAGAACTCAAACCCATGAAACCTTAGTCCAACACGCCTTAATTTGGGCTAGGCCATGCAGGTTGCGGGCTGACCTAGCCCAATGTATAGCCCTAAGATCTCATACATAATGGATGAGTGGTTGGTGGAAGTTAAGAGATTGAGTTGACTGAAAGTAGGGCTAGCACAATAGCACTCATCTAAAAAATTACAATTTTTTTAAGGGACTAAACTTCCCACATAATAAACTAACTAAAGTTTTTTTTTTTTTTTTTTGTGGTGGGGAGGGGCTATATATAGAAAATAGTAAATATATATATTTAAAATAATACTATTTATATATATATATAAAAAAGCCATGGCCCCCCTCATCCCTAGCTCCACCCCTGGTTACTTGGTTAATGCCTAGCACTTGAAGCTTCAGGGGATATTACAACCATCGCACCCTCGTGACTTGATCCCGTGATTTACTTTGGTTGGCCAGAGTAAAATACTCTAGCACAACTTTTAACTAAGCTTCTAACACCCTTTAACTCTAATTAAAAATTTTAACTCTTGTGATTAATTTTTCTTAAAAATCAAGATTAGAATCTTTAATTCTAAGAATTATTACAATTTTAACCACAATTAAGAGTGTTAAAAGAGCCATGTGACGAGTTGAAGATACTGAATCATAATATTTTACTTGATCCCGGTAAAAGAAAATTGTAATCCATTATGGGGCGTTTGGATTGGATTTTTTTGGCCAAAAATCAAATCTAGTAAAATTGATTGTGTAGAAATTAATGGTCAAATAATCATTTTTTCAAATAATAGTGTTCGGAGAATACGTATGTGAGTCTCTCAACTTCGTATTCTCCGAACACTATTATTTGAAAAAATTATTATTTGATCATGAATTCTACGCAATCAATTTTATCAAAATTGATTTTTGGCCAAAAAAATCCAATCCAAACGCCACCTTAGCATATATTCTTAAGTTAATAGATAGATGTCTCACTTAGGATACATTGTCTTAATTAAGATTGAGCAGATATTACTTAATGAATTAGTTTATAGGTGCGTACTCCCAAAATCTAACCATTTAACTCAATTATTAAACCGGTTTAAAATTGATGCAATATTAGAAAAGTTAAAATAAGAGTAGTAATTAGCGGACAGAGCAGCCCTCCCCTCTCATCTAGCAGCGAGAGTTGGTGCTATAGCCCGCAACAGTTTGGGCGAGACCCTTGAGACCATCCGGAAGCCCCTCCTTGGAGGAAGTAGTAGGGTTGCAGAGGCGGAGGCCATCAGACTGTGTATCCAAGCTGCAACGACCAACAAATGGCAGCGGGTGATCATTGAATCTAATGCTAAGGAGATCACTGATATTTTGACGCAGCAATCCTCTAATATACCATGGGATATTCAGACCATTATTGACGACATTTAGCAGCTGCGTATAAGTCATGGGTCCATAAACTTTCACTTCATTCCCCGCCAGGCAAACCATGCGGCACACGCTATAGCTCAAGGGGCTCTAAATGATAGCATTTGTAGGCTATTCTTTTTCTTTGGTTAGACTCACTAGGGTCTCGTCCCTCCGATTTTGTGTAATGGTTGTTTGTTTTCATGCAATGAAAGAAGATACCTTCCAAACCAACAAAAAAAAAAAAAAATTAGCGGACATTGGGGTCCATTTCCTATCTTGCCCTGTGTCCTCGTGTCCCTTTTAACACCCCTTTAACCTTAGTTAAACTTAAATAAATTAAAGTTAAGATTTTTTTTTTTAAAAAAAAACAAAGGTTAGATTGCTTAAACCCTAAGGACGAATGAATCTTAACCACAGCTGATGAATGTTTAAAATTGGAGCATGGACCGGATCAGCCATTTCGTTACAAAATGGAAACCATGGGTACGTTAAGTATTTTCCATAAACAAAATCAAGTCAAATCCTTACCTTTAGTGGTTAGTTATTAATGATTATAATTAAAGAATATATTTGAGAGTACCCATAAACCGACTCATTATTACTTACAGTAGGCTCTCTTATAATTAATATTTTATAACTTAATAATCTCTAATAATTAATAAATCTATAAGGAACTAACTTGGTTCTAATGTCTCTTATACTTGCTATTTAATAAAAGAAAGTTTCAGTATATTATTAATTATAAGAGATGTTCTTATATTATATTAATACATAGTTATATGAATCTTATAACACTCTATGATGATTTAGCGATTAGGAAGAGAAAAAGATAAAATTATTTTAGATATTTTGGCTATATATAATAAATTATCATATACATAATATAAAATTTTAGATATTTTAGAAAGAAAAAACTAAAAAAATCATTGAATGAAGACTTCAAAATAAATAACAAAAGTTAAAAGGGAGAATCCAACAAAAACAAGTTTAAAAGGAATTTTATCACTTTCAAAAATAAATGATGTTTCTTATTCTCTTTGAAAAATAGGTTAACTTTATCAAACTGAAATTACTATTTACTAATCTTATATATTTGTATCTACATGAAGTTTGTATGGAAAAATATAATATACATTCAAAGAAAAATTAGAAAAAGAAAATTTTTAATAGACCAATAGATTCTTATATGTAATATTTTTTTTATAATTAATATAATTTGTTCCCACCAAAGTTATTAATTACAAGAGAGTCACATGTAGTTGAAGAAATGCTACAGGGAGTTTGCTATGCTCAATGCTTCCTCATCAGACTCTGCTCCTTTTCGAGGGCAAGAATTAGTCAAGAACGCAAAGATGTTGCGAGACAAAATTCAAGAGAACAATAGGAAAGAGTGAGGCTAGCATTCCAAATGCCTTTGGTAGGTTTACTAATGGGATTCATGGGTATGATAATTGCTCAATTCTTTAACGTTGGTCAGCGGATCGCATGGTTAGATCATCAGAATGCGTTGACTTTAATTACAGGGACCACAGAACATCTCGTAGGTAGGTGGTTTGGCAGTTGGCAGACATGGCCAGCTACTGGTGATTTAATCGTCACAATCATACCTACCGTATTATCTAACACCAACCATAGGACAGGTTGAAACTAATACGGAAAAGCAGTCTGGCCAAACCAAAAGGAAATGATGTGGTAGTATTTGACATTATATAAGAACCACATTCGCTCTCCAAATAGTGTTACCTATCAAATCCAGACCGTTCAATAAATGGGCCATATCATTCTTCTGAAAGAGCCCTAAATTCACACTGTTCAGATAGGATGACAGCTTATAATGGTGTCCTAAGCACTACTACATCATTCCCATGGCAACCAGAGAATCATAAGAAGGTCAGGAATAAATGGTACCCACTCACTCAATTGTCATCGCATTGTACCTGATAACGTGCGCCGAGGCTGTAAATTCCCTCGAAATAGATAAATAATTATATAAAAAATTTAAAATTTATTTAATTTGCCCGAATTTGGCTCATATGATTTACTGAGAGGCCGTTTTAAAATCCTTTTCCGTCGATTTTCCTGTTTCTTCTCGTTGGCTGTGGAAAAAGCTTGCCTTTCTTCCACGATGCTTTTTCTTCTTTCTTTGCCCTAAAAATCTCTGCAATTCATCTGAATCTTTGGTTTGAGAATCGAATTCTTCTTTCTTTTTGAAGATTCATCGAAGATTTAAGTAACACTCTTTGTTCTTGATCGATTCGTCGTCGTTTTAGGGTAAGTCTGATTTTTTATTTATAGGGTTTCTGAAGTTACTCTGATGATCAGATCAGTATACGAGGAGAATATTTCTCTACGATTTCGTTGTTGTTTTGTCGAAATATACCTTTTTTGTTTTGTTTGCGAGATAGTTTGAT
This sequence comes from Tetracentron sinense, assembly GCA_015143295.1. NCBI lineage: Eukaryota > Viridiplantae > Streptophyta > Magnoliopsida > Trochodendrales > Trochodendraceae > Tetracentron > Tetracentron sinense. The sequence continues at coordinate 10,058,735 of CM026557.1, read as the reverse complement.
GCATGTTTTGATATGATTTTGGTTTGAATTTGGTTCAGAGAAGAATCTATGGCGTATAAGGTCGATCACGAGTACGATTATCTTTTCAAGATCGTCTTGATCGGAGATTCTGGTGTAGGGAAATCAAACATCCTGTCGAGGTTCACGCGAAATGAGTTCTGCTTGGAGTCTAAATCTACCATTGGGGTCGAATTCGCAACCAGGACTCTACAGGTTAGTTTCGACAGCTGTGATTCTGGGTTTTTGCCCATCTGTAAAATTTGATCCTTGTTATATCAAGAGTCCTGAGAAGAGGACCCCAGGGTCCTCTTCTAAGCTGACCGCATTGTCCCCGTGTCCCCTTATATTAACGCCTTTCGTGGTTGATCCTGTCTAATCTCAACTCTTTTGGATACGGACATTTTGATTGATCAGTCTTATTACTTATGTTTTTCGTGCTTCTATCCTTTTAATGTATACCTCCGTAGTCTGTATCAGTTCTGGAATAAGAAATAAGAAGTTACATTGAAATTTATCGTATTCAAACCTCATTGATCTGCTTTTCATGAGTTTGTGAAACATTAGTTGTATTTCATTTTAGCTGTTTATTCACTTTATTGTTAGAATAGATATTGTTGTGAAATGGGGGCAGTGGCGGCAATAGTTGTTAAAGTGTTTGATATGATGCAAGGATTAAAGGCATTTTTTTGGGTCGAAGATAAGTTTTTCTTTTTTGCTCTTGGATATCATTTACTTACGTTAGTGCAGGGTTAGTGGGTTAGCGTGGGGATTGGAGCTCTTGCAACTCGTCGCCCATGGGATTAGATCCCGAGACCTCCCATTTAGAGAGGCCACACCCCACCACCAGTGCAAGAGGCGGGGTGCGGTCAAAGATACGCATTTGATGACACTAGAAACATTTATTAGCAATTCTTTATGTTTTTTTTTTGCTCTTGGATATCATTTACCTATATTAGTACAAGGTTAGTGGGTCAGCATGGGGATTGGAGCTCTTGCAACTCGTCGCCCATGGGGTTAGATCCTGAGACCTCCCATTTGGAGAGGCCACACCCCACCATCAGTGCAAGAGGCGGGTTGTGGTCGAAGATACGCATTTGATGACATTAGAAACATTAATTAGCAATTCTTTATGTTTTATGTAGTATGGGGTAAAGATTTAATTTTTATATCTTTGGACCTCCTAATGTGCAATTTTTCACGCATGCATCATTTTCAGAAGGCCATGGATATAGTTGAAAAGATTTTGGACTGAGGCTCCGTTTGTTTACATGTAAAATAGGGGAAAACAAATGATTTCCCTGGAAAACATTATTTTTGGGTGTTTGTTTATATGGAAAATTTATTCCAAGGAATTTAATTTCCCAAAAATAAATAGTATATCAGGAAAATGACTTACATTTGAGAATGTGGTAAGTCATTTTTCAGGAAAATAGGGGGAAAAGCATTGGGGAACCCAAGGAGAGCAACTCCAAAAAATAAAAATAAAATCCCAAACCAGTTTCATTTTTCTGAATCAACCGGAGTTACAAAGGTGACTGGATCTTGCGTAGCTCTCTTCTCATTGCAATCACCGTCCCTTCTCAACGGTAACCCCTCTTCTCCATTCTATCTTCTCTGGTTTCTTGTGTGAAACTAACAATTTTGAATAAACCCTACAAAGATGAGACAGAGAGATCTCAATCCCCCAATCTAGTTCTAGGTTCAAACCCTAGGTTCAGATCGAGATTGTTTACTTTTTTGGCTGGAATATGTTGTTTGGAACATGGTTTCAATTCGTTTGATATGATTTGCGATTACTGGCTTGAGTTTGAATTGGGTTGCCTCCTTTTGATGATGGAGAATCTGCAACGTTGTGCACTTATCTCTAAGACAGATTTTTTTTATTGGAACTTTGCCTTCTCTTGCTCGAGAGTGTTTGAGATTATTGCTCTAGTATTCACAAGTGTCATCTCTGTCATAGATTTGGATGTTTGATGTGTCACAAAGATCTCATTTCCAGTGCTAGAGAACCAGTTTAATTTTTTTTTTCAAAGACCAAGTCTTCATTCTGTGTGCTCAAATGTGTTGTTTATGAGTTTAGCAGTGGCAAAAATGCGTAAATAGTGGCATAAGGATTTAGGATTCAGACTAAGAATAGAGAGGATTCCTTAGTTTGTTAAGGAATTACATTGAATCCCAGCTTGGTTTTGATGCACATGTCAGATTTCAATCTAAGAATAGTTCAAAAACTCGACAACTTGATGAATTTTACTTCCAAACAAACACCAGAAAGTAAAATAAAGTCATTTTCCACTCAATTTTGAGTGTGGCAACCAAACAGCACAAACATGTTGGAAAACATTTGTTTTCTTGTAAAATATTTTCCACGTAAATGATTTCATGCCGTAAAATATTTTACGCACAAACAAACGGAGCATGAACTGAATTACCTGTGTGGGTCGGAATCTAGCTTTAGAATGGGTTGGAGCAGAATGGGTTTGTCAAAGCCAAATAAGTTTGTAGCAGCTTGCATGCATCATACCTATGGAAGACTTCCTTATTGTCAAGCTGACTAAGGACTGGAAAAAAAAAAGGGGGAAAAAAAGAAAAAGAAAACTATTGGCATGAATTCAACTATCAAGCATGACTGCGATTTTATGGTGCAGAGACTTGCCCATGAGGGAGGGAAAGGCAACTTGTCCTCCCTCCTGGGCCATCCAATTTGATGGACCATCCCGACAACTTGTCCTCCTGGTCCACCTAATCATTGGATTTCCTCTTGGATTGATTGAGATGACCTAATGATTATTGGAAGATAACAGTAGAATGTATTGGGTATAATGTTGAGTATTGTAGTGGATACATAACGTCCTTTATGAGTGCAAATACTTTTAAAAAAAAAATGCGACAAAACATATGTATGCACACATTTAAATATGCACGTGTATGCTTCATCCTTCACTTTCCGCGCAGTTGAATCTCCCATTGTTTGAGTTGGGAAAGAGAATGAATTTGTTTGGGGTACAACGAATGTTATGAGATTTAGGATAGAATGATTGAGGAGAACATTTAAGATTCCCTTACCCTATGTTTGGTTGCTGAGACAATAAGTAAAATGAGAGAAAATAAAAGAAAATTTGACAAACCCAACTAAGAATTGTATTAGAAATTCAAAATTTTCTTTTCTTTGCTATGTCTTTACTTATTTTCTCAAAAACCAAACATACCATTAGTTCTTTTCCTTCTTTCCTTTTTTTCTTCTCAAAGCAGGTTAAAACCCAGAGAGTATTTTACATTTGTAAGTGATATAGTAAGTGCTATGGTAAGTTTTTATCTGGCAGGTGCTGTAATTGTAGACTGATGTCGTAGACAGATACCTTTTATGAATGTAAATACATCAACACACACACAAACACATGTATACGCATATTTCAATAAACACATATGCATTTGCTTCTTCCTGCACATGTGCTCAGTTGATTCTCCCCATATACAAGTTTAGAAAAATTTATCTGTTTGGGTAAAACACATGCTATGGGGTTTAAGATGTAACAAAAGAGAAACATTTAACTTGTGGCTGGTTCCTATAGAGTATTATGTATTGAACATGTTTTCTTCTACTCGTTGCATTTTTTAACACGATTAGACGGGAAAGAATAGCTCAGTTGTATTCTTTGCAGGACCTGATTCTTATCTTTGCTTCTTACATTGCAAATGCAGGGGGATCGGATCCACAGTTGGATCAGTCCCACACAGATTGAGAGAATTAGAATCTGGGATGGTTAGAAATGGTATGGTGAAAGGGGGTCAGTGAAACCTATATATATATATAAGATTTTAACAATCATGTGAGTGGTCTGTTGACTTACCAAGGAGATCTACTAGCTAGGGATCCATTTGATGGTTTTTCTCCCACTTACTATAAGGGTCACATGTGCACCTCGTTACTGTGCATTGCTGCTCCAAGTACATACCCATTCTTTTGAATTACTGGTATGCAATCTGACACTGATGCAGTAACTCAATTTTGTATATAGGTCGATGGAAAGACAGTTAAGGCACAGATATGGGACACGGCTGGTCAAGAGAGGTATCGAGCCATCACCAGTGCTTACTACAGAGGCGCCGTGGGTGCATTCTTGGTCTATGACATAACTAAGAGGCAAACATTTGAAAACGTCCAGAGGTGGCTCCGTGAACTGAGGGACCATGCAGACTCCAACATTGTCATAATGATGGCCGGGAACAAGTCTGATCTGAATCATTTGAGAGCTGTCCCAGAGGAGGATGGTCAGATATTGGCTGAGAAGGAAGGGCTCTCGTTCCTTGAGACTTCAGCATTGGAGGCACTCAACATTGAGAAGGCATTTCAGACTATTTTGACGGAGATCTACCATATCGTAAAGAAGAAGGCACTGGCTGCCCAGGAGGCAGCCTCCACGACTGGGCTTCCAGGTCAAGGGACCACCATCAGTGTTGGTGGTGTATCAGGGAATACGAATAAGAAAAACTGCTGTTCTACTTAAAGGTGGCTTTCTGCCGAGCAGACATTTTCCTTATTCGTGTGGGACGTGTAGAATATTTTCTACTTCTGCTACATTTTCCTCTGGGGCTGCGAAAAACAGATTTTTAATCCATCAGGAGGAAATCTGTGAAGTCAAAAATGACTGTTAGTGCTGTAGTAGGATGTGCCTTTTTCTTTCTTTACTCTACTCCTGACTTAAAATGCCACTGACTGGTGCTAAGAGGTCTGGGTGGGAACCGAGTGTCTCAGTATAGGGCTGGGCGAAAGAAGCATCATTTGTAGTGTGTCCCTTTTGTTGAGAATTCCCAACTTGTAATAAAAGTTTCTGTTACCGTTGGACATGATCAGATTCCTTCTATTTATTCTGAATGCCATTGCAATCGAGCTATTTTCAGGATGTGTACAATCATGACCATTCAATTAATGGTCCACTAAAAATTTTACTCTGATTAAACGAGTCTGGATCCTATTAAATTGCAAACTCACAGAGCCCCTAAGGTTTATTTATATTTTAATATTTTTTTTCTTCTAAAAACCAAGTTTAGATGGTTGAACCCTAAGGATAAGTGAATCTTAACCACAGTTAGTGAGGTTTAAGAGGGACACATGTTGACCTGTGGATGTGTTTAACTATGATCCCAACTCTGATTAAACAAATTTCAACTGCCCCCAGCAGCCCACAACATTAGTTCCCAACTGCAAAATTAATTTTGATAACCACGGGAGCTATTAATTGATGTTTCACTTGCAGCAGAACCAATAGCTTGGTATGAGCACCCAGGAGGCCAAGACATTTAAAAAAAAAAAAAAGGACCTAGGAGATTTGCATATGTAATTGGCCACACAAGGGATATCAAATACCAACTCAAAAACTAAGGAGCATAAAGGCAATATTTACGCATAGCTTCATGTTCATCTTTGTTTCTAATATGATTTTCCTCATTGGTGATAAAACAACAATGATAAAAAAATAAAATAAAATTTTTCTAACACAATTCCAATTCCAGAAAACTGAAACCAAAATTCAATTGCATCAAACAATACCATATACTTCTCAGCAATTTTAAAAATGTGCTCATTTCATACATCCTATACTTCTGAAAATATGCAACTCACTTAGCAACTTTTGATACTGAAAATTACTAAGAAACCTGCATTGAGAAATCTTGCACAAAAAACTAAAAAACCTCTGTAAACGTGTATCAATAACACCAGGATTAGAACATCGTTCCAAAAGTATCATACATGTGTATATAATTATGCATGTATGTCTCTATATAATAGTGAAAACTATATATGTGCATGCATTATACCCAAAACAATTTGAATGTTTTGCTGGAGCCTCTCCAGTGACATACACCCTATGTCATGCACCATGCTACTAATCTGAGTCAGATTGCAACGGATTCAAATCAATGAGAACACACTGCAAAAAAAAAAAGCGAATTATACAAAGAAATAACATGATTTCCCCAAGAACAATTTGTCAATCTGTAATGGTTGAAGGAAAGTGGTCTAGTCACATTACCAGGATTTATCGAAGGTCCAGTATAATCAGAACCTACAAGCTTCGGATTAGCTCTAGTGGATGCCTGAGCCAAGCGCTCAGGCACCACAAATGAAGGGGCACCTGATGATAATTTAGAGGAGAAGTCATTTCATTTTCTCCCCATGATTTTGACTTCTCCCCATTTGATAACTCTCCCCTTTAAAACGTCACATGTCCCTTCATTTGTGAATGCCTGAGCGCTTGGCTCGGGCATCCACCAGAGCTAATCCGAAGCCGAACCTACAACAACCAATGCAACAGTCGAGCTGGCAAGCAGCCACGTCTTTAATAGTGGGCTGCTGGGCCCTGAGAACTATGAGAATGGCAAAGTTGATCACAAAGGTCAATACCAACAATCTCATTATCGGTTTCCTCATACCTGGTGTCGACACAAAATTTCATGGACGAAATAATGATGAACAAAATATTTTATTTATTTTCAGTTTGGTACAACTCTCAAGAAATCCTCTGATTAACAATCAGAAATTTCTAAAGTAGAAGATAAGGGCCGAGGCGTGATCTCGATCTTCTTTGAAGATGTTGATGTAGCTTTTCCTTTCTTCCGGGCTTCGCGCTTGATCGGCTAGAAAGTGATTCTAGAGGAGAACTGACTTCTTTGCAGCTTTGTCTTCTCCGGAATGATTTGATTTCTTTTCTTTGAAGGCTAGAGAATTCTTCTGAGTTCTCTTCTTTGGCTTCTTCTGAATTTCTCTCCCTGAATTTCTGAATCCCCAAATCTCTAGTTTTGGGTCTTATTTATAGACTTTTTAGAGATAAGGATCTTAAGAGTCCCATTCCATTTAGTGGTTTAAGGGACTTAAGAGATTTTGATAAGCATCACCCATTTAAAGATAAGGATTCCAAGAGTCCCACTTTATTTAGTGGTTTAAGGGACTTAGGAGATTTTGATGGGCCCCACCCATCTTCTTGGGTATTGAGTCCACAATAAGGTTTTTTGTTGACGGATCGACCCACTTATCGAGTGTGTGACCCATTTAGATTTGGACTTGAGTTTTGAGTTTATGGGCTTTCTACTTCGTGCCCAGACCCGAGCCGTAAGAGGCCTATGCCTCGTCATTAGGCCCAATTTAAATGTATAGGGCTTTTTAATGATTTTAGGCTCTTTATATAATTTTACGAGTGTGTAAGGACCTTTGCGTAAAATTAATAAATTTTAGGGTTCTACAAATTGCCCCCTCAAGGGTATAGTGATGGAACCTATGAGTGACATTAGCGTAACCCTTGATTTAATATTTGACTTGGATTTAATTTGGATGACTTAGAGTTTGACTTGAGTTTGATTTATTTTAGTGTTTGGCTTGAGTTTAGTGTCTTGGTTTTTGAGTAGGATTTGGGTTCTTAAAGAAAAAAGAATCCGATAAGGATTTCACGGAGTCGTCCACGTTAGAAAACTGAATTCTAATAGGACAAGGATTTAATAGGAAACATTCTTCTAAAAGGACAATGAGACAAAGATCTAATAAGAGAACAAGACAAACTCTTTACCGTCTTCTATAAATATCCAGACATACAATATCTCTTCTTGCAATCTTGAGTTTGTAGACACAGGAGGAGTCCGCTTTCGGAACCTTAGGATTCTCTGTCTTCGCCGTCTTCACAACTTGGGAGTCCAAAGTTCAACAACATCTCCAGTAAGACGTCTCTTGCTATTCAGAATTTTGAATACATATTACGGATCTGAGAGGAAGAAATTTGTTTGCACGGTCACATCTCCATCCATTGAATACGGCCACAAAAGGTAGAAGACTATTCCAATGCTTTCAACATGTTTATCACTGTTCTTTTCTAACAATCATCATGACATGATCCTTGAATTTTGTAACCTTGGTATTGGTTACAAAACCTCACCACTGACACCTCCTGTATATTCAATGACACCCATCCTTTTTGGAAATAGCATAGTTAATGAGGGGATAACATACATTGTAGAAAGGAAACCACGGTCGATTGGCAAAGAAAGACCTTACGGTTTTTTTTTTTAAATGCTTTGAACAGAAACTCTGCTACTGTTATGTCTCCTCTAGAGTGTGATAATGACATCAATCAACCAAGATAACATCCATTGATGAGTGAAGATGTCACTCTTTGTAGTTGTACTCTGTGACGTCCTTGAGGAAGAAAACGTCCGTGTGACATTTTTTTTTTTGTCAACTTGGGCACGGCCGGCCTTCTGATTTGATGAAATTTTTTATTTTTTTTTTCAAATCAGATTGGCAACGTGACTTGGCTCCTTATTGCGGTTCAGAATTGGCAACTCGGCAACACCTTTTTTTTTTTTTTAAAAGATAAATCTCGCTTCACCGTCCACAAGAGAGCCAAAAAAAAGTAAGTCGTCTTCATAGCCTTAATAATAGGAACTACTAGTCCTTGAGTTCTTCTCCTACAATGACGACGGTTGTCAGCAAAGTCTGCGCGGGCCAGGATGCCATGACCATGTCCTCTGGTATCCTTCCGAAGCGCAGACTAGTACCGCGCGAGTCAACATTCGGATCTCCCAATCTCTAAGTTCTTCTCCTGTCATGACGACGGTTTCCAGCAAAGTCTGCGCGGGCCAGGATGCCATGACCATGTCCTCTGGTATTCTTCCGAAGCGCAGACTAGTACCGGGTCAACTTCCAGATCTCCCAGTTTCTGAGCTCTTTTCTCGTCACGAAGACGGACTGCGATCTCTTTTGTATTAGCAGATCACATCTATTTCTGTATTTTTGGGGACTTTTGATATTATATTTGTCTCTTATTCTCTTCTCTATAACTCATATTATTTCACCGATTGTCTTTTTTTTTTTTTTGTGTTGTTGTGGCTGAACCTGATGTAACTTTATAGGCTGCCTACGTACCCATTTGTGGGATCAAGCCTTAACGTAGTTCGATTTTTTTATTTATTATTTTTGTGCTCTAAGTTTTGCCTAGACTGTCCTTTTAGATTTTCAGTCCAGCGAGCAAGAGTACAAGAGTTATTGAACCTTTTACAATTTTGATTGTATAAGCCAAGAGTGACATGCATTTTAAGCTCATGCGGCAAGGAGCGTTGTGGACACTTTAGGCTCATATCAAGGAGCATTGTGGACACTTTAGGCTCGTATCGAGGAGCATTGTTCTATCAGGGATAGTATTGCTTGAGGAACTTGCCGTTGATAGGACCAAGACGAACTCCATCGGGTGTTGAAAGAAGGTAAGCGCCGTTGGTGTAGACTTCTCTCACCACATGCGGTCCATCCCACTTTGGATCAAACTTCTCTCCAAACCGATGTGAAAGAATGATGGGCCTTCGAACTGCAAGTACTAAGTCACCTATTTGGAAGGAGCGAGGTCGAACTTTCTTGTTGAAAGCTCGAGACAAGCGAGCTTGATAACACTCGAGGCGTTGCTGCGCTTCTAACCTCTTTTCGTCCAAAGCTTCGAGTTCAGCAAGACGTAGCTTTGTATTTTCATCACCTGTGAGGCCTTCTTGGATTGCAATCCGTAGTGACGGAATTTGGCGTTCCAATGGAAATATTGTTTCGACTCCATAGACAAGCGAGTAAGGTGTGGCTTGTGTAGGAGTGCGGTATGAAGTCCGGTATGCCCAAAGTGCTTCACCAATCCGTTCATGCTAATCCTTTTTTGACTTGGAAACAACCTTCTCAAGGAGCTTACAAAGAGTTTTATTGAAAGCTTCTGCGAGTCCGTTTGCTGGCGCATTGTACATTGTAGAGCATCTTTGTTTGATTTCGAACTTTGCACAAAATTGATCCATCAAGGCATTCTTGAATGGTTTTCCGTTATCCGTTACTATGTAACGGGGGATCCCATAGCGGAAGACAATATTATTTTTGATGAAGTCTACAACCGTTTCTTTCTTGACTTCTTTGAGAGGGATTGCTTCTGCCCATTTGGAGAAATAGTCTGTCGCAGCAAGAATGTAGAGGTGTTGTTTAGAAGATTTTGGGAGTGGCCCAACAACATCAAGTCCCCAATTGTCAAAGGGGCAAGATGCTACTGTTGGGTGAAGCGGCTCGGGTGGTTGGCGAATGAAGTCTCCATGGATTTGACATGCATGACATCTTTTGGCAAACTCGAGCGAGTCTTTCACCATGGTTGGCCAATAGTACCCCATTCTCTTTAGGCGATCATGCAACTTTGGTCCTGACTGATGAGCACCACAGATACCTGAATGAGTTTCTTCAAGGGCCTCTTTAGCTTCATCATTTCCAAGACATCTCATCAAGATGTCATTGAAAGAGCGACGATACAGCTCATTGTTGAAGTATAGGAATCGGGGCGCACGACGACGAATTTCAGTCTTGTGCTTGAGATCATTCGGCAATTTTCCATATTGAAGGTATTCAATGAGAGGTTGTCTCCAGTCTTCAACCTCAATCTCGAACACTTCAATGAAATTTGTTGCTTGTTGAGCGATGTCATGGTGGATGAAGTGAGGGATGACCCATCTCTGACAGACAGGAACTGTCGTCACTTCTTCTTCAAGTACAGCTAAAGTTGCTGCAAGGTTGGCCAAAACATCAGCTTGTTTATTCTCATTTCTTGACACATACAACATAGTGATGTCTTCGAACTGACTTATGAGCTCAGCAGCATAAAGATAGTAGGGGATTAGATTAGGCTTGAGGACGTCGTACTCTGTCAAGAGCTGGTTGATGACGAGCTTTGAATCTCCATATACATTGAGCTGGTACAACTGCATGTCTCGGGCTAGTTCCAATCCAATTATGAGGGATTGATATTCGGCCACATTGTTTGAACATAACTCTGCCAACGTGAAGGCGAATGGAAGAACTTCATCTTGTGGAGTTACAAATACGACTCCTGCTCCTGCTGCATTCTTTCTTGCAGTACCATCAAAAAACATCTTCCATGATGGTATTACATCAGTGTAGAAGATCTCTTCATCGGGCAAGTCTTGAGATAATTCCCAATCAGCTGGGATTGGATGATCTGTGAGGAAGTCAGCTACCGCTTGACCTTTTACTGCCTTCTGAGGGATGTAAACGATCTCAAATTCTGACAGGAGAAGTGCCCATTTGGTGAGCCTTCCCGATAGAACCGGTCTCGTCATTATGTATTTGAGTGGATCGGCGTGAGAGATAAGTCTGACTGTGTGTGACAGCATATAGTGCCTCAACTTCTTTGTAGCGAAGATAAGAGCAAGACATATTTTCTCAATTGGTGAATAGTTCAATTCTGCCCCCACCAGAGTTCGGCTCAGGTAGTAGAGCGCATTTTCTTTGCCATCATGATTCTCTTGTGCCAATAATGCCCCCAATGACTGCTCCTGAGCACTGATGTAAAGAATCAGTGGTTTGTTGGGGATAGGCGCTGCTAAAACCGGTGCTTTGAGGAGATACTCTTTGATGCTTTCGAAAGCTTTCTTACAAGCATCATCCCATTTGAACAATGCATCTTTCTTCATCAACTTGTTAAAGGGGTGACACCGCCCTGCTAGGTTTGAGATGAACCTCCGGATGTAAGCGAGACGACCTTGGAGGCCTTTAAGCTCGTGGATATTCTTAGGTTCTGGCATATTGTGGATAGCATTGATTTTGGCTTGGTCAATCTCAATACCGCGATGTCGAACAACAAACCCGAGGAATTTGCCTGAAGTGACCCCAAATGCACACTTTAAAGGGTTCATCTTTAATTGGTACCTTCGAAGTCTGATGAAAATGTCACGAAGGTCTTGAAGATGATCCGCTCTCCTTTTTGATTTTACCACCAAGTCATCACGTAGCATTCAACCTTTGTGTGCAAGACATCATCAAAAATCTTTTGCATAGCACGTTGATAAGTGGCACCAGCATTTTTTAGTCCAAACGGCATCACTTTATAACAGTAAATTCCCTTTGGTGTACGAAAGGCTGTGAGTTCTTCATCCTTTGGAACCATACGAATTTGGTTATAACCAGATGAACCATCCATAAAGGATAAGACTTCGTGTCCTGTTGTAGCATCGACCATGAGCTCCGTAATTGGCAATGGAAAGTTATCTTTTGGACATGCATTATTCAGGTCGCGAAAATCTACGCATACTCGGATTTGTCCATTCTTCTTCTTGACTGGGACAATATTTGCAATCCAACTTGGATACTTCACTTCTCGGATGAAATCAGCTTCGATCAGCTTGTTGACTTCAGCTTCGATCTGTGGAACCAGTTCAGGCCGATAGCGACGCTGCGCTTGCTTGATGGGGCGAACGCCATGTTTGATAGCTAGGTGATGGATTGCTACTTTGGGATCAAGCCCGGGCATGTCCTTGTAACCCCATGCAAAAACGTCTTTGTATTCTTGCAGTAGCTTGAAGTAATCAGCTTCTTCCTCAGGACTTAAGAGTGCACTGACAAAGATAGGGCGCAGTTCTTCTTCTATACCAAGGTTTAATTGTTTGAGCTCGTCGACGGTAGCTTGCCCCCCTTCTTCGAAGACTGGAGGAGCACTTTCTAGTTCATCTTTTGAAGATGATGACTCTTCTTCGACAGGCTCTTGGATGGTAATGTGATTGACGGTAGCAACATCTTCGATCTCGCTCATCTCAACTTGATTTGTTTGAGATTGTTTTCCTTGGTTAGTGGAGATGATAATGCGTCGTTTTACCGTCAAAGCATCTGTTGTTGAGACTTCCAAAATTACTCGTCGTTCCATTTGCGATGGAATTACACTTTGTGGGTCACCAACATCTTTGCGACTGACATGCCTCTTCTCATGTCTACGTCGTCTTTTGGACTTGTTCAGAGGAGCAGGTTCGTCTTCTTTTCCTTGTGCTCCCAAGCGGGTGAGTGCAGACTCACGCCATTGGAGAACTTGAGAGTTTAAGGTTGTATCACTTTGTGCTGCTCCTAAACGCTCAAAGACCGAAGTACTTTGTACTGGTGGGGTAAGTCGATCAAAGACAGATGTATAAGCTGAGGGGACTTTGTTTTCACAATCGTTGGCTACTTGCACTGTAATGTGTTGAGTAGAGACTTTCTCCTTTACTGAGATTTTGATTGGTGTTTGAGGTGTAGAACCAACTCCTTGACGATTGATAATGAACTTTTCTCCTTTTCGAACTAGTTGGGCCTGCGCCTTTGTGAGGCCATGGATTTGGTCAAGAGGTTGAAGCTTGCCTAAGCGTATGGGCTCACCTTTTCCATATCCAGCTGCTTCGAAGAGCTTTTCTGTCTTAGCTCCATACCAACCCTCTGAACTTTCTTGGGTTGAGATGTCTTCCTCTTCTTCAAACTTCATTGTAGATGCGACAAATCCTACAATTGGTGGCCTTATAATTGTGGAATTGACGAGCGGTGCTACTGGAAGAACTAACTCATCTTGCAAAGTGTTTAGGTTGGCTTTTGAAAAAGTAGAGTTGGTCTCTTTAGTCATTGCCACAAAAGGAAGTTGTCCCGGCTTTCGACGTGATTGCGGAATGTATTGAAGCACTGAGATTGGATTGGAGATGTTGGTAGAGTTCTTCATTGATTTGTTCGTTTCCTCACCTTTTGATACTTTTTGAGCTTTCTCATCCTTTTGGGACTTGGGGGATGAAAGAATTTTAGCTTCTTTTCCTTTGTTGATGTCGAGTCTGCTAGAAGATGGTACCGAAGTTGGAAGTGCTTCCGGGAGGACTTCAGTCTCTGTGTAGAACTTAGCATCAGCAAAGTGTGTTTCAGTCTTCTCAAAAGGTCGACTCTCAGCAACAATCTTTCTCTGCACACCATCCTTGTAATACTTGAAGCATTGATGCCATGTAGATGAAACCACACCCGTCTCGTGTAACCAGGGACGTCCAAGCAACAAGTGGTATGATGTCTTGCAATCAATGACATGGAAGAGTACTTCGGACTCCAAGTCTTCGATTGTGAGCTTTAAGCGGACCATTCCGATGGCTCTCTGCCCCCCTTGGTTAAAGCCTTGGATCACCAGCCTACTTCGACTCAATTGATCTGGAGAGATACCAACTTTTCTCATCGTGCGGATGGGCATGATATTGACAGCAGACCCGCAGTCAAGAAGAATGCGCTGAACTTTGTGTTCTTTAATGGATCCTGTGACATACAACGGCCTGTTATGAAGATGAGAACCAAGTTGTAGGTCTTCGTCGTCGAAGGTAATGGTGGCCATGCAAGAGGCACATGTCTCCGACTTCTTTTGAACCCAATCTTTTTCCTTGTACTTGTGGGGATTAGTCAAGGCTTGAGCGAGGCTGAGCCGAGTCTTCTCCGGTAGTTGTAGGGCCTCAAAGAGACTCAAGTGTATTGACGTCTCTTCAATGTCAGAGGTATCATCTTCTCCTTTGGGATGGTCTTCTTCATGAATTGAAGGGGATGATTGGTCGGCAGGTACATCGTTCACTTCTTCTTTCGATGTGTCTGACTCGACTTGGTAACATGCGACAGAGTAGGCCGGCTCTCGTTGCTGTTTTTGGAGAAACCACTTTGGTATGAAGTCGCCAAATGTGATTGCCAAAGGAGGAAACTGCTGAAAAATCTCTTCAGGATCAGCAGGAGGCACTTTGAATGCTTTTTTCTTCACTACCTTCTTCTTCTTCTTTGACTTGATGGTTGGACGAGTCTTTCTTTTGGTCCGTTTTGCTCTTTGATGAAAAAGAGGTGGTGGATGTTGCACACGTCGTCGCCGTCGTGTAACCAATGTCCAACCGTCATCATCGATGAGAGAAGATTCTTCTATTGACTCTCGTTCAATTTTTGTAGGGAGACATCGTTGTTGCTGTAGTTGCAACAATGGAATTTACCCTTGACTGGATGCTACCACTGATATTGAATGGGGGATACCAAAGCCAAGAGTTCCGGCTGTGACTTGCTTCAAATTTTGTGGTGGCCATGGTGCTTTTATTGCTTGAGAAGACAACATTGCTACAGATGATGAAGGTGGAATCAAACTGTGGTTGAAAGACCCGAAGGCAACACTCGTCATATTCGAGGCTGCCACATCATTGACAGAGTCAAGTTCAATTTTTCCTTGTCAAGCTAGGTCCATAATCTTCTCTTTGAGGACGAAACATTTTCCAACCGGATGGCTAATCAGTTGGTGGTATCGGCAGTATTTTGGGTCATCAACGCGACCCGCTTCCTCTGGACGTTTAGAGGTTGGCAATTCAATCAACTTTAGACTTAGCAGTTGATCGAGCATGCCAGATACCTCAGAGTCTGGAAAAGGATATTCTTTTGCCTCGAGCTCCTTGAGCGTCATCCTGCCTTGCCCTCTTTCTTGAGATGTGCCTGCTTTCGACGGTTCCTGCTTCTTTTGGCTCGAGATCTTGACCGGCTTGGTGGTAGTAGTGGTGATCATAGCCTCCTTAGTTTTGGAGAGTTTGGATGTGTTCCACTGCTTCTTCTCCGACTTGAAAGAATCGATTGGTCGTGGATCTCCATGTGCGGCTATACTGAGCTCCATGTCATGAGCCCGTGTAGCTAATTCTTCAAAAGAACGAGGCTTAATCCCTTTGAGGATATAAAGAAGCCCCCAGTGCATCCCTTGGATGCACATCTCAATAGCAGATGGTTCAGAAAGACGATCCTTGCAGTTAAGAGCAAGATTCCTCCACTTGTCGATGTAGTCAATAACAGGTTCATCTTTCACTTGTCGTATAGCGGCAAGCTCCACCATGCTCACTGTCCTTCTGGTGCTGTAGAAGCGGTTGAGAAACTCGTGCTCCAGTTGATCCCAACTTTCAATGGAACCAGACTCTAGATCGGTATACCAATCGAACGCATTCCCTTTGAGGGAGCGAGCGAACTATTTCACCATGAAGTCTCCATACGTGCCGGCATTATTGCGAGTCTCGATAAAGTGAGCAATGTGTTGTTTTGGATTGCCTTTTCCATCGAACTGTTGAAACTTTGGCGGTTGGTATCCTGTCGAGAAGCGCATTTGCTCAATGCGTTGAGAGTATGGCTTGGCATAGACCAAGGAAGATTGTGACGCACCCCCGTACTGAGAACAAATGGTATCGGAAATCATTGCTTGTAATTGCTGGACTGAGAGCGAAGCAATTGAAACTTGGTGACTGTCCCGAGTGGGATCTCGCGAGCCGGATGCATTCCGGTTTTGTTCCTCTGCATCGCAATTTCCTTGGAGAGTGAACCCCTTGTTTTCTTCTTCCGCTTCACGAGGGCCTCGGAGATTGAAACCCGGGGGATTTGTTGGTCCTTGATTGGATTCATCTGCTTGGTTATTCTGCTCCAAGCGGCTTACCAGGTCTACAATCTGGGCATCTTTATCCTCAACTGCCTTTGTTAAATTTGCAATTGCGTTAGACATTTGTGCGATCTGCTCTTCAATCGTCGCTGCTTCCATCATCATGACAGACCTGATGGAGGTATGTGTCTTAGAATTTGAATGATTTTGATTCTGCACTTCTTTGGAGGCTCGACCTTGAGAAGGAGAGGTCACGGAGGATGTTGACCCTGCGCTAGACTGTGCATCGGAAGGATGACTGGAGGACATACCCTCAGGCATCCTGGCCCGCGCAGTCTTAGCCATTTGCATCGGTTTGCAGACGCGTTGCTTGCGATGTTGAGAGAGGGCCCCAACCAAGTGAGAGGTACCAGACTGCGTCATATGACGTGTTGCTCGCCGATCATCGCTAGTAGCTGGTGTAGATTCAGGTGCAGAAGAGGTTGTGTTTCTCTTTCCATGGATGGCGGTGGCTGCAACAACAGGTCTCTTGGGGGCCATTGATGCTGCTTAATTGTTTGCTGACTGAAAGATGAGAGGTAGAGAGTGTCCCACCGAGCGTGCCAAAAATTTGTCGACACAAAATTTCGTGGACGAAATAATGATGAACAAAATATTTTATTTATTTTCAGTTTGGTACAACTCTCAATAAATCCTCTGATTAACAATCAGAAATTTCTAAAGTAGAAGATAAGGGCCGAGGCGTGATCTCGATCTTCTTTGAAGATGTTGATGTAGCTTTTCCTTTCTTCCAGGCTTCGCGCTTGATCGGCTAGAAAGTGATTTTGGAGGAGAACTAACTTCTTTGCAGCTTTGTCTTCTCCGGAATGATTTGATTTCTTTTCTTTGAAGGCTAGAGAATTCTTCTGAGTTCTCTTCTTTGGCTTCTTCTAAATTTCTCTCCCTGAATTTCTGAATCCCCAAATCTCTAGTTTTGGGTCTTATTTATAGACTTTTTAGAGATAAGGATCTTAAGAGTCCCATTCCATTTAGTGGTTTAAGGGACTTAAGAGATTTTGATAAGCATCACCCATTTAAAGATAAGGATTCCAAGAGTCCCACTTTATTTAGTGGTTTAAGGGACTTAGGAGATTTTGATGGGCCCCACCCATCTTCTTGGGTATTGAGTCCACAATAAGGTTTTTTGTTGACGGATCGACCCACTTATCGAGTGTGTGACCCATTTAGATTTGGACTTGAGTTTTGAGTTTATGGGCTTTCTACTTCGTGCCCAGACCCGAGCCGTAAGAGGCCTATGCCTCGTCATTAGGCCCAATTTAAATGTATAGGGCTTTTTAATGATTTTAGGCTCTTTATATAATTTTACGAGTGTGTAAGGACCTTTGCGTAAAATTAATAAATTTTAGGGTTCTACACCTGGAATTCACAAATCTATCAAACTTGTATCTAGCTTCTATAAAATAAAAATTAAACCTTTTTTTAAAAAGAAAAGACAATAAAATAAATAAAACCCAGATATTAGAATAAGATGATATACAAACTCCAATAATCTCAAGCTTGTTCCCTCAACATTTGAAATATAAAGCCAATCATAACCATATGTGCATGATGCAACTATCTCCACCTCCATATGAACTTTATCACTGGTACTACAAAAGAAATATATAAGAAAACCAGCTCAAAGTAAAATAAAATTTATCAAGCAAAATAAGTAAAACCAACCCAAGTAGCAGAATCACTTAAACAAACAAAACATAACAATGTTAAATTCATGGTTTCAACATTTAAGATCAAATCTATAGAATGCATTCTTGAATAAAATCCTTACTTGTAATCACTTAAAGAATAGTAGGTGAAGTTTGCCTAACTGTTGTTTTATATGTCTCCAAGTGGAAGAGACGGTTGATCACCTGCCCTATTGTGGGTGTCATCTAGGGATATTTCCTCTCTCGAGTTAGGGTGACTTGGGTCTTTTCTTCTTCCTTTCAGAACTTTTTATCATGCTGGTCACTTGTTAGTTTGGATAGTGCCAAGACTGCTATTTGGGAGGTTCTTCCCGGGGCCATAACATGATCTATTTGGAAAGAAAGGAAAATGTGAGTTTTTGACAACTTCACATCATCTATATCTCGTCTGCAAACTCGAATAAGGTTGATGACTATGGAATGGTTATTTAGTCGGAATGCTGGGTTGGATTTGAGAGAGGTGTTGGGCTGAAGGTTGCATAAGAATAGGTTCCGATTTCCAATGATGTGGGGGGATATTGTTAATTAGTCACGTATCTCAGTTTACGCCAATGTAAAATCCTTTCTGCATTTTATTTTGCTTGTAATTTTCTTTTCTTTTAATATATTCTGCTGATTATCGATAAAAAAAAAAATCTATAACCCTTTTGCCCAATATTCAAACAAATAACACAATGATACCCAAAAAACAAAAAATCAGATCCTAGAATAAATTAATACAAAAACCAATGATAAAAAAACAATATGAGGCATAAACATGAAGGATTTAGAATGCCTTGATGGTTCGCGCCTATACAAAGTTCAGAGAACTTTCTCCACTCTCCGACACGATATAATCTCTTATAATCTCTGCTGAATCCATTTGTCACCTTTGGAAGCTCTGACAGACTGTACTCTGTAAATTGAGGGACTTGATCTTGTTCCACCAAATCTGAGTTTAATCTCAGGACAATGGAATTCCATTCAAAAAATAATACTTAACAATCAACCTTCTAAATTGTAGCTTGGATTAATAAAACAGTAACAGCAGAAAGAAAACCAAAGATCCATCAAAATCCACATAACCCGATCTCAAGACAACCAGAACGGAAGGAAATTAAACAGTCAAGCGTCCTTTCATTCCCAAATACCATTAGGAACTCAAGCATTGAAATCTATACCTCAGAACTTAAAAATTTTGAGGGAAAGAAGCACATTTTCTTCTTTGGTTTAATCAACTAAGGTCTCACAATTCCGAATCAGACATTTGAACATCAAAAGGAAAACTTACAAATCAAACTCCTTTTGGCAGCATAAGACCATGCAATGACACAGTAACGCGTAGTCAATAGCATCAGTGTGGTGGTGGCTAGCTCAATCTAGCTGTGGGCTGGTGGGAAACATCTTGAGAGAGGGTGTGAAGTCTGGTTTTCGGATTTTTTTTTTTGAAGAGGAAGTGCATGAATTTTATGAGGAGTTAGGTATTTTCAGGGGTATTATAGGTAGAAAAAGTTCGACGAAAACACTATCCCTCGCAGCCATTTTTTTTTATTAGGGTATAGAAGTGGTTCAGAACTTCAGATCCTTGAAGAGTTGAAGTGGCTATGCTATGCCCTACCAGAAGTTTGTCAATAGAGGTCGAAGAGTATGATCTAAATCTGCAGCAGAACTTGAGAATGATTGACAAGAAAAAAATTGTTTTTTTTAATAGTTATTCCTGTTCAATCTGTATTGTAGCATGATGAATTCTGTATTTCTTCTTACAGTAGTCCCTAATCTCGAGAAGAATTGCATTAGAGTTAGCACTTGGCTCAGCCGTTACATGGCAGGCCAAGGCAATTCTTTCAGTTGTTATGGCCCAAACATGTAGGTCATGGACATCAGAAACTCCTTCAACACATTTGAGACCGCTTTCAAGCATGGCAATGTCGATTTCATTGGGAGTGCTCTCCATCAGTATATGGAATATCTTTGTAAGCATGGCTAGAGTAGTGCACAGAACAAGCACAGAGAAGCTCAGAGTGCAAAGCAGATCAACCACCAACCAATCTGGCTTTGCCCATATGACGGCGCCAGCAATCATCACCCCAATGGATTGAATCAGGTCAGTCATGACATGCAAATAGGCACCTTGAAGGTTCATGTTCAAATAGAATGTCTTTGTCTTGCCGCCCGATATATTATGGCGGTGATTCTGAAGTTGGTTATGTTCAATTTCACATTGAGGCTCCTCTGAAGAAATTGATATCAGATTCTTCTCCTCTTCAGCTGTTGGGCAGCCGTCTTCCCTTCCATGATCATGGTCTTTGTCCCCGCAGGCACCATGAGTGTGATCATGACCAAGCCACACTACCATGACTAAGTTGATAAAAAACCCAAATGCTGCAATCACAAACATGAGCTTCCCATTCACCGTTGCACTTTTGTGAAGAATTCGGTCTATGGCTTCATAGATTAAGATCCCGGAGATCAGCCAAATGAGTTGTACAGATAATAGAGCTCCCAAAACTTCAAGGCGAAAGAACCCAAAAGACTGCCGTGGTGTTGCCTCCCACCCCGAAGCCCATATTGCGAAAAGAGAAATGGAGAACCCGGCAACATCAGTGAGCAAGTGGGCAGCATCTGTGAGAACTGCAAGGCTGTTGGCCTTGGTACCTCCAACAATCTCTACCACCATGAAAATTAGATAGAAACAGATGAGCCTGCAAAGTTTAGTTGCCGACTTTGACCGCAGTTCGGATTCTGATGCGTGCTTTGCTTGTTCAGAGAATCCACAATTGGGATCACAAGAAAATCGCTGTGGCTTCAAAAGAACCTTAATTTCTTCAGAATTTTTCATCATTTCAATTTCCCTCTGGTTTTCTGTCCTCGAAGTGGGCACAACATGATCTCCCATCTGTTTGGATTCATTGATAATTATAAATAAATACCTGAGTAAGAAATCAAATATAGCTAAACAAGTGGATTAAAAAATATGGCTCTGTGATTGGCTTCAAACAAAAAATAATCTGTGGCATTGAGTGCTATGAACAAATTGTTGGAGTACACCTATGGGGCTCCAACAGAAAAAACGAGAAGAAAAAATAATGTAGCATAACTATCAAAATCATATCTGCCCAATTCACGTATTCCTCAATTTGAGAAATGATTTAAAAGGCGAATGCGTGAGGCGAGGCGTTAGGATCTCCAAAGGCACTTTCTCATTTAGTAAATAAACCAATTAACTAGAATGTGAAAATTGGAAAAATATTCAAATCTACACAATAATATAAAGAAATAAGTGCCACCTAACCTCCTCTCTTTGCTCTCAAATCTTCAATTCCAGGAATCCTATGAGTTCTATTTTAAGGATGCCACATGGCACCCCTCTTTAATCTCAGCCGTTAATTCTCTCTCTCTCTCTCTCTCTCACATGTCTCCCTCTCAATTCAAAAGCTATAGAGACCTAAAACTTTATTGTACTGTTTTGCGTGCACATTAAATGATGATCTTGATATTTATGCCAAATTGTATTATTAAATGAATTCTAAGTATTTAAAAAGGAAATCAAGGAAACAAAGAAGAAAATCGGAGCAAAGCTCTGATCAATCGAAAATAATCTCCGATCGATCGGTTATAATCAGGGAGCTCTGATCGATAGCAAGATAGCGACCAATCGATCTGAGGTCGACTAGAAAGGTTCCAAAAATCTGTATGAGCTTCGATCGATCACAATAAGTGGCAATCGATCGCAGATCGCGCATAGAAATTTGAAAAAATGTGTTTTTTTTTTTACCCTTTTAATACTTTAAGGTTCCCAACCCTATAAATACCTATTATTTCGTGAGTTTAGGGTTAGAGAAAGCATTCTAAGAGTTTTTGAGATCTAAGAGAGGAAAACCGAAGGTTTTTTGCAAGAGGATCCAATTGGAGAAGGAGAACTTGGAGATTACTGCCTAAGACTATTCGAAAGCGATTGATCGTAGGGAAGCGATCTTGAGAGGTTTGATATAATGCTTAATTAATGATTTTAAATTATAATATATGTTGATTTCAAGATCATAATTAGGTATTGATAAATCCTAATTAAATAGAATGATTCTTATATGATTTAAGGGTTGGTATAAATCAATTGAAAGAATGTTGATATAATTGTTGATTCTATTTTTCATTATTAATGTTATTGGAAATTGACACATGATGGATCTTGATTGAACATGGAGGAAGGTATGTATGTTGGATTATGGTGGAATGAATGGTTATGGATTTACGATTTTAGGTTATGAGATGATATTGATAATTTTGTTTAACATGATTTGATGTTAATACTCTATTGAATGATAACTATACGGTATGATGTTCACATGATAAATTATGATTATTTATGCATATATAATGATTAAATTCTAAATAGTTCAATACTTAGAGGATGATACTATTAACCTAGAATTCTCTAACTATCGTGGTAAGGGAGGAGCCATTATAGTGGTGTTTCGATGGTAATTGGTAAGGCATCGGAAACTAAGAGATAGTCTAGATGAAACTTAATCATTACACAGTTAAGCACAAGTCTCGCGATATGGTAAGTTGGTAAGTCGGCACGAGTCCACGAGTTGGTAAGTCTACATATGTACACACTACTAATAGGACCCTGGTATGAATGGTATGGACCTGGTGACAATGGATGAGCATGTAATTTACATGCAGATGGTACAAACCTAGAATGATGTGATTGATAAAGCTCTGATACGAATTGATAAGCATGGAAATGCATGCATATGGTACAGACCTACAATGAAGTGACTAATAAAGCCCTGGTACGAATTGGTAAACCTGGAATGACATGGAACTAGTATGAACTAGTATGGACCTAGCATGAATGGACATGAGTCTACATATGTATCACAAGTTCGCACAAGTCATGAGTCTGAAAATGTTATGGAATGATTATATGAACTGTTTATATGTTTCCGCAAGCTAATATTGTGAAGTATGATATGACAAAAAATGCATAGTATTATATTGTTAATTATGTTTTCTATCCACTGAGTGTTTTCAATGCTCAACCAAATGTAGGTTCGGAATTCAACATCTGCCCTCCAGGACCGTGGATTGAGGAAGAATACGAAGAAGAGCCCAAAGGTGTTTATAGGGAAGGAGAGATCGACTTGGATCGATACCCTTACTATTGATTCAATAGTATTCTATTTGTTTTAGAAATGTTGTAATAAGACAATTTATATTGATGTTGCTTAGGTTTTCAGTTTCGGATTTGGTGATCTTAATGGATGATCCAGATTAATTATGGTTAAGTTGGTCATTTGTTATGGATGATGATTTATAGGAATTATCAATTGAATCTATTAATGTTGAAGAAAATTAAGACTCATATTTTATATGTCTTATATGTTGTTAAGATGAGTTAGATATGCAGTGTCACGGGTGGTCCAAAGTCCTATTTGACGAATATGAGATTTTGGGGCGACAAAAACCATTGGAGAGATTTTAGAGGATTGTTCCCTCCACCGCTCTATCGCTAATCTCAGCCATTAACTCTCTCTCACACACGCCCCCCTCACAATTCAAAAACCATTGGAGAGGTTTTAGGAGATTGTGATAAGAAGGATTGATAGAAAATGTAGAGAGAGATTTTAGAGGATTGTGATAAGAGGGATAAAGAGAGATAAGAAGGATCGAGAGAGAATGTAAAGAGAGATTTTCGGGGATTGTAATAAGAGGGATAGAAAGAGAGCATAGAGTTATTTTTTATTTTTTTATTCACACCCGTGCATCGCACGGGGGTCTTTACTAGTATGTAATGAAGCAAATATTAAAAAAAATAAATATATATATATGTGTGTGTGTGTGAAAATTTTGATATATGAGGTTCAATCATCAATTCGTGCAATGGATTTTGGAGTTCAAGAGACAGTTGCAAAGAAGTCATGAAAAAAAAAGGAAACAATTTTTAAGTCTAGGTTATGTGGCTAGAACCCTATTTTTATTAAATGCCTAAGGGTTGACACGGTAGGGAGAACAAAAATAGTAAGTGAATGGTTAGCATGAAGCCCGTGATAGCTATAATTGTCCAGTTATTGCAATTTGGGGTATGGCTCACCCCAACAATGGTCAAACATTTGGATAGTTTGAACTGAACACCAACTCAATGATACACAATGGGGATGCCATAGAACGGAATATAACTGTATGATATCAAATCCAATACCACATGGTCGATTATAAAATGATGAGAGCTGTTAAATTAGAACAGAGCAAAATCTAAATGGACAGTTCCTAGAAGCTAGAGTCAGAGGAAAACCACAAACAAGATTGTGAATACAAATATCTGCACTTGAGAAGTTTAGCTTAATGCCCCATGGCCCCTCTTTTTCTTCTCACTTCTTGCCGTATTTCACTCAACATGTTTCTAGCAAAGGAAGGACTCAAGACTGATTATGATTATAGGCTATGAGCTACATCTTCAAAGGTATTTAAGAATTGGTGATAGCATTTTATTACTTCCAAGTTCCAAATCATAGTCATATGGAGTGTGAAGCAGATACTTGAAAATGGGTGCCATAATGTGTCATAAGAATGAACCCAGTGTTAGCAAATCAAGAGAGATCTATTCCGAGAATCAATCTCCACCGGTTAAGGAAACCTATGGTAGCATATCCAGCAGAGAATCAATCTCAACCGATTAGGAAACCACCACGAATCCAAGAGATTACATGAGTTGGACTCTTTCCTAAATGGTTATCTATTATTGTAAAGAATCCTATCAAAATAGGAATCCTGTAAATCTGTTGTACCCTTAATGCATATATATACAAGTTCCTCTCTTTTGTTAACTTAACGAAGAAGTGACAATTTCTTCAATACCTTAGTTAAGTTTACATGGTATCAAAGCATTCTTAGGAGAGTTCCTATTTGATCCTCATGGCCTCTTCTCCATTTCCTAATGTTATGAACCTCATTAGCATCAAGTTGGATCGTGACAACTCTCTCCTATGGAATAGCCAGTTCATACATATTCTTCGGGTGAACAAACTAATGGGCTCTGTGGATGGTTCCTTGCTATGCCCTCCCCAGTTTCTCAAAGATGATAATGGGCAGCCAACCACCACTATTGATTCAGCTTACGAAAGCTGGAAAGAACGTGACTCTCTCGTTCTTCTATGGATTAATGCTACACTAACAGCACTTGTGTTACAACGTGTTGTTGGTCTTCAAACCTCACACAGTTGCATGAGGTTTGGTTGTGAGTCGAGAGCCTTCATCTTATTCAATCTCACTCCTGGGTACTACAACCGAAACAACAATTTCAGTATCTTAAGAAAAGGAGGTATGTCCATCACCGATTTTTTGGACAATGAAGGGAATTGCTAATTCCTTAGAGGCTGTGGTCCAACCGGTTTCTAATTATGACTTGTGTAACCAAGTCCACAATGGTGTTGGTCAGGAGTACGATCCCATCCGTACCTCGGTCCTCAATTGTGACTCTCCCATAAAATTTGGTGATCTTTTTGGTCAACTGCTCACTTTTGAATTCCCCTTAGCTTCACATTCCATGAACAACTCGGATACACCGTCCACGACTCTCTTTACTAATAGTCTAATAGTGCATCGCAACCCTACTCTCAAGGTCGTGGACATAGTTGTTAAAGGGGTTGCCTAGGCGACCAGGCACTCTGTTGGGCTCAGGCGACTAGCCGCCTAGGCGGTCATTATTAAAAATCTGATATATGTTATATATTACTATCTAAAGATATAAAAATTTATTTTATTTGAATATGGTAGTTTGGTAAACAAAAAACATGTTATTTGTATATACTTCTCATGTCTTTTATTATATAATATAATATATTATTGTATATTCAACAAAAAAAAAGTTTGTTGATAGAAGAAAAAGGAAGAGATGGGTGGTGTCAAGTATGTTTCCCTCATTTTAACCCATTCTCTCTCGCTCAATAAGTTGATCAATTAGAATGGTCTCTCTCCCTCTATTTGTGGATGGACCATATGGTCTCCATTTATTTTGTGCATGGTTGTTAAAGGGTTGCATAGGCAACCTGACATACAACTAGGCTCAGGGCGGCCCAATGGCCAATAACAAAAAAGGCCTTTAAAGTCCCCAAGTTCCTTATAAGACCTCCAAAACTCTCATAACCTCATATTTAAAGGTGTCTTTTATAATTTAAATAAGTGTAGGCCCCATAATTATATATTTTACATATTATATCTTTTTTATATTACTTTTCTTGAGTATAATCGAGAAGAAAGGGGATTAAGAAGTACATCCTCTTCCTTTCTCCCTCATCTCTTCTCTCTCCTATTCAGTGCCACATTGATTGTCGGGTTATTTTTCTATTTTTATTCAATCCAACACACTCCCTCATCTCGTTTCTCTCTCTCTTGTTTGACTGTCACTGTGTAAACTGTTGTTTCTTTTCTTTCTATATTTTATCTCTCACAATCCCTCTCTCCCCCTTTTAACAGTCATTGTAGACTATTTTTTGTTACATTTTTTTTAAATTTCCAACACCTGAAATCTCCCTTTATTATTCCTAGAACTGTCTCCAAGGATAGTTCTATCAAAGTGCATCTTGACAATGGAGATTTAGCAATTTATATGAATTACAGGGTCCCTTATTCAAGGTAATGCATCATACAGAGATCTCATATTGGGGGAAATTTTTGTAGCAAATAGTTCATCAAGCGACGCCTCAGGCTACCACCTCGGGCAGCCATGGGGCCTATCACCTCAAGTCGACTTGATAACCATGGTCATGACACATGTCATGATCATGGCCATTCAAATCATTACCGTGATCGTGGTCGAGCCTGCCACGGTGGAGGCCAGGGAAATCATCATCACGAAGCATTCCATATGGCTCCTATTGCAAAATCCATCTCCACCAATACTTATCAGATTTGCATCCGAGTGGGCACAATGCCCTAGATTGTTTTCATCGCCTTGATCTCTCTTATCAAGGTCACCAACCACCTCAAAAGCTTCAAGCTATGGTTGCATCTAAATAGGCCTCCTCAACATGGTATACTAAAACCGAGGCCTCGAATCATGTTACTGTTGATCTAAGTAATCTTTCTCTACACTCCGAGTATGATGGGCCTGACAGTTTTGCCATTAGTAATGGTAAAACTCTTCCTATATCTCATGTGGACACAACCAAGCTTTCCCATAACCATAATTTGCTTCATCTTGATCATGTACTCCATGTCTCTAACGTGAAAACTAACCTTATATCAGTGTCCCAATTTACAAAAGATAATAATTGCCACTTTATCTTCACTGATTCTGATTTTAGGAAAATTCCACGGGGAGGACCCTCTTTCAAGGAAAAATTCGTGATTGCCTATATCCTATTCAGCTTCCTCTTCCTCCATTGAGTCATTCTCCTTCGGCCCTCCACATGGTTCGGCTTAGTAGTTCTGTTTGGCATCATCACATTGGTCACCCGGCCTCGCCCATTATGGCTGGTTTATCTAAGCAATTGTCTATATTTGGATCGTCTAAACTTTCTCTTATTTATTCCTCTTGCCAAATGGGGAAGAGTTCTTGTATACCATTTAGCATGTTTGAGTTTGTCACTAGTTTTCCTCTTGAACTTGTTCACACAGATGTGTGGGGACCTGCTCCAGAATTATCAATAAAAGACTATAAATTTTATGTTAGTTTTATCAATGATTTTAGTCGATACTGTTGGATTTTTCCTCTTCAATTCAAATCTGAAATTTACGAAACCTTTGTTCACTTTAAAGCTCTCGTGGAAAATATGTTTGGTAGAAAGATTAAATCTCTTCAAACTGATGGAGCGACAAATATACAAGCTTTCGTTTTAAAACTTTTTTGTCTTACTCTGGCATTTCCCATCGTATTTCCTGTCCCCACACTCCGCAACAAAATGGCCTCGCAGAGTGCAAGCACCGTCACATTGTTGAGATTGGTCTTACACTCCTCACCCATGCTCAACTTCCTTCTTGCTTTTGGTTTGATGCGCTCGCCACCACTGTGTTTTTAATTAATCGTCTTCCAACACGTGTGCTTGCCAATATATCTCCCTATGAAAAGTTATTTCAGCAACCGCCCGATTATACACACTCTTGTGTAGCTTTGGTTGTGTTTTTCTGGTCCTTTGTACCTACATGACCAATAAGCTTACTCCTCATACTTAGAAATGCGTCTTTCTTGGGTACAGTCTTAACCATCGTGGTAATAAATGCATGTATATTTGCACGGGTCGCATTTATCTTTCCAGGCACGTTATCTTTTATGAAGATCATTTTCCATTTGCTGAAAAAGATTTGGCCCACCCATCCAATGGACCGATTGAGGAATCCTCCCCCACCATTCTTGGCCCTGTACCTCAAGCCACCCCCCTTACCATTATGGTCCCTACCCCTTCATTGCCATCACAAAGTTCCTCCCCCAACCCGACCTCTACCTCTACACCTACCCCAATGGTCCCTCATGCCTATAGTACAATACCCGAGCCCCCCGCCTTCCTTACCACCCATGCCCTTGACTGACCAACATCACCCTTATGTTACCCGTTCAAAATCAGGTATTTTTAAACCAAAAGCCTAGACTTCCTTCACTTGTTACCCACTGCCAACAACTCTCTTTTCACCTATCACTATGGTTGAACCGAGCTCCTATACCCAAGCCGTCAAATATCCGGAATGGAGGGCTGCTATGTCACATGAATTCGATGCCCTACAGAAACAAGGGACTTGGTCTCTTGTTCCAATGCCATCTGACAAGAACATTGTCGATTGTTGTTGGGTCTACAAAGTCAAACAAAAGTCTAATGGATTTCTTGAGCGCTACAAGGTGCGTCTAGTTGCCAAGGGCTTTCACCAGCAACCCGAAGTGGACTATACTGATACCTTCAGTCCCGTTGGTAAACATGCCACTATTCGGATCGAATTAACTCTTGTTGTCTTACAGTTCATAATGGATGGCCCATTCAACATATGGATGTTCACAATGCCTTCCTTCACGGCATTCTCTCTGAGGAGGTCTTTATGACCGAGCCCCAGGGCTTCACGGATCCAACTTGGCCTACACATGTTTGTCGATTACATAAATCCATCTACACTTCTACGACGGACTCAAGCAATCTCCCCAGGCTTGATTTTAACGCCTCACCGATTGTTTACATGGCCTTGACTCTACTAGCGCTCCTCTGCCAACACCTTTCTATTTATTCGGCGTTCGGGTGATAGTCTCGTTTTCTTTCGCTATATGTTGATGATCTCATTGTTACAAGAAATCAAGCTTCGACCCTCCATTTTCTTCTTGGCAAACTCAATCATCTCTTTGCCATGAAAGAACTCGGATCCCTTCACTACTTTCTTGGCATCGAAGATCATCGCATGCTCAATGCTCTATATCTCTCTCTCAATCCAACTATATTCGTGATTTGATCACTCGAGCTAAAATGGATGGTGCTAAACCCATTAGCTCACCCGTAGCAGCGAGCTTCAAGTTGTCGCGACTAGATGGAGATTTGATAGCCGATGTAACAGAATATCAAAGCATTGTCGGTGCTTTACAGTATGTCACTCTCACTCACCTCGACATCACCTTAGTAGTCAACCAAGTGTGTCAATTTATGCACTCTCCTCAGTCCACTCATTGGGCTGTCGTGAAACATATCCCTCAGTTTCTCAAAGGATCTCTTACTTATGGAACTATTATTCAACAAGGTGCGCTTCTCGGTTACATGCATATTTTGTTGCTGATTGAGTGAGTGATTCGGATGCCTGGCGATCCACCTCTGGTTATGGTGTGTTTCTTGGGTCCAGTCTTATTGCCTGGGGTGCCAAGAAGCAAGTGACAGTTGCTTTCTCAAGTACTGAGTCTGAATTTCGCTCCTTGGCACATACCGCCACTGAGTTAGCATGGATTTGAATGATTCTACTCGACCATGGAATCTTCCTCAAATCTCCGTCAACCATTACGGTGACAACATTAGTGCATTGTCTTTGGCCTCGAATCTGGTCTGTCATGCCCGCACGAAGCATGTTGAGATAGATTACCAACTTTTTCATGAAAAAGTGGTTCGTGGTGATCTAGATGTTCGTTTCGTGAATTCAGTTGATCAAGTTGCCGATATCTTTACTAAGGGCCTCAGCACGTTACGCTTCAAACTACTCCAGTCCAAGCTTCAAGTCACGGAAGTGCCACAGTGCTTGCAGGGGCATGTTAGCATATCAAGAAAGATCTCTTCCGACAATCAATCTCCACTGGTTAAGGAACCTATGGTGGCGTATCCAGCATGATATCATCCGAAAATCAATCTCAACCGATTAGGAAACCACCACGAATCCAAGAGATCACATGAGTTGGACTCTTTCCTAAATGATTATCTATTATTGTAAAGAATCCTATCAAAATAGGAATCCTGTAAATCTGTTGTACCCACTTTAATGCATATATATGCAAGTTCCTCTCCTCCGTTAACTCAACAAGGAAGAGACAATTTCTTCAATACTAGTTAAGCTTACACCCATAAACAGGACTAACTCAATGTATGGATACATGGTGTAGAACATCAAGAAATCCAAAATTATTTAATTGGAAATTCAAATATTTCAGCATACACGCATATAATCTTGCAATATTTACATATAAACACATTTATCTACCAGCATCAAGGCACTTCCACGATCAAGCAGAAGTTTCATGTACGCACAAATTATAAGCATCACATCGTACCATCCATGAATACCCATTTTACATATAAGAACCTAATAATATTTCAGAGATCAAAACTGGAAAAACACAAAAATCTGAAATACCCAAGTCTCAGAAAAGAAGAATAATGCAGAGATGATATGATAATGATCGATTCTTTACCCGAGAAGCAGAGAAACTAGATAAGATATGATGGACTCTTTAGGGTTACTGATTGGTTTTGGAAGAAATATCATCAGTTAAGAAATGGGGTTTGTGTGCAGCGTGTGGCCACACCCATAAATGGAAACACAAGTGGTGCTTCGCCGAATTACCATAATCATGCTGCTTTAAAGCCTAGGAAATCGCCACCCCTACGCTTCCATAGCTCTTATCACCATAGAACGGTTGAAGTCATTTCCAATGGGGGTGAGGAGAAAGACCTGAGTTGGGATCATATTCAATCGCGATTGAACTCGCGAGAGTTCAATTGCACCCACAGGTCAACATGTGTCTCTTTTAACACTTGTTAACTATTGTTAAGTCTAACAAAAAAAAACTATGGTTAAGATTCATTAATCCTTAAGAGTTCAATAATCTAATATTGGTTTTGAAAAAATATTAACCATAAAGGTTAAAACTTGTTAACCAAAGTTAGAAAGGCAATTAAAAGGGCTTTATGAGTACTATTGAACTCCGAACTCTAAAGAGAGGGAGTGAACCTTTGTATTAAAACTCGGCGGGTCGACCAAAAACTCGGCCGAGTCGAGTCGATTAGGTTTCAAGCTAACTCGATTAGGTTTCAAGTTAACTCGATCAGATTTGTTTTCATTGGAAAGATCCAAGAGTAGCGAGTGGAATCATCAGTAAAGAGCACATAATAGCGATATCCAGAGACAGAAGAAATAGGAGACATCCAAACATCTGAGTAAATTAAAGTAAATGGTTCGGTGGAACGATGTTCTTTATTAGAAAAAGGTAACCAGGTGGACTTGCCTAAAGCACAATCCTTACAAAAATGTGATTTACTAAAAGAAAATAAACCTAAACAATTTTTGCGAGATAAAAGCTGAAGAACACGCTCTGATGGGTGGCCGAGACGATGATGCCACAAGGTAAAAGACTTAGTGGAGGCAGAGAAAGCATAAGGAGAGTGACTTGGTTTGATAGGGTACAAACCATCATCACATCGGCTCTGAAAGAGAAGAGAACTTGACTGTAAGTCACGAACAGTAAATCCAAAAGGATAAAATGTAAAACTTGCAGAATTTTCTCAGGTAAATTGTCCCACAGAGAGAAGATTTTTGCGAAGATTCAGGACATGAAGAACATTAGATAGGGGATATAAACATCGACCAGCAGAAAGGGAAAGTTTACCAGTTTGGGCGATAGGGAGAGAATCACCATTACTCAGTTGGACATGATCTGAACCACCATAGTCAGATCTGTTGGTCATTGAACGAGCATCACCAGTCATGTGATTTGTTGCGCTTGAATCTGGGTACCAATTTGGGTCAATTTGTGATGCTATCTGGAGTCCAGCAAAGGGAACAGAGATGTCCTCATCATTGTTATGGTTGCGATAGCGATTGTAACAGGTGGCTGCCGAGTGACCAAATTTGCTACAGATTTGGCATTGAGGTGTAGAATATGGTGAAGGTCCGAGAAGGCCATGTTGATAGGTACTGCGACTACGACCACGATAACCCCTGCCTCCTCTATGAAAGTTATAGAAATGATTGTAGGGAGAGTTAGAGGAGTCTGATGAAAACCCACGACCTCTATGGCCTTGACGACCACCACGATTATTATAGAAGGAATGGCCTCCTCGATGATGATTGGAATTGCTACGAGAGGTGAGAAGAGCACTGGTAGAGGGGCTGTTGAGGACTTGTGGATGGGCATTCTGGGAATCAAATGAGAGGATACGAGCCCGCAGATCAGAGAAGGCGGGCAAGGGTGGGAAGTTGAGAATGGTTGTGACAAGCATTGTATAGTCAGGGCCTAGACCTCGAAGAACAGAGGTAACAAGATCTGCATTGGCAACAGGTTGGTTGATGGCTACTAGTGCATCTAAGATGGATTTGCACTTTGGAGATATTCAGAGATACTTTTGGATCCTTTAGTGATGGAAAGAAGTTGGAACCAAAGATGGGTGGCATTGGTAAGTGAGTAATGAGAGAAGTTTTGTTGAAGGCACTGCCATATATCGTGAGATGTGGACAGACCAACAACTTGAGAGAGAACAGGTTCAAATAAGGTTGCATTGATGAGGCTAATGAGGGTTTGATCAGTTTGGAACCAGGTAATATAGGCAGGGTTTGGTGTTTATGAAGAATCAGGAGAAGTGAAAAATGGAGGAGGACATGGGTAAGTTCCATCTATAAATCGCCAATAATTCTAGCCCAAGAGAAATAGTTTAATCTGACTTTGCCATAGAAGAAAATTTGTTTCAGTGAGTTTGATTGAGACAAGAGTTGCAATGTTAGGGAGGGTAAGAGAGGGTATTAGAGTAGGGGTCGATCCAGATGCAGGTATGGAGGAAGAAGAGTCGGCAGCCATGGTGAAGAGGAGTAAACCGGAAAGAAGAAGAGCTGCGGAAAAAAAAAACTTAAGCCAACGTCTGAACGGAACCTTGCTCTGATACCATAATAGGGCTTGAGCAGAAGATGATCTTCTTGTATTGAGGTGGTCAGTTTTATAGAATATTACAGACTAAGAATCCCTTATATCATTGGATTGATTGATACAAAAACAGAAACATATAGATGGCAGTAACTAAATATGGTTAGTATGACTCTGCAGATCTTCTCCCATGGGTGTCTTGGTCAATATTCTCAAAAGAAAATGCATATTTTCCACTGACAAGACAAAACTTCCAAAGTGCTGGACATTATAACTCTCCTCAAAAGAATGGAACCTGGGAGAATTCAGCATTCAAAATGAGTAATTTTAGTATCTGCATTGCTTTGATCGATCTGCATCGCTCAAATTGGAAACCTCTCCACTTTCTGTGTTTGGTGATTTCAAGCGCTTTACTCTATCCAATCAAATCAATCAACGCAAAACCACAGCCAAATCGATCCCTTTTTTTTTTCTTGCAGATTACAAAAATGAAGTTCAAATTCAGGAACAACAAGAAGAGCAAGGAATCAAATGGCAAACATTCAAATAACATATTTTCCTCTACCAAAAACAAAATCCCTAGAAGCAATTATCATTGTGGAAACAGCAGAAATCAAATACAATAAGGGGAAAGATGAGAACCTGGCGAATTGCAAAGACCAATAAAAATACTGGCAGATCTTCTCAAGAATAGTGGTGCTTATCTCCGGGAACGTGACTTCTCCATGCTGTGTTTCAGAGAGACTCCCTGTCAAGTAGAAATCTGTCGTTAGAAGGAAATCCCAAAAAAGAAACCCTAATTACTACTAATTACTACTAATTAAAAGAGAGCCTTTGGTGGTCCACGTGGAATTTCGGGAGGGATTTTAGAGACCATTACCTTTGCAAGAGATTTTTTTCCCTGGCATCCCTTTAATCCTGAGCCTTTCGCTATTCGTACTTGCAGACGCAACTATTCATCTCTTTTCCTGGCATCCCTTTTCATTATTCATGCTTACAGACTCAACTGTTCACCCTAATAACCGAGAGAGAGCTTGGATGGAAGGTCTCGAACCAGTAATCCAGGCCTCCTCTATTTCTTTCTATCATTCAAACGGCACACACCCTTTCGCCTCCGTCGCACCTGCAGGCACACCACGAGACGGCTTGCATTTTAAGATTTAGGCTCTCCAGAGCGTTACAATTCCTCCCCTCAAACCATTGGGTTCGTCCAATCTTTCCAACTGTTATGTCGTCCCTCAAACCATCGTGCCTGTTCAAGATTCGTTATAAACTAAATTTACAACTGCATTCCTTATTTCTTCAATTAATCCAATCTTTTTCATTTCTGTGCTCTCCTCTCAATTTTGAAGCTCTCTGTTTCATAGCTAATTTGTGCTCTCCTCCTACTCGAATATTTATTTGGATATTTTATGCTGTAAAGCTTTTGTCGGTGAAGTTCAAGTCATCGGTGAGGTTTCATTCGATCTATCGCGTCTTAAGAGGACCACAGACGAAATTAACAAAAAAATTGCTTCCCGTTGTTCATGAAAATGGTTCAAGGAATGTTTTTTTTTGTCGGGTTATCTTGAGAAACTTGGAGGTTGTCGATCCTATCCAAGTTTTACTCAGTTTGATTCTGGGGGAGATAGTCTATCATCTCCTAATAAATTTATTTTTTGGAGTACGCATATAGGGATATACTCATATATTGCCGCCATATGCCATACTATCAGCTTCAGGGCTCCTCCTTCATGTGATGATGAAGTATTAAAAATCCGGTTCTCACCCATGAGGTCACCACGTGCCCGGATTGACACCCCTAAACCGTGGTTAAGATTCACTCACTCATCCGTGGTTTTTTTTTTAAATATTAATTCTTTTTTGAAAATTAAAAAAAATAAGAGCTTTTTTAATATTAAATTTTTTTTTTAATATCACCCCTTAAGGTCACCACGTGTCCCTTTTGACACCTCTTCACCGTGATTAAGAATCACATGAGAGGATACGAGCCCCCAGATCGGACATAGGGGTCTTAAGATCTTCAATGGTAAGTTTGTACAGAGCTTCCATAATTGAGTCTTTCGAGGACCCCTGAACACCAACAACAGTGGATATCCGCTTGTCCATAGAGGTTGATGATAGGGAAAAAGAGAAGACTAATCGAGAAAGGTAAGAAAGGGGAGCTAATGGGGACACTAAGAGGTGGGGAAAGACCCACTGTTGCCGGAGATCAGAAAGGGTCTCCGGGAAAACCCGGAGAAAATCTCACCCAAAATAAATAGTTGGGTGGAATTCATCTTATAATAACCACTATTCAATCATACTAACAAACACTCCCCGATGAAAGAAAAATGAAAAAAAAGAAAGTAAAATAAATAAAGGGTGATGCTACGAGCACACCATTTTACTTACTGGACACCATTTATATTACTTATTAATTGGACACCATTAAAATATAATAAATTCTACGAGTACACTAAGAGTAAAAAAATACCTAAAAATTTTCTATTTATACATTATTTTAAGGGAAATACTTTTTTCCGCACGCACCTCTATATCCTCCTACGTGTCCTTTTTTAACTCTCACTAATAGTGGTTAAGATTCACTTACCTTTAGAATTCTTTCATATAACCTTAGTTTTTAGAAGAAAAAAAATATAAGAAATATATTAACCTTAAAAATACTAACCTTAGGTAGATTGAGCTTAACCATAGTTAAAGGGGCTATATAAGCTACCATGTGTCAATTTTAGCACCCATTAACTGTGGTTAAATTAACTCATCCTTAGGGTTCACCCATATAAGTCGCCATGTGTCCAATTTTATTGAAAGACTACCTTGGTAGCCCTGAGACCTAAGATTATCAATATAAACAAATAAGCACAAAACATATAAAAGGAGACAACATATAAAAGGAGACGAAAAGAGATATAAAAGGAGAAGATATTGAGAAGATTATTTCTATAAAAGGAGAAGACTATTTGTTAGGAGAGTTTTTAGTAAGGATTTAGGGAATTGGGGTGTGGGTGCACATACAAATACAAACTATAAAAAAAAAATAGAAATTACTTTTTTAAATGGTGTCCAGTAAGTAAATAGTTATGTACTCGTAGCAGCACCATAAATAAAATAGTAAAGTAAATTTTAAGATATGTTTACCATTTTCCTTATAGAAATGGATATGTGACCGACTTTTGACTTCTCCCAAGTCATAGAAATTGCTGTGAAAACTATTCAAACGCTAACCTTCTTTCACGTTCACATTGCTCCTCATACGAGAGAAGATAAACGCATAATCCATTCATTCTTTTCGTGATCTTTCTCTGTGGTTTGATTTGCTCCCTAGGTTTTCTTATGCTATGAGATCTTCTGATTTCTTCTCCGCTTCCAAATTTGTTTTGAGAGAAATTCAAGATCATATCAGAGACAATGGCGATCCTTCAAAATTCAAATGCCTCCATCACCTTCTCGAAACCTCTCGTCAGTTAGGGTTCTTACTAGCTCTCAGATCAACAATGTCTTCTAACAAGAATTTCTCAGCTTTCGATTCGAACGGATGCTTTTCCTTCAACTACAAATAATTATTCGAATGCAGGCGAAGCAGCTCCTTAAGGCTCAATGACAGATATACGAAATGAGGAAACGGGCTGAACTGAAGGCAGCAGAGTGAGAGATCGAGAGGCCATGGGAGGTGGTCGAGAGAGCCCCGGCATTGATCTCGGTGAGAGCAATTGAAGGCATTGGCTGATCGGTTCAAGAGGCCTGGTGGGTATGATTTGTGGTCTGAGACTGTAGATTGGTTTCCTTCAGCGAGGTTTTTCCCTAAAGGGGTTGTTCATAGCATTAAACCGTATGGGAGTATTGCTGGTGCTTCTGGTTCTGGCAATTCTCAAGTTCCGGAGGGAGTCTCTTTGCAGAAGCTAGAACTAGCAGGTCAATGGGGAGAGGAAGAAATGGGTTTAGGAACCTAAATTAAGGAGCTCTTCTGAACAGAAATTAAGCGGGGTCAAATGTTGAAGGAAAAGCTGGAAGCAGTGATGCCATTTTAAGGAGAGATAGTCGAGTTGAGGAGAATTCTTCTTATTCGAAGAATTTGAGGGCTTTGGGTAGGATAGGGTGACAAGCTTTGAAGCATCAGATATTGTTGATGGGAGGCAAAGGTCAGGGGGTATCTATGGGGGCAGAGCTAGAAATGGTTCTCTTCATGGGGGATTGAGGAACAAGGGGAATAGAAGAAGGTTTGGATCTGGGGATTCAATTCAGGGAAAGTTGCATTTGATACAGGAAGAGTAGAGATGCCTTTTGTTAACAATGACAGATACAAGAGTGGTGGTTGTCTGTTGGGAAGGGTTCACGGAGATCAAAAGCTTCACACTCTGAACAAGTCTTCAATATGAGTTTGCAACGTGATGGAAGTTATGGATTCTAAACGAACAACCAAGATCATAACTTGAACACAGGGTCTGAAAATGCATTTTAACTTGATCTATACTAGTTTGAGCAACCATCAGATTGATGGGTAAATATGGAAAAGATTTGTCCAAGAGGTGCAAATTGGTTGGACTGGCAAGAGAGTCATTTGTAAGGAGGAAAGTTGCGATCAGTTTCTTCTTGTAGGCAGTGGCTAATGCTGTGGAAACTTCTGAATGAGTCTGCAAAACCTTTTTGGTAATGATTTCCAACCCTTGATAGTTGATTCTGAGTTTGTATCATTTCCTTTATGTGATTCCTTAGTGATCACGAATGTAAGGTAGTGTGCATAAGTAGGAAACTAGCCGTTTAAAGTGGGATGGAACCTATGTTACATAAAATTTGATCCCTGAGATAGATGGGTATCAATCCTTGGAAGATGAATTTTTTTTTTATCGATAATCCTTGGAAGATGATTGGGGCATGATCATTCAGTATTCAAAGATGCATGTGTGTAAATTCACTATATTTAGTTGTAGACTGATTTTCCTAGTACCCTCACTAACTTGGGTCCTGGGCTGCTTGTTAACATGGGTCATTCCATGCTACATCTTATTATTATTATTTTTGGTTTCTCTTTCTTGTTTCTTATATATTTTAAGGGTTATAATTGTGTGCTCTAGACCATTGCAAAAAATGTTTGTAATTAGGTTCTATGCCAGAACTTGGAATGATTTTTTTTTATTAAACCTGTATTCAGCCAAATCCTGAAAACATTGGGAGCCTAGCTTCAAAACAGCGAATTCATTCATCTGTTCTACTGGATTAACTTTCCTTGTGACATTGATAAAGAAGACATGCACTCAGATGTATATTTATTTTATCAGTAAATCATATATATATATATATAAATGAGAAGCGAAGTAAAACAGATACAACCAGGGGACCACACAAGATCGTGAGCCAAGAGGCTAGAGAAAACAAAGTGCTAAGCGGGAAAGAAAGAAACATAGTTATAATACACAGAGCTATCCTTATAGTAGATAGGGAAAGACTCGAAAGAGCATGACACCGAAAGCCCTGCTTTGCAAAAAAAAAAAGGGTCACCCTAAAAGGCTAAAACTAAGGACACCGCATCCTCTAGGTCCCTCACTAAACACCAGTCCCGAATGCATCGGCGGATCCCAACACAAACCCTATGGGGAGAGGAGGTCGTGTTGTCAAATACCTTATGATTCCTCTCGTTTCAAATTGACCACGAGATCGCGCCCGATAAGAGAGGCCACAACTCGGAAAATGAACATCTAACCTCACCGATAGCCAACAGGATAAGAAGCCCTGAAAGGAACCCGAAATGTATATTTGTTTACACAACTTTTCATATTGGCTCGTCATCTATTAGAATTTCCATCATTAATGTGTTTTCACCTCTTTCATAGAGAAATTCACACGTGACATCAATTCTTGCATAATACGGTGAGACTGCTCACACGTGCACTATAGTTTTGGTTTTATGTAGCCAATTTATTTGTGGAGAAGACATTATTTTATGTGCTGTTAAATGATCCCGACTAATGAAGAGGGGAGTTGGAGGAATTGCTTCCCGATTTTGATAGGAACTTAGGAAACCCCAAGAACAATCTTTTTAAAGAAAAAACACCAAGAAAATTGAAATTGAGATCTAGATAAGGTTTTGTGAACGTACATCTTATTAAAAGTACAATTTTCTTTGTGCTTTTTATAGAACCTAAAGCGAGCGAGCGTGTCCTGTGTCAGCATGTGGACACTCCTAGCTGGTGTGACTCATATCAGAAAATCGATGCATTTGGGATACAAATAGATACAAACATTAACATGCATGAGACCTATTAATTTTTAGTGTGTTATATGGAAAATGGCATACAACTGCATATAAATAGTGTAAATTTCAGCAAATTCTTTTTAAATCTCATCATTAGAAAAAAAATACCGATAGGAAAGAGGGGAAAATCTATGATCCATCTGTTTTTAATATACATTAAGAAAGAATATAGGGAATTACCGATCCATATAATAGAAAAGAAAATTAGAGAGAGAGTGAGAGAAAAAGAGGAATGTAGGTGTCAATGGGCTGAATTCAAACCACAAAAACCTCTTTTAAATTAATCATCTTTGAGTAACATTAATTTTTAGAATTAATATATGTGCACAACTTCATTAATTTATAATCTATTTGCCTTAATTAATGTCTTATTTATATTTTTTGATGAATTATAGTTTGTAATACATTACTTAGTATTTTGTGTAGTAATTTTACTTTATTTATTTAATTAATTTTTTTTAATCTAATATAGTATTATTCACATAACATTTAAAGTGTAATAATTTTTACAATAAAAAATTAAAATATCCTCTCACATTGGCAAATCTTTTTTTTTTCTTTCTGATATTGACACCCTTGTCTATGTCTGTGCAACATATCCAACGAGTAATCATCATAACATATTTGATTATGTTTGTTATTGTGGAACAGATCCAATTCTTCTGCGTAATTTTGCTACGATCATATAGATTCGGATTCTTATCGGGTAAATCCAAACATGTATATATATATACTAGAAAAAACCTCATGCAAATACACGGGTGTTGAAAGAAAATGAATAAACGAAAAATGTGATCAGAAAAAATTAAAAATAGAAAGTAAGAAATTAATATAAAAATAAAATAGAAGAAAAATGATGATAGTTTAGACATCTCTTGTGAGATTTTTTATATGTATCCTATTAAAAGTAGCTAATTTAATCATTTAAAAATTCATAATTTTATTGTTATATATAAAATTTATCTTATTATTATATAACTTCAAGAAAGTAAGTTTGCATCATTATCAAAAAAAATTTATCTCACCTCATCTAAAAATTTAATGTGTCAAAATTATTTAAAAGTTTTAGAGATGATGATATTTCATGTAAATAAATAAGTTCTTTAAATAATTATATTTAAATAATTAGTTATTATAAAGAAAAGTTTACATAGAAGAGAAAATGTTAATCTCTTCTTATTCTTCAACCTCAAACAACATCTAATTAAACTTTTTTCTAGTGGGACTCATTTTAACACTACCACTGATTTGCATAATATAACAAAATGCAAAATAAAAATAAAATAGAGATGCCATGTCAAGAAACTCAATTTCTTATACAATATTTATTAATTAGAGAGTTAATATAATTAATTATAACCTAAGTAAATCAATATAATTTATATATAAGGAGAGATTTAGGGTAGACTATTATTTTAGGAAAGATCTATTTCCTTAGTTTATTATTGTTAATTTTTTTTTTACAATTAATTGAGAAATGAAGAACTTTAGATGAAACCACTTGACACTTTAACAACAATGAATATCAAGAATAATTTGAATTTCATTTTTTACTCCTCATATAAATGATAACGTGAATCTCATTAATTTTAGTGAGAATAATCTATACTATTTCAAATCACTACTGCAAGAGAAAAATAGAAGACCCAAAATAGTGCCTAAAATGCACTAATACTCTGTCAAAGCTCCATGTAGAGATCCATAAGTATAAAGATAAGTAATGCCAAAACCAGAACCTGACAGCTTCCAATAGCATCGAATCACCCAAAATATAGTACCCGAAAATGCACTCATGCCATAATGCACCCAGACTTAAAAACTTCGTAATAGCCGCCATGAAAACAAACTTCTTAAGCTTTTTACTCTAGATGTTCCAATGTTTAGGAAAAACCTCTCTGTTGAACCATACTAACTAAAATGCACAACATGCCAAATCCTTACATGTTTGAGAATGAAAAGTGTCTTGTGGATTTGTCTACTATTTATAGGGGATTAGAGAGAAGGTAGACCAAGAGTTAGAAAATTTGAGGGTGGTAGATGTTACAATTTAATTAATTGCAATTAAAGAATGAGAATGTGGAGGGAAGGAAGAAGAGACCCTTAGACTTTATATTTTTAATAATTTAAATATTACAACTTAATTAGTTGCAATTAAAGAGTAGAATAGAGTAAAAATATATTTATTGTTACAATTTAATTAATTGTAATTAAAAAAAATAGAATGTGAGTGGGTGAAGATGAGCAATTAACCCATCACTTAATTAGGAAGGAAGAACAATAATTATAAGGATGACGTGACGTTTTCTCATTGGATCAATTAGAAGATATGTTGCATGAACCAAAATAGAAAATAGAAGCCAATGAGATATGCCACGTGGAACCAATCGGCATATAGTATTAGTATATATATATACTAGTAAACACCCCGTGCCATGCACGGGAAAGTAGATCCTAATTGATGGCATAACGAATAAAATGCAAGTGTAGTGATATAATAATGTGCATTAAGTGTAGTGATGTATTGCCTAAAGATTAAAGAATTCTAATAAAATGTTCTGGGACATGATGTCTAAACACTGGATCAAATCGCGAGAATCTATAAAATGATAAATTAAATGTTTTCTTTCTTTTTTTTTGTAAAATTAAATTCTATCTTAAGTTTAACATGATGTATATAAGATACAATAATCACGAGAGAGAATCTATAAAATGGGAAATTAAATTTTATTTTGAATTTATAATGATGAATAAAAGATACAATAAGAAGGAAAAAAAATAGAATATAATTGCACTCAATATGATGCAGCCAAATGAAATTCAAGCGTATTTCTCATCTTTCCATCTTCCCATATATTCACACCATTTTTGTTTGAAAGAGAAAATAGAAAAATAGAGTGAAAACCCCAATTCATCATACCCTTGATAGTAAGTGCCATATGTTGGGAAAAGAGAAAGATGAAGACCCACAAGTGACTTATTTTCCATTGCGTGGAAGCATTCACTAATGCA
Organism: Tetracentron sinense; assembly: GCA_015143295.1. Classification (NCBI taxonomy): domain Eukaryota; kingdom Viridiplantae; phylum Streptophyta; class Magnoliopsida; order Trochodendrales; family Trochodendraceae; genus Tetracentron; species Tetracentron sinense. Next base: position 10,016,237 of record CM026557.1, on the reverse strand, counting down.
AATATGTTTAATGTTGTTTGATTCCTGTCAGCTACAGAGCACTAAGCCACTTGATTGATTAAATGGTGGTTGTGTTCTTGGTTGGGTTGGGGGTTTGATTTTGGAGTGGCGATGGCAGCTATGGGTCCGGATCAATAGCTGAATCATCAGTGGCATAAATGGTGTACACAGAATACTGCTCACATGTCAAGCAGTGTTGAGAAATAAACTTTAGTTTGTTGGTGTGATTCTGTACACTAATTCTGCAAGTATGAACTATAGTGGTTGTAAGGTCTTTGAATTAAAGTCCCCCATAACTGTTGAGCATGGTATCCCATAAACCACTAAGCTTTCAAATGATGATATAGGTTCCATCCTATGTATTTCGATCACTGCTGCCTCTAAGATGCAAAAACAGTTTTTTGGCCCAATTAAACCTTAATAGTACAGTTGCATCTAAATGCTAAAAAATACTATGACACAAACCCGGACTGTTTGATGATAATTTCATTCATGAATTTATTATTATTCAAGTTGGTTGGTCTCCAAAGAAAATGGAAAAATAAATAGCGGTGATGGAAAAAAAACATAGTTTAATAGGCAGCCTCAATTTGGATGAGTGAAAACAACCATTGATTGGGTGCTTCGTAGTATTTTGCATGCTACCACACACACATTTTAATTAAAAGAAAAAGGAAAGCTTCGGAAGAAAGGGAACAAATCCACTCTTCTACTCTTTAATTGGACGAATCCTCAAGCAAGAAAGAGGCAAGAGCCCTCCATCATACTACTACTCCTACAAGATAAATAGCGAACGACTGTTGATCTATATATTACTCTATAATTGTTGATATCCAGAAGCATGCCCATGTTGGATTGAGTTCCTCCTCATAAAGAATGGCAGGCCTAAAAACCTACAAATCAAATCATGAAAATATAAGGAACCATTTTAGGTAAAATGATTTGTAATAGGTAGAGACAATAAACAAAGAAAATGGGACAATTCAAGAACATTACCTGAAGGCAATCAGAGTTCTCTACCTCTTTACGAATAACATTGAGAACTGAATCAATTAATGCTACACCTCAAGTCTAAGGCCTCTTACCAATGAGCAGAAAAACTAAAAAACGAGAAGATGAAATGAGGTGGGGTCGTGGATGGTTACTTATAGAAAGAAGACTCAATTGAGGCAAGCGGAACAACTTGCTAATAAGAAATAAAAGATTGTGAGGTATGACACACCACTATATAGATGAGTCTTTTGATTTTGTTTCAATTAAAACGGTAAATAATTTAATATAAAAATTAATGTAATGAGGAGTGTATGAACAACTCTATATTAAAATAATTTAATGTAATTAATTAAAAAGAGGGAGGTAAGAGTCTTTTGAATTGCTTTCAACTAAAAATTAATGCAAAAATGGAGTGTATGAAACTCTTGATTTGCTCAAGTCAAAATAAATCTATACTAATACAATTAATTTTGGAGATTTATTAATGGGACCCAAATTTGACCCAATATTTGGCTTAATTAGTGACGAGGTGGCACCGACTTATTGGTTCGGCTAAGAGTAAATAATTTAATGTAATTAATTAAAAAGATGGAGGTAAGAGTCTTTTGAATTGCTTTCAACTAAAAATTAATGTAAAAATGGAGTGTATGAAACTCTTGATTTGCTCAAGTCAAAATAAATATATTTTAATACAATTAATTTTGGAGATTTATTAATGGGACCCAAATTTGACCCAATATTTGGCTTAATTAGTGACGACGTGACACCAACTTATTGGTTCGGCTAAGGGTAGTATGCCACGTGAGCAGACACATGTCATTAACCTGAAGCAAGAATAGAGAGATTTGGGATATGCCATGTGGCACCAACCAGCATATAGTTAAGGTAATTAATTAAAAAGATGGAGGTAAAAGTCTTTTGAATTGCTTTCAACTAAAAATTAATGTAAAAATAGAGTGTATGAAACTCTTGATTTGCTCAAGTCAAAATAAATATATTTTAATACAATTAATTTTGGAGATTTATTAATGGGACCCAAATTTGACCCAATATTTGGCTTAATTAGTGACGACGTGACACCAACTTATTGGTTCGGCTAAGGGTAGTATGCCACGTGAGCAGACACATGTCATTAACCTGAAGCAAGAATAGAGAGATTTGGGATATGCCATGTGGCACCAAAATATATTTTAATACAATTAATTTTGGAGATTTATTAATGGGACCCAAATTTGACCCAATATTTGGCTTAATTAGTGACGACGTGACACCAACTTATTGGTTCGGCTAAGGGTAGTATGCCACGTGAGCAGACACATGTCATTAATTAACCTGAAGCAAGAATAGAGAGATTTGGGATATGCCATGTGGCACCAACCATCATATAGTTAAGGTAATTAATTAAAAAGATGGAGGTAAGAGTCTTTTGAATTGCTTTCAACTAAAAATTAATATAAAAATGGAGTGTATGAAACTCTTGATTTGCTCAAGTCAAAATAAATATATTTTAATATAATTAATTTTGGAGATTTATTAATGGGACCCAAGTTTGACCCAATATTTGGCTTAATTAGTGACGACGTGGCATCAACTTATTGGTTCAGCTAAGGGTAGTATGCCACGTGAGCAGACACATGTCATTAACCTGAATCGAGAATAGAGAGATTTGGGATATGCCATGTGGCATCAACCAGCATATAGTTAAGGTAATTAATTAAAAAGATGGAGGTAAGAGTCTTTTGAATTGCTTTCAACTAAAAATTAATGTAAAAATGGAGTGTATGAAACTCTTGATTTGCTCAAGTCAAAATAAATATATTTTAATACAATTAATTTTGGAGATTTATTAATGGGACCCAAATTTGACCCAATATTTGGCTTAATTAGTGATGACGTGGCACCAACTTATTGGTTCGGCTAAGGGTAGTATGCCACGTGAGCAGACACATGTCATTAACCTGAATCGAGAATAGAGAGATTTGGGATATGCCATGTGGCACCAACCAACATATAGTATTAGTATAGATTATATTATATAAATCTATGTTGGCATGGTTTGAGTTTTATGTATTGTGCACTTGTGCTTATTGGGATATGGTTAGATAATAAGTCCTCTTCTCTACTTTACATGATTTTCCTCTACCTGCTATCCCTATACCAACGAAAACTTTAGACATCCTGAAAAGCGCAATTAACAAATAATTAGATAATTCATCAACTAAGCTGAATTTCAAGTACACTGCTTACTTTTAGTAGAAACTAAAGGCCAAATAAACATTATAATAGATCTGATTGTGGTTTGTTATCGTGGAATTTATTTGAGTCATTCTGCTACGATCATATGGACACGGATTCTTATTGGGTAAATCCTGACTTATAAGTAATTCTACTTGGAAAGAAAATAAATGTATATTTTAATCTGTACAAGTAAACATCACAATAGATATGATTGTAGTTTGTTATAGTGGAATTTATCTGAGTCCGATCATATAGTCTCAGACTCTTATCTGGTAAATCCTGACAAATATAAGTAATTCTACTCAGAAAGAAAAGAGACGTATATTGTGCTCAGAAAGAAAAGAATGTATATTGTGTATTTTTGCTTATTGAGATATGGTTGGACAATTACCAAAAAAAAAGATATGGTTGGACAAAAACTACGCACCGATCCCCCTCTCCTTTACTTTGTTACATGCTTTTTCATGCCTGCTGTTTTCTTGGTTTTTTTAATAGCAACAAAGCCTTTGGAACACACCTCCCTGGTTGCTCCAGTGGTAGGATTGTATCTTCCATAGGGTTGGACTCGTTTTCGAGTCCCTTGAGGTGAGACAGTTTATATATGCCCACCAATTTACCACTAAACTAATTACTAATCTACTAACAAAACAAAAACATGACGGGTAACCAGTAGAAGGCACAGTGACATAGAAAGCTTTGGAACATTCTGTCATTTCCTTACCTTTTTTCCATCTCTGCCCCTAGTGTAGACTTACCAGATATCATACTGTTTATTCTCGTAGGCTGATAATTCTTCCAATTCTTATGGATGTCTAAGTATAATTTTCTTTTCTTATAAAAGTAGTCGAAGTGTATTCAACTGCAAAGCTTTAACAAATAATTGTTATGTAAAAAATAAGAATTATACATGAATGATACTATTTGTATACTCATATTATTTATTCCTTGGTTTGTTAAATGCCCTTTAATTGATGTTTATTTTAATCTGATCAGAGTAGGCTCTTTGTGGGCATTCCAGTTCGACAAAGCAAGCTCTGCTGTTGCTTCGAGGGCGTTCATTGAAGCCATCTTCATGGAAATATTTCAGCCAAAGAAGCAATGTGGAACTAAAAAAGAACTCAATATGAAGCTATTAGGTAGATACAATGTGAAGTGAGGAATCATCTATGATTTCTAAACCTATGTTTGGTGACCAAGAAACAAAAAAAATATGGAAAAGAAAAGAAAGGAAAGGACACGAAAAGTAATTTCTGGTTGCTGAGAGGAAAAAAAATACCATGGAAGAGTGTGACGGTGGCAGTAGTGGTGGTGGGTGGTGGTGGAGGGGGCGACGGCAGTGGAGATAATGGTGGTGGCGAGTAGAAGTAAAAGTGATAGATTTGGGACAAGACATGAAGGTTTTGTTGGTTTTGATAAGCAACAAATCTAAATTTTTATTAAAAGAAAATGAAAAAATCTTCACTTTGGAAGAAAATTAGGAGCTGGTGTTTCTCTCCTTTGTCTTTTCTACAGTTTTTTGGTTAACCAAAAGCTAAAAATCAGATATTCTTCTACTTTTCTTTTTCACTCCCTATTTTTAGGGAACTAAACAGGGGGTTAAGGTTATAAAAATTAATCACTGAGCCAATCTTCCAACTTAGTCAAGTTAGATCAAATATCTTGTGGTCATGTTTAATTGCAAAGAGGCAGATAAGGTTTTATTGGTTTCGATAAGGAATCTATCCTGCAATCAAGCACCCTCCTAAAGACCCAATCTCCTTTGACCTAAAGAGGAGTGTTAGCCCTGCCCCTACTCTCAGCCTGAGTGAGCCAACCACCTGTTCAATTTCTCTGTTAAAGCATTGCAATTGCAATCAGGGGATCGGATTTGGTCCCGTGATGTTCGGATTTTGGTCTGGTCCTCCTCAGACCAAAACCATCTGGCTCACCAACATATCTTCTTTAACTGCCCTTTTAACTCTGATTATAAATTTTAACTCCCGTAGTTAATTTTTTTTAAAGGTATTTATTTTCTAAGAACCAAGGTGTCATTGTTGAACCTTAAGGGTTAGTGAACCTTAATCACAGTTAAGGGATGTCAAGAGAGAGGGACACATAATTGACCTATGGGATGGAAGCCCGACGAAACCCATTCCCTGCAATCAGTTAAAAAGTGTGTGCTTTAACAGTGAAATTGGACAAGTGGCTGACTCAGGTTGAGAGTAGGGCTAGTAATGTTGAACTAAATCCTTATTTGCTGCTATGCTACAGTGTTCAACTCTAATGTCTACCTCTACCTTTTGGGGTTATTAATTAGGTTTCTCTCCACTTTAGAAGGTGACATTTCCTTGTCCATGTTGAAGGTCAGAGAATCCCCTCTTAACCTATGTAGTATAATACCCACCTTACACCTTTTTTAATCGTCAAAGCAATCATGTACAAGGGCACCAAAACCCTTAACTTACATCCCATACATTGCACCTATTCTGCAATCATGTGCAAAGGCACCGAAACATTAAATTACATCATTTTGGCCAAGCCAGTCAACCCTCAAAAGCACTCTAACCTTCCCACTTTACTCATTGGAGAGAGTAAATGGCTATCAATTTGTTGGTGCACCCATCCGGGCCTTGACCATATCTTACCTTGCTTGGTTGGTGCACCCATCTGGGCCTTGACCATATCTTACCCAAGAGATTGAAATGATGAAACAAGATACTAAATTTCCCTTGTCAAAAGAAGAAGGGAAAGATAAGACATTGACTTGGATATAGTGATTACATATGTGCCATTTTCCTTGATCTTAACCTGGGTGTCTTTGTTCTTGAAAAGTTTCAAGAGAATTCAAACCAATCAGCCAAAAGGCTTATCCTTATGTTTTGATAGCATCTACATTTACTTTCTTCTTCTACTGTCAAACAGCTACTCATTATCTGAAAGGGAAAATGGATAATTATTTATGCTATGATTCTCATTTGATTAGTGGAAAAATCATACATAAACCATGAGGTTCATCATCATCATCGTCATCCACAGAATACATCACTCACCTGTTCAATTAATGGGAGGTTTTGTACGATAGGGCCGTCTACACCAATGTTGGGTCCGACGTGTAACCACTAAGGCAATGACTTCTTCTTCAGTGGTTACTCTGTGCTTTAGCTTTAGAGAAGAGGGTTAGATTTTGGGGTAGTGCCTATCCAAAGAGGTAGCCCATCTAGTGAATGGTCATTTATAATGGGCCGGTGGGCCACACATACAGTATGGATCGTAGGGCCAAGATGATTGACAAATTACCTAAACTATACGATTATCCCCATTGGTTCTTTCCCTTACTGTGCATAGCCCATTTGCGGCCCATCATTTTCAATGGACCTGGTCCCTAAAGAACATAGTCCAACAGTTAAGCTGTTTGGACACAGGACTAAATGGTAGCCGACTCATCAACGATTTGATCGCTCGTGAGTCATGGGTACGGGTCAAATTCTAATTAATACAGCCTTTGAAAATGGATAATACCACCTTTTTTTTTGTTTTTTTGGTTAACTCTACAACACCACAAGACGAAGCTGAAGGCACGAAGCTGAAAGCAATGGAAAAGACATAACTACTTGAATGACATTTTTTGAAATGATTCATTTACTAAGGTTAGTAAATTGATGAACATATCAACCGTCTCACAAGGGACTCATAAGAAAATTGTCAATTTATGTCTTTGCGCGCTGCACAATTTTTATGTACTGTACTTTTTTGATGTGTTAACAAACAATAGGTTCTTTGTAATCTTGGGCTGCAATGGCCATTGTTGCCAAGTTTCACTCGGGATGGACGAGACAAAAGTAATGGCCCAGACAATGAGGTGCAAAGTTGTTCAGAAATCGGACATCATGAGTCGATTGTTATATATTGAGCGGTGATAGGCATACCCATGAAAGCCATTTATAAATCTAAGACTAGACTTCATTGGTCCAGCACCCCCTCTTAAATTCTTACCAATAGTCTCTTATATATTTGAGTTTAAATATGAGACGACAAAGCTTTGCTTGAAAATGTTTTAATATAATTTTTCATTTCGTGGCATCCTTAAAATTATGAAGAAACAAAGTGACAGTTTCGCAAAAAAATAAGTTCTTTCTATAATTCCAAGGCTGCCACTGCATTCACGCTTAAAGGGGAGCTCCGTCTAAACCTTTTCGAGTGGAGCTCCGCCTCATATTTAAACTCTATATTTAACAGATTATACCCTTGACATGGAACTGACAGACTTAGAAACTGTTCCAAAGGAATCCAATATTCTAAAGCAAAAATTTCCAACTAAATAAATTCCCCACTTAGTGTAGCCCCAAGCCTTTTGCGGTGAAGAGCATTTTTGGTGTAAGAAAGAGAATAAAACACCACCTATTTCATCTTTTTCCTAAAACTCTCATGTACCATGCTCAAAACATGTGGTTCATGCCACTCATTCTCCTTTCCACCCTACTTTGAATATATGCCATAGAAATTTGTCCCAACTAAACAGAACTACAAAAAATTTCCCCCTTATAGACATTAAATACTGGTTACTCCATTCCATGGTCCCCAGAGGAACTGCTGCATCGAAAATCAACTTGACCAGATTAATCATAATTATCTACTTTATATACTTTTTTTCTTGATCATTTTCTTATTTTTCTCAATTTCCGAGAAGAAGAATCCGATGAAGAAAATGGTTACAATCATACGGTTAAATCAACAATAGACACGCACAAACGTTCCCACATCGATGGCGACCCCACTTCAATGTTGATCACGTTTGATTCTTTTTTAGCTTGTACTTTGTAGACTAAATTCAATGGATACCCATCAAGAGAAGTAAGAAAAGTGAATAACACCAGAGATCATTGAACAATAAGAGTTTCCATCAAAACCCTCCCAATCTTTGATTTTACTGCCCATTATCACAAGATTATTATTCACTGTTAAAACACTTTCTAATTAGTTTAGGGTTGGGATTGTGCAAAATGACAATGCATTTGCTTCTATTTCATTTTATGCATGTTTACAGTAGTGTGTTTGAGAGTGCACAGACCACCATGAAAAGTTGTGGCCCTTCATTGTTGCAGCCATTAAACCTACATGTAAATATGTAATGGGCCTACTGTTGACATAATCCAAGTACCTTACATTGTCTTTTAAGTTTAATGGCCAAGTTGAATTTAACACTTACATTAGGGTCCGTTTGGGAACACTTATCCAATATAATAAGCTCTAAAAAAATATGCTCTAATATATTTTTAGATTTTCATCGTTTGATAACAACTCTGAAAATTCTCTCTAATTTAATAGTAGTATTTCAGTATTTCTCTGTCGGGAGATATAAGGGCTAAGGATATGTGTGAAATTCTTTAAAAATACTACAATTACTGGATTAGCTAGCATCTTGTATCCATTTTCAAGGAGTATATAATATTATGTTGACTTATGGATATGAGGGATAAGGATATTATTTAGAGTTACCAAATGACTCCGTAGAAAATGTTTCTTAAATCTCAACCACAACTACTGGATTAGTATCTTGTATCCATTTTCAATCATGATATGAATAAGAGAAATGTCTCATCCAAGATTACCTTATCTGTCATCCCGTACGATTTTATAGACTTAAACATGACGATATCTGTGATATTTTTTACTTGACGACGTAATTGTTCAACTATATAGTTGGATAGCAATGATTTCAGCTTCATCTAATATAACTTTTAAGAGGTTGAACAGATACCGAGCCATTACCATTAACTACAGACAGCTTATTTATATATAAATAGTATTATCATAATCCATTTAGTATTTTGTTTTCCACCTTTCTTAATACAAACCAAGGTTGGAACCTTCGCCTACAATCACTACCAAGAGGATTCAAATATTTTTAAACAGAAATCGAATCCAACCAATTCCCAAATGGTGCCAAATCATCTCCAGTGATAACCGGATGTGGCACATCCGGTTATCACCCCTAGAGGTCGCCACGTGTCTCCTTTGACGCCCCTTAACCGTGGGTAAGGTTCACCCACCCCTAGGGTTCACCCACCTATTTTTGGTTTTTTTTAAAAAAATATTAATTCTATTTTTAAAATTAAAAAATTGTTTTTAATATTAAAAAAACTTTAAAAACAGTTTTTTAATTTTAAAAATAGAATTAATATTTTTTAAAAAAAAACAAAAATAGGTGGGTGAACCCTAGGGGTGGGTGAACCTTACCCACGGTTAAGGGGTGTCAAAGGAGACACGTGGCGACCTCAAGGGGTGATAACCGGATGTGCCACATCCGGTTATCACTGGAGAGGATTTGCACCCACCCCAAATCTGGTATGGGAAAATTTGATCCTTGCTATGAATTATATATAATCTATTCTCGACGGCCTTGACAACACACATCTGCTTTGTAAGAATCTCATCCTTGAAAAAGCTACATCCAGCCCAACAGTTCAGGATACCCTTTACACTGATATTGGTTTAAACAACATTTTTTTATGGTAAAATGTGTGTGAAGTGGATGGGTTTGAGAAAAGGTAGACTGATATATGCTTTAAGATATATTTCTTATGAAAGATTCTTGATGGGAGATTTTCATATCATTGAGGTGGTATTTTTTTTTTTTGTTTTTTTGACAAAATTGAGGTGGTATGTTATAATGTGGTTTAATTATCTTAAAATTGGTACATCTCCATACTAAATGCGCGTCTCCGATCCATTTAAGAGACGATCAAAATCATCCAGTAGGATCAATCAAATAAGTTTAGATGATCAAAACCATATTATATCATTAATTCACTAGGCTACTCCAACCCAACCCATTTACAAGTGGGTTCAACAAGGCAAACCCGAACCCAACCTGAATTCCTGGTCCCTAACCTGTCCACCTGAACCATTTAAATTAAATGAATTATTTATATTTTATATTATAATAACATTTAAAATTATGTTAATATTTTAAGTATATGGTTATCAACATATTACTAGGTATTATACCATGCATATAAAAAAAAAGTTCCAACAACCCATGGGCCCAAACGTCAATCTTAACCCATGAAAATTTAGCCGTTTGATGGGTCGGGTTAACCAAAATGTTGTGACGTATAGTCTCTACCAATTAAACTTTCATCATTACCAGTCCATTTGATACCACCACGGCCATAACATGTCTTATGTTTGAATGGGGACAATGGCTTTTACTACGTACGGCTACTTTTTTTTTACTTTGGTCCAAAAAGGAATAGAAGCCCTAGTCGGCATGAATACTATTTCCCTCCCATCTACGCCTAACAAAGACATATAATTAAGTGGAGAAAATGGATATTTTCTCTCTCGCCATCATAGCCATGCTATTTTTCGCTTTAGATAAACTTAAAATTTACCTTTCATCCCAAGATAAAAGGAGAACCAACCCAAGTCAATCAATCATGGAATTCTCCCTATATAAGTAGTACTAAGCGAATCCCCTCCTCACCCACAAGTCTTCCCATCTAGCTCAGTAGATCCTTGTGAACTTATCCTTGTTGTTTATTTTAGTTTAGTGAGGTACCATCTTTAATTTCATTAGTAAAGATGGAGAAAGGAATGGAGAAGAGAAAGAGAGGTGAATTAAGAGAGACTGATGAGGAGAAATGGGTTTATGATTCATCTGTGGATCATAGAGGAAAGGTCCCTTTACGAGCTTCGACTGGCGTTTGGAAAGCCGCCCTCTTTATTATCGGTAATGATTAATATAGCAAATAGAATTTATCGAAGTTCTTGCTGTTCTTCTCTTTGTTTGTTTGAGTTTTGAGTGTTTTCATTTTCTTCCTTCTGTTGATGTTTGTGGTGCTGGTGATATTTATCTTCTTTTTTTATGATGACCTTTAGTAGGAATGAAGTTACAAGTAGTTTTAGAAAAGTTAAGAACAGCTCACACTCTTCTGTTTCTGACGTGCTTAACTTAGAATACACAGGATTTAGTATATGAGCTTAGGGATGGAAACTGTGCAGGTATTCCTCGGCATTTTCAAAGTAGACATTGATTTGCTATTTCTGCAAGAGGGCAAACCAACCACTAGTAGTGGTAGTAGTAGTAGCATAATAATTTCACTAAAACAGGAATATTGTAACTGGGTGCATCATACTAAATTATATAACCTCGACAATTGAAGTTTAACCATCAAACCAACATGTAGTAATTGTAGTGTAGAGACGTCATTTTAGGGTTGATGGCAACGTGAAAACAAATAAAAAAAAATAAGCAAAGAAAGGACAAATCACATTGAACAAAAGAGGAGTGCTAGCCCTACTCTCAGGGCATTCCTACTTTCAATCTGAACCAACCATTTGTCCATTTTCACTGTTAAAACCTTATAACCACTGAAAAAGTATGTACTTTAACGGTGAAAATTGACAAATGATTGACTCAGGCTGAAATTAGGAATGTCCTATAGTAGAGCTAGAACTCAGGCGGATAACGATCTAAGAGCTTCCACTACAAGAGAAAAAGGTACCCCGAATAAGCATGCAACATGACTAGTATTGCTGAACTTAATCCTAGACCGACAAGAATAGTAAGATCTATTCTTAGTGCAACCCAAGAAAACCCAAAAATTTCCCACAGTATAGAAGACTAAATAATATTTACATGACAAAATACCCTTATATTTCACTTCGTGGCAGTATACCGGTTCCTCCACCTTGGGGACCTAAGAAATAGGGACTGTCATAGGGCCATGAGATAGAATTTGAGACACAAACATAACAGAAAATTTTTATCTCAAGTCAATGGTTGGGTTACAATGAGTGTCTCTTTGTGGTGAACTAAGAGAATGAGAGAGAGCTTGGAGTAGGTGCCAGTTAACTTAGTTGGTAAAGTCTCTTAGGGTCGTACCAGAGACTTGGGATCGAATCCCACCTACATCAGGGTTGGGAGGTTTATGAGAGGGGAGGGCTACCCCTCATTGTGTAGCCCATTTAAAAAAAAAGAAACGAGAGAGAGCGTTTGTAAAAAAGGCCAAACAAAAGATCCTCACGAATAGATCGGTCACTGAGGAAAGTTTTCTGCTTTATTAGTCTAGTAGGTCTCAGAGAATCATAGTGAAACGACAATTGTCCTGCCCACCAGCCCCACTAGAAAGATACACTCCACGTTACTTTTCCCTTAATAGTATCACACTATAATGTTCTCTGGAAGTGCTAGCCCCACTAGAAAGTAATAACAATATAAAACTGGACAACAATGATATTTGTAATCAAATAAGTGGAAATGGGCTACAAAGACCATTTTCCTTCTTGTTAAGGAGTTTGAATTGGTCATTAGGAATGATGCAAACGAGCCATTAAGTTGCTCATCTTTTTACGGAACCATACGTGGGCCAATAATTACTAATAAGTAGTGGTAGCTGGTGGTGAGAACTACCAAATGAAGGACACCTACCTAGGAAGGGCAATGGGGCGGGGCGGGGCGGGGCGGGGCGGGGCGGGGCGGGGCGGTTTTCTACCACCCGGTCCCGCCCCGATTATAAAGCCGCCCCGCCCTCGGGGCATACATATGATGAAACCGCCCCCGCCCTGCTTAGAAAATCCCTACCCCGGCCCTGCCCTACCTGGCTTTTATATATATATATAAAACTGCAAGCGGGGCGGGGCACCAGAGCGGGGTATACTAAAACCACCCCCGCCACCCCCTGTTATTTTTTTATATCATCTCTACCCCGTCCCCAATATTTTTGAAAAAAAAACGCCCCTATAGGGACGGGGAGGGTCAAATTGCCATCCCTACACCTACCCCATATTCACGCGGCCGAAAGTACTGCGCGGTCCAAAGTTTGTGTGCATGCAATAGGGGCACGTGGCACTTCATAATTTGGTGGTGCTGCCACTAGAGAAGATTAAGTCATGAATCAGTAGGGGCACTTTTTGGAGAGGGTCTGAATTGAAGAGTTTGGCCCTCCGTTCTCAGACCTAAAGTTTTTTTTGTATGGTAATTCTAAAAAGACCAGGAAATAGGGCGGCGTTTCAAGTTGAGTGACATCATGTTCGACTAAGCTCACCGCTTTGATTCCTGGCTTTTTTAAATTTTCGGTAACTATTCTTGTCCTTTGATAGTCTACATCACAACAGTAAATTTCCACTATAAAACTGTTGTCTAGGTACGAGGTCTTTAAAAAGTCAAACTAAACTGTACTATTCGAGTCAACTCCTCAACTGTTTCAAGAGTTGCACTGGCTTTTCCTTTTGGAGAAACACTCAGATGCACTTCAACCAAATTGATTTGGGAGTCTCATTCAGGGACGGATCAGATGAACATTATTATTGAAAATCAAAGCAATAAAAAGAAAATCAAATCACATCAATAGGCAACAGATTTAGGTGGTTTGGTGTTGTGCCTACGTCCACGGATGAGGCCTGCGATTCACTATATATTCTCCAAAGAAAAAGAATACAATCTGTTACAGCTATTTCTTCTTCATTAGCCCTAATTCTTTTCTAACTGAGAATATATACCCCCCCACAACCTATTCGGGTCGGGTTTCACACCTTGCACCCCGTTGCTGTGGTACTTCCCCTGCATTGTTATGCATAATACATAGACACCTATCACAACAATTATGCCTTTTAGAATCTACTAAATGTTCTTAATCAGCATCTTTTTTCATTTTTTTTGTTTGTTCCCCATTTGTTCTTTTGATATCTTATTTTATCCCTGTGGTTGTTTTTCGTTTTTGCTGTAGCAATTGAGTTCAGTGAGAGGTTGGGTTATTTTGGAATAGCAACAAATCTCATTACGTACCTCACCAAAGTAATTCATCTAGACCTCAAAACAGCGGCAAAGAGCGTAAACTACTGGTCAGGAGTAACAACCACAATGCCTCTAATTGGAGGGTTCCTAGCCGATGCGTACCTTGGCCGATTCTCTATGGTGCTGGTTTCATCCATCATCTATCTTATGGTAATCTCATCTCCTAGCTAGCCTGAATTATCCATGTTATAAGTTAAAGGTAGTAAGGCCAGCTGGTTATACTAAACGAGAAATGTGTGCTTTTGTTGATTTGGAATATAGGGTCTAAGCTTATTGACAATGACTCAACTAGTCCCAAGCCTAAAGCCTTGTGATCACATGGGCATGTGTCACAAACCTAGGAAGGTTCATGAAGTGATCTTCTTCCTTGCCCTGTACTTAGTCTCTTTAGGAACTGGAGGGCACAAACCCGCCTTGGAGAGCTTCGGAGCCGATCAGTTTGATGACGATCATTCGGAAGAGAGAAAGAAGAAGATGTCTTACTTTAACTGGTGGAATTTCGGTCTTTGTTCAGGGCTCTTGATTGGTGTAACATTGATTGTTTATGTCCAAGACAATGTGAGTTGGGGCGTTGCAGATATCATTCTTACTTCAATTATGGTCATTTCCATTGTAATCTTCTGTATGGGAAGGCCATTCTACCGATATAGAGTGCCCGAAGGAAGCCCTGCCACACCCATGTTGCAGGTTTTGGTAGCAGCTATGAGCAAGAGAAATCTACCTTATCCTTCCGATCCTGCTCTACTATATGAGGTTCCCAAGTCGCAGAAGTCCCAAGGGAGGCGTCTATGCCACACTGGTAATCTTAGGTGAGCAAGTACACAGTGGCTACATTAGATCGTCGTCTAAATAAAATAAGAACAATTAAATTATTGAACTACTTCTCTTAATACATTTGGATTTTACAGGTTTCTTGACAAAGCTGCAATTATTGAAGAAACCAAAGATAAGGAGAATCGATCAATCCAGAAGCAAGAAAGTCCATGGAGACTAGCAACAGTGACTAAAGTTGAGGAGATGAAGCTTGTTTTTAACATGGTCCCCATATGGTTTACTTCATTACCATTTGGAATTTGCGTAGCACAAGCCTCGACATTCTTCATCAAACAAGGCAGTACAATGAACCGGAAGATCGGTCACAATTTTAATATCCCCCCAGCTTCCATCTACTCTTTTGCCGCCATTGGGATGATAATCACCGTCTCCATCTATGAGAAGATCCTTGTACCTATTCTGAGAAGAGCCACTGGCAATGAGAGAGGCATCAAAATTCTCCAGAGGATTGGTATCGGGATGGTATTCTCAATTTCTGCGATGATTGTTGCTGCCTTAGTTGAAAGAAAGAGACTAAGCATTGCAGAGATGGAGATTGTGCAAGGAGGAAGAACTGGTTCACTTTCTATGAGTGTGTTTTGGTTAGCTCCACAGTTCATGATCCTTGGTATAGGAGATGCGTTTACTCTTGTAGGCTTGCAAGAGTATTTCTACGACCAAGTCCCCGATTCTATGAGAAGCTTAGGTATAGCTTTCTACCTCAGTGTAATGGGAATAGCAAACTTCCTTAGCAGTCTCTTGATAACCATCGTCGATCATGTCACCGAGAAGGGTGGGAGTAGTTGGTTCGGTAAGGACTTGAACCAGAGCCGTTTGGATAATTTCTACTGGTTGTTAGCTGTAATCAATGGGATGAATTTAGGCGTCTATGTGTTCATGGCGAGGAGGTATTCTTACAAAAATGTGCAGAGAGGGGGTGCTGTCGCCGATTGCTGTGAGGGTGATGGGGTGGAATCCATGGCTTGAGATGTCTAGTTCAGTAGGAGGTGAAGGGAAGTAATCTATAAGCAAATGTCATTGCTTGCTTACTTTAGATGTCTATGTTCTTTGATAGTCAATGAAGAAATTTGAAGCTTTTAAGTGGATAAGATGTCCCATAAGATAATTTCATACTGTTTGACATGATATCGATGATCATTGAACTCTCTCGATGATAGCAATGCTAATAAAAGCCATAAAAAATGACAGAAATCTCTGTTCCATCGTCTATCCGCAATAGACACACTTATTTCTCAAAATACCAAAAAATTGAATTTTATTTTTAGACACGAGGGGTCCTTTTTTTTTCCTATAGCTAGTAAACGTGCTATGAAATGACTGTAAAAAACGTGGAAACGTCTACCCAAAGTAGACATATAGACCCGGGGTCTAACTCACTTGGGATGAAGCAACTGTGGCTGACTGGATCATAGTTCTACTCGCCATTATTGTTAACATCATCAGTTGAGCCTTTGTTAAGCTTTACTAATCAATGATAAAGAGACCTTCCATTTATACATAAAGGGCAGAATATGTCGCCTATTTAGAGGGTCACCTTATGCCCAAACTTAAGAAAGCTGAACACAGAGCAAGAGCGAGGGCGCTGAGTGCATTAATTTTAAATTCAGCATAGGGTCAGGAGGAGGGCGGAGCGAGAGCTAGAGCACAAGAGTATTGCAAGGTTTTGGTTACTAAGGTCCAAAAAAAAAGAGAACACCTTATAACATTTGTCTCAAAACAATCAAGGCTGTGTACAAAATAAACAGTGTGCACCAAATTTTAACACTGTGCTGAAGGAAATTAAGTTTTCCCCCAAGTAATTGATTAGCTTAGGCAGACAATCAAAAGTCCGCTAGAATAAAATCCAACCAGAAATCAGCCGCGTGATGCTAGGTTTGCAACCAAATACTCCCTAAAATTAAACGACGTGAAACAAACAATGGATGCTCTAAGCAGAAGCTCCATGTCCACAACATCCACAAACAATTCCATTATTCAGCATTTTTATAACAAAGAGATCTCTTGGCCTAACAATACATTATACTGCCCCCCCCCATGCAGTTGCTACTTGCTAGTATTGAGCTATTGGAGCCGATATATTGAAGGCCTTAGTTAGAGCCGAAAAGGTTCTTAGGGCGAGATCCGTGCCGGCTTGAGAGCCGCCCAAGGCAGATACATCTACGGCCTTGCTGGTCTTGTCGTAGTTAGCTTGGCAGTTAGGCAACTCCTTAGAGCATCTCCAACCAAAACTCTATATCTCTCCTCTATTTCGGCATCTCCTCAATATTTAGAGGAGATGGACCCACTTTTAGAGTTATTTGCTCTAACCGTGTTCAACTCTAAATCACTATTCTTACCCTATAACACTATTCATATATTAACCACGGTCGTCACATGTCCCTTTTGACACCTCTTAACCGTGGTTAAGATTCACCTACCCATCCTTGGTTTTTTTCAAAAATATTAATTCGATTTTTTTAATTAAAAAACTGTTTTTAGAGTTTTTTAATATTAAAAACAGTTTTTAATTTTAAAAAATAATTAATATTTAAAACAAACCAAGGATGGGTAGATGAATCTTAACCACGGTTAAGAGGGTGTCAAAAGGTAAAACGACACAATCGGCATTTTAACAAAGATTGAAAGACAAAAAGATGACACAAATGGTATTGTAAGAGAGTGAATAGTGTTACAGAGGTCATCTCTATTTTCTCTCCCGACCTCTAAATGTAGAGACTCACTGTAGCAATATAGAGGCCGTTTGGAGTTGGATTTTTCAACAAAATCTCTATATTTAGAGTTATAGAGCCCGGTTGGAGATGCCCCCTAAGATTTTGTTATTATTATTATTATAAAAGAAAAGAAAAGGAAAGGATAAGAATACCCACCAGGGGGTTGGTGTAGTTGGCTAGTATCTGGGGTTTGCTCCATGTGGTCGTGGTTTAGCTCAGGGGTGGAGCTAGGAATTTTTCATTTTAGGGGGGTATATTTTGTATAAAAAAACAAATGGATTTGAGGGTATGGAACTTGGGGGTTCCGGGCCTAGCCCCGGAGAAAAAAAAATTTGGGGTAATTTTTTTTATTTTGAGAATTTTTTTTCCGATAATGCCCTTGAGGTTGCCACGTGTCCCTATTGATTACCCTTAACTGTGGCAAGTATTCACCCACCTATCCTTGGTTTTTTTCTTTTTAAATATAAAAAAAAAATCAAACCCTAGTTAAAATTCACTCACACCTAAGGTTAAAAAAATTTAGTATTTTTTACTAAAAACTAAGGATAAGTAGGTGAACCCTAATAGTAGATAAATTTAACCATGGTTAAGGGGTATCAATAGGGACATGTGGCGACCTCAAGAGCATTACCGGACTCCATTGAGGCCTCACTATATATATGACAAAAAAATTGGGAGGTCACTATATATACAATAAGACAAAGAAATTTGGGGGGGGGGGGGGGGGGTTCAACTCCCACTTCTCGATTTACCCTGCTGTAAGGAAAATCCTGAGTGGGTTGGTGCGGATAGCCAAAGGGACTAGTCCTTGGTTCAAAGGATTTGGGCTATGCACCCTCCTTTACCCAAAAAAGAGTAACAAGTTTGGAGAAAAAAAAAAGAGGTCTTGATAAGAATGTGGTGGTGGTGGCAGCGAGTGGCAGTTGTGGTAGCGGTAGCGGATGGAGGTAGTGATAGCGGTGGTGGCAGCAGTGGCAATGGTGGCAGATGGAGGTGTTGTGGGGGCAACAACTTTGGTGATAGTGGTGGCGACAACTACAGAAGTAATGATAATAATTGAGATTTGGAACAAGATATGCTGTGAGATTTTTTCTTAAACCCAAGTTTTCTTTAGAAAGAATAATGAAATCCTTCGCTTTGGAAGAAAATTAGGGATTGGATTTCTCCAAAGAAAATCATCAAAATAATACTTTATAACCAAATTCTGAAAAATTAGACTTTCTTTACTTTTCTTATTCTCACTCTATATTTCCTAGGGAACCAAACAGGTGGTTAGGATTTAGGAATACAAACACATTCTTGTGCAGCTCCCATTGCCAACGGGGGTGCCAAAATTCAAGAACCATCGACCAGGAAAGAAAATCGATCGGATCCATTGACAGCCCTAGATCCATGGAGGTAAACTCCGAGAAAATTTTAGTTTGTGATATGATGAGTAATGTGTGGTGAAATTATATTACAATTACATCTAAATAAATAATTTCAATCCGAACTAAAGACAGTATGTGCAACAGTTGACGAAGATCATATCTTCCCCTCTTACATAGTCCGAATTCATAAGCACATGCACTGATTACAGGATTTCATAGAATAAAGACATAATTTAGAGCAATAGCTTAGACGTAGAGAATACCTCATGGTCTCAAAAGACATTGGTTAAACTCCTCGCATGGATTGCAGCAAGGGGCAGAGCCGGGACAGTGCCGCCCCTAAACTTTTGAAAATTATTTAAAATATTTTTTTATTTATAGGGCATATCATGGGGCATGGGGTAGGTGCCCCAAGGCTCTTTTAATTTAAAATTTTTTTAATAAGGTATACTCATGAGCAGCTGGCCTATTTATAAACTTTTGAAAAAAAAATATATTTTATTCTAATTTGTTTAATTATTTGATATGGTATAATCGTTGGACAATGAGGCAAATGTACCCTGAACTTTGAAAAAAGAATTACACTCTATTATTTAGAAGAGTGCTTAGCCCAGTCGCAATAACTTCAATTTTTTCCATTGACACTAAAATAGATGCAACACGTAAAGATTTAGATATTTTAACGGATTAAATAAATAATAAAAATTAGGAGACATTTGACATTTGTAACCATTACATTGCGTCTCTGGAAGATTGAGACTAGGGCTAGCATTTCAGTATTATTTAATAGGACATAACCGTAGGTAAGGAGAGACCTCTACACTTTTGAAAATAAAATATACTTTTTACACTATTATTTAATTATTTAGCAGGCATAGCAATAAGACAATTGGATAGCTGCTCCCATAAACAAGAAGAAACAATACCCCTATGACATGTACAAAATGACTCACGCACAATTGTTATTTTTTTATTTCGAAGAACTACGCCCCTAAACCCAAAATATTCATTACTCGCCTAATAATTATGCACAAATTCTTCAATAATTACTTATATTTCCCATCAATTTGTGTGTCCCTAGGGATGGCAACGGGGCGGGTTTGGGCCGGGGCACTCCTAACCGCGCCCCTAATGGAAAACTCCTACTCTAAACCCGTCCCAAAACCTGGGGCAGGATGGGTCACTTCTGAATTTTCAAAACACTTCTTAGTCCTGTCCTGTTAAACACTAGATGGAACGGGTCAGGACATGTCGAGATTATATTTCATACTATAAGTACTATAAAATTAAGGGTAAAATATTTATTTGACATTATAAACGGGACGGGGCGGGTACCCGATAAACCTGGCCGTTGCCATCCCTAAGTGGCTATGTGCCCCTACAATAAAATCTGGCTCCGCCCCCTGATTGCAATGAAAGGAAACCGAAATATTGTAGTCTAAATCAAAACCCCCATAATCTTGACATACCACCAACCTATCTCTTTCAACTCTCAAAACATCATAGTGCACGTGGTCTACCAAAAACTTCACTTACTATTACAGGATTTCAAGGTTAGTTTACTGATTTTTCTGATGATTCACTCATAAGGGGAATGATAAATTGATAATAGACAGGAATCATGTGATGCGAGGATTAGTTAGGGATCCAATCTCATAAGATTTCCAAAGGATATAGGGTTCTCATACTTTTATATCTAAAAATTATATTTTATGGTTTTGTTTCAATGCAAAATAAGGTAACAACTAAAATTCAAAGAAAATATAACGTCTTCATTTACAAAAAAAAAAAATTTCATAACTAAATTATTTTACAAAAATAGGTAATTTTTGCAGAAAATGACATATTTTAAAGATTTGCATGTCATTTTCCCTCTTTAAATATATTTTTAAAATGACAAAAATGTCTCTCTTCACATTTATTTATTAAAATACAAAAATCTCTTATCACATTTCAAAAAGCAGAAATACCCCTAATTACATGTATTTTTTAAATTAACAAAAAAAATTTCTTCACGTGTATTTTCTAAAATAATAAAAACACATATCTCAATGCTTAATTTTGGAAATAACAAAATATATAATTATCCACATGTAATTTCTAAAATAATAAAATAATCATTTGCAAGTATTTTTTTAGCATGACAAACATACACATCTTTATATGTATTTTAAACAACAAAAATTGTTCAACTATGAAATTTACAAGATATATATATAGATATTCGAATGACAAAAGTACCCTTCTTTACATGAAACTTTTTTATTTTTAAATATAAATAAAAGATAATAAATTTTCACTGTATTTTCAATGATGCAACAAACAATAACAAAATAAGTAGAAAATAGCTAAGATGTGTCTACAGGAGTTCCTAACTGAATTTTCAAACGTGTCAACATCCGGTTTGTTGTTTGCAGCTCTATGCCGCAATGACAATTGCTGCCTTGTTTGCCAAGTTTCACTCCATTGTTGCTCCTGTGCATACGTAGTAAAGGGCTTCGGATTTACTCTTGTGGACGCCCGAGGTGGGTGCTTGGGCATCACACTTCATCCGAGGAGATAAAAAGGGGAAAAGTCATTTCATTTTCTCCCATAATTTTGATTTCTCCCTACTTGATATCTCTCCCCTTTTTATCGGATGAAGTGTGGATGCCCGAGCAGAGAAAATCTGAAGCTGTAGTTAAGTATATCACACCTTGACTTTATATGGGTGTCAATGTCTATGCTTTCACATGAACGGACACATACTATGCTATAAACCCGATATTCTAGAGGAACTTGATAGAGGTGACCCTATTCCACATCCTAGGGCTAGGGCTATCAATCCGGCACTATGTGAGGGGCCTCGTCCATCCCCGGGATTCCCACAGATTGAAGGACTTTTTTCTTTCTTAAGGGCCTGAGTGTAGTGTTAGGCCTAATTTTGAAAGCCCATCTAACTTGAGGGCCGAGCCTAGTATGACCTAGGCCTGCCCTCTCTGGCCCTCACTCATCAAATATATCATATTAAATATATACATATATGTATAAGTATAATGTGTTATATTGTCTATTTCTCAAGTATCTAAGACCCAAGTTCAAATGTACAAAAGTGGAGGTATGATAATAATTTTTACATTTAGTACTAGATGAAGGGTACTTGACAAGTTTAGCAGTTGTTTAAAATCAGATGGTACTATAGAAACTTTAGTTTGCTGACAAGATTAGATTTGTTTGAAAGATAGTTAGATGTTAACGGTGATTCATTGTATATGTTAAAGTTGGATGTATTAAAAAATGATTTAGATAATTAAACATAAGGTAGATTTGAGTTTTATTTAGTAGAAACTAATTATAAAAGAATAATAGTTATATTATATATATTTTATTCAACATATTTGTTTTGTACCAACTCGATAACAGAGAAAAGATAAGTAAAACTAAAATAACTCTGTCATATTGCTCTTTGTATTGTATTACCAATTCAAAACCCGAATAAATGGTGAGGATTATACGCGTGGTTACCAGTAAGTGTAGAAAAAAATTTACGTAATCATATGACTTAAAATTTTCATTCACTCTTCTTTATGTCTTATCTGTAACAACTCTAAAATCTCATCTAGGCTAAAATGAGACTTTAGGCTATGATACTGCTTATCCTGAATTAACCTATGAGCATGCAAGACAATATTAAAGGTGAATCTGAAAATTTTCTTCCAAAACACACACACACACATATATATCAAATTAATTATCTAACAACCGAGTTCATAATGTCATAATCTTACATAACATAATTCTCAATGTAGAAGTAACCCTAAGAGTTATCAGAACGAAATCCCGTATCATTACCGATATTTATTACAACTTTCAATCAAAAGGAAAAACTAACAACCTAATGGTACGGAAAATGGTCCAAGTCTCTCGTTCCTTCCTCGGGAAGGTCACCGTCTTCCTCAACATCGTAGTCCTCCTCTAATTAAGGCTTCCTTTGTTACCTCGGAACCTAAACCTGCCTACAGGGGGGGAGGGGTCATGGCCCCCCCAAATTTTTTGCAATTCCTACTTCTAGTAGTATTAAATAGTGGGTCCCCTAAATTTTTATTTATTTTTCTAGTATAGCTGGCCCTCCGTAATGTTTTTGTCTTCACAGTGGCCCCCCCAATCTTTTGTCCTATATGTAGTGCCCCCAATGGAGTCCGGTGATGGCCTTGAGGTTGCCACAGATCCCTATTGACACCCATTAACTATGGTTAAAATCACCATGGTTCACCAATTTATCCTTGGTTTTTTTTAAAAAGATTGAAAATTTTTTAACCTTAGGAGTTAGTTCACCACGGTTCACATACTTAACCTTAGAAAAAAAAAAATTGGTATCATTTTTAAAAATCAAGGATAGGTGGGTAAATCTTAATCACAGTTAAGTGGTATCAATAAGCATATGTGGCGACCTCAAGGCCATAATTGGGACAAAATTTTCTCGGAAAAAGAGGAAATTACCAAAATAAATAAATTCTCAGGGGCTATGCCCCCGAACCCCCAAGCTCCATACCCTCAAATTCATTAAATTTTTTATACATGTATTTTGCCCCCCCTCCCAATGAAAATTTCCTGGCTCTGCCCCTGCCTTCCTACATGAAAACATATCAGCTTAGTAACAAACAACTTGCTGAATATGAAATCATAACTAACAATATCAAAGTATTAACATTGCACATTTATCATGGATAACATATTCATTGATATGAACAAGTTCAAATGACATTTCATAACATTAATCATATGAGTAGATTCATCATAGTATTTGAACAATAAAAATATACATAAGCCAGATTACGGAAACATCATAATCAATTCATCATTTCCCTTTTCTTATCTTATCTTATCATTTTATTTTCTTATCTTACTTGCTTTTTTTTTTTTTATGAGTCATCATTCTTTTTTCATTTTTCATGTGGGCATCATTGCATGCATAATCACTAATATTAACTTAAAATAATTTTTCACTATATAGGTGAAAGAGATTATTATACTCTACATACTGTATACCAATCCTTTAACACTTTATCCGGTGCTCCCTAATTCACTTATGGTTTCTTAACTTGGCATGCATGCCTTGATCTTAGATTTTTTGGTTTTGGTCAAGTACAAAACTCAATATGCAATTTCACATACCTTTTGTTTATTTCAATCATTCGTGTTCGTGCTTTGATCATATACTTGTGCATTAGTCATAATAGCGAATAAAATGGGTGATACACTTGCTGGTTAAATAATTTTTTAGATTACCAATTTTGATACCTTCGGTGATCTATCAAGTGTCCCATTTCATCATGATAGAAAACTAAGGCTCACGCGATTTGAATCCTAAGGTTTATTTACCCGAAAATGGATCACTACATGCAATTCCACATTCTCACATCATACATCATTCAATCTCAATCTTATATTTGCGTAACTTATCATGTGAATCATAATAGCTAATTTAATGTATGAAATTATATTTTCATAATTTTAACATATGGAATCATGTTCGCATCATTTAACATGTGAAAGCATAATCGCATAATTTAGCATGTGAATACATAATCGCATAGTTTAGCATGTGAAAACATAATTACATAATGATCATCTATAATATTCAATCCAACCTCACACATCATTTACATTCAAACACAAATGAATTTTCTAACTCTAGATTCATTCATTTGCATGCACAACAATCATTCCGCACAAAACCCTCAAATTCATTCATCCAAGGTTTCACAATTTAACTCATCCATCATTTCAAACTCACACATACATCCCATCCTCCTATTTTCATCACATTACTTTTATCATTCCTTTCCTCTACATTTAGTCAAACTCCTCCACTTCAATATAATACAAACATGAACTAAAACATGAATAGAGAGACATTTTTACAATAAATCATGTCAAGTCACATTCTAACATAAATCTTAGATTCTAAACTTCAAAAATATCAATGATTCATGGTATTTATAGTGAAAAAGTCATATTTACCTTACTAAAGTTTTTTCCTTCAATTCAAAAGCTTAGAGAGAGATCTCCAAGCTCCAATCCATCTTCTCCAAGCAAAATATTTCTTCTCCTTGCAAAACCCCCTTAGAATCCCAAGTTTTCCCATCTTTCTCTTCAAAAATTGGTTTGGAACCTTAAACTCCTAAAAGGAACTCAAGTTGGAAGTCATAATTGAAGTCGAGGGGGTTTAAAACCCTAAAATCGCATCTTTTTAAAAAGTTGAAAACGCGAGGGAGATCAATCGCCCAGTTGGGAGATCGATCGCCCAGTTGGGGGATCGATCACCCACTACTGTATTTTTCATAATTTCCCACGTTTTTGGGAGATCGATCGCCACAGTTTTTCCCCATTTTTTAAAAAATCTTTTTATGCACTTTAAACACCCTACACCTTTAGTTATACTTAAGCACTCTTAAAGACATATTGAAAGACTATTTTAATCCTATAAAATAAGGTATTAACTTGAAATTAATTCTGGGTCTCTACACTATCACAACTCTGGCCCTTGAGAAATTGGCTTAGGCCTAACTAGTTCAAGCCATCCGAGGACTAGAGCCTCACTTTTATAAATGGAGGTTGGCCAGGCTTGGTAAGCCTAGGCCCTCATCCTATACCTAGGGTTGTAGACCCTAATGCTGAATTATTGGACCATCATTCAATTGGAATTTGCAAGAGTTAACTACTTTAGGGGTGTTAATGGGCAGCCCAGGCCCAGGTTTGATTAATAAACGGGCCAAGCCGGCCCATCTAAAAAATTGTGTGCATTGTTTTGCTTATAAATTAAATAGGCATAATCAGACCAGATTAGTCAGGCTAAGCCCGATTATAAGCCTACTGAAGCGGGTCATGGGCTTTAAACTCTAAGCCCATGCCCAACCCAACTAAAAATCGAGTCTGGCCTAGAGAGGGCCGTGTTGGGCAGGCCCTGCCGATTGACACCCCTAAACAACCCTTTACCAATTTGACTCGTTTGGACGAATCTCTCTCCCTCTCTCTAACCCTAAATCTCGAGAGATCGTATCATAGTCAATTGCGATTAAACTCTCCCAAGTTCAATGGTACACACATTCAACACTATTTCTTTTAACCCCTATTAACCATGATTAAGATTCACTAAACCTTAGTTTATAAAATAAATATTTAATTCTTGTTTAAAAAAATGAATCCAAAGATTTAATATTTAAAAAAGGAAAATAATCACCTCCTCGGTCGGTGGTGCTTCTCGGGTTCCCTTTTAATGCCATGTGTCCCCCTTTTAACTCTATTTAAATGTGGTTAAGATTCATTCACTCCTAGGCTTCACCCATCTACCTTTGGTTTTCTTTAAAATAAAATACAAAAAAAATTAACCACAAGAGTTAAAAGAAATTAACTAGAGTTATAGCAATTGAGTTATTTTTGTGAGAGAAAAGGTGCAATAGTTCGCTAGTCTTACAAAAAAACCCAAAGTTATATTGTCGAACCCACCAAGGAGCTTCTAAAAAAAAAAAGAGGAGCATGTACTGCACTTGCCAGGGAGTAAATTTTATGAAATTTACATATGGATTAACACTCTCTTTCTTCTAAAGCTTTTGTAAAGTGTTTTTTAAAACTCTTAATTGAGTCAGTATTAATTTCCAGGATTTAATGTTCACCGACTAAATTTAAAATATCTTTCTTTAGGTGCTCGCACTTGCCCAGTGAGAGTTTGGAATTCTTTTGAAATTTACAATTGGATTAACACTCTCTTTCTTCCAAAGCTTTTGTAAATGTTTTTTTAAAGCTCTTAATTGAGGCAGTATTAATTTCCAGGATTTAATGTTCACCGACTAAATTTTTAAAAAGTCTTTCGCAAAACGTACTAGTCCTTTACAATATGTTACTTAGTTTTGCATTTCTATGAAAAACAATTCACTCAAGCACATTCTAGAAATAACATCTTAAGAAATTATACTCTTATTAAGCACCTTGCACTGTTGTATTATCAATCGGACGGGATAGCAGATGCTATCAAAGACGTGCATATTTTTTTTTTGTAATTAAAAGTTAAAATGCTGACATGTGCTGATCTTGCATCTTGTAATTGATTCTTCCTATCGACAACGGATTTTATTTGACAAATGCCCGAGTATTACACTCAGCACCACTCTTTGTATGATACAGCGATTATTGGGAAGTTGTCATAGATTTTATTTGAATTCTTGAGGACATGTTGTCGACTTGACCCATTTTGAATATTTTGTCTCTTTTATTGTAACATTAAGTATATAAAAGTTTTTGGATTTATTCAGTTGAGATGAAGAGAGAGTCATAAACAGGATGCAAAGAGGAATAAGGTTTCTGAGAGTTTTGTAGAAATCCTTGTGTTTATTTAGTGGATTGATCATCGTTATCCATAGACATAGGCATCTTGTTGAACCACATAAATCTCATGTTTTTTCTTGTGGTATGTTGTTTATTTGTTTTGTTGTTTAGAATCGTTTCATTTTCTAAGTGATTTCGCACAACAATGAGCATATATTGCACATTCTGTTGAGTGGTACACGCACATCTCCCAAGCTCACCACGTGTCCTCATTGACATCCAGTAATCGTGATTAAGATTCACTCATCCCTAGGTGAGATAATCTAATCTTAGTTTTTTTTTAAAATATTTTGAAAAAATTAACTTTGCTTATGATTTATTTACTCGTATGGTTAATTTTTTTAAATATTTTTGCTCAAAATCAATATTATATTATTTAACCTTAGGGAATGAATCTTATCCATGGTTAATTGATATCAAAGAGGATATGTGGTGAGCTTGAGTGGTGTGCATGTACCACCCAACGGAATATGCAAAGTGTGGGCCTCGGATTCTCTCTAGGATTCTCTCTAGTAGGTGCCAGAAAAGTGGTCTCCGGCTATCATAATGCGTGCACACTTAGCATGAAAAGGGGAGAAGTCATTTATTTTCTCTCGATGATTTTGACTTCTCCCTACTTATATCTCTCTTCATTTTTCTCATTATTTTACGTCACATGTCAAATAATTTTTGGAGAAGTCAAAATCATGGGACAGTAAAATGACTTCTCCAACCAAGTGCTGCCTATATTGTGGTAGCCCGAGACCACTATATCTACTTAGAAAGGATTCGAGGCTCAAAGAGTGGGCCGAGTGTAATACTCAGGCATCTACCAGAGGAAATCCATTGCCTCTACTTATCTAACCATCTTTCTCCCTCCATCTAAAACAGATGAAACGATTCTTCGTTACGGTGCACCGAAGTTTATTATAGGATAAGCGAAAGAAGGCGTAACATGATCAAACAAAGATTTGAAAGGCAATAAAAAAATCGTTTTTTTTTTTATTTTTTATGATTATAACTTTTAGATGAGAGGAGAGAATAATGGAAAATAAAAATATGCAAAAAAAAGAAATGATAAAGTAGGTAGGGATAAATACCCTTTCACGCTTTAGGTGACGCACCCACAGTCCTCTCCTATCCTTTTCACATTTTCACTACTGGCAAAAACCTCCATTTCGTCGAGCCACGGCAATCTCGGGCGCTCTCAAGCAAAAGATATCTGCAACTGCAAGTGAGAGGTGGGGGTGCCCGTACGCCATTATGCAATCACGACACCTCACTCACTGTTTGAGATATTTCTACGCTGCTTTCATCTGTTTGTCAGATCTGAGTCTAATGGACTTAACTGAAACACCCTTTTTCTTCGATTATCGTAATCTCTTTTGGATACCCACGCTTTTACATTATCTAACTGTATTTATAATGATGGCATCACCCATTCCTTCCCCATTTTTACCCCCTCTTTAATCTCTTAATTCAATTTTTTTTATATTAAGCACTAATTTAAATAAAATGCTTTTTTTTTTTAAAGTCTTGAGAAACGGACCGTTCGCTTCCAAACCGAACTGACTGTAGAGTCCCGTGTTCCTTTTAACACCTCTTTAACATGGTTAATTTTAATTAAATTAAAGTTAATAATTGGTGTTTATTTTTATAAATATATTTTGAAATTTAAGGATTTGGTAATGTGGCTTGGGATTCTTTGATTTTTTTTATAAGCTCACATCGCCCTTAACTAATCCATACAACCCCAAAACCCATTAATCATTAATTAATATTCATAAAATATTTTTAGTGTCTTTTAGATATCATAATATAAATTTTTTGGTTGTGTTCAGTTTTGAATAATTAAGTGAAAGTAAGTAAAAGTGAGAGAAACGCAACACTTTTTTTTAGTTTGGTCAACGGTATTTAATTTTCTTTTATTTACACTAATTTTAAATTTCTCTAAACTAATGAAATTCTAGAGACAAACCACACATGAAAAAACTATATTTTTTTTTAAACTTTATTTATTTTTTTCTCTCAACTACTTATCCTCAATCCAACACACCCTTAAGATTTTGTACTCATATTTTGTAATATTTTTTTTTAAAAAAATATAAACTTTACTAATTAAAATTATTTGATTAGTACGGTTAGGATTTGAGTTGATATATTTTGTCTTTTTCAATCGATTAATAACTGAGATAAACAATTAAGATTTAGAATATAATTGGGAGTAAAGTTTAGGAATGTCACATACTAATTTAAAAATTAAGACGGTTCTCAAAATATTGTTTATTTTAATTTTTAAAGGATATTTTAGTCATTTTACAACAATCAGAGTGGGAAACTTTATTAATTGGCTTTGTCATTTCAAGTAATTATTTTTTTTACCTCGTAACGTGAGAAGAAGCGAAAGAAGGAAAGCCCTGTTTTGGCGGATGAGTGTTACGTACGCCAAACGGACCTTTTCTCCTGCGTTCTCTAACATTTACTGTGTTCCCACGTGTGTCTTCAAGAATCTAAACTAAAGTAAAAATAACAAAGTTTAATTATGAACAACGCTCCGGATCAAGAGATAACCGGCGTTTCCCCAAATACACTAGAAAGTAGGGGTATAATAGGAATTACATAAGTCTCACGACGTAAATACCCAAATGGTATTGTTAATTCCCAATATATTCAGTTATCAGGCATAAAATTTGCGGGCTCCGTTTATCTCCTGAACCGGAGTTCATGTTCATAATTAAACAAAAAGCGAAGTTGTCATAAATTCCAGCAACCAGTTACCTAACCTTTACCGGAAATAGCAGGTTACCATCCGGTTTCTCGAAACCCTAAGCACAGGCGCTCAATGACAAACGCAGAAGTATTCGTCTTTGTGCTTGTGAGTTGTGAGTTGTGACTTGTGAGTGAGTGTGGCCTCCACACCCTTTTCCGTCGATTATTGGCTGTTTCTGCTAACCTACGCCCACTCTGCAGCTCAGAAGATCACGATTACCTTTCCTTTCATCTTATTCTCCATCATCTCTTTCATTGCTTTGCTTTTGCTTTGCTTTAAACCCCATAATTCTCTCTCTGTCTCTGAAAGTCAAGCTTCAATCATGGCGGGGGGTTTCGAACCCTTTCATGTCCCACAGCAAAGCAGAAGAGATAAGCTTAGAGTAGTCGTGCCAAACCACCCCAGTTGCGAAGAAACCTCAGCTACCCTTCATGGCTGCGCAGGTTTACTTCCTCTTTACGATCCATCACTTCTCTCCTCGGATATGCTAACCTGCGCCAACTCTGGTGCTCATGAGTTTCACCACCACCACCACCCACTTGGGGGAGCTGCAGGTACTGAGGGGTCTAATAAGCAAAACCCTGTTGGTGCTGTTAAGGAAGAAGGAGTGAATATGATGGGTTATGTTGGGGGGTTTATGAATGCTTCATCTTCTTCCTCATCTCACCATCCTTACTTGGATCCCCAGTCGTCTCTAACTGTAAACCCTAGCTGCTCGATTCAAGATATTAACAATATCCCGTTTCTTTATACTGCCCCAAACCTTAGAAGTTTCGGCCAGTCGTTTAGTAGTGGTGAAATGGTATCGTTTAAGCCGGATTCCTTGTCTTTAACCCATGAATCAACGACAAATGGGCAAGGGTTGTCGCTTTCTCTATCTTCTCACCATACCCACCAACGCAATCTTCCTCTAGAATTGAATCTGCAACAGTACGAGTCTGCAGTGTTCGACGAAAAGGGTATCGGAGGGTATGTAGTTGGAGGCATTGTTAGCGGCGGCTCGACGTCGAATCCTGACTTATCGAGAAATTCGGTCCCTCTCGGGCCGTTTACTGGCTACGCTTTGATCCTGAAGGGATCCAGGTTCTTGAAGCCTGCACAACATCTCTTGGAGGAGTTTTGTGATGTGGGTCGAGGAATTTATGTCGAAAGAAGCTGTGGGGATTCATCTCTCATGGATCCTCCGATGGAGAGTCTGAGCGCAACTGGAAATGTTGATGATCCCTTCACTTGCGGCGATCGCAGCGATCATGGCCGGAAGAAGACGAGGCTGATATCGATGCTCAATGAAGTATGCTTCTCTAATTGGACACTATCCTTCCTCATCACTACTTTTCCTTTATTTTCTTGTCTGCTAAATGAGTTTTCCCTATTGAACTATAGTTTTTAACCTTTTCTTCTAGCTGTGTTTCTAGTATTGAATCTTTGAACAAACTACATAATTATTTAGGTTTCTTTCTGTTAATTTGG
Organism: Tetracentron sinense; assembly: GCA_015143295.1. NCBI lineage: Eukaryota > Viridiplantae > Streptophyta > Magnoliopsida > Trochodendrales > Trochodendraceae > Tetracentron > Tetracentron sinense. The sequence continues at coordinate 9,984,731 of CM026557.1, read as the reverse complement.
GTCTTCCGTTTGTTTCAATTCCTCTAAATCGGCTAGTTCGAGCTTCTGCTATCCTCCTTGATCAAGTTGGGTCCCTATAGAATTTTGTGCATTTTTCTAGGGTAGTATCCACTGAATCTAATTCAATTAACAAGTGATTGTAATCGATCAAAAAAAAAAATTAACAAGTGATTGTACTGTAAATGTCTGTTGCGATCTTGAATCAACAGGAAATCCTGTTGTTGCATTATTAAGCGAAGGAGAGCATTTCATTGGCATTGCACCTTTGTAAATTTTAGCTCCCTCAACTGTTTTTCGACGAGAAGTAGATACTTCATACTTGTATTAAAAGGATAGATGTCCGTGTATCGATCACAAAATCATCTTTTTAGGAAAGGTAACAGGAAGGAATATATGCACAAAGTCTCGTGTTATAAAAGTGTATGACAACCTTAGAAAGAGATCTAATGGGTGACATTGTCACCAAGTGTGGGGTTGTAATGTGCATAAAGCGACTGAAGGAATCCGTTCGAAAAGATTTATACTCAAAAAAAGTGTATGAAAAGCATCATGGTTTCCAAGCCTAAAGCTAGTTCAATTGACAAGGTGTCTCGCTCTCTTTCCGGTATTGATTTTATTGTGAATTGAGGTTTTTCAAGTTGGAGAAACAAGACTAAAAGGTGCCCATTATCCTTTCATGTGTATACGTTTTACTTCCCTCCATCGTAGATGCTAAAGTCCCATCCCCTTCCCTACACCCCGACCTCATGTCATTTATTGTGTATCTGACGGTGTGTAAAATGAAGATTGTTTAATAATATTTGATGGAAAACTTGAAATTGATCTGGTCTCCTGATTTATATTTCTCGAGTGCCAAACCATGAAAAGATCTAGCAAGATATGAAATTGTTGAGGATAAATATGCCTGGTGGGAAAAATCATTCAGAAAATTTGCTTCTCAATTAGATTAGATACTTTTCCTCAGTAACTTAGATGTTCTTTGCTACGCGTAACAGAAATAATAGTGTTATTAATAAATTGAAAAACAAGTGTGGCAATTGAAGGACACAAGACTATTTAACCATCACTTTTACAACCAGTATGTGGGGGCATGATAAGATGTTAATTTGTAGCTTATCAAGATGAACTTTATCAATAATTCACTATGCATTTCTTATTTATTCAATATTGAATAGTGTACACCGTGGTCCATATTATAGAAATATTGTATGGTCTTAATTTTTCCACAGTTTTTTCTCTCTTTATTTCTCCCATGAATAATGTTGGACATTGACCTTGTTACACCCTTATGCTCATCACCACCTCAGCAATGGCCCAAACCTTGAGGTGACATGGAGGCAAAGAAGATAGGATTCTTTTACAATAGAATGTAAATTAAAATAAAATCATGCAACTAGGGAGGCTAAAGAACTTCTTGGCATTGGAATTTAATGAGTTTTTAGTTTCCAAATTGTAGGTTAATCAATTTCTAGGCTTGTAGGAATGACCTTAAAGCATAAGTACGACTTCATTTGTAGTAAGATCATAGAGCCTGTATTTCGGTCCTAGACTACTTGACTAGGAAGCAACAAAAGGAGGGTACAAAATGTAACGTCCTGACTTAAATAATGGAGTACTATTTGTAGCAGTGATTGGTAGTTATAGCCTACTTTATTAAGTCATGACTAGCTTACTTAAGAGAGGGGTTAGTCAGTGGTCAAGATTAGGTTGCAATTAAGAATTGGGATCATGTAGGAACTTTACAGTTTAATATAAATGTAGAAATAATAAATGTCATACAACTTATATTTTTAATAGTTTGAATGAATGAATCAGGTTTCTTGAGAGATGAGTGACTCTTCTTCAACCCAAGAAGTTATATGAAGATTAGAATTGACTCAATCTAATTGGTGGGAAATGCTGATCTTTAATTTGCAATAAAAAAAATTCAGTGCCTCAAGAATAGTGTTGTACTCGTTTAAACACTAATTAGAATATTGAGACTTGAGAGGGTAAACATATGCTTACTTCAAAGCCATTATTATTTTTGGCCAGTTTTCTAATGAAAAATCACAAATTAATTAGATATTTGCATTCTACTTGATTCACTACAGAAGTTGAGGTGGAAAAATGAAAAGTTAAGAGTGGGATTGGGATTGGGATTGGGGAACAGTTACAGGATCAAATCAATACTTTCTTTGTGTCATCCAAACTCCAAAGTCTTCAGAAGGTATTGGTGAACAATATAGAATATGAAACACAAGCCCTGGTTTTTGAAAGTCATGAAGAAGCATTTATGTCTTACTTTCTGGCATAGAAATTTGTAATTAGTTGAGGTGGGATAGTAAATAAAGGGACGATTGCGTTGGATGTGTTTTAATTTTTTTTCTCAAAGATGACATGCATTCACTAATCACTTTCCCCAACAAATTTCCATCAGATTCACGCTTCTTTTTTAATTGCAAGCAATTTGGTACATTTCCTAGGTGATCTTGGTTCATGGGGAGGTTAACTATGGGTGAAGGTGAGCTAGCACCATGATACAATTTGTCTGAAATTGCCTTTAGATTAGCTCCAATGTCTCCCTAATTTTAGGCATGTGACTTGAACTTATGTTGCACAACTACAAGGTGCCCATGATGTGGCTTGGACTTCTCTATTGTGACTTCTGAAAAGCAAGTAAATCAATGAAACAATGGTGTGGCTTCAATTTTTGCCAACCGTGATAGAGTTTCCTACTTTCCTTTAATCACGGCTACACAATGCATTGCGCAGTTTTCAGTTCAAATGGACAGGGAACTTCTGACATAATTAATATTGTCTCATTCCTAGAATTTGATGAAATACTTTGACAGGAACAAATCATTTTGATTGGTTATGCCAATTAAGTTAATAGCTCTTTTAACATTGATATAATATTATTTATTAACCTATAAAGGTTTTCGGCTTTTGTTCTTCTCCATCTCCATTAGGTTTACAGGAGATACAAGCAGTACTACCAACAGATGCAGACAGTTGTTGCATCATTCGAATCTGTTGCCGGGCTTGGAAATGCAGCCCCCTACACAACCTTTGCTCTCAAAGCCATGTCTAAGCACTTCAGGTGCTTGAAAAATGCCATTAATGACCAGCTTCAGTTCACAAGCAAAGCTCTTGGCAGTGGAAGCTTTGGAAAAAGTGAAAGTCCAAGGTTTGGGACCACTGATCAAGGCCTTCATAGTCAAAGACCAGTTCATAACTCGGGCTTCCTTGAACATCAACCTGTTTGGCGACCGCAAAGAGGACTTCCAGAACGTGCAGTAGCTGTACTCAGGGCGTGGTTGTTTGAACACTTCCTACACCCGTAAGTACTTTGTGTACCTTGGCTAGTGTGCAAAAATACATCTTGAGTCCCATTCCATGACATGTTAGCTTATTGTGCTTCCAAGTAATGAATATCTAAGATTCATGTATTTTCTATTTTGAGAAGTGGTAATATTGGTCCAGTACATTAACGTAATGCATCTGATGTTGTATATTTCAGTTACCCCACTGATACGGACAAGCAGATGTTGGCTAAGCAGACGGGTCTATCAAGGAGCCAGGTGCACTTATCATTTTATGTTTTATCATTATACCTAGTTGGGTTTTACTAGGTTTGCAACCAGAAACACTTTATGTCGACCCCGAGAAAAAATCCTGATCTCTTACATCTGCATTTTGGCTGTCTGCTGTTGAAAGGATTACGTAGGCAACCTAATCTTTCTACGGAATACTAATTAAAAATGTAAAAAAAAAAAAAAAAAAGACCTATTACAAGGAATATTGTAGACCAAAGGTTCATCATCCCATTGAAACTTAGTCTTATATTGCATTTGTGAACCACCAGCTCATAGATCCTGACAGCTCATTTGGTAGACCAACCCCACCCTCCATTTCCGCCATTGCCAGAATGGCCAGAGAATCAGACAATACACACTTACAACCTTCAAATGTACCCCTAAGCTTTAGTTCTAAGAACTTAACTTTTAGCCTATTCCCATTCCAAAGTAGCTTACTGATTTGATCTACTAGCTGTTGGGCCACATGTAGAGTATTGACTATTTAATTAATTTATTTTTATTTCTAATGATGGTAATTTCATTTTGAATTTCTTTGTCTGGTATTTATTTCGTGTTTATGTCAATTTGACACTGCTGTTATTGAAAATATTCATTTGGGCAGGTCTCCAACTGGTTCATCAATGCAAGAGTAAGACTTTGGAAGCCAATGGTGGAAGAAATACACACGCTTGAAACACGGCAATCTCAAAAAGCATCAGAATCAGGGAACCGAAGTTCCAACAGGCCAAGCGACCATCTACCTTCAGCAAACCCACTCCCTTCAGACAGACAGTCCCAAAACAACCCCACCCAAAAGATTCAAGACCCCCCATCTAAACGTAGTAGAAATGAACTTCACCATATACCCGACGGGAGCGACGAACCAATGAACGTCTCTTACAACAATTTGTCAAGCAATCACCATCTAAATGTTGGTGCGAGCACTGCAGGTGCAAGCAGTGGTGTTTCTCTAACATTGGGTCTCTACCAGAATAATGGAATTGGCTTGTCTGAGCCCTTCCCTATGAACATAGCTCACCGATTTGGCCTGGAAGTAAATAGTGAGGCTTATGTTATGGGTGGTTTTGAAGCACAAAATCGGCAATTTGGAAAAGATATCGGAGGGCAACTGCTGCATGATTTTGTCGGCTGAAGTATTTCTGAGCTTAGATTATCTGGATACTTTCCTAACATTCTTCATGAGATATAATGCTTCTATCGACTGCAAGTATCCGAGCAGAGCCAAGGGTCATTGGAAGATTGCCCTCTGGTGGTGTAACAAGGTATGTACTACAGTATTACAAACATTTGTTGAAGTTTAATCCATGATGCTGATGATTGATGACAGGTGGGACCCATCTTGCCTTTCAATCACCACTGGACCCACCATTTTGTACATTTAGTTCTTCATGGTGCTGCTAAATACCAGATTTATTCTGGTACTTAAATTGACATTAAAAAAAATTAAAATAAAATAAAGCTATTGGTCAAAGATCTTTAAGGTGATGATTGAAGTTAGTGATATCTTATCTTTTATAATAAATTACATCTTTGCATATAATATCATATTAAGATAATTAAAAGGAGTGTTTGTTTTCTGCATAAAATATCTGTATGTGTGGATGAGAGTTTTCTAATTACTTGTTATTTTATCAGTTTAATTGCTTTTTAGGGTTATATAAAGTGCTTTGTAATGATTATGGCCCCATATCACATGCTTATCTCATACTACTAACTTGTATTCTTTCATGGCCAGCAATGAAAAAGGGGACGAGAGGTTCAAGGTAAGATGATTCAAATTGAAGGAGAGAGTACGAAAGAGGAAGGATAATCGCCCTTCTTTCTTGTATGTATATGGAGATTGCAACTTTGTATTTATTTCTATCTGCATGGCAAATAATAGCAATAAGATGTAAATGTAAAACCCAATTTCTGATGGAAAGTAAATTAGTAGGAAACTTCTTCTAAAGCAAGCTAGAATGTAGAGCTGTCTATGGCAAGATGGACTCAAACTTCTATGGCAAGATGGACTTGGCACACCATGAGTGTCGGTATGATCATTTGTTGTCATTCATCCATTCTGGGTGCGATGTGATCGATTGGTGTGCAAGGAACTTACTTTCATTTTCTTTCACTTCTTAATAGTTGCAATTTTTTCCCCAAAAATTATCTCCATTTTTTAATGGTTATTTTGTGGGAAAAATTTAAGCTACTTTCTGTTTTTTTCAACCCACTTTCTCTGTATTCCTTTGGTGAGAATGGAAAAGAAAAGTGTATTTTCTTGCACATTTTTTGCTATTTGTTTGCAAGAAAAAACAGATTCATTTTCTTGTACTTGAATAGTGAGAAACTTTTTCCCAAAAACTTTTCTATGGTATGGTTATTTTACAAGAAAATTTAAGTATTTTTTCATTTTCCTTTCTTATATTTTCTTGGACCCAGTTTCACGTTAAACGAATGCACCCGTAGAGTTAATTTGACTTGGGAGAAAACAGCTAAACACCGATTGGAAGGTCCCATACACATCTTTTATCTTTTTCCTTTAATTTATTTTCTTGCACCCACTTTTATGCCAAACGAATGTACCAATAGAGTTAATTATGGTGCCTTTAGATTGGGTGCTGTAGATGAGAAACTTAAGATCTCCAATTGGTGAGGAGATTGCTAACACCAGAAACGCCACACCCCTTTTGCCCGCTTGTCGAGGCATGTACGCAAACAAATCAATGCCTTGGTTGGTGTGTGGGCATTGGGTGTTGCCGGTTTCCTCGCCAACACTAATTGGAGATGATCCTCAACTGGAGAGATGATCCTAAGTCGGTTATTATTATTTATTTTTTTTGTTAGAAAGTCAGTTAATTTTTAGCACTTACAATGAAATTTTTCCTTACCGTTAAGAATTTTCCTCCAGTGGAGTTGAACTCAGAACCTCTGTTTTTTTTTGGGTTAAGTTAAAAAACACCATAAGCCGAAGCTACAGTCATGAGAAAGAAGAACTCAGAACCTCATTACTCATTAGTTCTCTTTTACTTTGATGTCAAGGATACCACTAGGGTTATTTATTCCTATGAATGACAGTTGTGATATTTGTAAATAGTGTTTTCCTCGTGATATGTTAAATATCGTGCCAGGAGTTTTGACTTGTCATCGCTTTACACCTGATTCGAAGATTGTTGTCTTAGTGCAAAAGCAAAGTGGCTGATGAACTCGATCTAAGGTCGCGAGGTTCTGAATTTTATGCCATTGTTCGAGGGCAAAGGATTAGCTCTGGCCGAGGTGGGCGCTCGGGCATCCACAAAACATTGGGCACCTGACGATAATTTAGGGGAGAAGTTATTTTATTTTCTCCCCATGATTTTGCATTTTCCCCATTTGCTATCTTTCCCCTTTAAAACGCCACATGACCACTGGTTTGTGGATGCCCAAGCGCCCAACTTGGGCAATCGCTAGAGCTAATCTTTTGATCACCCGAGCGCCCAACTTGGGCAATCGCTAGAGCTAATCTTTTGCTGATCAAGGGGTTGTACATGTGTAATCTATTTATTTTTTATAAAACTTATCTATATAAGTTAGGAGTTAGGGGGGTTAGCACTCATGGCCACGCCAAGACTCGAACTCAAGTCAAACCTCCTCAAAGGGAGACAACCACTGGGACAAGCCCATTAGCCAACCCAACCCAACCCCTTTTGGGTCTTATTAGGCATACATCTTGGGATCTAGATTTCTTAGAGACGGTTAACAAAATATATGTCATCCTAAATAAATTTAGAGAGTCGCCCAATGGTGCAGTTATGGCGGGGGATTAACTGGAGCTAGTCAGTGTAGTGGTGGCAGGGTGGCGGTCTACACCCACCCATTAACCGGAGCTAGTCATTTGTAGCGGTGGTTTGACCACCCGGTGATTCTTAATAGTGGTTAAAAGGAACACATGTTGACCCGTGGGTGTGATTGAACTCTCCTCAAGTTCAATCGTGATAGACTGGGATTCGATCTACATCATTTAATCTAGAGATAGGATCACGAGTTCAATCATGATAGGCTGTGATTCAATCTCCATCATTTAATCTAGAGATAGGATCACAGCTAATTGCAATTGCATTCAAGCCAATTCAATTGCATATGGCTGATGCTGATTGGAAGATATATATATATTTTTTAATTTGAATTTCCCACTCATTTTCTCATCCAATCAACATCAGCCACATTTTCTCTCAGCCATGTGCAATTGAATTGGCTTGAATGCAATTGCAGTTGGCTGTGATCCCATTTCTATAATCTAAGGTCACGGCTCTTGATTCACCATGCAAAAGGGACACCCACCACGGCTTTGAGTCACTTTAATGTAAAAGTGTCAAAAAAAGAAGGTAGAAGTGCATCTTGGACGGGTTTGGCCCGACCCAGCCTGATCAATAGACGGGCTTGGGCTGTATTTTTTTATTGGGTTTGGATTGAAAAAAAAAACTCGACCCTCCCTGGTAAGGGATTGGGACTGGTTTAGATTGAAACCTCAAGGTAATCCAACCCAATGACCACAGATATCTACAATGTCACTTATATATGAATGGGAGTAGGGGTGTCAACGGGCCAGGTTCAGGCTGGTCCAGGCACAATTAGGCCCGCTTGATAAGATTAATTAGGTCGGGTCATGCCAGCCTGCTTATTAATTGGGCCGAATCATAGCGGGTTGAGCCAGCCCATATAAAAAAAGATGTGCATTCTTGGCCTATAAACTAAACGGTCTGAATCAGGCCAAGTTAGTTGGGCTAAGCCCGATTAGAAGTCTACCAAAATGGGCCACGGGCTTTAGATTCTAAGCCCAACCCAATTAATAATCAAGCCGGGTAGGCTTGAGGGCCAGCCGGCCTGGCCCAAATATGCCTCCCACTATAAAGTCTCGGAATCCAAGTTATTAGAATGATTTTCACCGTTCACGCTGATTGGTTCTCTGTTGAAAGAATGCATTGAGGGAGTTCCAAAGCTTTATAACTCAAGATGTTGCTTCTCTTTGTGATGCATTTGCCAGTCCCAAGGGCCAAGGTCAAGAGCAACCTAACGCTGCCCCTTACCAGAACCCTGGTGTTGTCATGTAAGCTGATGGGCTTTCTGCTTTCTCTAGCGATCATTTCAGCTTTGCTAAAACCTGTTACTACTGCCATGTGCCCTTCACATAGTTTTCTGTTGGCTGAGAAAGAACATGATCTAAAAACTACACTTCACTGAAGTAGGAGAAGATTCCCACCATTAAGCTTCATCTTCCTCCAATAGACATGGAAGACAGCCTGGTGCAACCAGCTGATGTTGATCACCATGATGCTGGTTCAGAACATCCTCAACAGAACAGATCTGGAGACATGGTACAAGCAGCACTGGAATGGAAGGTTACCAAAATCACGGCTTGCGTGAAGTTAACATACATACATAATAATTATATAATATGAAGAACCACTCTCCCAATTATATAAATCAGCATATTGGAAAAGCCATACTTAAAACGTACCCTACAGGACCTCCCCACAAAAATCGAAGGGGAGCTGATCCAGGCTTTGATGATCAGAGCAGTAAAACTATCTTCTAAGGGTGCAAGTAAGCAAAGGATCCTCCAACCAAGACAAGCCATTGCAGATATTCTTAAAGAGGAAAATTTCCGGTCTGGCGAATATGGTTCAGGGTATGACGTAATCCGTACTTATTGACAGCTGCATTGGCAGCCCTGAATCCTTCGCCATAGGCTGTGGTGGTATCGTGAGCAATCTGATGCATGAAAAAATCACCCAGCTTCTTCTCAATATCAGATTTCCCTCCTTTTTTTGAGGATGATGAAGCTGAAGAAGCTGCTGATGTAGATGGCATGCTTCTCGATCCGGGTATGACCTCTGACTCTAGCCACATGTGAGCAAGCACCTGACAGATACCTTCCTCCACCCAAGGACTGAGATTAGGGTAGCCTGCATGGATTTTACAAGAGAAATTAGGAGAAAAAATGACTTTCATGATGCTTCTGAATAAAACGTAGAAAGAAGTGGGCAAAGTACCTTTAAGGCGTAACCAGCCATGCATCAACTCATGAGCAAGAATGGAACCTGTTAGTAATCTGCATCAGGTACCAAAATTATAAGAGCTCTAGTCAAGGATTGGCATTCTATAACAAAAAAATGTTTATACCTTGTAATTCTTAGATCAAGGAAAATTTTAGAATAGCACTGTATCTTTGCTAATTTTTGCGCTTCAAGAAAAAAAAAAGTAGAGGAAGTGTACATTGAAAATGAAAATTCAGACCATTCTCTAAATCATATAAAATAAACTGGCAGTTTTAAATCATATAAAATAAAATGCAACATGTGATAAGCTTGAAAATGAGAACTTATGTGGATGGCATTTCATGCAGTCTCAATATCATTAGAATGCTGCCCCACCAGAAATGTGTAGATACAAAAAATTCAAATTTTTGGAGCCATAATACCAGGGCAATAAATTTCAGTTGAGCCTGGTGCTATACTGCTATATATGAACCGGCTAGTTATTGCCTCAGCAGAGTCATATGAAGTTAGAGACCAACTTCCTATGACTTGGCCGAGTTTTTAGAAACACAAACAAGTGGTTAGTGACTCCTACTGGTTGCGAGTATTCGCTGTCTCACACAGAACTGAGTCTTTAATTATCGATACCTACTGCCACTATATTTACCAACGTAATGTAGTAGGAAATAGGAATAGATAATATAACTGAGAAACAGAAAACTTAGGAATTTGTAAAACAGAAAACTTAGATATTTTGCATCAGAAAACTTTAGCACAACTGAAAGATCTTCAAGACATTCAGATGTAAAGGACGGAAAAAGCGAAAAAACCCCTTAAACATGGACTGAGTCATCATCGACAAGACTTCTTTCATTCTTTCAGCAACATGTCAACCATGTGGAAATCAAGAAAATATGACAACGTCAACCATGCAAGCATTCATCTACTTGACCAGCAAATGATATCTATTTTTGGCCAAATGAGAAGCCTTAAGTGGTCTGTCTTAGTTTGATTTGGAGTCACCATGGAACAACAGCCAAAGATAGGAGGGATTTCAATACCCTGAGCACGAATTAAAAACAAGGACCTTGTGCCAATTCGCATCCCTTTAGCATACCTGGAGAAAAAAGTCTGTCTTGGCTACCCCAATTAATTTCCTTTCCATTAATACTTGGAAAATGCTCATATGGAATCATGTGTAGCCAGATTTAATATATCCATGCCTAGGGCCTTGTTACCTTGGGAGGCCATACAAAGCGAGAATGGCTGTAATCTCACAATTCTGAGACAGCTTCTGAGGATGAGTTCTCAATCCTATAAGTCGGTTTCCACCAATTCTTGGTCTTTTAAGTATCTGCATATGTTAAAAAAGGTAAGCACCTAACAAGGACTCGCTAACTCTAGCCAATGAAGATCAATCAAATTGTAATGCATAAAACAAAACCTAATGCGATAAATCTCTGATCATACACTGCTAACAGTCCGCTCTTCAGAAAGACATAAACCCCTTGTCTCAGGAATGTTATGATGGCCCTGGAAAGGAAAACCGGTTTTAATTAAAAGTACTTTAAAAAACCGAGAGTATGAAGAATAGAGAAAAGAGACCAATTAATTACATTCTTCTCCCCTTCAATAGCTTCATTCAGGGCTTGTCTTTCAACCAGAAGCATGGGAATTGGTTGATCTAATTTCATGTTCATTCCTTCATAGTAGTCTCTGATGGCATGGTAAAGGGGTTGGCAATCACCAGTATCCATGACAGCAGTTTCCATACACTCTAAGCATAGACTCCTTCCATCTCCCAAAGAAATGAATCTAGCATTCCATGACTTCAGCACAAAAATAAACAACTGTAAGGAAGCAGATCGTTATTGTTTGACTCTTATACTGCTTCAACTTCAAAAAAATTCCAAAAAAAAATTCCACAGACAAAAATACACAGAGCAATCAACTAGAGAGTAAAAAACTTAACTATTAGACTTACTTAATAAACATCATAGGAAATCATTTTACCTCCAAACGTTCACAACTACAACAACGAGCTGTGTTATCATGCTCATGTGAAGGACAATATTTTTGTAACCAATATGGGTGGAATCTGTACTCGGTTAAACCAGCACCATTTGTTGGGATCTGAAAATGTGGGATAAATTATAAGAACTATGAATATCGAAATACTATCACTCCCAAGCCACAAATCAACTATTCAAATTCACAGCAAACCAAGGTTCCACAGAAACAGGAACTCAGCAAGAATATGGTGTGATGATTTCTTTAAGGATTTTGCCTAAAGTTGCAATTCCCCATATTGTTAATTTAAAGTTGTTCTCTATTCGCGCGTGTGTGTGTGTGTGTATATAGAGAGAGAGAGAGAGGGAGAGAGTGAGAGAGAATTATATACTACTATAGTACTATGTTATATATGGAATTAGATATTATTTATATTATTTATTAATCCAACCACATCATTAAAATTGAAGTACCATTAGAGAACATCTTTGTATGCAAGGTTTCAGATTTTGAAACCTAGTTTTGAATTCAAATAGTTTTAAAAATTCGAAGTCTCAAACTTTCCTCCTGGTCTGAAGTCTGAACAAAACTTCCAGTATTTAAAGGATATCCTGGAACTTCGTTTCAATTTATACCAGAATCAAAATTGTGGCCGAAACCAAGCTTTAAAGCCCTGTACATAAGTCCTGCTTAGAAGGGCAAGCTAAAAGATATCCTGTAATTTCGTTTCAATTTATACCAGAATCAAATTGTGGCGGCCGAAACCAATCTTTAAAGCCCTGTACATAAGTCCTGCTTAGAAGGGCAAGCTAAAAGATATCCTGTAATTTCGTTTCAATTTATACCAGAATCAAAATTGTGGCCGAAACCAAGCTTTAAAGCCCTGTACATAAGTCCTGCTTAGCCGGGCAAGCTCAGTCTCGAGCAAAAGAATTGAAGAAGGTAACCTTAGTACTAGAACTACTAGTAAGGCCAGAAGGTAAGAAAAATAACCCCGGAATGAATTAAAAATCCAACAACCTGGTTTAAGGGAGGACCACTTACAGGAAGCAACAAAGTTCAAATATCCCAAGATAATAGATCCTTACAAATTGATGGCAGACTCCACATTTAGGATGGTGCAACTCTTTGAAACAAGACTTGTGGTATGGATTCCTCCCTGACAAACAAACCTTGATTTAACAGAAACAACCTGTAAGAGCTAGATATAAGAGAAGATATGCAACACAAATTTTATGTTTTTTTTTTCATGTGTAATTTAACTTAATCATAATGTATTTGATGCAATGAAGAATCACAGGCTATATGTGGAATTCCAAATTTCCTGAACAAGACAAAACACTCAAAATACCCAAGAACATTGTACCTCATTTTCAGTGATTGAATGACCGCAAGCGCAACAGCAAAAGCATTCTGGGTGCCAAGAAGCTCCCATGCATTCTAAAAAATAGTCACTGTCTATTTCACGGAAGCAGCCACCACAAAATCTGATAGGGGTATGCATAACACACATGATCAATAAAAAGTCGTGTTGGAAAATTCATGACTTGGAATAAAAATTTCTGTTAGGTAAGATGGGTATGGCAAGCCCCAGAAAATTTATAAAATCAAAAGGGGTTACAAACGTAGATGTTAACAACTATATCATCCTCATCTACAATTCTCGATGGAGGACCGACTAGGAAGTCAGCTATACACAAAAGATATAATTATTTGAGTTACAAAAAAAAACAAAGAAATTGGCTTCTTGGATGATTCAAATGGGTAAGTTATGAGTCATGAAATTTATTTAAATATTTTTAGTTCATGTGAAAAATTTACTATTGTTTTATACTCCGCCTGAGTATGAGAGTATATATATATGTGTGCTGCCTGAGTATGAGAGTATATATGTGTGTGTGTCATTTGTATTCCTTTCTAGAAAAGGAAAATTGACATGTCTCTAATGAGTTACTAATGACTTAGGTCAATTACCTAGTCATGCAAAAGTTGAAAAACTAGTACAAGTCCCGAGTCTACATTGCATAAGTACGGACACGAATGTCGGAGTCTGACACAGATGTGAGGTGTTGGATTTGACGACCCCCAAAAATAGGATTTAAGGACTCGGGAATTATTTAAGTTTATTAGTGTGTTGTTAATTGTGATATCATATGATATATCATTTACGAATGTATTTATTAATTAGAGCATAGATGAACATAAGAGTTTTGTATTCACTACCTATAAACCTTTCAAAGGATAAACTAGAACACCTATCTATATTGCATGCCAATTTGTGTAAGCAACGAATAGAAGATAGAAAATCTGGACGTATCCAACAAGAATTACATACGTGTCGGAATCTAACGCATGTCTGACATGGACACATCACCCATTTAGAAGATTCCCCGCAACATACTCAGAGCAGTTTTCTTCTTATTATTATTTTTCTTTTACTGGGAAGATAGTTGGAGCAGTTCTCAATCCTAGATGACTGACTTTACTTTTTAAATCAGCAGGCATAAAAAGTGGCTCGACTTGACCAAGTAACTAGTTGATTGCCAAGTTTTCCAACCATGTTACTAAGCCTAACCGAGGCATCTGATAAATGGCTTGGCTCAACCAAGTCATTGGCCCGACAAGTGTTACAACTTGAAACTATGATCAAAACATTAAAGGGACACAAATAAAGGAAATCTGATGAAACTAACCTATATCCTTTAGGGTAATATTGTGATGGGGCATAAGGAGGATATGAGAACATATTCAAGCTTTCTTTACGTGCTCCATCAAGGTCTTCGGCGTTGTTTGTGCGCCCTCTGTATCCTGATGAAATTCTAGATACTTGTTAGTATGTTATGACCCCTTGATAAAGAAAAGGGAACTTTTAGGTACCATTACATATGTATGCGTACCGATCAAAAAAAAAACAAACATATGTGTGTGTGTATCAGTGTATGAGGAGAGGGAGAGAGAGATTAATCACAAAGATTAAAAAGAAGGAATGTGGTGTCAAACTAACTTTACTTGTTTAAATCTTTAACATTCAAAACTTACCATCCGGTTTCTTTGAATCTTCAGCCAGATAAACAGCAATTGCACGGTCCAATTCCTCGTTCTCAGCTCTAGACCTATCGTCCTGTATCATACCAACTTATACAAAGCTAACACATGCAAAGATCTGGCAAAAATGAAATAACCATTTGAAGATAACGAATTTAAAAAAAAAGGAGAGAAGTACTCCATTCACACCCCCCCCCCCCCCCCCCAAAAAAAAAATATATATATATATACATACATACATATATCTACAAATTAAAATTTTCAAGTAATCTAAATACAGAGATCCATCCGCCATATTCTTTAGATTTTAATGTAGAATATAAGCAATTGTTATTCAAACGAAACCAACTGAATCCCAATAATTCAGGGCAAATAATCCTACAATTATAATTATGCAAATAAACATGTCGTATCACATAACAATCAAAGAATCGAACAAACAATATGAACCTGAGGTAAATAGAAAATGTATAATTACCGATCTAACCGGGGCACGCAAAACCATATTTTCTTCCTCAAGAAACTGCGGACGTCGTCCAATCATTACCTCACGACCCGACCCACCCTTAAAGATCTTACTCAGCCATTTCATGAAGCGAGACTTCCTCTCTGCATACGAAGAAACAAGCAACCTTGATTTCCATAAATTAGCTCAAAACCACATAAATAAATAAATAAATAAATAAAAAGGATTTACAATGAATTCCTACAAGCATTGACGAATAAGAACTTTGCAAATACAAACACAAGAATGTCAATCAACCAGATCATTGATGCATTTTGACAAACATAGAAAACACAAGAAATCAAGAAATGATCTTAAAAGAAGGAAAATAAACCCTAACCCTAATAATAAATAAAAAGAGGTAAAATTACCGTAGATACAGGGCTGAGAGAGATGGTTCACCCCTGAAGAAGCCATGAAGATCGAAATCTACGTATCAATTTCGTCGGAATTTTTAGAGGAGGAAAAGGAACGGGAATACGAAAAGGAGAAATAGAAAGGATTTGAAAATATAGGAATAGAGAGGTGAGGAACAAGGCATCATTTAAAGCCATTGAGAAAGCGAGAGACGAATCTCTGAGCCTGGAAAGGGAGAGAGAGAGATTGAGATTCTTGTGTTGGTAAGAAATGAAGGGGAAGTTGAGCGATGGCGAGAGATAGTTGTGACTTGTTAGAGAATCTGCTGAGACGGGGTATGGAAAATGGAAAAGTGGGAGTAGACGGTTCACAATGAAGCGCCACAGAGACGCTGCCTGCTCAAATATGGTTTGCTTTAGTGGAATTTTTCTTTTAAAATCTTTTTTTCGATACTCCCTCAGTAGTTAATGGTGTTAAGTATCCGTTTAGCATTTGAAGCTTGCCCCGAAGCAAACAAACAAACAAAAAAGACTCTTTACAAAGCGCTGCACTTTATCCGTTAGCATTTGAAGCTTCCCAAAAAAAAAAACCGACTCTTTAGAGCATCTCCAACCGTGCTCTATAACTCTTCAGAGTTTTGGTAGGAAAATCCTAGTCCAACCGTGCTCCATAGTTAGAGGAGGTCTCCTATATTGCTACAATGACCCTCTATATTTAGAGGATGGGAGAGAAAATAGAGATGCCTCTATAACATTATTCATGCTCTTACAATATCATTTGTGTCTTTTTTTTGTCTTTCAATTTTTGTTAAAATACCGATTGTGTCCTTATACCTTTTGACACACCTTAACCGTGGTTTTTTTTTAAATTAAAAAATGTTTTTAATATTAAAAAACTCTAAAAAAAAATTTTTTAATTTTAAAAAAAGAATTAATATTTTAAAAAAACCAAGGATGGGTGGATAAATCTTAACCACGATTAAGAGATGTCAAAAGGGACACGTGGCAACCTCAAAGGCATCCACCCCTTGAGTTTTAGAATAGGAATAGTGATTTAGAGTTTCTTCCCATTTGAGCAAATAACTTTAAAGTGGGCCCCATCTCCTCTAAATATAGAGGAGATGCCGAAATAGAGGAGAGTTTTAGAGTATTGCATTCGAGATGCTCTTACAAAGCACAGAACTTTATAGTTTGCATTTTGGAAAATGGTAGGGGTTGTTTGCATTGTTAATTGGGAACAATTTTTCTTATCCCGGACACACGTTTGGCAAGTCATTTTTAGAAAACAATTTTTAGAATTGTCCTGCTTTAGGCACAATTTTTAGTAAAAAATAATAATCATTTTTCATAATCAATTCTGGAAAAAAAACGCTTAAAACAAACGAGATAAGCATCAAATTGACAAGATAGATGAGATATGATTAAAAAAAATGGTATTTATGATACTTATATATGCGTTGATGATATGATCATATTTAATGCCTAATTTTTTTTTTTTCATCCAAACGTAATTTTGTTATTTCTTTTCTTTATAATTGATTCTGACTAACAGTTACCAAATGCATTTACAGTACAAAATTGAAAAAATTGATTATAAGAATCAAAATTTATAAGAATTAATTATTTTTCAAAATGAGAGAATTGTCAGAATTGATGCCAAACGAACCCTTAGTGTCCATTAGCATTTGAAGTTTGCCAAAAAAAAAAGCTCCTTAAAGCATCTCCAACACTGAACTTTAAATGGGGAGCAGTAGGAAGATAGAGAGCCATTGTTCAGGTTGGACTTCATCCTCCCTCCTTATCTTCTCCCTACTTCTTCCTCATCTTCCTATGATCTCTGTATCCACTGTTCCAATAGTTATTTTTTTTTTTAAAAAGGAACGATGCAATGACGATGGAAGAACGCTCATCTGATTTATCGAACATTTTGGGTTTCCCTAAAATAGAGAGCCCTAGTAGTGAGTTTGTTGGACTGGTGTTTCTATCTTTCATGCTCCCTAAACTGGTGAAGGAACCAGTTTAGGGAGGTGTTGAAGATGCTCTTAGGGTCTTTTTGTTGAGACTAATTACAAAGTTCGACATTTCATAAGTTTGGAGACTTTAAATATCGATTTAATAAGTCTCTTTTGTTCTTTTAAATTTCAAGTTTAATATTTAACAAATCAAAATTCCTACCATCATGAGACTTCAAGTCCCTTAATTATTTTGTGAGACTTAAAATCTCTCATTTTAAGGCTTTTAAAAGCTTGCGAGAATTACAAAAGAACAAAAATAGTTGTAAAATTGTGCTCTTTAAATCTTCAAACTTGTAAAGTATCAAGCTTTTTTAGTACTAGCAAAAGAACGGACAGTAGACATCTTAACTGTCTATTTTTGCATCCTCTTAATTTCTCTTACAAATTTTTGGGTCTTCTTCCCTCTTTTCGAGGAGTTGGGATCACACACATAGCCCGCAAATGTCTTTTTTAACACCCATTAATTATAGTTAAAATTTACTAATGCTTATGCTTTAACATTCTAACATTGGTTTTTAGGGGAAAAAAACATTAACCTTGAGGGTTAAAACTTGTTAATCAAAGCTAAAAAGATAGTTAAGGAGCTTTGTGAGTGTGATTGAACTCAGTGAGACTTCTCTTTGTGCCTATGAAAAGGGATATAATGGCTAAACAAATGAGTCAGATTCTTGTCAAATCGCACTCACAAAGCCCCTTGAACTGTCCCTTAATTCTAGTTAAAGATTTTAACCCTTAGGTTAATATTTTTTTGATTTTTTTCTTCTATCCAAGGTTATATTAATCTTAAGGATTAGAGAATCTTAACCATAATTAAAAGATGTTAAAAGGGACATGTTGACTAGTGGGTGCAATTCAATCGCAATTGAATATGATTCGAACTCTAAAAAATCCTAATGATTTGATGGCAAATCTATAAGCGGATCTGTATCCCAGTTTCGGGTTCAGCTACAGTACAGCTTAAATGGATATTGTTTTTCCAAATAAAGGTACGTTTCTTATTTTTATTAGTGTAGTCAGTAGTGGACCATGTATCAAAATTCGAAAGTGATATACAATTCTTATAAGTTTTGGAGTGATTTTGAAAGCTGTTAATTTCCAGGGTCATGGATAATTTGAAAGTAATCGCTTCAAATGTGCTTCTTCGTCCACTCAACGTGGAATAACAGACCTAGGTTTTGTAACATCTCAATTTCAAATGCGATGGAGGTGGGAGGCCCTAATTTAGATAGGTGTTTAGACACTTTTTTTTTTTTTTTCAAGCAATACAATTTACAATACACTGGAAGTACTTCCCACTCATCATTTTGCAACCCATTAATCATAAAATAGACGACTTATTTTAAGGCAGTTAGGAAAGTAATGCAAAAAAGTGTTTGCTAGTGCTGCTACAATTTCTCTTGGTCCCAATTCTCAATATGGAAAGCCACTCATTGTCATTTTTATAGTCGTTGTCTTAAGGTGGCATTTGGGTTGGATTTTTTGGTCAAAAATCAATCCTGATAAAATTGATTGTGTAGAAATTCATGATCAAATAATCATTTTTTAAATAATAGTGTTCGGAGAATACGAAGTTGAGAGACTCACCTACATATTCTTCGAACACTATTATATGAAAAAATGATTATTTTACCATTAATTTCTACACAATCAATTTTATTAGAATTGATTTTTAGCCAAAAAATTCCAATCCAAATGCCCCTTTAGCCTTGTCTCAACAATTTGGGATTGGCGCTCCCAATCATGATTCGTGGTTTCCCTTTTTTTTTTTCCATCAAGAACCATGTTTTAGATCAATTGATTTCATTTCTTTTATCACTACCTCTGTTGGAAATTGTATTGCTTTTGGCAATAGTAACAAAATTCTGCATTTTTCCTAAAACAGAATCATGAATAAATCATGATTTTTTCGTCAAACAAATAAATTACGTGTTATTCATGACCTTTTAAAAATATCATGAATAAGTACTTAGTATATTAAATAAGTTTTATAATTTTTCATAACTAGTATCTTATTTAATTGTTGTTATTAATTTTTTCTGATATTTTCCGAAGTTTTTAAATTTTCTAAACTCTTCCGATTGTTCCATATTTTTTTCACTAGTTGAGTAGTTATATAGAATAGTAGAACATTTTACAACATCAGTCATTATTGATCTTACTAGTGTCTTACGAATCTCTTTTGCATGGGTAATCTCTTTTACATCGGTGACACAATATTCTTGAAGAACATCTCTATTTCATTCATAATGTCTAATTTTATATGCAACATCATCTTTAATCTCTCATTTATAATTTATAATCTATCAAATATGATAGAGTTTGTTACGAATGTGTGGCTCTCCCTCCGTGTCACTCTCCATTCACATAATGCAATACAAAATGACATTGTTCACTGACCATATTGATTTATAGCCCATAATGGTAGAAGAAGGCGCACTGATAAAAGAACATGTCATTCTAACAACAGCAATATTGCTCAAGGGAAAATCTCAAGTATAGTGTACAGACTTATATATGCAACCGCTCAAATGGGTCCTGCATTTATAGGGACATTCGGTGTCCAACTTGATGTTAGACAGCAAATGCGTGAAACCATATGGGCATCCCTTAGACGACACGACACTCATTGTCCATAATTAATAGCCATTCTACAATCCAAAAAAATAAAAATCCCCAGTATAAATGGAGTAGGTTTACATTTAGGACAATCGATTCAAGATAGGAGCTTACTAACTGTTTGGATTGCAGGGAATATTACACTAGCTAGCTAAAAAAACATCATTTTATTCGACTTTAGATCAAGAAGAAGAAACTGTCTTCTCTAAGAGAAGCTCTCATCTAGTGAAGCCACCAATTTTTACTACAAACAAACATAACCTTAATGTGTGCGTGTGGGTGGGGGTGGGGGAGAAGAATAAGGTGCTCTTCAATTTTCATGGAAATATAATATGTTACTGTGAAAAATCTGAGGAAGACCATCAAACATGATACACTTAATTCTTAATAGTTTTTGAAAGAGATAGCTAAAGAATCTTTGGTGAAGGAACGGTAAAGGGTTTCAGAATTTTCAAGAACATTTGAAACATTTCGTTTCTGAACAAAAGAGTAGGAGAAAATACCAATTCAAATGAAATAATGGATTCAAAATGATGTTACTTGCATGGATCGGGATGAAAAATCCCTAAATTCTCTCGCATACAATCCAAGTCCTTTTCTCCAACAAGAGAGGCTAGTGTTTTTATAAGAAATCTCTAGCATTTCAGGGTGACAAGTAGAGCTTGATACTGTTATGAAAGAATCCGACATATGGCGATAAAAAGAGGAGAAGTCATTTCATTTTCTCCCCATGTTTTTGACTTTTCCCCACAAGATATCTCCCCCTCATTTTTATCGCCACATGTTGGATGATGTGTAGAAACCGAGACCAAATTTTTGGCATATGACAGAGATAATCCTATGCCCATGCCTACTGGAGAGGTGGTCTACCCATGGGATGATTTACATCTATGGGTGATATGCATCCGGAGGACAACTCAAAAGGTTCAAGATGGCATAACTAATCAAATTGAAATAATGATTCCATAATGTTAATTTTCACTCACGGACATAAATTAAATAATTATGCATTATAAGTACTCACTATCAAGAATGATTTGATTAGAAAGTCATTGTTTTTATTACATTTATAAGTGGGACCCATTAATTATTAGTAACTCTTATTAAATTTATATTTTTAAAAGAAAATTCAAATATAATATATGAAATATATTATAAAATTAATTAATATAAAGAGACAAATGTCTAATAAAATTTAGAATTTTTTGAAAAAAAAAAATAAAGAAATTGTGTTTTCGTTAATGATGAAAATATTATACTACATCTTTATAAATAAAAAAAACTTAAAAATTTTATGTTTATCATTAATAACGAAAAATTATACATGCAAAGCACGTGCTAATTTTTTGTTAATAAAAAATATACCATAATTAAATTAAAATATATTATTATGTTTCTCATTCGTTTCTCTTTAACTATAATTAAGTTTAATCAACTTAAGGTTAATATTTTTTTCCCTTTTAAAAATTAAGGTTAGATGGATGAACCCTAGGGGTGAGTAAATCTTAACCACAATTAGTGTGGTTGTTAAAAGGGACACATGGTGGCTTTTAGAGCCCCCTTTACATGTGGTTAAACTGTAAGCACCCAATTTTTACACTCCTACCTAATCATGGTTAAGCCTCTTAACCATGGTTAATCCCCAACCAATGCTCCTTGACTGTAGGAAAAACCCTAGCAAACCCTAGGTTTTAACCCTAGTTAAGTCTAACGCTATGTAAACCCTAGAACCTAACCCTAGGTGTAACCCTAGCAAACCCTAGGTTTCAACCCTAGTTATGCCTAGCCCTAGCCTAGTCGAGCCCTAACCCTAGCCTAGCCTAGCCTAGCCTAGTCAAAATCCTAGCAAACCCTAGTCTAGGATCAAACCCTAGGCCCTTAGGGCTCAAGCCCTAAGTCCACAACCCCTAAAAAAACCTTAAGCCTCGGCCTGGGCTCAAGCTTAGACCCAAAAATTCAAAAAACACTCACCCGTACCGCATGCATGACCTGGGCCTGGCCATTTAGACAAAAACTCCTCAGTGTCAGTAATAGGATTACCGACACCCAACATTTTCAAAGTTTTGGGGGTGTCGGTAATCCCAATACCGACACCTACTGGTTTCGCCTGTTTGCAGCACACTACCCCCTGTAGCTCAATGCACGCTTGCCTATACCCCTCTCCAACCTGCAAACGGCCACTCCGGCATCATGACCCCCATCCAACCTCGTCTTAATACCCTGTGTGTCCCCATTAGCCTCCCCTATAAATGGCAAGCCACCACCTCTTCAAAATAATATGCAAAAACGCCCTGGAGATACCCTGTCTGAACTCCTTAGTAGTTAGGTCCCCTCCCTGTAGCCTTAGGGACACTATAGCAACCTTCTTGCTCGTTCCCCTGTGCCTGTAGCAGCACCACTGAGCTCCACCGTCTGCATCAATGCCTCCACAGTACCACCGTCCTCTCCAACATTGCAGCAAGGTAGGGCTTCCCCCTACCCCCCTTTTTTTACTTTTATTGATCATATGTGAGCCCCTGATCCATTCTAGGGAAGTATCTCCCTTTACTTTTGTAGAAAACTCATTAAAGGAGCTCCTCCAACTTCATCATAGGTGTAGGGAACCCCCTAAGGGTATAGCACCACTTCAGGTGACTCCAGAGGGGTCTGGGGGTCCCTCACATCATGAGGGAACCCCTGGTTCCAACCCCATAGCAGCCCCGTAGAGGAGATTTCGGTTTCTAGAAAAATCCAGGGTATCGATAAACTCAGTACCGACACCCTTGAGCATTACTGTTTCAGGGCTTGTGGGCCCCACCCGAAAATCTTTTGTGCTCAATCAAGGGCCAGGGTTGGACCTCTAGGTCTCCCCTATATTTCATCAGAAGACCCCAAGACCCATAGTTAAGCTTAACTAGGATTAAAATACCAAAAAAAAAAATTGTCATAGTGTCGACAATCCCAGTACCAACACTTTGTTATTTTATGTAGCAATAGGTTTGGGCCCACACCAGGCCCACATAGAGCATCCCTTAGGGATCACTTTAGGTCCAAGACCTTCTCCTCATCCTGGGCTTCGAGACTATAGGTTACACCTCCCCTAACTCTCCTCCTAACCAGAGTTATGACTACCCAAAATATGAAAAAAAATCATCCTGAACTGTCGGCAATCAGATTGCCAACAGTATTTTGCACCATTTTGGGCCTACAGCGGGCCCACAGCCCATGGGGGCCCTCCTACTGATCTGTCATGATCCCTGTGGTCCACCCTAAGATTGACCAAACCTCTCATTGCCTTAATCATGGTTAACTCAACCATGATTAAGAGTTAACCATGGTTAATTCACCAAACCAACTTGGAAAAATCTGAGAAAATCCTTAAAATTCTAAAATAATGAAAAAATTGTGTTTTTATTGCATGCTCATGCCTAACCGCGGCGGTTAGATGAGCTTAACCATGGTTAAGCTCATTTGAATCTTGGTTAAATTCCCAAAAATCATGGAAAATAAAAGGGGATAACAAAGTGTTCAAAACATGCCCAACCACGGTTATCCGGACTAACCATGGTTAAAACTCATGTCTTAACCATGATTAGCCCACTTAACTCGGGAAAATTTAGGAAAAATCCTTTAAAATGTTCAAACAACATTTAAGGACCATAATCATTCCTTGGACCTTTCTCAACCCCAGTTAACAACCCTAACCACGGTTAAACTCTCGTGGCCTTCCGGGCCTAACTTTAAGCCTACTGGGCTTACCCTCGGCCTACCAGGCCTAATCCAAAGCCTACCGAGCTTACCTTTGACCTCCGAATCTCGACCTACCGAGCCGAATCTTGACCTACCGGGCCAAACCCTAGCCTACCGGGCTTACTCTCAGCCTACTAGGCCTAACCTCGGCCTATCGGGCCCAAACCTTAGTCTACCGGACTATCCTTTGGCCTATCGGGCCCAATCAACTCTACCTAACACTTGACCAACTCGGTCAACTACTTCTAACCTCCCGGTTAGACCCTAAGCTACCCTTGGTGCACACATAACACTCTCTTAACCTTGACATGGGCTCATGTGCCAAAATTACGCTCGGTCTAATCTCACCCCAATGTGAGTATGTAGGCAACCCAACCCGGGTTCAACCCTAGTTTAGCTTTTCCTTTCTTGGATTAGTATAAACTAAATTTACGGCATTTGATTAACAACTTGACTTTAATTGGCTTAAACCTAGTAAGTAGGGAACCGTTGCAAAACAGAAGTGTCGGGGTACCTAATACCTTCCCCGGACTTAACTGAACCTCTTACCTAGAACTCTAAGCAGACCAAGACCTTATCCATTATAATGGGACTTATCTCTACCGAATAAATAAATGGCGACTCTAAACATAAAATCAATCAACCACATCACCAGACAGCACCCTTGTGGACTGGACCGAAATCATTGTTCACATAAAAAATTACAACCTAAGATTAATTTTTTTTATTCAATCTTATTTCAATTAAACTTTTATTTAGATCTCTAAGGTTTTTTTAGTGGGACCCACTTTTACTCATTAGTCTTTTTAATAGGTCAAAACTCTACAAATTTTAATTAAAAGATAACTCTCAAATAGTATATAATAGTATATACTAAGGATACTTTTCACGGAAAGCACCAATAGCAGGTTCCGTGCCCCGTGCCCGGCTTTTAAAACGGTACCACCATATTCTTGGTAAGTTCCATCTTTAGCTCCTTCTTGGGGGCTCCATCAATGGCGTCAATCTTGTTGGTCGCTCCAATCAAAACAACTTGTCCGCAAGAATCAAGACCATCCATCAAAGCAAGCACGGTTGACACAATAGAATTGTGAATTTGCTCCTGCTTGCTTGACCTAACAGGGACAAGGCCATCTATCTCATCAAAGAAGATAATGGACAGCTGTCTCCTTTGAGCTTCTTCAAATTAAACAGTAATTTTCAGTTATCTTTCAGCCTCGCCAACCCATTTGCTAAGCACGTCAGCGCCCTTACGCATGCAAAAACTAGATGTGTACGTGGTATGCACTTTCACGTTGATTTCTTCTTAAATTTATTTACTCATTATTTACATCGAATGCCATTAATGAATTTCTTAAATGGCCGTGCTATCCTTAAGATCTACTATAATTAGTCCTAAACTTTTCTCTCTATTTAGTAACATAATGTTTACTTCATAAACAATTTTTTTTTAAAAAGATAAAGGATAATAATGTCTACATAAAATTTAGTTTACTCCTTGTACTTTTATTAGTAGAATTAGCGGGTGGCACGTGTGATACACGTGAGAGCGAGGGGAAAGAGTTAACCACAGTTAATAGGAGTTAAAAGAGACACATGTTAACCTGCGGGTGCGATTGAACTCGCTAGTGGCACGTGCAATGCACGTGAGAGCGAGGGGAAGGAGTTAATCACAGTTAATAGGAGTTAAAAGGGACATGTGTTAACCCGTGAGTGCAATTGAACGCTCCCCAAGTTCAATCGCGTTTGGCTGGGATTCTAAATAGATAGATGAGCAAGAGGTAGTTTGGAAATTAAATCAAAGGCAATGGGTAGTTTGGAAATTAAAGCAAAATATTAAATCAAAATTTCATTTTTATTTAAGGGTAGTATGAGAATTTCGGAAAAATCATCTACGCCTACGCCTACGCCTACGCCTCTCGCATTATAATAGTAAAGAAAAGATGATATTCCTTTCTTGGAGAGATGATATTGGATTAGAAAGGAGTAATATGCTTCCAGAGTTTGAGATTATCAAAATTATCTCATTGGCAGTGCAAGTTAACACTTATTATTTGCTCGAATGCATGTATATCTGTGCATGGCTTGAGGCAATGGTAGTATACCTACATCCCTAACATTTACTGATGATCATCTAACATGATTCTAGTTTGTGATATCTTGATCCTGTAGTAATTAGGCACCGATAAAGAAGAAGAAGAAAAAAAAAAAGAAAAGGAGGATATTATCGTGATTTTATTTTTGATATCTTTTCAATTTAAGTCCTGAGAGAATATCTTTTTTTTTTTTTTTTCTATCTTTGGTTAATTTAACAACATTTTCAATGTCTTACAAAAAAAAAAACCATTATTAATGGTATTTGTGAGGGAAAATGGGTACTTTACTAACCGTGCTTCATTTATACATGCCTCTGGACCTTAAAAGTTGTAACAGGGTATAGGGTTGTAAGTAGCTAGGATATTCAATCCTTGGACAATTTATGGCAAAATGCTATTATTAGGGCATTCTTAGGAGTTGTTCTGCTCTCCGTTTTTGCAGCACCCCAACTGCCTCTTCCTTGCTTTCATTCAGGTCTTTACCATCCTTGAATACCAAGAATTCCAACATCTCCACATGGAAGAAGATGAAATTTCCGCACAAATGTGTAATGCAGGATCCAAAGTCTATGCCAACCACACAATGCCATGCAGGCCCATAGGCTTCATCGAATTTCTGTTCAGTCCAAACAAGTTGAAGTGTTAACTCAGATATAATGTTTAACAAATGATTGACTGTGATATTTTAACTTCTAATTATGAGGTTAGGTGAAAATAATAATTTTTTCTTAGAAAAAGTAATTATATGTATGTGTGTGTGTATATATATATATATATATGAGTGTTACTAATGTTCACTCAATGTGTGAAGTTGTTAACTTTCGTCGAGACATTTTGTCTTCCTTATTTAATAAATTGTCCCTTATATAAAAATATCAAATTATTCTTATATTTAATAAAATGTATTCAATTCATAAGGTTAAAAAACCTAGTAAAAGTTAACTATGTTCACTTAGTTTTGATTTTTTTAGAATGAGGAAACGAGATAACAAGCATTTTGATTGAAATGCCAGCATATTTTCTGTCTATATATACTTGTTTTTTCATCTTCCCCTCTTAAATGATTGAAATTTTGGAGTCAACATCAACTCTAAAGTGGGTTGAAGATTAATGTGAGACCTAGACCTCACCCATATGTGGCTGATTTAAGACCACATAAACGTTTGGGTCGGTTGGGGTACGATTTCTATAAACCTTCCCTCTCTGCTTTTTTTTGGGGGGTAAGATAAGGTGTCCAACGCCTTTTCCCTTAATATTGAGAATTTTTAGTGAATAGTGTTGAGTTTGGTTGAAAAATGTAAAGTGTTAAAGCATTCTTAGCAGCCTCACCAAAATAACCAAAAAAAGTTATTTTGGTGAGTCAAAGTACTAGAAAATACTTTAAAATGGTCTCCACCAGCCTCTTCAAAATAACCATTTTGATTTGGTGAGTGTACATTACTCGTTAGTATCTCCCTTCCTTTATTGTGGTCCCACACAAATAATAAATAAGGGTTTCTCTCTCCATTTGTGCTATTGTGGTCTCACACAAATGATAAAATAATGTGAGTTTTGGCTATTTTGATGAGACGACTAGTAATGATTTTTTTTTTGGTATAATCAATGGAGGCCTAGCATTAGAAACTTGACTAAGGGTGGCAATGCACCCCTTGGGATTGATCCCAAAACCTCCCTTCTACTAAGGGAATACACTACCATTGGGCTAATCTCACAGTGTGTACCGCTTGTAATGTTGAGTTATTGATGAATGCCCATCTACATAAAGTAAAACTTAGCCCAAATGGTCATTGTAGCCCAGGGCTGCAAAGATCCACCTAGGTGTTGATATAACAAAAAAAATAGTAGAAATGAACTCTTTCCAGAAAAATGTCACAACAACATTTTATTGTTTAAAATTATTATCTCCAATCTCCGGCTGATGTATTAGCAGTCTATTGGAACTTTGCAGCCATGCTGGAAAGACCATTGCCGCCAAGTTTTCCTAGTCTACTTATAAGTGTCGATCCTTTGTTGAGTTTTTGATGAATGTCGGTATACGTATAAGTGCTAGTACTTAAATAGAGTGATTTCCTTTGTCTCTCATTTTCTTGGTAACTGGTGCAAGTCCCGTAGCGACGGAATTGTGAGGGCTATGCCTATAAGTTCTCTACAAAGGTGTTGCATAAGCTCTGCCGTAATTCAATTAGAATTCTATGAAATGTTATGGTAACGAAACTCAGACAGTTTTTTAATGTGACACGCGATGAGCTGAAGCTGAGGGCATCAAACTGGCCCTTCAACTGGTGTCTCAACACAGGTGGGATAGGGTGCTCATTGAATCCGATGCAAAGGCAATAATAGAAATTCTAAACGATAGTTCTCGATCTGGATTCTGGGACACTCAGACCATTTTGGCAGATATTCAAATCTTGAAGAGCAATTGTAGAACTGTGAAGTTTCGATTTATCCTGAGGGAAGCCAATACTCTAGCCCACCATCTTGCTCAAAGGGCCCTAAGGGAAAGCATTCAGACTTTTGTAACACTTACTGATGCTCATGAACTTGAGGACCATTCTAATAGGCCTAATATGTATTCGGTTATGTCCTCTTGTTGAAATAGATATCTCTTTACCAAAAAAAAAAAAAAAGCAATACTATCAGTGTTTGTGTTGCTCGAAACTCCAACACAAAATCTCGTTACTATGTAAGAATCATTTAAATATTAAAAGGGTAAACTGTAAAAGAGATTAGTGAAAGTTATCAATTCACTGGGTGAAGATTAATATATGGGCTGTATGTAATAGTTTATTGAAGCTTTAGTTTTTTTTTTGTTTAATAGTACTTATAAAAGTTAATTTACTTTAGATAATAAGTAAATTTTTGGAAGTGGTTAGTTAGAAGAGCAATAGTCACCTCTCGTGCCAAGGAGGGGACTATTCCTCCTCACTCTCACAAACCCTTTGAACTATGGTTAAAAAATTAACAAGGCCATTCTATCTCTCAAGAACCTTCTGCAAATAAAGGCAACCTTCAATATTTCCTTGAAATCGAAGTTTCCAGATCTAGAAAAGAGATAGTCTTAGCTCAACTTAAGTATAATATTACGGATCTTCTAAGCAAAGCTGCTATCTTCAGATCAGATTGAGCTGGTTTCCCCCTTATAATACTAATCACATAAGAAGAAGGATTGACAGTCCTAAGCCCAAGCTAGTGAATCTCCTCCTAAACAGAGTCCCCCAATGTACAAATACAAATAAAGGATCTGTTTTGACATGAAATGGATATATCCGTATATCTCTGACTCATATTTATGAGATGATAAAATATGGAAAAACCTATACCAAGAATTGGTCCACGTGGGAATGGACGTATTGGTTCACGTAATAATAGTCGTAGAATACCAAAGGGAGTTATTCATATTCAAGCAAGTTTCAACAATACCATTGTAATTGTTACAGATGTATGGGGGCGAGTAATTTCTTGGTCCTCCCCCGTTACTTGTGGATTCAAAGGAACGAGAAGAGGGGCACCATTTACTGCTCAAACCGCAGCAGGAAATGTGATTCATACAGTAGTGGATCAAGGTATGCAACGAGCAGAAGTCATGATAAAGGGTCTTGGTCTCGGAAGAGATGCAGCATTACGAGCCATTCGTAGAAGTGGTCGCCCCCCCTAACTAGTAAAGGGAAGGGCCGGGTGGATTACCTTTGGGAGCTAAGTCGAAGATCTCGGTGGTCTTGTGAGTGGTTGATAAACTGTGATTGCAATTTTCTTTAAGAAGTCCCATAGCTGTGAGGTTTAGCAGACAAAGAAAGCGGTGGATACTTCCACTAGTTGGGTAGAAGGTGACGATCCTAATGAATCGACTATGAAGGTGGCTGTTAGCTACATCAACGCTCAAATTCCTTCATCGTTATTGCCCTGGCTTCGATGATCAACCCCTGGCACATTTAGGTTTTGATCTTCGGCCATCTTGGTCCTCAGGACCCAACACAACTATGAATCCTTTAAAACCCCATTCTGCCCTACCTTTCCCTGTGTCCCTTAGTCGCTCGGGTATTCCCCGATGCATTCCTACTTTTCATAGATAGAAGATTAGCAGGAGGGATGGAGCACTACGAAGAACAAGAAGTTCGGTTTTATTTATCACTTTTCTCTTTATCCAAACTAATCCTTGTTAGAAAGAAAGAACGGTTTCAATATTTTACTATAGTGACTCCTCCACCCGCCCTTCCGATTGATTTTATGATCGAGTTGGAGGGCATGTGTCGTCGGCTTGCAAGAAGGTATATCCCTTCTAGCTTTAAGATTCCTATGAATCTTGGGTGAAAATGGTTATGGTTACCTCAATGGTCATCTTCTCCTGTTAAGGATTCCGCTCCTGGGGTCAGTGGGAATATAAGTTCTCCTTTCCACAGGAAGAGAAAATCCGCTAGTAAAATATTAGAAACAAAATAGGATTTTTACGTATGCATCGTTCAAAGCAACGATTTTTATCAGTTGTAGTAAAGAAAGAGACTTCATAAAAGCCGAAATATGAAGAAATAGATTTGCCTATATACTTAATTCTATGAATAAAGGATCTAATTGTGGTTACTTTTTTTCTAAAAACCAAGGGTAGATGTGTGAACCTATAGGGGTGACTGAATCTTAACCACAATTAATGGGAGTAAAGAGGGTACACGTGGCCCCAAAAAGGGGGACGAGACGGTAACTCACCTCCTCGGCCCAAGGAGGTGACTATTTTCCTAGTTAGAAATGGTAATTTTATTTCAAATTATAATTAATTCATTAAAAGAATTTAAAGATGGTTATTCTAAAAAGGGGAAAATATATTTACACCCCGTAAGGTTTGGCGAAAATACATATAGACCCCCTCAATTTTCAGAAAATACATTAGGTACCCTTGCTTTTCAAAATAATGGCACTTACACCACTTCTGTGTGTTGACCATCAGTCAACTAACAGTTAGGCCCCCTTAAGTGGCCACGTGTCCCTTTTTAAACCCTTTAATTGTGGTTAAGATTCACCCACCTCCTGGGCTTTTAGAAAAAAATAATAATAAATCATTAACCTTGATTAAAATTTTCTAACTCCTAAGATTAAATTTTTTAAAATATTTTTTTCTAAAACTAAAGATATGTGAGTGAACCCTAGGACTGGGTGACCTTAACCACAATTAAGGAGTGTAAAAAGGGACACGTGGCCACCTCAGGGGGCCTAACCGGTTTTTTTACACGTGGCCATCTTAGGGGACACGTGTCCCTTTTTACACTCCTTAATTGTGGTTAAGGTCACCCACCCCAAGGGTTCACTCAATTATCTTTAGTTTTAGAAAAAATATTTTAAAAAATTTAACCTTAGGAGTTAGAAAATTTTAACCAAGGTTAATAATTTTTTTCTAAAAACCAAGGAGGTGGGACCACAGTTAAAGGGTTTAGAAAGGGGCACGTGGCCACCTAAGGGGGCCTAACAGTTAGTTGGCTAACGGTCAACACACAGAAGGGGTGTAAGTGTCATTATTTTGAAAAAGAAGGGTACCTAATGTATTTTCTGAAAACTGAGGGGGTCTATGTGTATTTTCGCCAAACCTTAGGGGTGTAAAAGTATTTTCTCCTTCTAAGAATATAGTGTAGTTATTTACAATATTCCTTGTTAAATCATTAATTTATTTTAAAAGTAATAATTTGATCCACGGAGGAGGATCGAACTATTCTCCTTGGCTTTGGATTCTCTCTGGCCCGTGCCGGAGAGGTGCTCTCGGGCCACCACACTTAAGTGATAAGTGGCGGGAGAAGTCATTTCATTCTCCCCTGATTTTTGACTTCTCCCCATTTGATATATCTCTCCCTTTATCTCATCATTTTATCACCATCCGTCAAATAAAGGCTGGAGAAGTCAAAATCATGGAGCCCATGAAATGACTTCTCCAACTAGCTCGCGCTTCATTTGTGGTGGCCCGAGAGCACCTCTCTGGCACGGGCCAGAGAGAATCCGAAGCCATTCTCCTCGCTCTCACAAAGCCCCATTCAATTCCCAAGAACTCTAGATAAATTTTGTTAATCTCTGTGGTTAGTTTTTTTTTCTCTAAAAAAACCAATGGTAGATGGGTGAACCCTAAGGTGAATGAATCTTATCCATAGTTAAAAGGGAGTAAATAGGGGTACTCGTGGAGTAAAAAGGGGCCCTTGAGACGCCCTCTTCGCATCACCGATCCAGGATGTGACTATTTTCCTTGTTTAAAATAGTTATTTGATATGTTTGATGTTTTTTTTGTTGCTGCTGGATATATCATTTACCTTAATTGTTAGTAGCAAACATTAGTTAGTACATTAGTTAGTGGTTAGTAATGGAGAATAAAACTCTTGCAAGACCAAGACATCACCGATTGAGAATAAATCTCAGGACCTCTCTCATAAGAGAGGCCACACCCTACCATTGGAGCAAGTAGCGGTGTGTTGAATTATTTGTAGTTAGTAGAATGATATATGGGGAATGTTATATATAGTTCATAGTAGGGGTGGTTATCAAACAAATGTGCTCGCTGCTCGCTGATAGCTAGAGCTCGGCTCGTTAAAAGCTTGAGCTCGTTCATTTATTTAGTAAACAAGCCAAACTCGAGCTTGACTTTCGAGTTCATTTAGTTATCAAGCCAAGCTTGAACACACCCCTATTCGGCTCGTTAAAAGCTCGGCTTGATTATATATATATAATTAACCTATTAAAATATCTAAATATACTTACTTCATTTAAATTCTAAAATTAAGTATATTTATTATATACTATTAAAGATTAATAATATATAATGCATTTTACATAATAAGAAAATTTTTTATACACTTATAAACTTTTTCTAAAATTTTAGGTAACACTGTAATTTTTTTTACCTATACGAGAATAATAAAGTAAAATTTAAACATCATAAATAGTTATATCTAACTCGTGAACTGCTCGAGGTCGTGTATTAAAGCTCGAGCTCATTTATTTAATAAACAAACCAAGCTCAAGCTTGATTTTTGAGCTCGTTTACTTAATAAACAAACTTAAACATCTCACTACTTAGCTCGACTCAGCTCAATAAGACCCCTAGTTCATAGACAAAGTGGTTAACACACCATAGACTTGTCCCAGTGGTAGTGTATCTCCCTCAATTAAAGAGGAAAGTTTCCTGGATCGATGGGAGTTTTAGTTGTAATATCTACCCTCTTAGCCAAGCTTCAAATGCTATGTATTAACCTACTTACCTAGAATTGATACTAACACAAATAACCTAGGCATCATTTACCTAGATTAGTCGGAGTTATGTTAGGTTAGTACAAATATTAGGCTTCGTCACACCACTTAAACTCCAACCCGAGAACCCGAGTCCTCCGCCCCCTAAGCAAACCAATTAGGGAGGTGTGGTATAATATTCTGTTCATGTCAACCTTTTTGTGTATGGATCTCCTAAGCTTCGCCCACTATAAATGGTGAATCCCACTCTTACAACGCATCCACTACACAATAATGTGTAGTGCCAATGTCTGATATTTGTAGATTTTACTGATAGTATATAAGACAATATCAACCAATTCATAAAACACAGTGGAGAGGCACTATATATCATAGTTGCAAAATACGTGGAAACAACCACTGCATTTCGAATTTATCCTGCAAAATGGATTCGTAGTTTGTTGCCAAATCCATTTGAGTCAATTCAATAAATTGGATGATCTCATTTAGCTGAGAGTGGATTTTGATTCAACCTATAATCATTACAGCACTATTTCTGAAATTATTTCATCTAAATTTCATTATACCCACAGAAAATGCAAAATAGAAAGAACAAAAAAAAAATGGCATTTCTGTTCATGAAGCAGATTAAGAGGTCTTAAGATAACCTGTTTAATGTGATGAGCGATAGATTTACAGTCGGAGACTTCGTGAAGATCGAGGGCCTGGTACGCCAACTCCATGACATGGCTCTGCATCCCCTCGTGCATGTCTGTCTCGCGTACGACTGCCTTCCCCTCCAACATCTCATTGAGTAATGGTAGGCAATATGTATTTCTTATTACACAGATTGGTGCATAGATGAAGCAAGTAATTATTGTAATATATAGTCCAAGGTAGAAGAAGATCATCCATATAAGGTGAAGCAAGTGGTGGAGAATGAGACTTGAATAAAGATATTATTGGGTTGTGATTCTTGGCCATTATTTTCCCGCAGTTTAACATCTCTCACTGATTTTCCAAGGCCAAAAGAGTACTGGATGTTTGGCATTGGAGTTCAAGAACAAGGGCTAAAAATTTTGCGAATTTTTTAAATTATTTTTCAGTTGACAAAGACTTGGGAAAATATCTATGTTAGTTGATTGTTGGTTGGAAGTGGTATATGGTTGCTATTTGCCGAGCAATATATAAGGTGGGATATTTTCCAAACGTTTCGTTTTCTTTAGCAAAAAAAGAGCTGTGGACAAAAACAAAAAAAACTGTTCATGAACTAAAGATATCAGGACCGTCCATTCAATGGGGTCCCACCAAAGTTGTTGAATGATCTCAATCGTCTAATATGTACCTCTTTATGCATGTATGACAAGTTTTTTTTTGGAAACTCAGGGTGTCCCTAACCTTTCGGGTTAGGACTAATCCTTGAGGGTGCAACGAGAGCATGCAACCCACCACACCAGGTAAGTCCTGGAAAATCCCGT
Organism: Tetracentron sinense; assembly: GCA_015143295.1. Taxonomy (NCBI): domain Eukaryota; kingdom Viridiplantae; phylum Streptophyta; class Magnoliopsida; order Trochodendrales; family Trochodendraceae; genus Tetracentron; species Tetracentron sinense. The sequence goes on along the minus strand of CM026557.1, from coordinate 9,950,113 downwards.
GTGGGACTGACCCCAAATGGGGAGTGAGAAGTTGAACCCAGGAGCTTTCGCTTCATGAAGCGTAAGTCCCAGGAACCACATGTATGATATTCTTTATTATTATCTTCTCTCAATTATTTGGGATCATTGGACTTGTGCAGACTAGTCTTGATCATTGGTTTCTAGCTAGTTTGGTTTAACGTTTAGTAATAGTTTAGGTCTTGGATGAGGTCTTAGGTTCAATCCTAAAGAGGGGAACTCCTAATCGTTTGGTGGAAGATTTCTTTGGATAATGTGACTGGAGAATATACTTGGACTACTGCCATACGAATTATGTAGATAAATGAGATCCATACCCAATAGTGGGCTACCAAAAAATATATGTATAATTTATGCAATTCATTTTACATTGGCCCAAACTTGAAACAATCCTCCTCCTTCATATGAGCTTAGGATTGGCAATGTAGCGTGGACACTTTCTTTAATGAATCATACCCCCAAAAAACCAAATTGTGTCGAGGATTTTGGAATTCTTGAAAGAAATGGGATTATTGACATTTAAAGAAGATTTTCATGTTGCTATGTTTCTAAGATTCAATATCTCTATGGTTATATGTCCATTGTTATTATTATAAAATATAAAACATGTCTTCTCATTCATATAAGTTGAACAAATTTTACTTATTTTTTTCTAAAAATCTTATGGTATAGGTAACATTAATCTTTAGGGTTAATGCTCTTTAATTGTAGTTAATAAAACACTTGTCAGCCCAAACAAGTATATAACTATAGAGGATTCCAAGTGTTTTTCTAATTGATGGGCCCTTTTTACCCTGTAGGGCTTAGAACCCATCAGGATAATGCCCACATAAGAAGTAAAAAACCTAGAATTAGTCTAGGGATACTCCCAAAGTGTACTCCCAAATATACTCCCTAATCCTAACTGTTTATCTCAATAATTAAACGGGTAGGATTAGAGCTGATGTGGCATTAGAAAAGACAAAATAAGCCAACTCAAATCATGACCCTTAGTGATTAGTTATAAACGGTTAAGATCAGGGAGTATATTTGGGATTACCCATGGACCAACTCAAAAACCTAAGCCTTGCATTAGTTATGTCGATCTTTATTGATTCTATTTTTAATTGAGTGGGTATTCCTAGAAAATATTTTCCTTTTATTTATCTAGGGGTTCCTTTTTATAAAGGGCGCCTTAAAAATGTTTTTTTTCAATTCTATTATAGATAAAATCATTTCTAAGGTGGAAGGTTGGAAAACAAAGTTTTTATCGTCTGATGGGAGATTAATTCTTATTAAACATGTTTTATCTTCTATTCTCACTTACCTTCTAACTAGTATCCATGTTCTTAAAGCTATTACAAATCTTATTGATAAATTAATGGCTAAATTTTTTTGGAATAATATGAGTGATAGTAAGAAACGTCATTGGATTAATTGAAATATTTGTTCTCTTCCCCAGTTGGAAGGTGGTTTGGGAATTAAGAAAATGCATGATTTTTCTACGGCTCTTAGAATGAAACAAGTTTGGAATCTTTACCAATCTAATAATTTTTGGACCTCTTTCTTCAGAGCAAAGTTTCAATTTAGTCATATTTGGAATGCTTTTTATCGCCCTAGTTCTTCCAAAACTTGGATTAAAATATGAAATCTTTGTAAGGATGTGATATATAAGTCGACTTCTTTAATTGGTGATGGTTCTAAGATAAATTTTTGGTTAGATCATTGGTTTGGGGAGACCCTCCTTATTGATAATGTCATTATTACTCCTCCATCTTTTCCTGTTATTTTGAATATGTTTGATAATGATGGTACATTAGATTTTAATTTGGTTAATGATTATCTTCCTGGCCAATTGAAGATAGAAATAAGATATCCAGGTTTTCTCACTTCAGAATCTGAAGTTGCTTTTATCTGGAATCCTAGTCCGAAAGGTAAGTTTTCTGTAAAATCTGCTTGGGATTCTATTAGGCAGTCAAATGTTCGTAAAGTCTAGAGTAAGTATATTTGGAATCCTATTATTCCAAAAAAAATTCAAATCTTTGGGTGGAAGGTTATGTATAGTGCGGTCTCTACTGATACCATGATTCATTCTACTGGAATTCATTTAGTTAGTTGTTGCACTTGTTGTAATTCTTGAAATATTGAATCATTGTCTCACCTTCTTTTTCATAGTGATATTGCAGAAACTATATGGAGACATTTTGCTAGCCATTGTTCTATTATGTTACAGCCAAATGATACCATCCAATGTCTAATTATGCGATGGTTCCGCACCTATGATAGCCAGCAAAACGAGTTTTTTATTTTGCTCACTTTCTTATAATATGAGAGATTTGGAAAGAAAGATGTGTGCATAGATTTAAAGGAGTTTGGAAACCTTCTGGACTTATTATTGATCGTATCAAGAATTGGATGGCAGATTTGGGTCGCTTACCTAATTGGAAAAGATTGGATCTGTCAATTTTTAGCATTGCAACTCCTTTTTCTCTTCAAAGAAATACTATTTCCTTTGTCAAATGGGGTAGGCCTCTTCAAGGTAGAATTAAATTGAATGTAGATGGTGCTTCAAGAGGCAATCCTAGTTTAGTAGGTGGTGGAGGGATTATTCATAATCATCATGGTGAAATGTTAGCCGGTTTTTATGCATTTTATGACAACTGTTCTAGTTATGTAGTGGAGACTAGAGCTCTTCTCGATGGTATTACTCTTTGTCATAATAATGGGTTCATGCAGATTGAGGTTGAATCAGATTCAAAAACTCTTGTGGAAGCCTAGAATGGAAAATGCACTCATCCCTGAAATGTTTGGTATTGGAATTAAAAGATTAACAAAGTTACAAATATTTGCTCCTCTATTTCTCATATGTATAGGGAAGCTAATTCGGTAGCTGATTTTTTTACCAATTTCGGATGTGATTTTTAAAATTCAAGTTTAATTCTCTCTAGTCAGGATAGTCCTCTCGCCTCAAATCTCTTCTTTTCCGGGATAAAGTGGGTCTGAGAAACATTAGATTGTCTTAATGTGTTTGTTTTTTGGTTGTGGTTGGTGTCCTTGTATTGGCTTGAGGGTTTTTAATTCTCCCTGCCCCTTTGTGTCGTTTTAGGGGTTTTGGTTTTATGTCCTCCCCTTGTGGAGTCTTGATAGGGGTAAGGTTTTATATCCCTCCTTGAGGTATCTTTGTATGGGTAAGGTTTTATGTCTCTCTATTTTTCTTTATATTAATAAACTGGTAGGGGTCTGCCAAACCCCCCACTCCCTTTGAGCGCATTTTATTAAAAAAAATAAAAAGGCAAGCGGGAGCTCTGCAGCGTAAGCAAAGCTCGTGGTAGTTATGTAATTACGAGAGAAATAATGCTACCAAACTGACTCTCTTTGCTCCGGCTCACATTCAAACTCGTCTTTATTATACTAATCTACCTCTCCTGTGCTCTCTCTCTCTCTCTCTCATTACAGTTGTCCCCCTCCATGTTTGTAAATGTACCTTTATTCATTGTCAAGCTTTCTTGGATAGAAACATTATTTAAGGCAGTCTTTTTATAAGAGCCATTCATTTATACATAATATTCACGTAATCATGTTTATTCGATTTTGCCATGTTTCACGTTGATGTAATAGGCTAAGAAGTAACAACCACACAAAAAAAAAGAAGCCTTTGCAACCCGATACCAACTGATTGGAATCGATCTCATGTCACCAATGCGAAGATATACTCTGCCAATGAACATATATTAACACTAATACTCGGGGTTGCCATCTTAAATGTATTTACAGTTAAAAAAAATGGTTGAACAATTACCAGGGTTCAAAGATTAAAGCACCTTTGAGAAATGTTAGCCTAAGAAACAAACTTTCAAACTCCCACTCGTTGTGAAGTGTTGCTACTTTTCTGATTAATCATTAAGGCCATAATTCTCTCTTCTAAAAATGAATATTTCTTACCTTGGTTTTTTTTTGTTAAGGTAACAACACCACAAGATGAAACTACAGTCCTGAGAAAGAAGACTATAATGAATATTTCTTACCTTGTTGATGTTGAAGGATAATAACAATATATAGGTGTTACCCACTTTGCCTACAATGCTAGCACTCCTCAAGCACTAGAGGCTAAAAGCAAACTCCAGGAGAACAATTCGTTGAGATCATTGTTGCGTTAATTTAATTTTGGAATTTGACAACACATGCAATGAATTTGACGTTACCCAACTTGGGAGTGCTAATGTTTGAACCAATGTTTTATCAAATATGAACAACTAGTGTCATATCTCCTAAAAATACATATATCTTCACAACCAATCATGTTAAATGTTTAGCCCAACACAGACTTCCAAACTCTCATAAGGACACTTGTGGTTGCTATTCCTTTAAGGGGTTAAGAAAATAATTTCCAAAAGAGAAAGTAATTGTTTCAACTGTTTAAAAGTAACAGAGAAAAGTAACAACACATGTCACTATTACAATGAGAGTTTGGATGTCGGCGCTTCGGCTAACACTCCTACAAGCATTATGATTTGTTAGAGTACAAAACTTGTATTTTATTCACATCTAATGACGGTCCAAACTCTCATAGTAACAGTTATGGTTGCTACCCCTTCAACACGTTTCAAAAGAGGAAATAATTGTTTCAATTGTCGTATTATAAAGGTGATTGAGAAAAGAAGTAACACATGTTGCTATCACAATGAGAGTTTAGAAACATGCGTTGAGACTAGCATTCTAGCAAGCATTATTAACAAAATTTGTATTTTATACATGTGTAATGATGATGTAAACTTACTTGTCTAATTATGATGAAATTGATTAATGAAAATTAAGAGATAAGATTTGTCATTATAAAAGTTTTGGCCGGTGGAATTTGACAAATGCAATGGGCAAGAAGACCTCGCGCTTGTACCTCATATGGCAAAGTGTGCCCCCTCTCCTTAGGGCGGGTTAGGATCGAGTCTTGTGAGAGAAATATCCCTTGGGAATAAGGCAAACAAGAGACCATCCAACCTTACTAACCAACTAAGGTAGCGCCTGTATCTTTAAGATTTGTAGTTAAAATGTCGATGGATGAGTTGTTAATTGTATAGTTAAGACATTTGATAACATAAACTTGGATTTAAAATAAGATCAAAAGCTCATTTAGTAAATGACGGGGGATGGAGCGACAATTTTCAACTGACTTGTCAACTCACCTCGAAATTGCTTGACTTTCTACACATACTAGGAATTTGGTTTTAAAATTTTGGGTCGCCTTTGGTTCTTTTTACAAAATGACTCGGGTATGATATTAGTGTGGTCAGCCGTCAAAGTTTGAAATTTCGTTAAAATTTCGCGAAATTTCGGTTTCATCCAACCCCATCGACATCGAAACTGACTTTATTTCGGAAAATAGATTTAGGCAAAAATTTTGGGTCAAATTTCGGATTTTGAATATTTCGGCAAAATTTTGGAAATTTATTTTTAGATAGGTTTTTTTTATAAATATTCCAAAATATTTCAATATTTTTACTGAAATTTCAAAATTTTAAAAATAAAATAATAATATTTATATAAATATATAAATTTTTAATAAAACATAATTTTTTAACATATATATTTAATTTTATATATATATATAATTAATAAAATATTAATATTTTTGGATTTCGAAATTTTGCCGAAATCCCGCAATTTTTCGGGATTTCGGTTCGGGTTGGCTGATCGAAACCTTCAATAATTTCGAAATTAAAAACCTTGTCAGCCATAGTTGCTGTGATTCACACCAGGACCAAACAGGTTACCTAATTAATAATAATCCCACTATATATAATTATATAAATAATATGTTTGTTTAAGATTAAATTTAAGGTTGAATGTTATCATAATATAAATTATAATTACTTTAAAATTTAATTATATAAATATGCTTAATTAATTAATTATTTTATATGGTTATGTTGGCAAGTTTATTTGAGAGATTTCTTGTCAGGTAGGTTTGGGTTTATCTTTTTCAACCCATTTATGAATGGTTGATTTTCGGGTTGAGGATGTTCCTGTCCTACATGAAATTGACCCGACTGGAACACAAGCTAATCTAACTCATTGCCACCAATAACCAGAGAATAAACAATTTTCAAGCTAGAATGATATATTTGAGATTTGAAAAATATTTGTAATGATAAAGTGTCAAATTAAGTAATTTTTAATATATGTGATAATTATAAAGAAGTTATAGCACAAAAGTTAATTAAGCTACTGAATTAAGAGTCAGTCTATGAGCATTCCTAAATATACTCCCAAATCTACTCCCTAATCCTAACAGTTTATAACCAACCACTAAAGGATAGGATTTGAGTTGGCTTAATTTATCTTTTCTAATGTCACATCAGCTCTAATCCTAACCGTTTAACAACTGAGATAAACAGTTAAGATTTGGGAGTATCCCTAAACTAATTCCTGAATTAAGCATGCATTTGTGAGCGTAATAGGCCCATAGTATTTAAGACCTCAAATTTAGGGTTCCATTACAAAATTGGAGATAAATGGTGCATTATACCAAAAAAAAACTGAGAGAAAAATGCAAAATTACAAGTACGAAGGATTGTCTAGGGTTATAACCGGTTGGAATGAATTCAGTTATAACACATAAGCCATTAACTTTTGTTTTCAACATTAACCTTAGGGGTTAATGCTAACTCTACTATTTTTTTTATAAGCTTCCAAATTGTATGGCAAACGGGACAAGTGACGCTATCTCAGTCGCAATATAACCGGACTCGTTATAATTGCTTATAATTGTAGATGGTCCGAAGTGTTTCATAAAGAGTAGTGATTAGAGGATTGCAAGGTCCTCTTGCTAGCCGACCAACCACTCAAATTTTAACAAATTTCAAAAAAAGAAAAAAAAATTAAAGTAACTCTAAAATAATTTTTTTTAACCACGTCACCTTTCAATTGGGTGGTCCTATGTCAAGCTGATCGTGCGACTAGTTATTCATTTTTCTTTCGTAAAAGTGAAGAGATTTTCACAAATAACTGAAAAGATAGGGATAATGCAAGATCCTCTACGAGTCTACGAATTATTATTATAAAATCAACAAATGTAAACAAATGTTTCCTAAAAATCTAAGGGGTTTGTTTTAAACCTAGGGGTTAATGCCCCTTAATCACCGTTAAAAGGACAAATGTCGGCATGACATACAACTGTAGAGAATACCAAGTGGTACAAAGACTTCAGATTGTCTATGATTATATTTGGTCCAGTTACTATTATAAAATACTAGCGGGTGGCACGTGCGATGCATGTGAGAGCGAGGGGAATGAATTAACCACAGTTAATAGGATTTAAAAAGGACACGTGTTAACTCGTAGGTGCAATTCAACTCTCCCCGAGTTCAATTGCGATTGACTGTGATTCTATTCTTTAAATGGATAGATAAGCAAGGGATAGTTTGGAAATTAAAATAAATCATGAAATCAAAATTTTGTTTTATATGAGGGTTGTTTGGGAATTTTGGAAAAATCAGGCTACGCCTGCCTCTCCCATTATAATAGTAAAGATAGTACATGCGAAATGTCGTTAGGGGCTTAGAGGCTGGAAAGCTCCTGCCTACTACTGCTAATCAAAGACTAAGTACTAGTAGTAGTAGCAATTCAACAATTGCTAAAGGCTCTCCCATACTAATAAGCACAGTAAGAAAGTTCTTCGATTTTTTCAAAAATTTTTGAATAATACGTAATTTTTCGTTGAACAATTAATTTCGAACTATTCAAAACTTCAAAAAAAATCACTTGTTAAAAAAACCACGAATTTTACGAATTATTCAAGACTTTATGAAAAATTTTTGGAATAAATATATATAATATATGAAATATATTTGTTTATAATTTTCATAATTAGTAATTTTTCTTGATTTTTTTTTTGCCTAGCTCGGTTTTTTTACCTATTCGTTTTCAAAATTTCTGGATTTTGTCAATTTTTAAAATCTTCCTTGGATGAATAATTCTTGAACTTTGACTTGGTAATTATGGTATCATGTTACTCTATTTTTATTATTATTAAAAAAAATTTAATTATTATTTTCATTTTTTCCACAAAGTTTTTTTGACTTTGCCAATTTTTTCCGACTTAGACCTCCTCCGAATTATTCTGAAATCCCAACTTTGTTACTATGTTAATAAAAGGGCAAAATAAATAACATTACAAAACAAGTTGGAAAAAGTCCCAAAAGTTATTTTTTGTTTTTAATTCGAGAAATGCTAGCCATATTATAGGCTTTTCCACTCTCATTAGTAAAATGACAAATATTGTTACATTAATAGATTATTTTTATAATTGATTAAGTTAACCATTTTATAAATAAATTATTCTTTTAATTAGTTGCAAAATTATTCAGTTAAAGTAAAGAAACCAATGAGAGTACAATTTTTTTGAATTATGAAAATATGGCTAGTATTCCACTTTTTATTTTGTCTCTTCTAAAAAAATGGTTTAAGAGTTCAATATAAAGGTATTTCCAAAAAGGAAAATAATCACCTCCCGGACCGAGATGTAATTTACCGTCTCGCCCCATTTTTCTATTTAATCATAGTTATAATTTATTAACCCTTAAAATTAAAACCTCTAACTTCGGTTTTTAGAAAAAAATTTACCACAGAAATTATAACTTGTTAACCATTTGTGAGGACGATTCAAAAAATTAAATAGGAAAGACCATCACAACTCATAGGGGTTTTAATTACACACAAAAAAAGTAGATTTTGTCGAATATAATATAAGATAATGCATCCGAGAGGGAGACCATGCTCTAAGAACATGAGATTTCATGTAGGGCCTACCATATGAAATGAGCCCCACCAGTCCTAAGGGGGTCTCACTAGCAAAGTCCTATAATATAAGCACCTCTGCCACTTCGGAGTTGCAGTCGCCTTCCTTTTCTTTAATCTATAATTTTTTATTAAAATATAATTTTTTTCTAGAAAATATTCTTTTCGATATCAGCTTAGAACGGTTGTCTTGTGACCATAACCACCCCCGACAGTCCTATGAAAAAAAAAATTTGTTTCTTAATATGAGGAAAAAAAAAGCAACAGGTGTTGCACCCAAATCGAGAGTTTAAATTTTCTTTAAAATCTGCGTCTTAGGGTTAGAACTCCTCATCGTTTTAATATCCGTTTTCTCCTGTTTGCTTGAAAGAAAGAAGAGCAGATCGACTGATCGACAAAGAGAATTCGAAAGAGAGAGGAAAGGAGGAAAAAGGAAAAATTAAAAAAACGAAGAACAGGGAAGAATATCTAGGGTTTCTGTAATACTGGTGCTTGAAATCCAGGAATTGAAGGAGGAATAGTAGGAGATATATGGCCTCACAAGGGCAGGAAATCGACCCTGCCGTCCTCGACGATATCATTAAACGGCTTTTGGAGGTCCGATTTGCGAGGCCGGGCAAGCAAGTTCAGCTCTCGGAGACCGAGATCCGGCAGCTTTGTGCTGCTTCTAGAGAAATCTTTCTACAACAACCGAATCTTTTAGAGCTTGAAGCGCCGATTAAGATCTGTGGTACGTTTACTCCACAGATATTTAGCTCTGTCTTCGACTGATATTCTGTTATGTGTCTCTGAGATTGTCTCTTAGATTAGAATTCGAAGTTCATGGAATGTTCATGTTTGGTAAATTTGATTATGGTTGCTTTACTATCTTGTGATGGTTTCTCTTTCTTTTTTGATTTTGTGCCTATATGAGATTAAGAGCAATTTTTCATGAAATTCTTCAAAAAATGGGTATTTGAATGATAATGCAGGTGTCCTTGGCCTCTTTCTAGGTTCTCCAGAGGTATCTAGGGCATGTACACGGTACACAGCTGCAGCTAGGTTGAGCAACTGTTGTTTCAGATTTTTACTCAATTTTTTTAGAGTTCTTGTGTTCGTATATTGTTTAACTTCATCCCCTCACTGTTCGTTTTGTATTCTGGAAAGAAAGATATATTGGATCAATTGCAGGGGAGCATACACATAAGCAATATTTACTTGCTGGATGTTTGCTGTGCGCCACGTTCTCATGTAATGCTAGATGGGATTGGTGAATGAGACTAGTCTGTTGAAACTGGTGACCTTGAGAAGACTCTGGTTCATTTATGTTAAGGAATAGTCCATTAGTTTTTGCCATGGTAGTTCTCCTTACAAAAAAACATGGTTGCATTATCTCTTTCCATAGGCAAGGATCAACTTAATCTATGATCACTCTGGATAGATTACACAATACACATATCCTTTTTATTTTTCTCAACATTCTACAATTGATATTGTAAACTCAAATAGAAAATGGAAAGACTACTTTTTTTTTAAAAATCTTCGCCCCTGTAGGACCTTATTTTTAATTTTTGAAATTGCAGCATCTGGAAATTTCAAAAGACATTCTCCTAATTTCCGCTGGAACTTAGTTTTGGAAACTTTGGTGAACATTCTCTATACACTATCTTTTCTCTAATATATTGATATTGTTTAATGTTTACCAATCAAAAATGAAAAATTATGCCAAAGGGCAGACATTCTCCAAAGTTTCTCTAGAACTCCTTTTGCAAGCATGAAGCATGGAGGGTGCAACGTTAACTACATTTTCATTCCCAAATGTTAATCCTATTCAGATGAAAAAAATCAGATTGATTTTCAAGCTCATCTTGTAAACCTGATTTTAATATTTTATGCTCTCAGTTTTTGTAGTCCTTTTCTAGTCTATTGAATTGAAGAAGTTTATGAAGTTCCCTATAGATTTTCACAACTTGGTGCCACTCATTATAAAATAAGTCTAATCCCATTATTGTTTACATGGTTAGGGTAAAATAGAAAATGTTGATGTTGTTTTGCTTTCTATTAGTGAAAAGCAGATGTTTTGCCAAAGTTAAATTTTATCACTGTAGATCTCCAAACTCCAATGGATCCTTTCAGATTTTGATTATGTTTTTTCAGTTGGTTACTTAACCATATATCCATGGTATGCATTCAACAGATATAGTCGGTACAGAGAATGATGTAATAGATCCTGAGTTGAGAATTGAGATAAGGATATTTGGGGTTGTTAAAAGCTGAGGCTAGATCTCCTTCTTGCAAAGGGAACTTGAATCCACTGTTTCTTTTTTGATTGGTTGTATCCACTGTTTGTCTGAACTGCTGAATCTGGTTAATAGAATTCTGGTGCACTACTTTCCATGTCAAAATCATGCGATTCAAATCCATTTATAGCAAAACGTAGGATTTGGCATTTCCGTTTCAGTATGTACCAATATGTCCGTGCATTTCTGTAATGTTTTTCAATTGATACATATCAGTATTTAAAATTTTACGACATAATTTTTTTAAAATGAAAATTATGAAATGATAGGTAAACATATAAATGATGCATGAAAACATCACACAACTATAAGGTACACCAATATGTGATATGGTTGAGCCATGTTATTAATTCTATTTGATTTTTCTAAATGAATGTGTAACAAATATTAGAAGTTTTAACGGTATTTAGCACTTTTTGTCTTATTATTTTAAATCCATGATTAGTGGTATTTAGATTGGGGTTTTGCAATTTACACAGTTACAAATTTCCCGAGAAATACCTACTTTCTCCCGAGAAATACATCTAAAATTTAAAACTCCGTTTTTATCGCGATGTTTTTAAAATTTCTCTTTTGATCACGTTAATATTGCGAGATTTAACCGATATTTTAAAAATATCACGAGAAATATCCAATATTGTTGTATTAGTTTATGTAATTTTAATTATACTTTTAATCATTGCCGATATTTAGGCAAGAAATACCTGTGAAAAAAACTCTAGATTTGAAATTCTCCCGAGAAAAACTTCAGCCAATAAAAACCCGAGAACGAGATTTGTAACACTGCAATTTAGAAATCAAACTTATCATATTAACAAAAGATTTATATTCAAAATATTAAGTGAAAAGTATAAGAAAATGTAGGAGAGTATAAATTTCCATTTATGCGCATATGTTATGCACTTATGCTTTTCTTATGTAGACTACTGACATGTATAAAACTGTAAGTTCAGTATAACTCATTCTATCAATTAATGCAGGAGTGTATTTGAGATAATGAAATTTACTTTCCTTCTTGTTTTCAAATGATATTGTTAGTAGTAAAATGACTTTTGGCTATATTTAATGCTTGTTTTTAGTAGTTTATATTTTATAATATGTATTAAATACTTTCTACTAAGCTTTTAAAATGAGGAAAGAAATAGTACATGAGAGGGCTAGAGGTCACAAGAGAGTGAACCCAGACCCATGAGAGACTAACTAAGAAGTAAAAAGAAAGTGAAATACAGATGACATTACAGTAGAAAAATGCTTGTTACAGTAGAAAATACAAGCATGCTATATCAAAATCCTCATGAATGGAGCACCAGTGAATCAAGAAATGACCTGCCCTGTGGTAAGTTCTTGTACGAGAAGAAGAGGATCCCTCGAAGATCCTTGAGTTCCTTTTTTTTTCCATAGAGGCTAAGCTATCGATGTGAGTAGTAACATACCACCTTCGTACCCCTCTTCCCCCATATGCATTGACAACTGACAGGATAAGAAGTCCTGAAAGTACCTCTATATGTAATTTGCAATCATGATGATATTTATTTTCTTCCAACTTACAGTTTCTCTTGTTATATTGCTGAACTTGGATTACATATCTGATATCTTTTCCTTGAATTTTTTTTATTGCCATATCTTGTCTTATTATGTATGTAAAAGTATATTGCGTAAAATCACTAGGAAATGTAATATATTCTTAGGTATCCATTTTGTACGGTACGCAAGATATGATTATAGTGGTCAATAATGACTTACAAAACTTGCATGTTGCTGTTGGCTACTCACAAGTTTATAGTATACATGGAGTGAGAGAACAGGATATTTGGTCAGTATGTGAGTATGTCTGGACAACAAAACCTGGTATCTGACCTTCCAGGTACACATGGTCAATCATGAGCCAAGAGTCACACATCGGCTCAATGAATAACATAGTGATCCTGACTGTCCAGATGTAGTGACCCAAAAACTTCTTACATATCTAATTGTAATATTGTAGTGACCTCAATAGTTCTCGTATATCTAATTTTTTGTTTGTGTGGGTGTATAAACACACGCATGAGCTGGCACAGAAATGTTTGTAAGAATATATACTTCACACTAAAATGTAGTATGTATGAACAATCTTTTGGGGAAATAAGCAAATTCTTATCCTCAGAATTTAAAATCTTGCACAATGCGAAGTTGGCGAAGTTCTGGGACAAGATAATTCATTCTTAAACTCTTTCTAGTTATAGTTTAATATGAGTAAACTTAGTGTCAATAAGTACAGCAATCCAAGGCTTTTTTGAGCCACAATAGGGACAATTAGAGACTGTTTCCGGAACTTGATTTCCTGGTGATCTGTTTCTGGAACTTGATTTCCTGGTCCTTGTCACCTTGAAATAATCGGTTGGCTTGTTCTGAGCTGCATATATATGGTTAAAAAGGCCTGAAATGAATATTCTCATGCTTTATTTTAATTGTATTGGAAGTGAATCTTCTGACCTTATAAAATTCTCTTCTTCTTGTGGATTTCCAGGTGACATTCATGGGCAATATAATGATCTCTTAAGGCTTTTCGAATATGGGGGTTTACCTCCCCAAGCAAATTATTTATTCTTGGGGGACTATGTGGATCGTGGCAAGCAGAGTTTGGAAACAATATGCCTTCTGCTTGCCTATAAAATTAAATACCCAGAAAACTTTTTTCTTCTTAGAGGAAATCATGAATGTGCTTCTATTAATCGGATATATGGATTTTATGATGAATGTAAAAGGCGGTTTAATGTGAGACTTTGGAAAGCCTTTACTGATTGTTTTAACTGCCTTCCTGTGGCGGCTCTCATAGATGACAAAATATTGTGCATGCATGGTGGTCTTTCCCCTGAGCTGACAAACTTGGATCAAATTAAAAACTTAACCCGTCCAACTGATGTTCCAGACACTGGTTTGCTTTGTGATTTACTATGGTCGGATCCTGGCAGGGATGTCAAGGGTTGGGGAATGAATGACAGAGGAGTCTCATTCACATTTGGCCCCGATAAGGTGACAGAATTCTTAACGAAACACGAATTGGACCTTGTCTGTCGTGCCCATCAGGTTATTGACATTCCCTTCTGAGCTTGTTCTATGCAACTCATGCTGTTTACTGAAATGTTTTGTTTGGTCCAGGTTGTGGAGGATGGATATGAATTCTTTGCTGACAGACAACTTGTTACAATATTCTCCGCCCCCAACTACTGCGGTGAATTTGATAATGCCGGTGCGATGATGAGCGTTGATGAAAGCTTAATGTGCTCTTTCCAAATTCTTAAGCCAGCAGAGAAAAAAACTAAGTTCACGATGTCAACAAAAATATGATGACTGTAACCTCGATGCTCCCTTGTGTTGCTAAGGTCAGTTCCATATTATTGTTTTAGTTCCATGATCTTGGTATTGATGTAGTTGCGGTGATTTTTTTTTGTTACTTGTTAGATATGGAAATGAATGGAATTAATACTTTCCTGTTATGTCTGAAAGATCATTATTTTCCTTTATGTAATAAATTCTTCATAGCCTTCATTCTATCCATAATTCTGGGCTATGCCTGTAGTTATTATTCGTGGGGGTGTTTGTGTTAGTTTCTTTGTTTAAGTCAGCTACTTTTAAGTTTCATTAAACACCTTCATTGCCATTATCTTTTTGTAAGGGCTAGGAATGGCGATCGAAATGTTAATAAGCATTGGTTCCCTATATTCATCCTCTTGAGTAAAGGTCTATGTTTGAGTTTGATTTGTGAGGAATAATGACTACAAATGCCCCCATTAATCTTTAATTTCCTCATTTTCTCTTCTCAATTTCAAGGTTGCTTCTATATGTCAATCGGTTAGGAAACCAACATACAAGGTGAATTCGTTGTGTTGAAAGTTGTTATTTTCCGGATAAGATGGGAGGAGGTGCAAGACTCAATTTTCCTCAAATAACTTGAAAGTAGTTTTTCCCCCTGTTCTTTAGAGTTCAGTTAAAGAACAAATGATTGATTCTGTTTAACCTTTTTGTTAACCCCCTGTTTTGTTCCCTAGAAACTAGAGTGTGGAAAAGAAAAGTGAAAGACAATCCAATTTTTTAGTGTTTGGTTACAAAGAATTTTTTTGTGGAAAAGAAAAGGAGGAGAAAATCATCCCCTAATTTTCTTTCTAAAGTGGAGATTTCATTTCCTTCTAAAAAGTTAGGATTTTGTGGAGAAAATCTCTAACTTCATGTCTTGTCCTAAATCCCAACTACCATCCCACTTTTACAGCTGCTTCCTCCACAACCACCACCATCACCCCACCTGACGCCACCACCGCTAACCACCATCTCCACTTGCCGCCGCCACTATCACCTCCAACCCGCCACCAGCTCCATCACCACCGTCATCACAACCGCCACTGCAAATGCTGCTAATTGTCTCCGCCGCCATCACCACTGTCAACGCCGCTAACCGATGTCACCACCTCCATCTCCATCTCTACTGCCACCACCAGTCCACCACCACCACCTCCCTCTCCACCTGCCACCACTATAACCACCGCCACATCCACTTGCCACCATCACTGCCTCCACCACTACAATTATCGTCACTTTCACCATTGCCACACTCTCGTCATGACGACTAAACAAGGGGGGAGAAATTACTTTTCTTTTCATTTCCTTTATTTTTGTTTTCTTTGCCATTTTTTTTAATTTTCTTGGCCACCAAACACAGGGTAAGAGAAGCTTTTTGGAACATAGAAATTAGTACTGAGTGGAATCTCAATCTCTTGTCTAGTTGCAATCATAGTTATAGAAGGGAAAATGTTATTTTTTTGGTTGGTGTAACTTTTCATGTCATAGAGTACTAAGACACGCACATTTGCTGAATATTTAGGCATATACAGATTTATTGATTGTTCCCTTTACAACATGATCCCAGTGTCTTGTTTTTTCTTTATCTTTATGTAAAACGAGAGTTGTATTTTTACAAGAGAGGGATACATGAAAAGGGGAAATAGTAAATCCCTTTGAAAAACAGCAAAAGTAACTCTGGAGTTGTGAAAGATAATATGACTCCATTTATACAAAATATGAACTTTTGATTTGTGAGAAATCTTGAAGTGTCGCCGACCACTTACACCAACCAAAGAACAAAGCTTAGGCAGGGAAGCCTCGAAAGTCAAAACCCTTCGAAATCAAATGTGGTGGCATCTCCCACAGGATATGGACCCTCCTGCCAGAGGGTTCGGGCCACCCAGGGATGATGTCTCTGGTTAGGAAAAGACCATAACATTCCGAATGGGGAAAAAAACCACCTCATATAAATCAAGCCGTCGAACAGTGAAACAGTAAGTCATTTGCATCATCTTCTGCCAATAAAATTTCATTGTTTTAAGTCTTATGGTAATTACCACAATGACCTCTAGAATAACTTGCATGTTGAATCCTTAGGATTGATCAGATATACTTGGAACAAACATGCTAGTGGGCAATTGGGAAATGATTATGAAACAATTAAATTGCATTTCTACTATCACAATGTCCATCATAATTTCACTTTCTACTATTTCACACTATTTTTAATGGTCTAGCATGAATTCCTGTTATTATCATATTTTCAGTACTCATTGGGTCCGTTTCAGTTTGAGTAGAAATCTCTACTTATGGGTACACACATTATATTGTCTAAAGCGTAAGTGTATACGGTTGTATAGATGTCTTGGAATCTCCAATCCATTGTATGCTGATTTACACAATAAAAGGGCACCTCCAATTTCTCTACACAACTGCATTCTTACGAGGAAACATTATTTAGTTAAGTAAAATGAATTATGCAAACCTAGAGGAGAAGAGGTCTCAGGATTGTGTGTAGAACTATTCCTTGTTAAAACAAAATGTGTGGTAAACCTGTGTGTCACGAGTCTACAGTTTGTTCACAATGCACAATACAAGAGGGTTACTCCCAAATGCGAATTTCTGTATGGGTTGGGGGCTGGAAATTTGTGCTAAAGTGGACCTTGTAGTTGTAACTCTTTTTCCATTGTGAAATTCCATTTTTCGAAATTTTCGTATTTTGATTTATCATATAAATAAATGTGAAACATTGGATAAATTACCCTGGCTCCTCTACACATTGTGTTCATTGGTGTATCTCTTTTTAGTGTTCAAGTAACTTCCGTTGATGGTGTTCAAAGCTATGCTTGATTTCTAATTAAAACTTATATGTTTTAACATAAAATTCATTTTGCCTGGGTTCTTATTTAACCTCTTTTAAAATAAATTTAGGACTTGTTAGATGTGAATTGGTACTTTATTTTATATAAAAGCAACATAATGCGGGGCAAATTCATCAAAGGCTCTTTTGCATCTAGGGTCCAATAGACATAAAAATAAAGTAACATCTCTATTTAAGTAACATCAAAGGCTCTTTTGCTATGTTTCAACACTTTTTAGATTGAAGTTTCGCTATATAGGCCATTTAAAAATTAAAATTGTGTTGTACTTTTACTGTTGTAGCCAACTAATTTTCTTTATTTGTAATCTTTCTTTGAGAGCAAAGTTGGTGTTTAACCTTAAACGAACATTCAGATACTTATCTTTATCCATTCTCACGCTAGCGCATTTCTTGTACCATTTTGTCATAGTGATTGCTATTTCATCCTGTTTTATTGTTAGTTCCTCTTTTTTCTTTGAGATTTTTGCTCATTTCTACCAACAATAATCATTCCATTTTCAAAATGAATTGGCCTTTGAGTTCACCTTTGTTTTGTAGTCGTCTGCTCCTCCCCAACTTACCGCGATGAATATCATGTAAAGAAAGCCACTTGCCTTTTAAAAGGTGGTTGATCTCTCTAATTTAATGTTGTGGTCTCACTTGGCACAAATTTCCTTTAAATTGTCCTTGATCATCTGAATTGGTACAGTGTTTTCTTCCACCACAAATCCTTACTCCATAGGTTAGAGTTGATCTGCTCCAATCAATTGACAATCCTAAATCTAATTTCAGTTAAGAAGTTTCCAAATAATCAATGCTGTTCTGCATTGTTGAATGCCGTTCAAGGTCCTCTTTGCCTTGAGAAAACTGCTCCAGTCCAACTCTTGGCCCAAGCTTTATTTTTTAGCCCAAAGCTTCCTTGAGCCCTTGAAGTACAACACTTATCATAACAAAACTCAATCAACTTTTGCAAGTCCTTCACTATCTCGTGCATGAGTCCTTAATATTTCAATTGAAATTCCCAATGCACTTAATAAGTGCTTAGGAATTACGATGCCTCTTGGATGCTCGTGTAGACCTTTTTGCCACAAGATCTCACCAAATAACATTTTCAATAGAGGCACACATATTACAATCTCTTAGCGTGAAAATTTTTCTAAGGCGCCTTTACACCAAGGAGACCATAGCAGGCCCCTTTGTTGCAATGTTTTCAAACACTAAGGCGTGAGGTGAGGTGTTCCACTTGTCCAAGGTGTGAGGCGTAAGCCTCATGGGATTTGCTTTTTAATAATTAAATAATGTAATTAATAATAAAATAAAGGAACAATTAAAATGTGTCATCTCATACAAATGAGGCATCAATGACCTCTCTTCAAACTCCACTTTCTTAAGAACCCTGAGTCCTGACAAGTGGTAAAGTTGCCTTCACACAAAAACTAATTGAGGACTAAAATTGTGGTAAAAAAGTATTGTTACCCGAAGATATCTCAGACTAACTAGTTTTGATATCTTGGGTCAAATATTTATAAATATGGAGAAATTGAGGAGGATGTTATGCATAAAATTAGAGTTGAGTGGCTATTATGAACATGTGTAACTAGTACAAGGATGTTGAGATGGATTATCGGAAAGACTAAAAACTATAAGACGAGAAATGAATGAATTTGAGAGGATTTGAGCACCTCCAATCAGTGTTACCTAGGCACTTCAGTTTTTCCAAATATTGTCGTGCCGACACTTGGACACGACACGACACTCCATGGCACGACACGACACTCCTTGGTACGTGCCTATACCATGTCATAGTGACATCAACATTATGATTAGGTACATGGTGCTTCAAGTATGTCGTGTCATATTAAAAATACAATTACAAGGAACTTTTTGTCCAATTCTGTTGCTGTTTTGGAAACATAGATGAAATTTTACTAGGGGAGCAGCGCCAACAACAACGATCAATATGTATGTCTCTTTTCTCTCTTGTTGCTCATTTCTATTCCCTATACGTATTTTTTTATAACTTAGGTATATACGTTTAAAAAAAAATTGGGGACTAGTGATCCCCCTCTTTTTATTATTAATTTTATTAAAAATTTTGAGTTATATATATATATATATATGTAATCATTTTAAAAAAATTGTACATCTATGCTGCCGTATTTGGATTTTCAGAGCTTGCCGCGCCGAACACCCCTAGACACTTGGCACCCGTACCATGTGCCTAGGTAACACTACCTCCAATGGGTGATAATAAGGATGAATTGATTCAGATGGTTTGAACACACTTAAGAAAGCCTAATATAGGCACTAGTGAACTAGGTTGTCGGTTTTGTAGGTTATTTCGCATTTTCAGACTGCGAAATTTTGACGACATTTGGAATTATGCAAAAAGTAAGAAATTTTATGAAAACAGTAGGACTTGTAAAGAATTTTTGTCTAAAACTTGAGGAAATGTTAAATATAACCTGAACAGAAACATAGGAATAAAAAATACAGAAAAACGACTATGAATATTAGAGATGCATTTTAATGGACATATAAGATATGAGTATAACATGATTAGAATGCAAATATACTGGAAATAATATTAGAATGCATGATAACAAAATTAGAATAATTAACCTTCTTCGTTAAATTCTTATTATAAATATTTTAATTTTTTACATTAATCATGAATTATTTATGAATATTTTATAATAAAATTAATTAATTTATTTTTTGAAGATTATAAACTTTTTAACCAATTGATAAATCGGCCGGACATACGTAACATAATTTTTTTCTTAAAATGTCCAACAAATAAGCCTATTTTTTGGAAAAAATTAAAATTTTAAAATTAATTTTACTGAAAATAAAAATAGTAATTTGTATCAAAAAGTAAAAAAAATTGGTTAATTGGTATATTGGTCGCACCTTCTCGTGGTTTCTCCCTAGAAAAATGGACCCCCACACTTCCCACCTTGATCTACATGCACCTCGGGGTTAATTTAGGCCTAATCAAGCCAAAAACACAAGAAAATGAACTTTTCTTCAAGAAAACCACTCGCAAAATCCCTGAACTTCAGTCAAAATTTCTACAGAAGTGCGCAATGATGTATTTTTTAATTGACCCAGACCAATATTTTGCACAAAAAATTCCAATCTGGTGATATAAGTCGTGATATGGCCATATGGGGTATTTTAAAAAGTAACCATCTAGGTATGTCAGTGACGTGCGAAATTTAAAACACTGCTAGTGAGCTGTGATTTGGTGTGATTTGAAGACTTAAAAGGCAATGGAAGGCCAAGAAGGATGTTGATGGAGATTGTGAGAAAATTGATGGATGTTGATGGAGATGGTGAGAAAATTGATAAAACACGCTTTAACTAAAAATATGGCTCTTGATAGACTACAATTGTGGAACATGATGCGTGCTACTAACCCAAAATAGTTGGGATAGAGCATTGTCAATGAAGGAAAGCTTGACCATGGGATAATGTACCTTGCTCGGTAACTGGTCATCACCTTGCCTCAAAGTATGCATTGACCTCAAGCTTGCGAGCAATGGAAGAGATCATGGTATCCCATGCCAAATATACAAACTCGCATGTCAATAGGAATTGAACTATGTTATACTAGATTTGTAACATTTGTCAACCATAAACAGACTTGTTTTTGTATGTGATGTAGCTTGAGGTTTGTGAAGTCTATATCATTGATAGTTCTATGGAATATATACTTATCGTAAAAGTGTAATGCTGATTCTGGATACTATGTTTCAGATAGTAGAAACGTGGCTAGAATGGCAGAACATGTTCTGTGTTGCCAAATCCGGATTTGATTTCGTACTGAATTGCATGTTACACATGATATGTTATAGAGTATTGAGATTAGCGTGACAACTTGTTAAGTAGATAACAGACATAGATGAGTTCCATTTAGGGATGTATTGATTCTGAAAAGCAGAAGATAAAGTTCTGAATTCAATTTTCTTGAGCTCTTTTAGAAGGTTTGAACTGGCATTTTTCTTCCAGAACTAAACGTTCTCCAAAATTTATGTTTTCAAAAGCTTCAAGTGTACCAACTTTTGGAAACATTTACAGCTGTGATGAAAATTGGCATTTTCTGCCAGATTGATAGTCCCGTGGCACATTTTATATACGTATGTAATACGTACATAATATGTTTGGCTCATAGGAAATTTCCTGTATCGACACAGATGTGTGCAACCTGGCATTCTTGGTCATCTTTGAATCCTTACATGTCTTTAGCTGCTACTTAGGCGGACCACCTTCTGAAACTGGGGCTGCCACTTGATCCAAATTGTCTGATTAGGACCTTTCTTTTGTATGACCAGAAATACTTTGTATACTGGTCCATAAGTGGTCCATCAGGATCGAGTAAAAACACTTGAATCAAATATTGAGGATACCTGGACGGGTTATCTTTTGGTTTCTGGGTAGCCTAAGGAGTTACCCAGTTCATGCCCATTTACTGAATACAGTAACCTTCTACCCATTTATTGGTGGAAATAAATTTAACATGCCAATGGTGGTTTAGTCATTTCACAAATGTTGGGAGATAAAAGGAAAGAATCTTGTCAGTTTTGTCCTTGGAGTTTTTCACCCCACTCCTTTCCCATTCTTGTAAAATGAAGACCACAATGTTTAGTCTTTCTTTTAAAATGATGGCGTGCAAAAAATATTTGCATATTTGACCAAATTTAATAATGGTATGAATTGTAAGATGGCCCATATATTAATATATGCCTTCTCTATTGGTTTAAATGTGTTTATTAGGATGTAATTTTTTTCCCCTTTTTTTATTGGCCTGTATGTTCTATTATGTACAGCTTAAATATCTCGATACCCAAAAAAAAATTAACTGATCAAAATACATTGACCTTCATTAACTCTTCCTTGATAAATCTTCATTAATTCCACCAAGGGCGTATTTCTTTTGCGTGAATTCAACATGTGAATTAACAATTCCCGAGAATTATTATTTCAAAATTGTTCATTTTAACTTTTGACTTGAATTTAAATTCCCAAGGGAGGTCAAGCAGGATTTTCAATTCCATCCAGGAAGGAAATGAAAATCCCATAACTGGCGGGAATTAGCTTTTATTATAGATTAAAAAAAAAAACTGTCGAATTTGTCTCGCCTCAAACTCACAAAAAGTCGTAGGACCGGTAGTGCACCTCTACGATAACTCCAGTCAGAAAATGGTTTGATCCTTGTTGGAAACCGCCACTTTCTCTCTGGTAACTCTAAGCAAAAAGGATTCACTCCTTGCCAGAAACCCCATCTTTTTCCATGCTATCCTTCTCCAGAAACCGCCCTTTTATGGGCATCTGTGATTCTGGACTTATTCTGTGTTTGTGTGGGATTTTTTGTGGAATTTTGTTTATTTGGTTTTTTGCCCTGATTTTTAGAAGCCAACTGTTGCTTTGATTTCAAAGTGATTATGTGCTCGCAGGACTTCTAAATATAATTCATTACAAGATCCAAACAAGCTAAGTTTGAATTTGCGACATTTGAAAATCTCAAGAGTGAACTCTTGAGAGTTTGAGAGAGACGAGTTCAAACTCCCTCCTAACGAACAGGCCCCAAGAGAACTCTTGTCAACTTTCTTCTGACATCTGCTCGAATTTCTGTTCACATTGGACTTCCATTCACTAAAGTAAGATGATATGTACAAGCATATGTTGTTGTTTTTTTCCCTTAAAAAAAATTTAAAACCTTATTATCCCTAAGATATGAGCCAAGAAAAGATTCTCTATATGCCTTGTCTATATTCCACTAGTTTCTGTGTTACGGTATCCAGCTTTTTGGTTTTCCTCTGAATTCATTTCTGGAATGATGTGGAAACTCTTTGTTTTTACTCTTGTAAACTACCTTCTGATACATGGATTTCCGTTGACATTGGGCTTATTCTATCAACAACAGCTACCTTCTCTATTGTAGTAAGAAGGTATGCGCAAGCATGTCTTCTTTATTTCTTTATTGTTTTTACCTTAGAATCCATGACACATGAGTTAGGGGCCAGATTCTCTCTTTGCGTTTTAGCCATGCTTTCATTATTCAAATTCCAATAGTTTATCTGTGTTTCCATTTCCAACTTCTTGGTATTCCTCTGAATTTATTTCTGAAGTGGGTAATCTGAAACTCTTTGTTACATAGAAGTTTCTATATCCAATTTGACTGTTTTCAATTCTTGTGGTTTTTTTTTGATCGGTAAATAGAGATAGCATAAATATATATGACGTGTGATAGCTACAAAAGACAAGCATCCGTTCCAGGTTCACTAATAGTAAACCAAGAGCGCCCGGAGAGCAAAACAGCAGCTACAACACAAAAAAAAATTATATAGCAAAGAGATCCTCCCAAGGGTCCACTCCCTCCCTCCTCACCGAGCACCAATTAGAAACTAGTTGACAAACTCGGGATTGGATAGTGGGGACGGAAGAGGAGTCGTCAAAGACTCTCCTATTTCTTTCCTCCCACATGACTCATGCTATTGCCACGGGTAGAAAAGGCCACACTACACCTACAGGAGAGGGGAACGACTTTGAAAGCCAACAAGATAAGAAGCTCCGAAAGGATCGGGGAAAGATCCAGGGGATGCGAAGATGAAAAATGATCCATAGATTCCTCTGCCCGAAGGCACATAAAACACCTATTAGCCAAGCACAAACCTCTATGCATTAGGTGATCATTAGTTAGAATTTTATCCAGAACCGTTGTCCAGAAGAAAAATGAAACCTTAGAAGCGACTGAAGGGGTCCACATAACCTGATGAGGAAAAGATGTACTAGATCCATGATGCAATACTAGATGATCCACAGACTCCTCGCCACCAGACAAAATCCAATACTAGATGATCCACAGACTCCTTTGGCCGAAGGCACATAAAACATCTATTAGTCAAACACCAACTTCTATGTATTAGGTGATTACTAGTTAGAATTTTATCTAGAACCGCTATCCATATGAAAAATGAAACCTTAGAAGGAACCGAAAGGGTCCACACAGCCTGATGAGGAAAAGATGTACTAGACCTAGGATGTAGAGAATGCAAAAAGGATCTCATAGAGAACCACTCCTTGTTGTCTGGGGACTACACCCGACTATCCCTATGAGGGTTAAGGGATGCCTGCTAAAGATGGAAGAGCAGATACAGTAAATCTTGAACTAGGAGGTTGCGCATCAAATTTCGGGTCCTCACCGGGCTACCAAAGCTTCTTTGTTTGACGCTAGAAGAAACATGCTACTATAATTATGAGTAAAAGAAGCAGGCCTACACCACTGAGTCCTACGGTCAAAACCGTTACGTATCGTAGGAATCGGGCGATATGTAATAGTTTCGGCCGAGTTCCATTTTTTGTTTTTAAAAAAACCTATTTAGGTACGATTTTGGGTATCGGGTCTAACCGAAACTGATACATATCTAACGGTATGTATCGGTTTCGCAATTTTTCAAACCATGCTTCCCCTCCCCCACCCCCACCCCTATAGGACCACACCCCTGCTTAGGGCACCACCTATTTAACTCCCCATGCCTAGCCACAATCAAAGCTCTCCACAGGCTTTCCGCCTCTTCCCTAAAGTGCCAAAGTCATTTTCCCAATAAGGCCTTATTCACCTTTGTAAGTGGATAAATGTTAGAGGCCACCACAACTATTGGACTGCTAGATAGTCTTCCAGTCTACCAAGTGGTACTTTCTTGTCTTTACCTTCTCATTCCATAAGAATTTTCCTTGGATTCTTTCTAGAACCAAAGCAACAGAGATAGAAATCTTGAAGAAGGATCAGTGTAGTCAAGGCCACTGTTACAAATCTCCAAAAAAATATCCAATTTCTCCTGAGAAAAACATCTATAGTTTAAAACTCCGTTTTTATCGCAATATTATAAAATTTTCGCGGGAAATATAATTTTTTCTTTTCATCTCGTATATATCACAAAATTTATCCAAGATTTAACCGAGATTTTAAAAATATCATGAGAAATACACAATTTTGTTGGTTTTATGAATTTATAACTTGGGTAATATTTATTATTATTTTCTGTAATTTTAATATAATTTTTTAATCATTGTTGAGAATCAGGTGAGAAATACCCTAAACAAATTCAAATTTGAAAACTTCGGCCAATAAAAACCCGAGAACGAGATTTGTAACACTAGTCAAGGCGTCTAGGCGATTAGGCCTAGTTAGGCGAGGTGACACCCAGGCGTTGCTTAAGAGATAAAAATAATTAAATTATATATCTATATATAATATTAATATATACACATAACAGTTCAAACCTCCTAGGATTGACAATAATCTAGGTAAATTAACATTTAATGTTGTAATGCTTGAATGTAAGTCTTTTTCTGTTAAACTATTAGTTGACTTTTTGATCCTGTAGATGAAAATATTTTTAAATACTAAAATGTCTTTTGTTACCGAGCTTTTGGGTTTTAGTAATATTTTGTTATAATAGAATTTATGAAATTTTAAATTTAAAGAAATACCTTAGCATTTGCAAGAAGAAATTTTAACAAATGCGCGAAAAAACGAATTTTGTTCTTGAATTGAAAAGTTGACTTTTTATTCTTTAGGAATTTGAATTTAAGATAATTTTATTGAATTCAAATAGGAAGTATAACTTTATTTACTTATAAATATCTTAAGTAAATAAAAGTAAAGTGTAAAACCATTTACTTAAATGATATTTATACGTAATTAAGCTATAAAACTATAAAACAGGCTAATTATTAAAGGGTCTAGATGACTACTACCCGCCTAGAGAGGTGCCTAGGCGTTGACAGTCCAAAACCGCCCAGGTGACGCCTTGACTACACTGACAAGGATAGATAGTAAGTCAAGAAGCTACATAAGGTACTTTTGATAAGCGTGAGCTTTTCCCCCCTTCGGATAGGAAATGGGATTTCTAACCTTGAAGATGGTTGGAGAACCTGTCAATGGCTGGGTTCCAAACCGATTTGGCTTTAAATGGAACACCCAACGGTTGACCAAGATACGATGAAGGAAACTGACTATTCCTACAACCTAGGCAAGCTGTCAACTCCCCCAGGTTTGGAACCTCACCAACTCCGAACATGACATTTTTTCCTAATTTTATGCGCAATCCTGAAACGGCCTCGAAACAACGAAAAAGGCATCTAAAGGGCCAATTTCCTAGATGAGGCTTCGCAAAAGAGTATAGTATCATCTGCAAATTGGAGATGGGATACATGGAGGTTACTCCGACCAATGTAGAAACCTTCCCAGACCGATGAGGAGGCCCTTTGAATCATCCTCCTCAGAGCCTCCGAGACAGTAATGAATAGGAGTGGGGAAAGCTGATCCCCTTGGCAGATGCCTCGAGAACTTCGAAAAAAGCCATGGGGGGAACCATTGATGAGGATAGAGAATCAAACTGATCCAAGACACTCTCGAATCCAGGTCCTCCATTTGACCCCAAAACCCATTCTACCAAGGACATACTCATGGAAACCTAGTCATAAGTCTTTTCCATATCAAGTCTTGTGGAGTTGTGGTTGTTGAGGGGGATTCCTTCATATTTGTTTCATGGACCTCTAGATTTGAAATATTTTTTTGAACCTCGCCACATCGAATAGCTAACTTTTGGTGTTTACGTTTTATTTATTACATGGAAATCTGAAGCCAGTAGATACTCCTCTTTTTGCTAAAGTTTCGCAAGGAATACAGTTTGTACTTTGAAAAGACATGTGTATTTTACAAAATAACCAGACTTAATGGGCTGAAACCTAACTATAGATCAAGAATGCTTCTCTTATTGTCTAAATGGGGTGACAATGAAAAACCCTTAAACTAATGGCACATATATATATATATATATATAGAGAGAGAGAGAGAGAGAGAGAGAGAGAGATAGCTTACTGGAATGACTAGTAAATGGGAAGTTTTATCCACAAGGAAATACATAGCAAACTGATTTTAGCTACATGTCCTGACTAACCAGAAGTAATTGTGGTTTCTTGACTCTGCTTTTTTTTTTCACGGTTCAATTATTAATTAAACATGCAGATAGTAATGGGTACGTCAATATTTAATTATTTATTCCTTATACATTGCTGATTCACATTTTGTAATTTTCCCCATATAAGCTTGTCTAATCCTTGATCAGTATTCCTATTCTATGTTATAGTAAACCAGTGTTGACACCTCTCTCTTGCAGTAGTCTATCTCCTTTGTAGCCTGGGGAAAATCACCTGAAGATGAGGATGTGGGATTCTGAGCTTCAAATTTGAAGGAGATATAAATTTACTGCCTGCCTCTTTTGTGGTTCATCTTGATGGATTTAGTTATTCTGTGAAAAATATTATATTATAGGGAAAGAGTTTCAGGAAATGTGGGTCTGAGGAAACTGTTGTGTGGAACGCAAATGCGGTTTTTTTTTAACTTTCTTATTACCTTTTTTTTAAAACGGAAATTGTGGTGCCCATGTACATACATTTGGTCTTGTAACTGACCACACATGCTTGTAGGTTGTGGACACCACCTGGAGACGGTCTCCTTCACTCCCTGAAACAACTTTCTGTGATTTAACACGGAAAAAATGGTGTTGGGAATCTTTACGATGGTATTCATCTCACGTGACATGGCTAACGATTGGATGAGCCAAAGATGATTTTAACTGTTCATTTGCCTTTGGATCGCCAAAACTAATGTGAGCTACAGATGACAAAAGTCACAGTTAAGATCATTTTCCATATACGTTTTGGGGCTATGATCCATCATAATTCATAGGGATCATTCATTAATAAAATTTTTGGAGCATTACTTTTCTGGTGAGTAGGAGAGTTAGCATCAAAGTTGCATGCTATTTTATTTCAGGGTTGCCTAAACATTGAAAGCATCCGACGTAAGCGGTCTCCGCTCACCTGAAGACTGCCCTGAGCTCTGTAGTACTGATTTATTATATGGAGGGCTGATTTAATATGTCAGTGACTAGAGTTGGTCATAGCATTACTGTATTAAACACGAGCTCTTAATTAAAGTGATATTTCCATTAGCTGTTGCTTTTTAGTGATGAAGCTTATGGGTTAGGTGGTCTTTTTACTCAGTTCCGTAGCCTAAATTGACCATAATAATTGTTAAAATCGGTGATTTAATCTGACAAAACTCATTTATATGCCCACATAAATGAACACTTACTACCAGCTAAGCTGATACTATCCCCCCATAAACTAGCAGATAATAGAGGTCCATCCACCACCTGTATGGGTAAGCTTCTTTTTCTTTCTTTTTTTTTTCTTTTTTTTTTTTTTGGTATGGTTAAGAGGGTAAGCAGGGTTGGACCAACATCGAGGTTGTTAAGATTGAAAATCCAATGGCTTCATATACTCACATGCTTTAAATAATGATGGCTCCACTTAATGCTTGAAACCATTATATTGAAAATCCAAGGAAATGCTCTAGATAGTACCTACCTACTATCTAGAGTTTTAAATCACTTCCCTATAAAGTATAAACTGAGCCCAACCCGATCTGCTTTGGACGATGGGATAATGAACATAGCAAAATACCAATTACATGTGGTGGGTCCGACCACGGACCACCCCCCGCTAACAGACGATCAAAAACCGGACAATGGTAAGCTTATAATATTCTCGTGTATGGGGAACGTGAGAATGACTTCACAATCTCTCCACCAGCAACCTTTTAATTAGGGTTGTCAATGAGCCAAGCCGGCTTGAAATGGGTGGCGTTTGAGTTGAGTATTTGAGCTCGTTGAGCCCAGCCGAGTTGAGCTGAGCCGAATGATTGAATTTGTTTGTTAATCAAAACGAACTAAAGGCCTCTTGACTCAGTTTGCTATTTGTATTGTCTCTTATATATGGTGTGAGACCAACGTATAGCGTGAGACCAACCAAGTGGCCGATTGGTTAGCTAAATATTGTATAGGAAAGTCTTCCTTTCTCTTCTCCTTATGCTCCATTTGTTTTGATGTAAAATAGGGGGAAAACAAATGAAATTCATGGAAAATCTCATTTGTCCTGTAGAAAATGCACACGAAAGATTTTTCCATGAAATTCTTTTGTTTTCCTCTATTTTACATCAATACAAACGGAGCATTAGATGAAATTTCTAGGGTCTTCCAAGATATTATTCGTGAGGACTTGTCTGGAAAAATCTACTATAAATTGTAATAGCTCGTTTTTTTATATATTTGGTCGGGGTCTGCCTAACCCTAGCTTACCTTCCAAAAAAAAACATAAGTACCAAGGGGCTCGGCTCAACTTGATTAATTTTATTATACTACTTATAATACTACAATAATATTAGTTTTCACGTAAAAATAAAAGTTAAGAAAAATAAATATGAATTTGTTATTAGGGTAAAACTTAAAAGGTAATTTCACTCTATCATAATTTATATGAGAAATGCTAGCCCTAATCTCAATCAAACTCTACTCTCAGTCTCCACCAACCACTTGTTCATTCTTGATGAGAGAGAGTGCTTTAACCACCATAACTGATTTGAAAATGGATAGGTGGTTGGTAGAGGTTGAGAGTAGAGTTTGACCGAGAGTAGGGAAAGCACGCCTCATATTCTCTATATCATGTTTCTCCCATTAGCTTCATAATTTATATATTCTCTATATCATGTTTCTCCCATTAGCTTCACGAGAATAAATATGTTCAGTTCTTTTTCTTGAGGGAGAAAGTGATGGGCACGTTCAACTCTTAAAATTTTGATTTAAATTCTTTTTATTAAAATTAAGAGTAAACAAGCTTAAAATAATAGGGCAAACTTTGGAGTCGGCTTGAACTCAATTATCTATAGACGAACCGAGCCAAGCTAGCATTCGAGAGCTCGAATTGAGCACAAGACGAGCTTAAGCCAAAATATGTATACACGAGTCGAGTTTGAACAGCACCAGCTCAGCTCAGCTCGACTCGACTCGTTTACAATCCTACTTTTAACCATAAGATTTTGCCGAGACGCTCTCTTCGCAAAACCAACACCTGGGAGCCTTAGACGCCTAAGGTGTTTGTCATTTTGCCATAAAGTTTTTGGCCATGACGTCCTCTCTTTATCTTATTAACCCTCAAAAGTCAAAAGGTTCAGGTCACTAAATCCAAGGTCCCTGATTTATATTTAGAAAGTAAATACGTAGATCGCATATCATGCCGGTGATTGAAACCTCCCACCTTTTAATTACAGGTCAAACGTGGAAGCCATGCAACTGCACTTCGGCCAAA
The DNA here is from genome assembly GCA_015143295.1 of Tetracentron sinense. Taxonomy (NCBI): domain Eukaryota; kingdom Viridiplantae; phylum Streptophyta; class Magnoliopsida; order Trochodendrales; family Trochodendraceae; genus Tetracentron; species Tetracentron sinense. Next base: position 9,919,648 of record CM026557.1, on the reverse strand, counting down.
ACCCACTATCGATCTATTACGTACTGGAACTCCCATACAAGTATAACTAGTAAATGACAAGAAATCATGGCTCTATATAAACCCTAACTTGCTCGCTCATGCTTAAACTGACTTGCACCCTAGTAGTGTTTTAAGCCCCTTACGGGACCCTGCTAAGTTAGAATGAAGAGACTTGCTTTAGATATGCTCATTTTGCTGCTACTGCTAGCGGTAACAAGCACTACCCCTTCGCTCACCGGAGCTACGGCGAGTGTGGGAGATGGCACCCTCCACCGTCGCCGTCACATTCCACCTGATGAAAGACCAGTAACACCTCATAAGCTGCCACGGCCAGCACCGTCCTATGGGAACACACCACCTGAAAAAGGACAATCACCACCACAGCACGGTCACCCTGCACCACAACACATGCATCCTCCGCCCTCTCACGGGTATCCACCACCGCCTTCGCAATATCCGCCACCCTCTCATAGATACCCTCCTCACGGGCAGCCTCCACCACAACACGCTTATAGTCCACCCTCTCACCAGTATCCACCGCCTTCGCAATATCCGCCACCCTCTCATAAACACCCCCCTCATGGGCATCCTCCACCTTCTCACCGGTATCCACCACCTTCAAAATATCCGCCACCCTCTAATAGATACCCTCCTCATGGGCAGCCTCCACCACAACACGCGCACCCTCCGCCCTCTCACAGGTATCCACCACCTTCACAAAATCCGCCACCCTCTCATAGATACCCTCCTCATGGGCAGCCTCCACCACAACACGCACATCCTCCACCATCTCACCAGTATCCACCGCCTTCACAATATCCACCACCATCTCATGCATACCCTCATGGGCAGCCTCCACCGACTCATGGCTATCCACCACCTTCTCAGGGGGAGCACCCACCACCTAAGTACCGGCCGCCTCCATCATCTCATGGGTATCCACCACCTATGTACCATAACCCACCACCATACCAAAAGCCATTTCCTCCCACACACAAGCCACCACCGGCTCAAAAGCCGTCTCCTCCAACATATAAGCCGCCACCAACTCCATACCACAAGCCTTCTCCCCCAACACAGAAGCCGCCTCCAACTCCACATAAAAAACCATCTCCTCCAACAAAGAAGCTGCCACCAACTCCACACCAAAAGTCGTCTCCTCCAACAAAGAAGCCACCGCAAACTCCATACCAGAAGCCGTCTCCTCCGAAGCATACACTGCCACCAACGCCATACCATAAGCCATCACCATACACGAAGCTGCCGCCTCCCACTTCACTGTAATCCTTTAGAGATATCATACTGAAGCTAAGCTCTACAACGTAGCTTCTATTCTCGGTGTGAGACGACTTTTCTTTTTCTGGTGTGTAATGGCTGTTTGAAAGCTTATATATATATATATATATATATATATATATATTTTCAACTTCCCTAAAAATTTCGCGTGTAAGTTGAAATTTAATTTCATGGTATATGCTTTTCTTTTTCTTATGCATGTGTTGGTTGCACTTTGTAGCCTAGTGGTCCTCTCACCACCATGTGAGTTTAGAGTGTGTTAGTTACATGATAACATTTCCACCAAAAAAAAAAATCTGCATGTTTTCTTATTATTATTCAGTACAATGCATATGCAGGGGTTTGGACTGGAGGTGTCGGGATCCCACAATGTTAAAGAAAATATAGAAATTTGATTGGCTATAGGAACAAAATGTCATTATGAAGTGCTCTTCCCAACCATCCAATCTCTCTCCAGTATTGTGGAAGGTCAAGAGGGACCTGCAAACAGACCCTAAATACATAAACATCAATGAAGTGCCAGTTTAAAGAAAGTGTGGATTTCCCTAATTCCAGACAAACCAATGGACCAAGTTATCAGAAAAAAAAGATATGATTTTTCTTTCCACTCCAACTGTAAAAACAATATCCTTGGTTATAGATTCATAGCTGGAAATCAAGAGACATAAGCCCCTCAGAAATAAAACAACCACTATTGCTAATCACAGTGCAGCTTTCTGTATGATTTGACCAGATCCGCAATATCAATGGCCTTGTTGCTTGTAAAATAGGAAATGGCTAAACTAACAAGAAGATAATTTTTCTAGGCAGACAGTTGAGGTTTAGAGAAACATCATAAATACTTTTCCATTTTGATAGTTGAAGCAAAAAATCTCAGTAAGAGATGCATACTGTTATTGCACCCCACTCCATCTGGCCCAATCTACGAACTGCATACCACCATAAATATTGTTGGCGAATCGCACACCAACAGTGAAAGCCATTGCAACAGATGGGACCTGTTTTGCCAAAGGCGATACTTCTACCAGATGTTCCAGTCCGTTTATAATCTGATAACGAGTGTTGGAAGAAACAGCGAGAAAAACACCTGACAGTTGAAAAAGTAAAAAAATTAGCAGAACAGAGTAGATGCATGGCAGTCAAAACTTCTCATAAGACCCCCCCATATAATTGTCGTTTTAGCACTCAGACTAAAGAAGATAGGCCGAAATTTGAAGTAGAGTGCGCTAAAATGCATGAGTAAAACAATATGTATGTGCAACACCACAAACATGTATGCGAACAACAATTCCACTTTACAGATACGGTGGGATCATAAACCCAGTCAAGTGAAATAATGATTAAAGCCCAAGGCAATAGTAAAATTCATACCCCCCCAAAAAAAAAAAAAACTAATCAAAATGCAAGAGCTGGTCACTTCATTTAATTATTAAAGTATGTCCTTTGTTAAGAATATAAGAGATGATAAATACTTCGATCAGGACACTGATGGTAGAAGTCAGTCATTCTTATGCTGTACACCTGCTCATAGAAACAGACTCGGGGGCTATCTATTGTATGGGCCTCCCATGCCATGAAATTAAACCAATTGGATGATCCAAACAATGCTAATTGTACATCTTTTACTAGACCATTCTTCTGTTGAAAAAGATTGGTGTGTGGAAAATCCAATCGAGTCATTATGGGCCTAGGAAATCTCTAATTGGACCAGTGGTTTGTATCACTTGGCATTTGCGCACGAGCAATATGGATCAGACAAATTTAATTCTACGATCTTGTCATCCCAGCTTCAGTATTATGATATTATCATATCAGATAGCAGCTGAATGAACCCAGGGACGAACTTGTTAGAAGGCAAAAATTGAACATGACATGTTTATCCCATGGAAAACCAGATTGAAAACCATCTGTACGGCAGTATGAGAGAAGATTAGTGATAAGAGCAGTATGAAGAAAATATCAGATTGCTGCAGATGTTAAACACAACTCTGCACCTGTCCCACACTATATTTAAAATGATGGGTTGATTCATGTTTCTTTTTATAGATAAAGTTAATTCTCTCCCTCATAGTTGAGGCATAAAACACCATCCAATTGAGCGGTGGCAAACACAGCTTCAGCTTTCTAACATGGTAAACCAAACAAATTCAATCTTGTGCACCAACACCATGAGCATCGCCTCTCAAGATTTAAGAAAAGGTCACTTAAGTTTTAAGATGTTATTGAAATCAATGGAAAATATAAAGGGGGGAAATCTAGAACTGTAGCTGAAGAGAACTAGAATTATTTGTTAAATGAATACTTTCAGACCATGAGTTGATAATCAAGTATCAGCTAAACTCAAAGCTATTGACAACTATGTAAAGACCATTCGAAGTAGTAGTAAGGAACTGACAAAGAAGAATTATGTCCACATTAGCTAGTTGACATCAAGACTTGTTTCAAGATCATACTAGTGCAGCTACTTTAACAGCCAACAACAGTATCATAAATAATGGAGTTACACATACCCCAAAGAGCTGCACTTTTCAATAGGGGTGGCACGGGTATGTCTTCTTCTGATTGCTTTATGCTCCTGATCATAAAAAGATATAATGAAGACCTTCTGGAAAAAAATATGTGTATATATATATATATACTAAATAGAAAAGGTTTTTCGTTATGACTTACAAGGAAACACCAGATCAGCTCAAGCTTAGAGCAAAAGAAAAAATGTAGTTTTTGTTGTAACTTGTAAAAATGAAATCCAGAAAGACACAAAAGACCTTAGGGATATAACAATCAATATCTTTTCTAAGACTGTAAAACAATGATCCCAAATATCAATACGTTAAATAGATTTGAAGCCATGTAATTTTTGGTCCAGAGCATATAATCTGAATGACATTGTAGAGGACACTCTCCAACCATTCAAGCATCGCACGCGCACACACACACACATTACGATCAAAAATACAATTTATAATTTGAGATACTTCATAACCCTTAAGATTTAACAATACGAATTTAGACCAAGCTACAGCTTGTCCTAGAAACTAGAAAATGGTTCCCAACTATCCTTTGAACTATAATGTAGCATCTATTCTCAAAAGATGACCAAAACTAGAAAAGCAAAAAGAAGCTTCACACATAAAGAAGTAAAGAAGCAGCATTAACAATTAACAATAGACCAATACAGGATGTCTAGATAGAAGTATACCGTTTGGCAGTCATGATTAAATTTGCAATGCCTTGGCCAATAAGACCACATGCAAACCCAACTGATCCGTACAAAACGCCCTGGATCCAGAATATATTAGTCAACTATAATTTACAGTAGTAAATATAATACAACACTTCCCGAGAAACCACTTCCAAGCATTAAGCAACGTGATGAAAGTGAAACAACAAGATAACGAAACTAAAGATGTTGCAAGAAACTGAAAACAATAAATTTGTCTTTTGACATTTATAATCCAAAAGATCACAAATTAGTCCATTGTCCAATAGATTCGAGAACATGTTTACCTTATAAAAGTATGTAGCTACCCGCTGCTTTCCTGAAAAACTACATCCTGGCCTTTCAGCTTCAAACACACTGCATAAAAAGGAACATTTGAGACAGTGAATAGACTCTTCAAGATCATCTAAAGCAGAAAATAGGAAGAACACAAAGAATATCAAGAACAACGATGTTATTCAAACTACTAACCTGCTAGGAAGAGCTCCACAAGCATGTTGAATGCGTCCAAGGAACCCTTTTGATACAGATGGCTGTCCAAAACGAACATAGGGTGCTAACATACCAACTAAAGCAATGTCAACAACTACTCCAACTAAAAGATCTGCAGTGTACAACTCAAATTCCGCCCAGAAGTCTTTTCCCCTCTTTTGAACTTCCGCAAATGTTGCACAACAAGAATCAATGATGATCTGCATCAATCAATAACGAAAATTTGTACTTTTAAAAGAGAAAATATATAGTAGTGTTGAGCAACATAAAAAGTGAAGGTGCCTTCAGCCCATACAGTTCATACCTGATATGTGCCCCATCGTATGACCAACCTAGACTATTCAAACATTGAGCAACATCTTTGATGGGCTATTCCCCATAGTGACCCATAGTAACAAAACTAGCCAAATTTTTGAAAATTTCGCGAATTTTAGGTTTGCCGAATTATTTGCGTATAAATTGTATAAAAACACTAGTAAACTGCTTATTTTGTATATTATCTAATCAAATTGTTATATATATATTTCTATAATTATTAATTTATCTCTTGTTTTCCCAAATTTTTTTTTGAATTTTTCCGAACTTGACCCTTGTCAAATTATTCTCGAACCCCGACTTTGTCACTATGCCCCATACAAGAGGTATCTCACCGTTGTGGTTCAGACTGAAACATGGGTGATCAGTTATCACATGTAATGTGTAGGTTAATGGCACCACTAACCTCTAGAAAATCAGCACCACCATATCCCTGAACCTATAAGTAAATTAAATTCTAGGTTCCTAGCACAAATATCATATCAAATAAAAGACAAACCTCTGTTCCAACTTTAAAAAGAAAAGAAGGATCAGCCAGCATCCGGTTACGAAGCATAGAGCAGGACTTGATTGCAAAGCCTAAAGGCCAAACCGACCCCTACAATTAGAATATCAAAAAACTTCAATAAGTAATAAAAGCAAAAGAAGAAAAAATTCATGCACCAGGTTATCCAGTCGAGTTCTTATTGCGTTGATGCATAATAATAATCCACCTGCAAATCCAAGTATCTAAGAAGGAGAACTTTGCGGATTCCTACAGTCTTCGCAGCCTCTAACATATCCAAAGGAAGACTAGCCCCCCGAGCCTCAGTCTCCTTCATCACCTCCACAAACTTCATTATAGGCCCAAACTCCTCTTCTTCTTTGTCATTCTCTTCATGATCACTGTCTCCGCCTCCACCGCCACCTCCTCCTCCAGGTGGAACTTTCCCATTACCGCCACTACTACCAAAAGAATCCTCACCACTGCCTCCATTATCAGTGATTTCTGCATAACTAGTGTCCAAAACCCTAAAATCCTTTTCAACAGAAGTATATCCTCCCTCTTTCAAATCCTTAATTGCCGGACCACCAGATTCTGAATCAGTCTGTAACTGCAACACGCCCCTGACCTCAAACCTCTGGTTCTCCCTCTTTGGGAGATGCTCAATTCTCTTGTAGCTATATGAAATTGATAAAGCTGCATCCTTCAAAGAATTCCTAAATTCAACCCTACAGCTTTTCAAACATCCCAACTCCCTTACATCAAATATGAAATTTTGGCTCCATTGCTTAGTCAAATCAACCTCATTCGACGAATTAGCAACATATGATAATCCAAAGCTCAATGAATAAGCCGCCATATTCGTCCCCAAATGTTCGAATCCTTCTAGTAAAGACACTCGTAGAAGTCGACAAATGAAGAAATATGTCTTACCAAAAACCCTAATAAACTAAAAGTCGCGATCTGATTTAAAAAAAAAAAAAAAAAACCCTCTTGCTATGATATAGTTCCAAACTTGATTCAACAGAAAAAGAAAAAAGGAAAAATCAAGCCTCGAATGTCTGAGAGAACCAATCCCTTGAAGAAGATAGCTTCGTTGTCTCCGTGATATTTCGATCCGAGAGAATCTCTGTATTTAAAGAGAGATGGAAAACAGATATGGATCAAGGGATCGAAAAAAATCCAACATAAGATTTCTACCTTGTTTTCATGGAATTTCTTCAGAGCCCTTGATGTTCGTTTCTAAAGGTAATGCAGAAGAGATTTGACGAATAAATAACGGAGACAGTGCGGCAGGAAAAAAAAACCTAACGGAGAGAGTGATGGGAGTGACTGAGAGCGCGCGCGTGCGCGAGGAGTCAATTTTCGGCTTCTCCTCCCTACAACCCTTATGGGTCGGGCTAGGGCTTCACTCCAGGGCCCAGTAAGACCTAACCCTGCCCGGCCCTTTTACAGCCCTACTTATGGGTAGGGGTGTCAACGGGCCGGGTTCGTAACGGCCAGTTCTATTCTTAATCGTGCCAGGCTGAGCTTGGGCTGACTGATTATAATTGAGCCTTTTGTGGGCTTGGGCGGGCCTGAAAATATTTATATTTTCAAACCATCTAATTGTCCATAGGCCTTGGGCCTTCCTCCTTGGACCAGGCTTCAGCTTACACTTCCTGCTACATCAAAGCTTAATGTCATCCGCGCGGTGCCACCGGCCGAGGGGGGAGGGCGGGGGGTTCAACGGGCCAAATTTGAGCTCCAAAAACCTCTTGTAAATATACCTGCTTGGGGCCAAGTCTACTAAAAAATATAAGCCCCAGCCCAGCCTATTGACACTCCTATCTCACCTTACAAGGGGTGCTAACCGTAGTGCAATTGAAATATATATGTATTTGCTTCTTTTGACTATTTGTGAAACTAAGTTAAAGTAATGCTCATTTTCTGCATAAGCTAATACGTTGCTTTAATTGCTTGCATAGGTAGCCTGTAAAAACAAGTACATGTGTCATGTTCTTGGGGGGCGATTTTAGTGATTATTGTTAGCATTCCCCTTTGCATGTTTTGTCTTGTATACACAAGTAGAAACCACCTCCGTTTACATGGACAAAGCTCAAATTTGGAGAGCTCAGTCTATGCATGTTGTGTTCTTTGGAAACAAGTTTGGTTGATTATGAAATGAAGTGCCTCGCTATTATCCCGTCATGTGATGTATTATGACCTTTCAAGAGGGGAGGGAGGATTTTAGAAGCCATGGTTACCATTGTTAAAAAGGTATACCTTTTCTTTTAAAAATGATTTTTAAAAAAAAATTAGAATTAGAATTATGCGTTTTATAATTGTGGCAACTTCATAATTATATCTTGAATACATGCAGATGTTTTTTTTTCCCCATTTTTTGGGGGGAAGATAGGTATGTTCAGATCTTTGTATCGAACACTGTAACTTTATTTTTTGTTGTCATGTTCTTCACTCTGATAAAGACAAATTATGCTTCCCATTTTATTGAGTGATAATATTTCTCTGTTTACATCGAAATATATAGAAGGAAAATCTGTAGAAACTTGAACTGCTGTACCCTAGCGTTTCGGAAAAGATCCAAGTAAATAACATCTAGTGATGATATGTGAGAATGAATACTATAAAAATTCTGCATATCTTATGCATGTTTATTCCAAATTTTGTTTTGAAAGCATGAAAACGAGTAATCTCATGATGCACAACTTTCAATCTAGTGGGTTATGTAGAACTTTAGTTGAAGCTTGTCTTGAATAACAAGGATATATACCTAGAAATGGCTTAATTCATCTAATCTAGATCAGAAATTTCTCTCCCAAATGGAAGGATACACTTTTTCCTGGAAAGATGACTCAGTCGAACCGGTTTCCGCCTTGGGTTGTGTTTATGCCTAGTTCCTACAATTCCCTTTTGAACAAGCAGTTTGTAGATGTATGACCTATGCAACTTGCATTCTTTATTACAAAGGTGACATGAAACTTGTGGTTTGGAGGGTACAGAATGGTTTGTTAGGGAGTGACAACGTTGTTTGTAGCCTAACTACAGCTTGCAACCTTTGAAGCTTACCACCTACAATTGTCAGTGGCATCCTCTTAACCTACTGAGTACACCTACGGGGCATTATGCTTAGGGCGGACTAGGTCATGGTGTCTTAAGCAAGACAGTTAAAACATAATTTTTGATTTGGCACATTTGTGTCAATGGAAATCCTAACTGAAAATATTCCCCCTTACACAACTACAATATAAAAGATTTCATTCCCTTTGAAGGAAGTATATAAAAGGGACCCTACCCCATTGGAAAAGAGGATGAGAATTTCTATCAGCAACTCTATTATTCATCTCTTTTGATTGACCTCAGCTCATCTATACTCGGTAGCCCTTCCCTGTTCCTCTAGCCGCATCCATGTCATTGCTCTTATCTTCGTCTCCTCGCTTGCATCACCATCTGAAGAACCAGACTGATACAGCCGAGATATCCGATTTAGGCCACTTTGGAGATACAGATCACCCACAATTCTCTGATGAAGGTGCCATCATCATCTTCGACATCAGCTTCTCAAGTTCCAGCTCCATCGAACACTCATGCCATAAAACCACAAACTTCTCTTTGTAGAAATATATTTACAATTATTTTAGGGATTATAAGGACTTTAAATTTCAAAACTATTCACGATAAAATATTCAGTCGTAAGTCAGGTACAGAGCCTAGTCACCCCAAATTATGCTCAATGCATGAAGACCATCCATAGGTGCTTATATGTTAATAAGGAAAATTAAAGCAAGGGACTCCTTTGGGTCTAATTGACGACAAACTTTTTCAGTCGGGTGAGCATAATTTGATAAGGGTGGTGGTGTTGTGGTGCTACCGTAATGCTGTGTGGCAATGATCCATCCACTCTTAAGCACCAAAAGAATGGGGGCAGACCTTGGAGTTATATTGGTCATTTCCTCCAACTTTTATGGTAAATACCCATGTTTGGTGTATGAGATAGGGCAGAGGTAGGTAACTCCCTATGATTGCTGGGAGAATGGATTCCCTCCTATAAAGGGAACCTGGATATTTTTTATTGAATTTATTTAAATATAAACTGTTAGGAAAAAAACAGAATAATACCCAACGGAAAAGAATAAACAAACAAACATATAAGAGAAAACACAATAAATATACGTGGTTCGGCAATAACTTGTCTATGCCCATGGGTCAAGATCCGATTACTTCTTCTTTATTCAGAGAAACCTTGAGAAACACAATACAATATTATTCTCCTCTCAGATTAATCTCAACTCAAGCCCAGAACCCCTTATACAACTCACTCAAGTCACCTTCTCAATGAACCCCAATAATAGTCTCTATCTATCATCCCTTCAACCTTTTCTCAAGCCTTAATATACTTAAAACCCTTTCTATTATCTTTCACTCCCCATGAGAACAACTAGGGCTCTCCCCAAGAGCAAACCCGCTCTCTCCGGGAGCCCTAATATTCACGTTCTCATTACTATAAAATCTTAGACCTATAAACACTTATTTATAAGCCTAAACCCGGAGTCCTAGACAATTAGAAAATCCCCACTCGAATTAGGAGTTTCCAAAACAATAAATCGGACTAATTCCTAGAAATCTCCGCACCGCCGATCGATCGGTGCCTCCCTGGCCAATCGATCGACGCTCCAAGCCAAATTCCTGTTGCATCACCGATCAATCGGCGCCTCCCTGGCTGATCGATCAACGCTCCAAACCAAATTCTCATCGCACCGCTGATCGATCGGCACCTCCCTAGCCGATCAATAGGTGGTCCCTAGTTTCTTTTAATTCACGCCAACTTTCAACATAAACCACATAACCACTTTAGTTTTCCAATATCTGATTGAATGTAAGAGATTAGTAGTTTCCTGAACATGACAAATTAGATAAAAATACTTCTGTGGAAAAAACCTAAGGGCCCGTTTGGAGTTACTATATCCAGGGAATAGAGAATTGTTCTTTGGGAGTGATGCCAAATGGGCACCCCTAAATTGCCAACATCTTGTAAGCTAAAATTTATGTTAAATTGTATAGAATTGAAGTTCCGCAATATTTCAGCTTCTTTTTGTCTTTATCTTGTTATATTTCGTATTCATTTGGCTTTTATAGCATTCACATTGCTGATTTCCTAGAGGATATTTAAATATTTTTATATTCTGATACATATGCTATATGTGTTTGTGGATTCTCTTATTTTTTTCAGTCTCTGTTTTAGCTGATACCAGATGATATGGAGTTCCAATATGGGGAATGCCAAATTATACAACTTCAGATGCATTAAAGTCAATCTTTCGGGCTGTTTGCAGGTTAAGATTCAAAAGGACAGTGAAGTGCCATTAAAAATAACTGTGACTCAGGTAGATGCTACCGAAATTATATGCTCTTTAATTCTATATTGTCCTTCATATTCAAAGTCCTAAACAGTAGCTTTGTTGTAGTGGCCCTTATTTGAAGCTTACTGGATTAGTCAATTTGTACTTTAAGATATAGTGTTAAAATATAAAAACTTTACTTTGTAACAAATAGTTATTCACATATGAATAAAGCGATTGTCGATAATTACAGGCTCTGAAGTACTTGAATTGTGACATTGGTAAGTCTCCATATCTTTTGCTTCCTAGATTTGGATAGCAAATCCATTCATGCCGCATGGAAATTCCGATAAAGAAAAAGAAATAACGGATGGGAATCACGGACATCTCTTCTCAATTGATTAATTTATAGGGTGCTAAAACCAATTGGAATGGTAACCATCCATTAGTGAGCTGCTTTTCTGTTTCATTATCCGACTTTATTGACCTTTGAAGAGTAGGCTGTTCATTAGATGGTGGAACTTAGATTATCAATTAAAATCCTAACTACGTTCAATCCAAGGGGTAACCCATCATTTGGGTTGTCCGGGTCAAGGATTGTGAACATCACACATATGATAGAGACCTGGCACCATAAAAATCAATGAGTTTACATATTTTAACATGCATGCTCTATGTACTGCATTAAAATGTTGTTTGCATAAATATTTATAATCTCAATCTAAATTTGAAAAAGATTCGTTTTTGTTTCGCATCTGAAATTTTGACCCATCTTTGCGGTTCTGCATTCTTACTATAAAAGGTGATTTCTTGGCTGTGATCAACGATCCGGGTGCATCTTCTTAATGGAACCACTGGTGAGAGTTTTACATTGCATGTATGATGCCCCCCAATGGTCCTCAGGCTCCATATATGATACCTCATAAGATCAAGTTTGAGGTTTTGCACTAATTTTTTAAGTTTACGAATAATTTCTAGATTTCTCTGTACTAAACATTAGCTTACAATGACCGTAAATATGAGTAGTTTCATATTGATGGACTGGGAATGTGTGCAAGGGTGAAACTTTGACTAAATTCATGTCAGCTGTTAGATTCCTTAAAACACACCCACATAATTAAGGCTCAAAAACTTTTGTTTCAAGAGAAAAATCCTAGCCATGAGTCACAATAGATTATGACACTTTACAACTTATGACAGGAAATGGAAATCTTGACACTTTACAATCCAAATTACAGTCTTTGTTCTTGTGGAGATTTATTTGCTCCAGGTTTCTCAGCTTATATTTGGGCTTCTACCTTGGAAAATTCTTATTGGAGCTGAGAGAGACTTTCAAGATATGGAGTTTTCCACAGCGAGTTCGATCAAAAGGTAAGAGTATTATTAATCATTTGATAAAAACTGTAAAACAATTCTCTAATTTAAGGGAAAATCTAAGGGATTAGGGTATATTTGGAATTTCTTAAAAGAACTAAAGACATAAAAGTCTAATTTTAAGAAAAATGTATGCACTTGTACGAAATATTCTCTAAACGCATTAAAGATAAAAACATCTAAAGAAAAAAGGAGCCTCCTGTCTCCTTTTATTTTGGAGGTAAAAGTCAGTAAAACCTCAACTTCTATTTTTTTTCGAGCTTTAATTAGATTGTTATCAAATGCTCTGAAGTACGAATAATCTCTAATTATTTAGGGTTACCAAACACACCCAATTGATGGGCCCAGACTTTCCTACTGTATATGTGGTGCATATACTCATCAAAATGGACCACCCAATTGATGGGCCACCGTTGTGCTTCACTTGGCTCTAGATTTTCTTCAACCAGATGATCCTAACTGCCCGACCACAAAGTTTATTTATGAATTTACTTTCAAAAAAAACTATTCAAAAGCTAGAAGTTGGATTAGATGGTTTCAGAATCCAATCACTATTTAAAAAAAAAAATTATCCCCATTCTAATTATTATCATATCTCTTCATTTGTTTTGTAATTGTTACTACTACAAATGGCATATCCTTAGCAAAACATGTAATCTACTCATAGCAGAAGCAAGATATTTACAGCTCACATACATCATACATGTGATGGAAATACAAAAAAGAAACTGGAACTATATGGTGGCTCAGTTCTAACCTATATGCTAAATCCTTGATAAATATGGATACAATATATGGGGGGAAACGTAGTTTTATGATGTATATATGCTATGTATGAATTACAGCATGACTGAAGTATGGACTTTTGGATCATCTTCATAGCCTTGATGTTCGTTTCTAAAGGTAATGCAGAAGAGATTGACGAATAAATAATGGAGACAGTGCGGAAGGAAAAAAAAACTAACGGAGAGAGTGATGGGAGTGACTGAGAGCGCGCGCGTGCGCGAGGAGTCAATTATCGGCTTCTCCTCCCTACAACCCTTATGGGTCGGGCTAGGGCTTCACTCCTGGGCAAAGTAATACCTAACCCTGCCCAGCCCTTTTACAGCCCTACTTATGGGTAGGGGTGTCAACGGGCCGGGTTCGGAACGGCCAATTCTATTCTTAATCGTGCCAGGCTGAGCTTGGGCTGACTGATTATAATTGAGCCTTATGTGGGCTTGGGCGTGCCTGAAAATATTTATATTTTCAAACCATCTAATTGTCAATAGGCCTTGGGCCTTCCTCCTTGGACCAGGCTTTAGCTTACCCTTCCTACTACATCAAAGCTTAATGTCATCTGCATGGCGCCACCGCGGGGGGGGGGGGGGGGGGTGGGGGTTCAACAGGCCAAATTTGAGCTCCAAAAACCTCTTGTAAATATACCTGCTTGGGGCCAAGTCTACTAAAAAATATAAGCCCCAGCCCAGCCTATTGACACTCCTATCTCACCTTACAAGGGGTGCTAACCGTAGTGCAATTGAAATATATATGTATTTTCTTCTTTTGACTATTTGTGAAACTAGTTAAAGTAATACTCATTTTCTGCATAAGCTAATACGTTGCTTTAACTGCTTGCATAGGTAGCATGTAAAAACAAGTACATGTGTCATGTTCTTGGGGGCGATTTTAGTGATTATTGTTAGCATTCCCCTTTGCATGTTTTGTCTTGTATACACAAGTAGAAACCACCTCCGTTTACATGGACAAAGCTCAAATTTGGAGTGCTCAGTCTATGCATGTTGTGTTCTTTGGAAACAACTTTGGTTGATTATGAAATGAAGTGCCTCGCTATTACCCCGTCATGTGATGTATTATGACCTTTCAAGAGGGGAGGGAGGATTTTAGAAGCCATGGTTACCATTGTTAAAAAGGTATACCTTTTCTTTTAAAAATTTTAAAAATAAAAATTAGAATTAGAATTATGCGTTTTATAATTGTGGCAACTTCATAATTATATCTTGAATACATGCAGATGTTTTTTTTTCCCATTTTTTGGGGGGAAGCTAGGTATGTTCAGATCTTTGTATCGAAACTGTAAGTTTATTTTTGTTGTCATGTTCTTCACTTTGGTTAAAGACAAATTATGCTTCCCATTTTATTTAGTAATAATATTTCTCTGTTTACATCGAAATATATAGAAGGAAAATCTGTAGAAACTTGAACTGCTGTACCCTAGTGTTTCGGAAAAGATCCAAGTAAATAACATCTAGTGATGATATGTGAGAATGAATACTATAAAAATTCTGCATATATTATGCATGTTTATTCCGAATTTTGGTTTGAAAGCATGAAAACAAGTAATCTCATGAGCACAACTTTCAATCTAGTGGGTTATGTAGAACTTTAGTTGAAGCTTGTCTTGAATAACAAGGATATATACCTAGAAATGGCTTAATTCATCTAATCTAGATCAGAAATTTCTCTCCCAAACGGAAGGATACACTTTTTCCTGGAAAGATGACTCACTCGAACCGGTTTCCCCCTTGGGTGGTGTTTTTGCCTAGTTCCTTCAATTCCCTTTTGAACAAGCAGTTTGGAGATGTATGACCTATGCAACTTGCATTCTTTACTACGGGGGTGACAATGGAACTTGTGGTTTGGAGGGTACGGAATGGTTTGTTAGGGGGGGTGACATGGAACTTGTGGTTTTGAGGGTACGGAATGATTTGTTAGGGAGTGACGACGTTGTTTGTAGCCTAACTACAGCTTGCAATTTTCGAAGCTTACCACCTACAATTGTCAGTGGCATCCTCTTAACCATAGAGTACGCCTACGGGGCATTATGCTTAGGGCAGACTAGGTCATGGTGTCTTAAGCAAGACAGTTATAACATAATTTTTGAGTTGGCACATTTGTGTCAATGGAAATTCTAACTGATCGAAAATATTCCCTCTTACACAACTACAATATAAAAGATTTCATTCCCTTTGAAGGAAGTATATAAAAGGGACCCTACCCCATTGGAAAAGAGGATGAGAATTTCTATCAGTAACTCTATTATTCATCTCTTTTGATTCACCTCAGCTCATCTATACTCAGTAGCCCTTCCCTGTTCCTCTAGCCGCATCCATGCCATTGCCCTTATCTTCGTCTCCTCGCTTGCATCACCATCCGAAGAACCAGACTGATACAGCCGAGATATCCGATTTAGGCCACTTTGGAGATACAGATCACCCACAATTCTCTGATGAAGGTGCCATCATCATCTTCGACATCAGCTTCTCAAGTTCCAGCTCGAACACTCATGCCATAAAACAACAAGCTTCTCTTTGTAGAAACATATTTACAATTATTTTAGAGGCTATAAGGACTTTAAATTTCAAAAATTTTCACAATAAAATATTCAGTCGTTGTAAGTCAGGTAAAGAGCCTAGTTACCCCAAATTATGCTCAATGCATGAAGACCATCCATAGGTGCTTATATGTTAATAAGGAAAATTAAAGCAATGGTCTCCTTTGGGTCTAATTGACGACAAACTTTTTCAGTCGGGTGAGCAGAATTGGATAAGGGTGGTGGTGCCGTGGTGCTACCGTAATGCTGTGTGGCAATGATCCATCCACTCTTAAGCGCCAAAAGAATGGGGGCAGACCTTGGAGTTATATTGGTCATTTCCTCCTATTTCTATGGTTAATACCCATGTTTGGTGTATGAGATAGGGCAAAGGTAGGTAACTTCCTATGATTGCTGGGAGAACAGATTCCCTCCTATAAAGGGATCCTGGATATTTTTCATGAATATATTTTAAATATAAACTGTTAGGGAAATAACAGAATAATACCCGACATAAAAGAATAAACAAGCAAACATATAAGAGAAACCACTAGAGATATACGTGGTTCGGCAATAACTTGTCTACGTCCACGGGTCAAAATCTGATTGCTTATTCTTTATTCAGAGAAACCTTAAGAAACACAGAACAATAATGTTCTCCTCTCATATTAATCTCAACTCAAGCCCAGAACCCCTTGTACAACTCACTCAAATTACCTTCTCAATGAACCCCAAGAATAATCTCTATCTATCATCCCTTCAACCTTTTCTCAAGCCTAAATATACTTAAAACCCTTTCTATTATCTTTCACTCCCCATGAAAACAACTAGGGCTCTCTCCAACAGCAAATCTGCTCTCTCCAAGAGCCCTAATATTCACATTCTCATTACCATAAATTCCTAGACCTATAAGCACTTATTTATAAGTCTAAACCCGGAGTCCTAGACAATTAGAAAGTCCCCACTCGAATTAGGAGTTTCCAAACAAATAACTGGACTAATTCATGGTAATCTCCACACACCAATCGATCGACGCTCCTAGTCAAATTCCCGTTGCACCGCTGATCGATCGACACCTCCCTGACCGATCAATAGGTGGTCCCTAGTTTCTTTTAATTCACGCCAACTTTTAACATAAACCACATAACCATCTTGGTTTTCCAATATCTGATTGAATGTAAGAGATTAGTAGTTTCCTGAACATGACGAATTAGATAAAAAATACTTCTGTGGAAAAAACCGAAGGGCCTGTTTGGAGTTTCTATTTCCAGGGAATAGAGAATTGTTCCTTGGGAGTGATGTCAAATGGGCCCTAAATTGCCAACATCTTGTAAGTTAAAATTTATGTTATATTGTATAGAATTGAAGTTCCACCATATTTCAGCTTCGTTTTTGTCTTTATCTTGTTATATTTCGTATTCATTTGGCTTTTATAACATTCACATTGCTGTTTTCCTCGAGGATATTTAAATATATTTATACTCTGATACATATGCTTATTTTTTTCAGTCTCTGTTTTAGCTGATACCAGATGATATGGAGTTCCAATCTGGGGAATGCCAAATTATACAACTTCAGATGTATTAAAGTCAATCTTTCGGGCTGTTTGCAGGTGAAGATTTTAAAGGACAGTCAAGTGCCTTTAAAAATAACTGGGACTCAGGTAGATGCTGCAGAAATTATATGCTCTTTAATTCTATATTGTCCTTCATATTCAAAGTCCTAACCAGTAGCTTTGTTGTAGTGGCCCTTATTTGAAGCTTACTGGATTAGTCAATTTGTACTTTAAGATATAGTGTTAAAAATATAAAAACATTACTTTGTAACAAATAGTTATTCACATACAAGTGAATAAAGCGATTATCGATAATTACAGGCTCTGAAGTAATTGAATTGCAACATTGGTAAGTCTCCATATCTTTTGCTTCCTAGATTTGGATAGCAAATCCATTCATGCCACATGGAAATTCCGATAAAGAAAAAGAAATAATGGATGGGAATCACGGACATCTCTTCTCTCTTGATTAATTTATAGGGTGCTAAAACCAATTGGAATGGTAACCATCCATTAGTGAGCTGCTTTTCTGTTTCATTATCCACCTTTATTGACCTTTGAAGAGTAGGCTGTTCATTAGATGGTGGAGCTTAGATTATCAATTAAAATCCTAACTACGTTCAATCCAAGGGGTAACCCATCATTTGGGTAGTCCGGGTCAAGGATTTTGAACACCACACATATGCTAGAGACCTGGCACCATTAAAATCAATGACTTTACATCTTTTAACATGCATGCTCTATGTGTTGCATTAAAATGTTGTTTGCATTAATATTTATAATCTCAATCTAAATTTGAAAAAGATTCGTTTTTGTTTTGCATCTGAAATTTCTACCCATCTTTGCGGTTCTGCATTCTTACTATAAAAGGTGATTTCTTGGCTGTGATCAACGATCCGGGTGCATCTTCTTAATGGAACCACTGGTGAGAATTTTACATTGCATATATGATGCCCCCCAATGATCCTCAGGCTCCATATATGATACCTCATAAGATCAAGTTTGAGGTTTTGCACTAATTTTTTAAGTTTACGAATATTTTCTAGATTTCTCTGTACTAAACAATAACTTACAATGACTGTAAATATGAGTAGTTTCATATTGATGCACTGAGAATGTGTGAAAGGGGGAAACTTTGTCTAAATTCATGCCGGCTGTTAGATTCCTTAAAACACACCCATATAATTAAGGCTCAAAAACTTTTGTTTCAAGAGAAAAATCCTAGCCATGAGTCACGTAGACTATGATAATGTTTTAAAATGGCTTACTGATTTTTTTTAAAAAAGGAAAAAAGGCATAGCTTTACATGTGAGGACATGGCACAAACCAGGATCAACCCATTGATGGTCTAACCTAGGAGATCTTATATGTTGAAACTAGGCCCAGTTAGATGATTATGACCAATATTTGGAATTTCTTAAAAGAACCAAAGACATAAAAGTCTAATTTTAAGAAAAATGTATGCACTTGTACAAAATATTCTCTAAACGCATTAAAGATGAAAACATCTAAAGAAAAAAGGAGCCTCCTGTCTCCTTTTATTTTGGAGGTAAAAGTCAGTAAAACCTCAACTTCTAATTTTTTTCGAGCTTTAATTAGATTGTTATCAAATGCTCTGAAGTACGAATAATCTCTAATTATTTAGGGTTACCAAACACACCCTTAATATATAATCACTTATTCTTAAGAAACGATGTTATTTCCCTGGGTAAGATTATATTCTGATAACCTGCCCAGACTTTCCTACTGTACATGTGGGGCATATACTCATCAAAATGGACCACCCAATTGATGGGCCACCCTTGTGCCTCACTTGGCTCTAGATTTTCTTCAACCAGAAGATCCTAACTGCCCGACCACAAAATTTATTTATGAATTTACTTTCGAAAAAAACTATTCAAAAGCTAGAAGTTGGATTAGATGGTTTTGGAATCCAATCACTATTTTTTTAAAAAAAATTATCCCCATTCTAATTATTATCATATCTCTTCATTTGTTTTGTAATTGTTACTACTATAAATGGCATATCCTTAGCAAAACATGTAATCTACTCATAGCAGAAGCAAGATATTTACAGCTCACATACATCATACATGTGATGGAAATACAGAAAAGAAACTGGAACTATATGGTGGCTCAGTTCTAACCTATATGCTAAATCCTTGATAAATATGGATACAATATACGGGGGGGAAATGTAGTTTCATGATGTATATGCTATGTATGAATTACAGCATGACTGAAGTATGGACTTTTGGATCATCTTCACATTCCAGTAAATTGTGCACTATGGTATCCATTGTTGATCTCTTGCTTCTATCCTCCTCCACGCAGGAGATGCCTACCTCGACCATTTTCGCTGCCTGCTTCCTGTTGAACTGCCCTCCCAATCTTGAATCCACTATATTCTCAATCCACGAGTCTTCTCCATATTCAATTTTCTCCTTCACCACCCTAATCAGCCTCATCAGCTCTGTTTCCCCCTCTTCCCCATCCGTCACCCAGTTTGAAAGCCGAATGCCCTTAACAATCTCTAGAAGCACAACCCCATAGCTGTAAACATCAACCTTTGCAGTGATTGGAAGGTTCATGGCCCACTCTGGAGCCATATATCCCTTTGTTCCTCGGATCCGTGAGAACTCTGAACCAGAGCCACCTCTCTGAGCCAACTTTGCTAGTCCAAAATCTGCAATCTTGGCCTCAAAATCGCCGTCCAAAAGTATGTTTTCAGGCTTCACGTCACAATGGATAACCCACTCAAGGCACTCATGGTGAAGGTAAGCCAGACCCTTAGCTGTCCCTAGTGCAATTTTAAATCTCTCTTTCCATCCGAGCAAACTAGCTCCACTGCTGTTGCTGTGGCTGGGGCTGACATTGGAGAACAGGTGCTTGTCCAGTGACAGGTTCTTGACAAACTCATAGACTAAGAGTCTGTGAGTCTTTTCTGAACAGAATCCCCACATTCTCACTAGGTTCATGTGGTTGATTCTCCCTATTGTGCTCACTTCAGCCCAAAACTCTTCTCCTTGAATCACATCCCCCAATTTCTTCACAGCCACCACTCTATCATCCGCCAAAACTCCCTTGTAAACAGCCCCAGAGCCTCCCCTTCCCAGTTCTTCCTTGAACTTCTTGGTTGCCTTCTTCAGCTCTGCATAACTAAACTTTCTAAACTGACTGGAAATTGCACGGTATCCATCCTCCATCGATGTCTGCACTCCATGTCTCCTGAAAAGAAACCACCAACCCGACGCAACGAAAAAAACTTCAATTGCTCCAATGGCGGAAGCAAACCAATAGAGATAAATCAATTTTGTCGTTTCCTTGCCCTTTGCATACATACCAGGAGAACCCATTACAATTTCAACTCTACTTGATCCACAGATAATATCTGATCCTTGTGGAATTGAGGGATCTGACGTTTCGACACTTACGGGCAGTTTTAAATACATACTGCCTGGGAAATTTGGAGACTTGTATCCATTGAAAAGAGCACTTTTTGTGTAACAACGCCCTTCTCCGTTCATCCTATAGCCGAAAGCCTCACAAGAGCATTCCTCTAAGCAGAACTTCCTGCAAGTTTCTAGTGATATGGATGGAGTGAAATTGAGATCAAACCCATAGAAATCTATCTGGGGAAGCTCCACAAATTTCACCTGCTGAGATTTGGCGCAGCTCATGTTGAACTGAGGCTTGCAACCTTTGTTCCAGTTACTAGGGTCACTCATCTTGTAGCCCGGAGGGCATGAACACTTGGGGTTTGGTGTATTAACACAAATCCCATTTCTGCCACATAGCCCGTGCACTTTGCATTGTTGTAATAGAGCTTCCCATGATATCTCCCATGATCTGGTCGATTTGTTCAAGCTATACAGTCTGAGATTACCATCGTAATCTATGGTTAACCTCCTTTTTACCCCAAAACCCATGTTGGAAGCACTAAATTCCGTTTGATCACTGGATGAAAACCTACCCATTTCATCTAGAACAGCAGTTCTGCTACTGTTGTAATTTGTTCTATCATTTCCAAACACCCCATTATCAGGATCAGGCCAATATAGACTAGAAATCTCAGGCCCATCATACATTAATCTCAAAACATTGTCATTATCGAAGAATAAACTAAAATAGCCTGAAGAATACATTCCATTTCCCATGGCAGAGACCAGTTTCTTGCTCTTAGTGAAGAGTTGGGTCGGTAGAAGTGTATCAGTAGGAAAATCAAAGCTTTGCCATAGAATTTTACCATGTGGGTCCTTTAGAACAAGGTTTCCTGTGTTCAGAAGCTCGGCTTTTTCGACATTAGTGGAATTGTTGTCGGAAGACCAAACGTTCGAACCATCGGCGTCAACCAGGACCATGGTTCCATCTCGTTGCAGCAAAATTCTCGAGCCTCGGCCATTTACGGGTCTCTCTCGGTTCGCCATCCAAACAACAGTTCTGTTCGCGGAATTGGTGTACCAAATTGAGAAATAATAGGCGTTTTTGCCTCCCTCGTAGAACCCACAAGTGAAGGAGTTGTCTGGAGAGGTAAGAAGGTCTGATTCATCTTCAGATGATAAAGAAGAGCCTCTGGACAATGAATTCTGGGGTGTTGAAGATGCAAAAGATGAGTGGAAGGATATGAGAAAGAAGAGATGAAGCAAAGGAATAATGGTAGATGGGTTTTTCATTATTGCAGAGACTGGTTTGGAATATGAAAATTGATTTGTTAAGGAGAACATGGAACAGTATCTGTTTCTGCTGATGGCTGATGGCTGCTGGTCATTGATAGATATTATAAGAAAGAATATATGGCGGTGCTGTCCTAGGCTCTGTTTACTTGGAAGAAAAATAGGTGTTTTCTAGAAGAAAATCTAAATTTTGTGTTTGGATAGTTGAAAAATGATTTTTTCCCATTGTTAATGATTCACTAATATTATTTTATGAGCACTACTTAGTCCATGGACCCGTTTCCTATCTTACCGGTGTTCTCATTTCTCTTTTAACACCACTTTAATCCTAATCCTGGTTAAGCGTAACAAAATTAAAACTAAGGTCCTGTTAGCTTGCATTTCTGTTTTTCGTTTTTAAAAACAAAATTTTAAAGAAATTTATACAAAACATGTTTCTACATGTTTCTGTTTTTTATTTTTAAAAATTAGTAATAAAATTTTTGAAAATCAAGATAACAAAAATTTCCTACCATTTGTGTTTTTGAAAACAAAAAATAAAAATGAAAAACATGGACCCACTATCGACACAACAACTACCGCACCACCACCACCCACCTCCACCGCCACCCACACCCACCATCTACCACCAGCATAATACTCCCACCATCCACCACCACCTCCACCGCCACCCACCACCACCACCACCACCACCACCCACCACCCACCACCACCACCACCACCACCACCACCACCACTACTCACCAACCACCACCCACCTCCACCTCCACCCACCACCACCACCATAATACTACCACCATCCTCCACCCCCACCACACCACCCCTACTCACCACACACCACCCACCACCACCTCCACCGCCGACACCACCATCACCACTACCACTACACCACCACCCACCACCACCCACCTCCACCTCCACAGCCACCCACCACCACCATAATATTACCACCATCCACCACCACACCACCACTACTCACCACCCACCACCACCTCCATCGCCACCACCACCCACCAACACAATACAACCACCACCACCACCCGCCACCACAATACAACCACCACCACCACTACCACTACCACACCACCACCACCACACACCACACACCACCGCCACCATCACCACCACTCACCACTACCACCACCATGAATTAAAATTATTTAATCATATTTATCAAACGTGTTTTTTTGTTTTTAAAATAAGTAACAGCTAGTAATACCAAACATGTTTCCTACTTAAAAAAAATTGAAAACAGAAAGTGATTTTCAATTTAAAAAAACACAAAAACGGAAGTGTATCCAAACGGCCTTGAGATTTTGTTTTTTTTTTAAAAAAAAAAACCATGGTTAGATTGCTTAACCCTAGGGGTAAGTGAATCTTAACCACAGTAGTTAAGTATTTAAAATTGGGGCATGGATCAATCAAGATCAACTTGTTACTTAAAGTATTTACCACTATACCAAAAGCCACGACTGATGATGAATGCATAACTTTAATTCCTTATAACCCATTACGGGCCCCGAACGATTGGGCGTGCTAAGTACCTATCGAAGTGAGACTGACATTGTTTGACACCATCTCCTAGTGGTAGATTGTTGGAACTCATAATTCCAACAATCCTCCCATCAGCTACGTTAGGCGTGCTTAGACTCGCGACCTCGCTCTGATACCACTTGTTACTTAAAACGCTTACCACTACATCAAAAATCACGACTGATGGTGAAGGCACAACTTTTGTCCCTAATAGCCTATTACGGGTCTCGGACGATTGGGCATGCTAAGCACCTATCGAGTTGGGACTGACATTGTTTGACGTTATCTCCCAATGATAGATTGTTGGAACTCATAATTCTACCCCGGCCATTCTATTTCCAAATGGGAACCACGGGTACGTTAATTATTTCCCTTATTTTATCTTGCAGCGAAATTTTTTATTATAAAAATTATTTTCGATGTTTTCCGCAACATTTCCCTCCAAATTATTTACGTTCTTTCCGGAACGTCTCTGACCAAGCAAACAAAGCCTTGAGAGAATGGACAAGCCCACATAATCATTCATACGGAAGGTTGGACTAGTGGTCAAATTTTATGTTTTTTTTAAAACACACATCACGATTCATAAGGCAGGCATTACAGACTTGTAGTAAAATTGCAGTCATTATGGAGTTGGAAAGCCCAAAAATGCAGACCAAGCACAAAAGACAAACAAAATTTTAATTTCGGTGATAATAATAAATGTGGAACAGGTAAGGTGGTTGGCTCGATTAGTGGGGCGTTTGGTGATTCATAATATGACCAAATAAGAACTGTTTATCTTGTTTTACATCAATACATCTTATTTGATAAAATGTACACATGAGCACTTATTTTTGGGGATATTTGCAGTGAGAGGGATTGAATAGGGACTTACAATTTTTTTTAGGGATATAGAAGTTATTTGCAAAAATATTAACTTTTTTTTGTGTGAATCAAATGAATATGTGCACGAATAAATCTCTACATGTTTTAGCATAATAAGCTTTGAAAGAAAATCTACAGGCGGTTGGGTTGCTGGCCAAAACCAAAACCAAAATTTCCCATAGACACAAGATTGGGGCTAACACATGGATATGTTTCATATTTTAACAGGTCTCCTCGAAAGTGAAACATGTGATAAAAGTGGCCCACTTTCAAAGACTTGTGTGTTAACCTCTTCTTTAATTTGTATCTTCTATTTTTATATCGAAGACTTGGGACTTCTCTTAGAGCATCTCCAATCCTATATCTAAAAGTTCCATATTTTTACTTTAAAATGGAGGGTTAAATTTTTTAGGAAACTTCTTTTTGTACTTCTATCTCCAACTCAAACTTTCTGCTTCTTTCCTATTGCTATTAAATATTAATTTTTTATTTTTTAAATATTATTGCAAGAGTCAGGTGTCAACAGTTTTTTTGAAAAATTAAAAAAAATATTAAAATATTATTTAAGGAAACGAAAGGCTCGGCATTATTACCGAGTAAAATCGTTTCCAACAAAATAGAGTTCCGGTTTAGGGAGTGCGGTGGAGGCTTAGAGCGAGTGTTTTGGAAAAGGAAAAAACTAACTAAAATGCCGATAATGTTGACTTTGGGGAGTGCGTTTTGGAGGTAGTCCGAGGACCCGTCTCTTTCTTTTTGCCCGAGCTTTTGCTTTGATTCAACTTGCCGATAGATTACCCAAAAACAAAAAAGGTACCAATAAATGCTCGCGAAACCTACCCGTTCAGGTGTTAGGCTACTGGCTCAGGATCCTCTCGAGTTCAACTCGAGAGAATCTCTCGAGTTGGAACCCTTAGAGGTCGCCACGTGTCTCTTTTACACCCCTTAACCATGGGTAAGGTTCACCCACCCCTAGGGTTCACTCACCCATCTTTGGTTTTTTTTTTATTAATTATTATTTTTAAATTAAAAAAATATTTTTAATATTAAAAAACTCTAAAAACAGTTTTTTTAATTTAAAAAATAATAATTAATAAAAAAAAAACAAGGATGGGTTAGTGAACCCTAGGGGTGGGTGAACCTTACCCATGGTTAAGGAGTGTCAAAGAAGACACGTGGCGACCTCTAGGGGTTTGAACTCGAGAGATTCTCTCGAGTTGAACTCGAGAGAATCCTGTGCCTAGGCTACTACTTAAATACCGTCTGATTCGGAGCTAAATAGATTGCAACTAAGAAGTTAAGAGCCATCCAATCATGTTGATTTTCTGGAACATGGGACCTGTTACTGTTAGATGATTGGCCAAGAATAGATTGCTTGCAGGTGCACCATCAACCCTCATATCGTACATACATATTATCATTTCCAGTTATTAATGGATCGGTCCCATCTATGAAAAAGAGGTTGATACGTCTCAATTCTCACTGGCCTAGGTCAACACCAACCAAGACATTGACTTCTAACTTATTGTTTTCCAGCATAAAGTAAAGCACGGCTACCGCACAGCATTCATGAGTTCAAACGGGACTTGAAAACAACAATCCCTGGAAAAGAAAAGGACAATACTCAGACAATTTGGCATGTCAAAAATTTGAGTCTCTTTCTCTGTACATCTATTACGTATGGATAGAGATTTTCATGTTTTAAACCATTTGATGATATATTTATTTATTTTTAGAAAAACGATAAAAATATATTTTATGTCTAAATTTAAAAGAGCAATAGTGTACCAGTATTTGAGAGGAGGGGGCATGGACCGATAACGTCCCGTCTTAGGTTTAGAAATTGTTTTACCACGTACGTTAACTATTTTCCAATTTAAAATTCAAATTTAAGAAGATTTTAGAAAAAGAAACTAACATCTATTACGGGTAGATGACGCCATGACGGGAGTCTCGTTTTCAGTCCTTTTTTTTTTTTTTTACTATTTTGCCTCCTTGTATTTTACTTTATTTCAGGTCAGTCTTACGTTTAGAAATTGTTTTATCACCTACGTTAACTATTTTCCAATTTAAAATTCAAGTTTATGAGGAATTTTGAAAAAGAAACAAACATCTATTGCGGGTAGATGACGGGAGTCTCATTTTCAATCTTTTTTTTTTTTTCACTATTTTGCCTCCTTGTATTTTACTTTATTTCAGCCCCATATCTATCGTATCAAACCTAAGAGTTTGTTTGCCCCTTCATCTCGTATGAACCCATTGCCTCTGGTCATACGAACTCCCTCCTTCGAATAGCAGACTACCTCCTTTTTCCACCCAAGCTGTCTCCCTTTTGCCGGTTCTGTTTACTGGTTCCCAAGGCCTCTGTATGTTCTTTGATCGACACCATGGAACTGATGGCCTATTTGTTCTTCCGAAAAAGATGGTGCGAAAAGATTAATGCAAAAGAGCGCTGGAGCTTAACAATGCTAGGTGAAGAGAGACACTGTAATAAACATTTTGTAGAGTTGTAACGTTCACAAAGCTATACATAACATTTAAACTTTAAGGCCTTCCATTTGGTACTAAGAAAGGGTCATCGTGGAGGCTGGAGCTGAGAACATGAGACTATGAGGGTAACTTGGATGTTGTGCAGGCACGTTCTATCTTTTATTGTTTATGGGCTCTCAATGTTGTCAATGGATAGTGGACCCGTAGATGTTTGTTTGACTGTGTGAGAGAAACTCTTTTAATTATGTTTGTGATAGGAAAACTAAAAGGAAGAGCAATGCTTAACTTACCAGCAGTTTTCATTATGTAACAAAATGGTCCGTCTTCATTGATTCACACCCCATTTTTTTTAACACTCACCAACCATGGTGAAGATTCATTCACCCCTTTTAATTATACTTGGGCGTCAAATCCAATGTATAAATTTGTAAATCCAAAGAAAAATCTCAACAAACTCGAATAAAAAATTTAGCGAACCAAGACCGTTTGAATTGGCTCCCAATGGAAACCTGTTTTTTTTTTAAATTACTTCAGATGCCCCTGCAATAAGATGCAATAAACTGATGTTACCAAACAAAATTTTATAAAAACGTTTGGTTTATTATTGTGAGCTGTCAAACAGTTTTACTAACTATACGTCTATTTCTTATAAATATTTTTATCACAGATCTATTTTAGGTATAGATCTATCCAAAATAGACAAAATCATATAAGATCTACCAAACGAACCCATAGTTGGAAAATAATAAACGTACCCGTGGTTCCCATTTTATAACCGAAGGTAAGGTCCTTATTGGTCCACGCCTAGATTTTATATACTTACCTATTGTGGTTAAGATTCACCCACCTACCCTTGGTTTTAGAAAAAAAAAATTAAAAAAAATTTAACCCCGATTAAAATTCATTAACTTCTAGGGTTTAGTTAAAAAAATCTAAAAACTAATGATATGTGGGTGAACCCTAAGGGTGGGTGAATATTAACCACAATTAATGGTAGCAAAAGGGACACGTGGCAGTGTCAATGGCGTAACTGAACCCCCTCCCCAACCCCAAGTCCGGTTACAACTGGAGATGATTACAAGTCTTATTATCACAATTTGGAAAAATAAAAAATGCTAAGCAACCACTGTCTGCCAAACGTAACATCAATCCTTCTTTTTTATTTGGGTTTATACCGGTAATGCAATCCGTGCCTGAAGTAGTTAAATTTTTCGGGAAGTAATAGACAATTTAAATTTTATTTTATTTTTATAATTTCTATTTTTTTCTTATATTTTGTTGTACCTTTTTTATTTTATTATGAAATTTGGGACAATTGATGTTTATCTCGGTAATTTAGAACCTTGATATTAGTTTGCTAAGAGGACTGGTGAAATTCGTTAATAGGAAGATCTGTGTAGGACCAGAGTCAAATTTTAGCCCAATATAACATAATCATATAACCAATATGCCTCTCTTATGAGAAAGGTCGGAGATCTAATTTTAATGGATGATGTCTTGAAAGTATCACTCCTCACCACTAACTACTCAACGATGATTGATACAAACAATAGGTACATGTTAATACCAACTAAAAGAAAGAAAATGATTATAAGTAAAACCATTTTATCTATAATTTTTTTTTATCCTTGTTTTTTAGCTTACGTTCGTTGTGAACTCATCTTGTATATTATTTCGACAACTTAGGGCTCCTTCCTCTTGACTTTGCTCTTATCTAAAGTCAAGGCCTTGTGCCGAGATGGGTTGGGTATCTGTTATGTATTACTTTAGTGGAAAAAAAAGTTCCATTGCTTTATATAATATAATTACTTAATTAGCGATTAAAAAAGGATGCAATGTATTGGAAGGCTACAATCATTGATCATGTTAATTTAATTTTGACCTTAAGCAATCTTGTAAATGGGACCGAAGTGTTTGAGATCAGCTGAAAGATTTTTCCTAGATGCTACATCGGGTTTCACTGGGATGGTGGATTATACCCTCTTTGTCCGTGTACTCATACACCCCTATATTTGGTTTTGTTAAGGATAAGGCTTCTTAGCATCACCTGAAATCCCTTGCTCCTGGTCTCGGCCCTAAGGGGGGATTTAGTAGTAAAGTTCGGCTGGTAAACCATCATTATGCACAGTCTAGCACTCTAGTTGTCTAGCAATAATTACCTTGTTGAGTTAAAACTTTAGGGGTATGAAATTGTTATTTACTATCATACCCTCAATATTAATATAGACTGCATAGTCTAGTACTCTAGTTGTCTAGCAATAATTACCTTGTTGACTTGGGTATGAATTTCCTATTTACTATCATACCCTCAATATTAATACCTTAGGAGTTAGGACACTGATAACTTAATATCAGTGTGCAGTGTAGGAGGGTTGGGCCAGGTCTATAGGCATGGGCAGGATTTAGGGATAAAGAAGCCCTCAATTTTGTGGGCCGAGATTGGACGGTTACCCTCATCAGAGGGCTGCTATTCCCCCTCAATCATGTCATTTCTGATTAAAGACCCCCATAATCCCTTTCCTTCTTTTTCTAATTTCGTTGAATTTGAATAAGGCATGCTAGTTTGACGGATCAACATCAAATCTCAAGCAAAACAGATTGTAATGGGAAAAATTCGTAAAAAAAATGGATAAAATGAGAATTTCTTACTCTGGCAAATTCTAACAATTTAACTAATATAAGCCCACTTGGACAATGTGCTGGCTCTTTTAAGTGTTATCTGGCAGGTGACCTCATCATGATGACTCCAAATGCCTATAAATAAGCAAGAAACACCAGAGAAAAAGAGGATGGTGCAGAAGGCAAGAAAGAAAGTAAGAAAAGAGAAAAGAAGAAGAAGAATGAGAACTGGGAGGCTTGAGTCGTTCACACCTTAACCCCAAAGGGCTATGAAGACAGTCACCCACCTGATTCACTCCTCTTTATTTGATGTTCTCCATGAACGGTACCCTTACACTCTGTCAATACCTAATGTTTCATGTTTATCTAATTGGTGGAATGTAAAAGTCACACTGCTACTTGCACGATCTCGCAATTGATCATCTGCTGAGTACACTCATACTTAAACTTGTGTTTGACGTTATGAGTTGTATTCGCTGTGACATCCACTGTGCCACCCGTTGTACCATCCATTGTGTCATCCGCTGTGCCACCCGTTGTACCATTTGTTGTGTTACCCGTTGTGCTATCCGTTGTGCCGTCCACTATGTCATCTATTGTACCATTCGTTGTGCCACCCGTTGTGCTATCCATTGTACCATCCGTTGTGTCATCCGCTATGCCACCTGTTGTACCATCCGTCGTGCTACCCGTTGTGCCATCCGTTGTGCTATCTGAGTTGTACCGATTGTCCGAGCTATGTTGTCTGGTTTTCGTGTGCACAATGTACTCGTTATCGTGTGCACGACGTATCCGTTGTCTTATGCACAACGTATACATTGTCCGAGCTGCGTTGTCCGAGAGCTACGTTGTTAGAGAATTCTGTTGTCTGAGAGCTATGTCCTTTGTGCCTCTCGAACTACGTCCTGTATTGCACCCGAGCTACGTCCTATACCTCCCCATAGCTCATCCTCCAGAGCATAACACCAGAGCCCGTCCTCAAGCGCATATGCTCAATGACCTCACGATAAGTATCTCTACACTATCATGCTCATATACTTATGTTTTATACTAACTTTATCATTGGAGCTTATTTCAGGGTGCACACCCGCCCCCTCAGTTTTATTTGTAGGCGGAGTTTTGCTATCTTCCTTCTACCAGGAAACCAGAGATTGTTGTAACTACTAACGCGTGGGGAGTACGGGAATTTTTCCCTTCACAAATTAAATAAATCAAATCAAGCCAATCTATCAAATTTTACAACTAGAGAGAATGTAGAAATTTGAACTCAAAGAATAAAAATAACATTAGTCATTAATGATATATCCAAAAGCAAATAAAAAGAAGAAACATGGCCTTTTGAAGTTTTGAGCTTCACATCCCGCCTTTTTCTCCAATGGTGGGGTGTGGTCTCTCTCAAGTAAGAGGTCTTGATATCTATTCCCGAAAGCGATGGGTTGCAAGAGCTCTAATCCCCAAGTTAACTACTACCACTAACCGTAGGTAAATGATATCCGCACCCATTTCCAAAAAAAAAATTGCGTTTTGGGTGCTTTTTTACCTGACCAATATTATACTTCCAATTACATTATGGGATCGATTTGATTAGGAAAATAGGTGAAGGAAATCTATTTTCTGCTGGAAAACTTTTTCCTGGGTAAATATTTTCTCCTGTATAGAAATTTTGTGAAGTTATTTCCCTCACGTTCAAAGCTCGACCCTCGAATCTCCACGCTCGACTCAGGGCCTTGGACTTCCTCTCCACCGCCGACGGTAACCACATCACTTTGAATCCGAAACTTTTTTTTTTGGTTTTTTGGTGGGTTCTGTTGTTGGTGAATTTCAAAAGATCACCAATAAGTTCATCTCTGGCATCGTCGTTAAATAGATAATTGACGAAAATGGCCATCTTTCATAGTTTTGTTATACAAAGAGGTTTTGGCCTAAACATCAGCGGAGGAGTTTCTGAACTCTTTAGAACTCAAGACGGAGGTAGTTTTTTGTTTGGTGGATTATCCTTGAACTGAGAATTTTTTGGCAGCATTAGTTTTGAAGATTCTATCTCCTAAGAGCATTCCTAGCAGCCTCACCAAATTTCACTCACCAAAATAGCTAAAACTCACAAAAAGTGATTTTGGTGAGCCACTTTTTTAAAACACTCCCAACAGCCTCACCATTTTAACCAAAAAAAGAGGAGAGAGAAGCAATATTTTATCATTTGTGTGGGAAAATGAAAAAGAAAGGGAGAGAGAAATATTATTTTATTGTTCGTGTGGGACCACAAAAAAGAAATGGAGAGAGAGAAACCTTATTTTATTATTTGTGTGGGCCTAAGGGTGAGAAAGATTTAACTTTAGTGAGTGTACAGTACTCACCAAACTTGGTGAGTACTGTAAACTCACCAAACCGATTTCTTTATTATGTTGAGGCTCCTGGGACTCATTTTAACATCTTTTTAGTGTTTTGGCTCACCAAAATAACCAAAAAGTTATTTTGGGTAGACTGCTAGGAATGCTCTAATTGTATAGTATCATATCTGTTTTTTTTTTTTTTTAATGTCCATGTCTCACGAATCTGTCTCCTCCGCTTGAATGAGCATGCTCGGATCTTTGCTTGGGTTTAACCCAAGCAAGACACGTCGCCACGCAGTGATCCAACGGCCAAATTCAGCTTACCAAAAAAAAAAAAAAAGGGGCAAAACCAAAATCGGGTTTAAGGGTCCAAAATTTGCGCGCCAAAAGCACGGATTCTCTCTCTTCTAAGTTCTTCCTCTTTTCGATTTCCCTCCTTCTCCCTCTAACACCAGCAAGGCTTCTTCATCCAACTTGTTACGGATTCTGATCGATTCCTCGACCCCATTGCAGCCTACTTATCCAACAAGAAATCTGAGGAAGCTCAATTAGATGTGAAGACCAAATCGAAGCCCAAGGACTCAAACAATTTTGCGAACCCAGGTAATTTCTTTTGCATGTTTCTTGTTCTTACCGAAAAATCTTAAAAGGGGGTTGGTATTTTAATGTTTAATTTGAGATTTTCATTCCTCTGATTTGATTCGATATCAAAGTTTATTGTGTTTGCTGGGTTTTTTTGTTTTGTTTTTATTCCTTGATTTCTAGGCGTCAGAATTCAGGTTCACTCCATTTGTGGATTCCAACTTTTGTTCTTTATTTTTCTTGGAAATTAACTTATTGGCACAATAGATCCTAGAGATTGCAATACATGTCCAAAATGACTCATGACAATCTAAGTCTTGAAGAGGTAACAAACTGCTACTTCAGTGCTTCTCCAATGGAAGGAAACTCAATCAGTATTTAAGAACAGACAATTAATCTGACAATTTACTATGATATCATAATTCCAAACATATTGAGGCTTCTAAGTCTGGGTCATTTGCAAATATTTGATAGCTGTAGTATCCAGTCCAATTGGAGAATATGTGAATTCCTTTTTTCTATTAACTTAACAAAATTAAGGAAATATTTGAAAATGAAAAGAATTTAATTTTTGAAATTATATCTTTTAATAGAAGTATAGAATGTAATGGAGGAACACGATTCGTGGTTTAGGGGTTAACTCATTGATGATGATGATGTGGTAAAACAAATCTAGTTTTAAAATAGGTTGTCTGTGGTTTAGGGGAACCGCATCATCAATGGACATACAGGGGGTTGTCATTTAAAAAAAAAATGTGAAGTGTTTTGTTGATGAAGGATTATTGCAAAATATTGATGCTCTAAGTTCAAGCACATTAATATTCCGGATTTAATACAGGTCTCTATGTATGGAAATTGCAGGTAGAT
Organism: Tetracentron sinense; assembly: GCA_015143295.1. Lineage (NCBI taxonomy): Eukaryota > Viridiplantae > Streptophyta > Magnoliopsida > Trochodendrales > Trochodendraceae > Tetracentron > Tetracentron sinense. Next base: position 9,886,302 of record CM026557.1, on the reverse strand, counting down.
CTTGGTCGCTTCAGCTATTGGTTCCGGCAATTTAATGGCTACAACTGATATTACTCTGGATGAATCGGGTGCTTGTGATTGGAAACCTAAATGTGGCTTGAAGTTTGATTGTGAACAAGATGCATATGAATTTTATAATGCTTATGGGGGGAGAGTGGGGTTTGGTATTAGAAGAGACACCTATTATAAGAATAAAAATACCGGTGAAATGATTTCAAGGATTTTTGTGTGTTCTAAAGAAGGTTTTCGAGTTAAGGACAAGCGAGATTATTTGGTTAAGAAACCGAGGCAAGACGTAAGGACCGGTTGTCAGGCTCGAATGAGTATTAAGGTGAGTACGTGTAATGCAAAATTTTTTGTTAACGATTTTAAGGAAGAGCACAACCATCCTTTTGTGATACCAGAATGTATCCATATGTTGCCATCCCAACGGAAAATGTTTTCCTCACAAGCCATTGAAGTAGATTTGGCAGAAGAATCTGGGATTCCTCTTAGAACTGCTTATAAGTTAATGGGTAGGCAGTCCGGTGGTAGAGATTCTCTTGGGTATACAAAACAAGATCAGAAGAATTACCAGCGAACCAAGAGACAAAGAAAATTAGCATATGGAGAAGCAGGAAGTGTGTTGAGATATTTCCGAAAATAAAGTGTGGATAATCCATCATTTTTTTCAGCCGTGCAATTAGATAGTGATGAATAAATAACAAATATCTTTTGGGCCGACGCTAAAATGATACTTGACTACGGCCTATTTGGTGATGTTGTTAGTTTTGATACTACCTACAAGACTAATAAAGAGAATCGGCCTTTTGCAGTGTTTGTTGGATTTAATCATCACCGAGAGACCGTTGTATTTGAGGCAGCTTTGATGTACGATGAGACCATAGACTCGTTTATATGGTTGTTTGAATCATTTTTAGAAGCAATGTCCAACAAGGCTCTGAGAACTATTTTTACAGATCAGGATGCCGCAATGGCTAATGCCATATCATTTGTGATGCCTGACACATACCACAGACTTTGTACGTGGCATATGATGCAAAATGCATTAAAACATGTAAATAGTGATGTTAGGAGCATTTTATCAAATCTTATGCATAATGTTGAGGATGAAGATGAGTTTTTAGTTGCTTGGGACCATATGCTCGTTCATCAAAAGTTGCATGACAATAATTGGCTGAGTATAACTTTTGGTATAAGGCAGAAATGGGCTAAGACATATGTTAGGTGGGCATGGTTCGCTGGAATGAATAGTACCCAACTTAGTGAAAGTTTTAATAGAAGTTTGAAAGATTACCTCAAGTTGGATCATGATGTAGTGCAATTTTTCATGCACTTTGAAAGAGTGCTTAATGATAAGCGGTATAAAGAGTTGGAAGCAGAGTATTCATTGTGCCAAAAGTTACCAAATGTGAAAGTACCAGTTAAGATGCTAATTCAGGCAGGAAATACTTATACCCATGCAATATTTGAAGAGTTTCAAAAGCAATATGTCGAGTCACTTGAAGCGTACATAAAAACTTGGGTTGAGAATGGTGAACATTTAGTGTATACAGTGGCAAAATGTGATCACTCTAGGGAGTGGCAAGTTACGAAGAAGAGAGACAATTTTATATCTTGCAGTTGTAGGTTGTTTGAAAGGAGAGGTGTCTTGTGCAGTCATGCTATAAAGGTTCTTAAAGATGTCATGAATATTATGGAACTTCCTACCCCTTATATCCTAAAGAGGTGGACAAGAAAGGCAAGGGTTGAATGTGTGCAAGACATGCATGGGAGTGACATTCAAGTAGATGCTAGATTGCAACAAACAACTTGGTATAGGTCATTATGCTCCATCTTCACACGGATATCATCTAGGGCTTCTGAGAGAGAGGAAACATATAATATGGCAGATGAAAAAGCTAAAGAATTGCTCAAAGTTATTGAAGACATGTTAAATTTGGAATTTCATGGTATGGTGCAAGATAATGACAACCATAACTCTCCTTCTATAATATGCGAAGGAAATATTGAAGCACATTGCTTGGAGGATTTAAATGACGTGCAAGCAAAGGGACTAAAGAAAAAAGTGCCTCCCGCCCATTGAGGAAGACGGAGGATTAAAAGTCAGTTGGAAATAGCCTTAGCGAAGAAGAAGAAGAAGTCAAATAATCCTCGTTCATTAGAGGTAAAACTTTTTTGGTTTTACTTAAGGTATTATTAAAATTTTGAACATATTAATTTGACATATTATAGGGCACTAGTATTCTGAGACATATTACTGCAACGGATGTTTATAGTTCCTCTCTTCCACCACCCTCTCAGTCATCTAAGGTATTGTTTTATGCACCATTGAAATATATTTACCTTAAATTCTTTACTTCTTGAGATATGGTTTAATTAGAATATAACATACAGATACCTATCCACACACTTAATACTGGTGGAAATAGCCAATATTCTCAATTGATGTACCATACATATCCTGTGAGTGTTTGTGAACTCATTTGTATTTATTTGCGATGGTTTTTTGTTCTAACATATTTATTTCATAGGGGCTTTGACTCTTGTGATATCAAGGGTGACTCATTTTTTGGACAATGTATAGTGGATCTTCTAGACAATGCAAGATGCAAGGACAGTACATTTTTTGGTCTGACTCATTTTTTGGACAGTGTATAGTGGAGCTTCTGAACAATGCAAGATGCAAGGGTAGTACATTTTTTGGTCCAACTCATTTTTTGGACAATGTATAATGGAGCTTCTGGACAATGCAAGATGCAAAGACAGTACATTTTTTGGTCTGACTCATTTTTTGGACAGTGTATAGTGGAGCTTCTGGACAGTGCAAGGGCAAGGACAATACATTTTTTGGTCAGATTCTTTTTTTGGATAGTGTATAGTGGAGCTTCTGGATAGTGCAAGGGCAAGGACAATACATTTTTTGTCTGATTCTTTTTTTTGGACAGTGTATAGTGGAGCTTCTGGACAGTGCATTTTTTGGTCTAACTTATATTTTGGTTAAGTAAATAGTTATGCAAAATTCAATTTGTAGTTATGTTGGTTATGGGAAGAAGTGAAATGTTATGGGGATACGTATAGGGAGTTTATGATATACGTGATATGGGAACAAGATATGAAATGGAAGTTACAGAGGTCAGTGTTAACAATGGATTACTCAAGCCCTTTACAATGGAGAAATAGAGGGAAGGTGGTTGTAGCCGATGCTGAATGAGGTGGTGGGGTTTGTCAGAGGTGTGTTGCTTATTCTGTGCTCTTATGTTGAATCGACTGGCTTTGATCATTTTATATTTTCGATTATTTGTTGTTTCTCTCACTTGTCATTCATGTGTGATAGTAGAAATATTCACTTAAGTGTGATAGTAGCTCATCTTTCCTTGAAAATGGGATTAGACATTTTCGCTTAAGTGTGATAGTAGCTCATCTTTCCATGAAAATGGGATTAGAAATATCCGCTTAAGTGTGATAGTAGCTCATCTTTCTATTATTTAGTTGTGGCTTCCGACATCCTCAAGGATGCAACCTAAATGTGTGTACAAAATTAGTTTATATCCAAGTTTTACATAATCAATTTACTGACCTGTGAAGTATAAATTAGGGCCTTTTTTGATGAGTTGGATGCAATTTTGCAATTTCTTGTGTTGTTAATTCTGTGGAAGATTGATTCATCCCTTACTTATTCTACTAAGTTACTTTAACTTATATGATTTTCTAATATGGTGGCTATTGTAATTTGATAGGCATATGAGGTGCAATTTTAAGACTATTCAGATAAGTTATCCTAGGAACTAAAAGATGAGTTAGTTAGTAAGAAAGATCATTTATGAGTACAGACTTGCAGAGACAAGGAGGTAATTTCAAGCCATCTCAAAAATTTTTGCTCACATCAATAAATTCCTTGTTATTTGGTGCTCTACATTTGAAGTGTTTGTCGATAGGAAACCTGAAGTTCTTTGGAAAGAGGAGATATGTCTCTTTTGTATCTATGAAAGGCTTGTACTCCAATTGTTGTTTATTGTTTGACTTCTTTTAGAAAGAAATGTTTAGCATGTATTATGCATACTCTATGGCTTCAAGTGTGTGCAGGTTATGCATTCACTTGGCCTATATTAGTGTGCACATGGAGAATCTATCCACAAATCCACAATTATGGTTGGTAGATCCTTTCTTGAAAAATATTATCTAAAATGGAGATACTCTATGTATGTGTATGTTTGAGTTTTATTTGAAAATTTTCATATGGGTTTTCTTGCAGTGAGCTTTTTTCATGGTGCCCAGATCACTTGACAAGTGAAACTAGTCCCGAATTCAAACAAAAAACATATAGGTTATGGGAATCTGAAGAACAGTCCAATAGTTGGGTTGAAGCGGATTTGGTTTTTGATTTAGTTTCTTGTGTCAATGGAAATTTGAAGAACAATCCAATACTTGAAGCTTTTCTGCAACATAGTGGAGATTACCTTGTTTCTTTTAGAAGAGGTAACTCTATTTTTCCTCTTGGCTCTTATTCATGAATTACTAACAAGGATTAAGGTGTCTTTACAAACGAAGGACTATGAAAATGATCATTGATCGCAATCACCCCATAACTTGATTTCTCTTGTTCACATTTACTTATTTATGATATTGACTTTTTGGTAGCCTTACTAGGCTGCCATTGCGATTCTTCTCGCAGCTTTAGATCTCCTACTCCATGGCAGATCCACTTTAGCCTTACTGTGTTGCCATTGATTGCCCAAAGCACTAGTTCACTAACACATGATTGCTCTTGTTTTTTGGACTTGTGTTTTCAATTTATCTGCTAATTAGCTTATATATGTAAACTTGTGTGGGCAAATAAGAGTGATGTTACATTGCTAGTTCAAAAGGGCATTTCTTTCTTCTTACTATCATCACGATTTAGTTATTAAGTTCTACAAATATTAGTTGTAACTTTATCCAGAATTTCAGTGCACATTCCTAACTTTTGGTATGTCCCCTTTCTTCCCATAGCATGTATATAATACAGCAAGAGCTCGAAGAGCTTGAAAAAGACACAGAACGTTTCAGCCTTATGCCAGGAGTAAGTACATGAAAATATGTAGAGTTAAATATGATTTCATCTGTGCTACATGACAATGAGATGGAGTAAGATTATTGTTCTTTCATTTATAGGGACTGGATTTCATTTGGTGTTCACCAGATTTCTGCTTGAAGTTGAAACCAGACCGGATCCACTACTTCCACTGTAATAACTCTATAACCCTTACTCTGTGCCTTAATTAATGACTTAATGTAAGCTATTCTTTTTTTGACGGACTTTGATACGAAGCATATAAACCCTACCTCGCCCCTTGTGCATGCGGGCTAAAATCCCACTGCATCTACATTCTAAAACCCTATGGGGGGTCTATAAATCCAAGGGATTAATGCTGACATATTGCTGTTTTTGCACAGGCTGCATTATCCTTTTTCTGATATATATTAACCTTGACCCCTTTTAAATCTTCATTCATTCTGATGACAGAACAAATGGTCCCCCAAATCCATCATGGGATCGATGGTTTGAAGTGCCCCAGGATTCACAAGGTTGCAGATGCTGGATATTCTCATGGATTTCAAGATTCAACCCTTGTTGCCAGAGGATTCAAGGAATGTTACATTACAGTCATGTTACAACACACTTGTTATTTTAGCAAAAAGCTAGTTGAAATATACCATGGAAGCACAAGATGTATTTTTTCAGGCCACCAATTGAAATGAAAATGCAGTGTATTGATCATCTGTTCAGACAAAGCCCCTTAAGGCTGGATGGTACACCAAAGCTTTTTTTTTTCCCTCACTAACACATAATCTTATGTTTGGTTGCTGAGAAAATAAATAAAAATAGAAAAGAAAATTGGACAAAACACAACTAAGAATTGTATTATAAATTAAATTTTTTCTTTTCTTTTCCATGAATTCACCTATTTTTCTGACCACCAAACATAGCCAATGAAAACATGAAAACCACTTCAACTCTTTTTTTCCTCACTGTTCAAACCCATAAATGAAAATATGAAAACACACCAACACTTACAAAAAAAAAACTGTTCTTCCTTCCTTTTTAACTTGTCGCCGTCCCATTACTTGCTGGGCTATCCAGCCCAAACCTTCATACAGCCCTTCACCTGTGATAGAGCAAGAGGCTTGAATGTGCAAGTTGTGATTCTTGATGTTGTGGAGGGACAGGGCATCTGTGATCTCAGCTGGGGGCATGGCGTCCTTGAGGTCCTGTTTGTTCGCAAAGACAAGTACAACAGAATGTTCCAGATGCTCATGTTGAAGCAGCCTGAAAAGGCCATCCTTATAATGGAGATCTTGTCTCTGTCAATGCTGTCTATCACCACAATAACAACATGAGTCCCATGATGCTTGACGTGTCAAACTAGATAGATAAACATCAAATTAAAAGGAAATTTTTTAAGCATCTTCATCTAACATATACCATATACACAAGATTTCTCACTGAATCAACATCAAATTAAAAGGAAAACTTGTCTGTCATGACTACCAAAATCACATCCAGCACAAGTGAAATGTCATCCAAAACACCCCACTAACCTTTTAGGCCATTGAGTAAGGATGCTTTCCTTAAGGGTCACAACACTGGTAGCAACAGGGAAACTTTTGGGGCCAATATCTGATCCGTCGGTTAACCGGAACTTGATCTCTAATTGATCTTGCACACCAGACATCTCCACAGTTCTCAGACTTTTAGAATAAAAGCACCCAAGATCTCCACTTGGTTCTTCTCCAAAATAACAAGAGACGTAAAAATCCAATACTAGTTTTCTCTGAAAGAAAATTAACAGAATTCACTGAAAAAAGATCAAATGATCACCAAAATCCTTACTTGGGTGTTCTGCATAACGAACAAATCAATTCGTATTTTCAGTTGTATTTACAAAAAAAAAAAAAGGAATATTCAACGAACTTGATTTGGAAACTATAGTAAAGATGGAATACTGTCCATATGCCCATTGAGGTGGATATCCAACTGGGGGAGGCATCGACTGATCTAAGCGCGACATCTGCTGAAAGGGGGGCACTGTCATCACTTATGGCCCAAACATACCTTCTCTTTTATCCATTTCAATCTTGTGTTGTGTCTGCATACACGCACAAACCCTACAAAAACAGAACACTGATAGAATCAGTGAGATGTTTTATAATCTCTTGGCCAAGGGAGTTAAGTAAGAAGGAAGGCCTTGCATGCAATAAACCATAGCAGCCATCATCAAATCTAAACTGGGAGTCATTTCCTCTCTGGAGATTAAATCCATTCGAATTTAAGTCAATTGCAAACAACTGAGATGGGGTCATGCCCTTCCACCACAAATGGGGATCCTGAGACAATAAAATACAAAATTTAGGCTACGCGAACTCCATGCCATGCCACTAGAGTACCTTAAATTTGAAAGAAAAAAGAAAACGACAATCAAAGGTCACCTTACACTGTATTAAAAAGAGCATGAGAAAGGAGTGTGTGTTTAGTAGATTTTGGTCTAGCACCGGGAGAAGGAGATTATACTAAAATAGCAAAGGTAATGGAAACAAGAACAAACATTAAAGAAGAAAAAAGAGGTTACCTATTTGCTTCCTCCGGCTTGCCATACTACTTGTTTGACTTATTCTTCTAGTAGAAGCTCGACTATGAAACGAATCAGAAGAAGCATCATACGAACAAGATCTTCTTCGCCGGAATGGGTAAATATTCCCAATTCTACATGGACAAGGTAAGTGGCTATTCCCTTGGTCTACTGCATTAAAGAGGTAGACCAAGGGAATAGCCATCAAGCAACAACTTTCCAACTCTCTGAAGCCAGTCGACTGAAGAAGTCTTCATTGGGATGGAGCAAAGCAATAAAGAGACCACACTGAGAGCATCCAACACCCTTGACAAGGTCCAGCGGACAAAGTCCGAACACATAAACATCTTCTGGAGACCCCAATCAATTAGCGCTACATCCCCAATTTCACTTCTGCGTTAAGAAATTGACATTGCATTTCTCTCAAAAGTGTCTCAGTCAATTGTCCTTCTTGTTTAATTGTTTAAAGCAATTGAACATTACTAACTCGAACACAAGGTCCAATCCCAAAGGCACCCTAAACACAATCTAACTGGATCCGGCTCGTCTGCTTGACTGGCCTTGTTTGGATCTTTGCTTGGGTTTTAACCCAAGTAAGACACGTGAATCTATTGAGATCCAACGGTCCAAGACAGTTAACCTTCGTAAGTTTTTAAAAGTGAAAAAATGGGCGCCAAATCTGCTGTTGTCCCTCTCTTCTCTAACCAAGAAGGGAAAAAAAAAAAAAAAAAACTCTGCTCTCTCTAGGGTTCCGACGAGCGGCGCTGCTTCACCGATCTCCACTGCTCTCCAGGGTTCTGGCGAGCTGGGCTGCTCCGCTGTAAATTTGTTTTTTCTTCTCCCTCTCTTCTCTGACCAAAGAAAGGGGTTCCGACGACCAGGGTTCCGGCCACCGCTCTCTACTGCTCTCTCCAGGGAGAGATTTTCAGAGGTAGAGAGAGAAAGAGAGTGCATAGATTCAAGAGTTGGGTTTTTAGTTTAGATGGATGGAGAGATTTCTTCCATGGGTTCTGTGGCTGGAGGAGTTAGAGCAAAGGAGCATGATCCGAGAGGGAGAGAGAGGCTACTGGTTTTCACGCTTCCCCTCTGTTTTGAGTAAGTAGAGAATTTCAACCAACAGCTGGAGAGGAAGAAGTTGAAGTTGGCAAAAATGAAATCATAAGTTCAATGGCCTGCTCTTCAATTTGAGGTTTGTATCTTTTCATTTATAGTTTTTTGTTTTGTTTTTAGGGAAGCTTTGATTGATCTTCTGAATCGGTCAGTTAAATGGTGGAAATTTTACTTCCTTTTAACTTTAGTTTGAGTTCCAAATGGTGGAAATTTTGGAGGACTCTGCCAGGAAATTAAAAGATATTTTTTTATATTCTTAAAATCAAATTATTGAAGATGATTTTGTTGCATATCGTCATGTATATTCCATGCCCCATCTCTTAGGGAAGCTCTGGAGGTTTTTACTTGTTAGCACTCTTGGTGGTCTTTTTAGCATTTTAAGTTCATTTTATATATTTATATCTGAGGAAATAATTATTCTGATTTGGGAACATCCATGTGAAACTATTTAGCTTCTACCAGATGTCCAGATGTTGAAATTCGGGTTGTGCTCTTGGAACATACCTTTTTGCAAGGTTTTTCCATCATTCTCTAAATTCCAAGTTTTGTGAACTATTTTTCTACCTCTAGATCAGTGTAAGATTTAGTCCTTGCTTTTATATATTGAATTGCAGTTAAGGGTTGAGATTTTCATTTTTGCTTTTTCCTTTTTTGTTATCAGTAACACAATCTAGTACCTTTATCAATTTCAGGTTCTTACGCACTTTCACAATAGTAGCTTGTTCGGTCACGGTTCTGAATCATCATTTTTAAGTCTGCTTAGAACTTTTACTGTGATTGAAAAGTATAGATCTTACCTTAAATATTCAGTTATGGCTGGGACTCTCCTGTGAGTGTTCCTAATGGTAATGCAAATATGCATCCTGTTCTCCAGAGGACTTACCAAGTTGTTGTGGCTGCAACTTGGAATATGGGTATTGGGAAAGATGGGAAATTACCATGGATGTTGCGTCCTGGCCTCAAATTTTTCAAGGAGGTCACAATGGCCACATCAGATCCTGTGAAGAAGAATGCAGTGGTAATGGGTAGGAAAACGTGGGAAAGTATTCCCCTTGAACATCAACCTCTACCCGGTCGTCTTAGTGTTGTGCTGACTCGTTCTGGGAGTTTTGACATTGCAACTGCAGAGAATGTTGTAATATATGGAAGCATGGCTTCGGCTTTGGAATTGTTGGCAGCCTCTCCTTATTGTTTGTCAATAGAGAAAGTGTTTGTTATAGGAGGTGGCCAGATATTAAGGTGAGTGCTTTGTTCCCACTAGCTTATTTCTTTCTCCGCCTCACATAAACAACTCTGGAATCTGTTATGGAGTTGAAGGTCTGCTTCTGCTTGTCTGTAATGCCACTCAAGTCTGATGCGTCTCTTTGTATCATGGAAGCTCTCAATAGATCACAACCAGAAGGTCTGCTTCTGCTTAACCTGTTTCTTTCTTTTGGAATTTGTTATGTTCTTTAAATAAACTCTCTAGATCTTTTTATTTTTCTTTTCTTCTGTGAAGGGATGGTGCCAACTTCGTCTCCAAAACTTGAGAACTTCTTAGGTGGTGCTACCATGGGAAGTCATCAGTATGGAAGCAATCAGACAACATACTACTTTTTTTATGGGTGTTAGAGGTGTTACAAGGTTATGATGGTTATGGTAAAGGGGGGAATTCAAAAAGAAGAAGACGAGGACGGTGATGATGAAGACGAAGATGAGGAGGATGAAGAAGAGATTGAAGATGGTGGGGGATGGGGGAAGTTTTAATGATCATGGAGATGATGAGGATGATGATTGCGAAAAATTGTTGATGAAGAAGAGGCAGAGAAGGGGCATTATATCTTCTTCCTCTCTGGTCAATTTTGCTCATATGACCATATGATCAGATTCCACACAACAACTTTGAATATGTATATATATATATAGATTGCTCTTTGCATTGCCAAACATTAATTCCACAAAGATATATACTTATGCTACATGGGGAAAGGTATGTAATGGGTATAATGTTTATTTACTCATTTGGTTGTTTAGAATGAGAATTTGAAAGTTTGGATATCTTGGAAATCGTTAAGTAAATGTCTCAGATTGTTTGGTACTTTTTGCAAGATTTAATGGCTTAAAAGAAAATTTTCTTACAGATTGCGAGTTGGCCCTATTTGGTTGCCAAGAAAACAGGTGAAGAATTCAGGGCTAGATTAATCCACCAAAAGTCAAATGCTGGATCTTCTGATAATTAGTCTGGAACTGTGTTGTAACCATAGTTTTTTTTTTCTTATACATTGTTGATCAAACTTATTCGAACCCCAAAAGCCAAGCACATGCAGTCTAGTGAGCTAGCCAGATGTTCTCCTTGCAATCAGATTGAACTCAAGAATATTTTGGATCAGCCCTTACTACGCCCAGTTGCTAGTTATATATATGGCTTCGGATTCTCTCTGGTGCATGCTAGAAAAGTGTTCAAGGGCCTCCATGTTTTAAGCGACATGTGGTTGGAGAAGTCATTTCAAGGGCCCATGATTTTGACTTCTATAACTATTATTTGACACATGGTGATAAAATGGTGAGATAAAGGGGGAGAGATATCAAGTGGGGAGAAGTCAAATCAAGGGAGAGAATCCGAAGCCTATATATATATATATATATATATATCCAAACCCCAAGAGTAACTTTGAAACATGGTAGCATGAACACTATAAGACAGCTAAAAAAACATTCTAAACCAGAACAAACTCTGAAGTGATTAAAAGATTTCAAAACTACAGTATAAAGTAGAATCATGAGAAGTTGAACTGTAGTTGTAGTTTTGGTTACATTCATTCACAGATGACAGCTTCCAGATCCACTGCAGCTTCAAAAACGAGAAAAAAAAGACATCCAAAAAACGGGGACTAACGAAATCTGCTTTAATCTTTGAGCTCAATAATCTTCATTACAGATGAATCCCCAACTTTCTGGCAAATAACAACATCATCATGTGGCTTTATGATCCCAGAGACCTTGCCATGATCAAGAGCAACCTTTAGAACATACTCATTTGTCGTGTTTGTAGATTCAGCCTACAGAATCAAGTAGGTGAAAATTATAATTTATTAAATTTGAAAAAACTTTAGTCCACTGAAAATGAATGAATAACTCATTCGATGGTATACAACTATTTTAATGGTATATGTAGGAATATGTTTCTACATTATAAAAGAAGAGAGAAAGGGAATCATTCCAGTTTCTCAGTTTGCCATTACAACAAGAAAATTAGTAATCTTTGAGTGTCAACTCATACAAGATATTGCTGGATACTAAATGAATAGATACAAGATATATGTGGATACTAAATGAATAGATACTAAAACAGACCTATACCAAAATTACAACTTATCGACTATGGATGTTGATACTGAACTTATAGAGCACCTGGAGCACACACATCCTGTGAGTTGGAACAAGAACCTCTGCCTTCATTACATTGGGTTACTGAGTATCAGTTCCTAGATTGGGAAATTCTTCCTGGGCATCACACGGCCTCCTTCCCCAAGTTTCAGACTTGGGCAGGAATCACCCCTACCATCTCCAAGGTAGATGATTCGTTTCTCTTTCCAGTATATTAATGAAACGATGTACAAAAATTCAGCCTCGACCAAGATTTTGACGAAGTCACTTTGACTGCTGCATGCCGCCAAGATTCACAGTTACTTATCCAAGAAACATAGACTTGAGGTTTACAAATTATTTGTATGGCTCTTTCTTCCCTTGGAAAGTTCTTGTTAGAGCTGATAGAGATTTTGAAGATGAAGGTAGAGCTTTACTCTATAATCACTTCCTATTTTCTTAATAAAATATGTTCCGTCTCTGAATTATTGTATTATAATGGCCGAGCACAACTCAGCTGCAAACACAGAGTGCAGCCAGGATTTTCTTATAGGGGGCAAGCAAATGGTCGGTTGAAAATGTTAGTAATTGATTATGCCTTTACAAAATATTCTGGGTCTAGGGGAGTGTGGGTTCAAGGAAAAAAAAATTGAGGACTAAGTTCGTGGGTCATCTCGCCAATACGTTTCATACATATACATAAACATACATCATACATGTAATGGAAACTCAAAGAAAAAACTGAACATAAATGGTGGCTGAGCTCTCACCTCTATGCTCAATCCATGATACATAGATACAATTTATGAAAAAAGTGTTAGTGTATGAATTACAGTATGTCTGCACTATGGACTTTTAAATCATCTTCACATTCTAATAGAGCTTGGACTACCCTATCCATTGTCGGTCTCTTGCTTCGATCCTCCTCCACGCAGGAGATGCCTATCTCGACCATTTTCGCCACCTGGTTCCTGCTGAACTGCCCATTCAATCTTGGATCCACTATACCCTCAATCCACAAATCTTCTTCATATTCTGTCTTCCTCTTCGCGGCCTTGATGACCCTCGTCAACTCCATTTCATCCTCTTCCCCATCCTTTACCACCCAATTTGAAAGCCGAATTCCTGTAACAATCTCTAGAAGTACAACCCCATAGCTATAAACATCAACCTTTGCAGTGATAGGAAAGTTCATGGCCCAATCTGGAGCCATATACCCTTTTGTTCCTCGGATTCGAGAGAATTCCCAACCAGTACCACCTCTTTTAGACAACTTTGAAAGTCCAAAATCTGCTATCTTGGGTTCGAAATCGGCATCTAGAAGTATGTTTTCGGGCTTCACATCGCAGTGGATAACCCACTCAAGACACTCATGGTGAAGGTAGGCTAGACCTTTTGCTGTCCCTAGTGCAATTTTAAACCTCTCTTTCCATCCCAGCAAACTAGCTCTTCTGCTGCTTCTGACATTGGAGAACAGGTGCTTGTCCAGTGAAAGGTTCTCTACATATGTATAGACCAAGAGTTTGTGAGTCTTTTCTGAGCAGAATCCCCACATTCTCACTAGGTTCATGTGGTTGATTCTCCCTATTGTGCTAACTTCAGCCCAAAATTCTTCTTCTCCTTGAATCACATCTCCCAATTTCTTCACTGCCACCACTCTATCATCCTCCAGAACTCCCTTATAAACAGCCCCAGATCCTCCCCTCCCCAGTTCTTCCTTGAATTTCTTGGTTGCTTTCTCCAATTCTGCATAACTAAACTTCCTGAATTGACTTGATATCGCGCGGTATCCATCCTCTACCACTGCCGGTACCCTGTGTTTCCGGAAAAGAAACCACCAACCTGATGCAATAAAGACAGCTTCAATTGCACCAATGGCCGAAGCAAACCAATAGAGATAAGCCCATTTCGTTGTTCCTTTGCCTTTGCCATACATACCAGGAGAACCCCCTAGCACTTCAGTTTCGCTTCCGCAGACGATATCAGATCCTACAGGAATGGAGGGATATGGTGTTTCCACGCTTATGGGGAGTTTCAAGTATATGGTGGCTTGGAAATTTGGAGAAGTGAAGCCATTAAACAAGGCACTTTTCGTTAAACAGAGCCCTCTCCCTGTTATCCTGTAACCAAAAGCCTCACAAGCACAATCATCCAAGCAGAGCTTCCTGCAAGAATCTATTGAAACGGGTTCACTGTAATTCAGATCAAACCCATAGAAATCTGTATGGGGAAGCTCTACGAATTTTACCTGTTGAGATTGGGTGCAGTTTCTGGTGAACTTAGGCTTGCAACCTTTGTTCCAGTCACTTGGATCATTGATCTCGTAACCTGGTGGACATGCACACTTGGGTTCTGGTGTATAAACACAAATCCCATTTCTACCACAGATCCCGTGCACATTGCATTGCTGTTGGAGAGCTTTCCATGATACCTCCCATGATCTGGTCAACTCGTTCAAGCTATACAGTCTGAGATTACCATCGTGATCTATCGTTAACCTCCTCTTAACCCCAAAACCCATGTCGGAAGCTCGAAATTCCGTTTGGTCACTGGATTTAAATGAGCCCATTTCATCAATTACAGCAATTCTGCTGCTGTTATAATTTGTTCTACCATTTTGAAACACACTAAAATCAGGATTAGGCCAATATGGACTAGAAATGTCAGGCCCATCATACATTAATCTCAATACGTTGTCATTATCAAAATAGAAACTAAAATAGCCTGAAGAATACATTCCATTTCCTAACACAGAAATAAGTTTCTTACTCTTGGTAAGAGTTTGTGTAGGAAGAAGAGTATCAGTAGGAAAATCAAAGCTTTGCCATAGAATTGTACCAAGTGGGTCTTTTAGAACAAGGTTTCCTGTGTTCAGAAGCTCGGCCGTGGTGACATCTGTGGAGGTTGTGTTGGTGGACCAAATTTTCGAACCATCGACATCGGCTAAGACCATGATCCCGTTTCCCTCGAGCGAAACTCTCGAGCCACGTCCATTGACGGGTCTGTCTCGATTAGCCATCCAAACCACAGTTCTGTTAACCGAGTTTGTGAACCAAATTGAGAAGTAATAAGCATTTGTGCCTCCCTCATAGAACCCACAGGTGAAGGAGTTATCTGGGGAGGTGAGAGAGTCTGAATCATCTTCAACTGATAGAGAAGAGCCTCTCTGCCATGAATTATGGGTTGTTGAAGA
Organism: Tetracentron sinense; assembly: GCA_015143295.1. NCBI lineage: Eukaryota > Viridiplantae > Streptophyta > Magnoliopsida > Trochodendrales > Trochodendraceae > Tetracentron > Tetracentron sinense. The sequence goes on along the minus strand of CM026557.1, from coordinate 9,871,044 downwards.
TGCAAAAGAGGAGCTTAAGGTAATGAGAATGAAGATAAGAAGAAAATGAAGAATGGAAGCTATAGGAAATGGGTATCTCTTCATTGCAGAGCATTTACTTTCTCTGTTGTTCATCAATAATATATATATATATATATATATAGAATTCATGGGCATGGGCATATCATACGCGCGGGCTGCTGACTTACTTAGTCAGTTTCAGGCTCAATATCATATTATAGGCTTTGATTTGGGTGGATAGCCCAGAAAGGCAGACCATTATTAGAGGTCGTACTTGGTTGCCTGAAAAAGGTCAGATAAATAAATGGGGAGGGTAGGTTGGCTTCACATGACCACCATGTTAGCGTGAATCTGGTCAACCATAATGGTTGCATAAAAGAAGGAAAATAATCACCTCGGCGTGACTCGGGATACTGTTTTAGCTATGTGTCCACTTTTAACTCTTTTTAATTATGGGTAGGATTCACTAATGGTTAAAAGCATCTACCCTCGTTTTTTTTAAAATAATTATAAAAATAAAATTAATCACAAGAATTAGTACTGTGTAACCAGAATTTAATGGTAATTAAGGGGGCTTTGTAGGACCAACAGTTGGCTCCTCGCCCATGAAGGGAATGGTGTGTGTTGACTTTTTTAGAGTTATTAATGGTTGATTTAAGTGAGTGCAAATCTTCTAGTCGGCCCTAATACTAATTCTGGTCTTAGGGGCCACATGCTCAATAATATGTTGACAACTCACAAATCTTCTTTCATTTAAAGAAAAACAAAAGAATTTCACGGAAAATGTCATTTTTCGTGTATTTTCTTTGGGATAATTGACATTTTTCATGAATTTTATTTGTTTTCCCCTATTTTATATCAAAACAAACGGAGCATAATGCACAAAATCTCATCTTAACAGCGTTTCAAAAGGTTTTGTTCAAAGGAAAATCTCCTTAACGACCTGTGCTACTATTTTGTAACCGAATGGCCGTCCCATTGGTCCTTACCCCAATTTTAAATACACACCAACTGATGGTTGAGATACAGTCCACTCCTATTAAGCAATTTTTCATTAAAAAAAAAAGAAAAATTTTAACTTTAATTTAGTTAAGCTTAAGAAAGTGACCTTGGGTCCGCTAATCACTGCTCTTATTCAAACAACCTTTAAATCTTGTTTGGCCTTTGGTCTTCAGAATTCAACCAACCATGTATCCCATTGGTCCATGTCCTCCTTTTTTTTTACCCACTAACTATGGTTAAGATTCATTCACCATTAGGACCCATCTATTTTACTCTGGGTTTTTGAAAAATAAATATTGACATTAGGTTGATTAAACTTATTCATAGTTAAAAGGGGCTCTACAAGCCACCACGTGTCCCTTTAACACCCCATAATTGTAGTTAAGATTCACTCACCCCTAAAGTTCATCCATCTAACCTTAGTTTTGAGAAAAAAAATTAAAAATAATATTAACCTTAGATTGATTGTGTTTTATCAAAGTTAAAAGGAGCTTTACAAATGAAAGATTTGGTATTAGGAGACGGTGAAGGAGACGAGCACAAATCCTCGATTCAACCTGCCATGTGTCTTATTCGTCCCCCATTAGTTGGGGATCGGATTTGATCTGGCTCTCACCAGACCAAAATCATCCAGCCTAAGTTCAGCATCCAACATGTGGCAATAAAAAGGGAGAAGTCATTTCATTTTCTCCCTCTTTTTTTTACTTTTCTCCATTTGATATCTTCTCCCCTTTTTATCGCCACATGTCGGACGCTAAACTTAGGTTTGGTATGGCGAGAGCCAGATCAAATCTGATCCCCATTAATTGTGGTTAAGCCTAATTAACCTAAGGTTAATTTTTTTAATTTTTTTTAAAAAAAAACCCAGATTGGTGAACCTTGGAAGTGTGTATATCTCTTTTAACACCCACTAACTGTGGTTAAGATTCACTCACCCTTAGAGTTCATCCATTTAACCTTAGTTTTGAAAAAAAAAATAAAAAATATATATATATATATATATATAACCTTAGATTGATTGAGCTTAACCACAGTTAAAAAGGGGCTTAACAAAGGAAAGCTTTGGTATTAGGGGACTGTGAAGGATACGAGCGCAAATCCTTGATTCAACTGGCCATGTGTCTTTTTCGTCACCCATTAATTGTGGTTAAGCATAATTAACCTAAGGTTAATTTTTTTAATTTTTTTTTAGAAACCAAGACTAGATGGATGAACCTTAGGAGTGAGTGAATCTTAATCACAGTTAGTGGGTGTTAAAAGGGATACGTGGCGGTATGTAAAGCCTCCTTTAACTATGGTTAAGCATAATTAATCTATGATTAATATTTTTAAAAAAAATTTCTCAAAACTAAGGTTAGATGGATGAACTTTAGGGGTGACTGAATCTTAACCACAGTTAGTGGGTGTTAAAAGAGACATGTGGTAGCTTGTAGAGCCCCATTTAACCATAATTAAGCTTAATCAACCTAACGTTAATAAAAAAAATTTCTAAAACCAAAGTTAAATTGATGGACCCCAATGGTGAATGGATCTTAACCATAGTTAGTGGGTATAAAAAAGGAGAAAGGGAACGAATGTGACACATGGCCGGTTAAATAGTGAAGACGAAAGGCCAAACGAGATTTAGTGGTTGTTTGAACAAAACCTTTCGAAACGCAGTTAAAATAGAGATTGTGTACATTAAATGAAGGTTTGTTATATGTCAACATATCATTAAGCATGTGGGCCTCTAATACCAAACTTTGGTTTTAGGGGTGACAAGAGGATTTGTACTCGATTTAAGTAAGGCCAAAATCTTAGTTTTAATTTAGTTAAGCTTAATCACGGTTAAAGGGGGTGTTAAAAGGGACACGGGATAAGATAGGAAACGGACCCATGGGTCGGCTGAGCAGTGCTCTTCCTAGAAACCTTCAATTGTGACTTTGACCTCATTTCCCACCACTCATTCCCTTCCCAGCCCCCTCAAACGGTTTAACAAAAATTTATAATCGGACTTGTACTTCTTCAATGACCTATTTATAATACCACTTTCACCAATTTTTTTTTTTAAAAAATCTCTCTATTTTAAGAAATGGGATCATAATCAATTGCACAGTTGAATTCAAGAGAATTCAAATTACAAATGTGGCAGATGTTGATTGGAAGAGAAATTTTATTGGAAATTTAAATTTTCCGTTCTTTCCCCTCATCCAATCGACATCTGTTATATATGCAATTGAATTCTCTTTAATTCAATTGGAATTGTCTGTCATCCTATCTCATTAAATTTAGATGACAGTCGTATTACGCAAGAAACCTTGCTTCTCTTTCCAAAGACCTCGCGTGCCTCGACCCTTTGAGGATATCAAAGAAAAATGCTAGCCTAGTCACAAAATGTTTGAACTCTTGTTACAACACATGTTGTTGCTTTTCTTTGTAACAGTCATCGGATTATATCTCCATATTAAAAGTAAAAAAACGGTTATGTTGACACTCATCACTTTGTGATTTAGAAATCATTGTTATGGTATATACGTCAATGCACACTTTTTATAGCCGTATGTATGCGAATGTCTTTTTTTTTAGCTCTAGATATACAGTTAGGCTGCAACTCCAATTAGTGTGTTAATATCTGTTCAAGTTAGCAGTGGGGAGTGGTGTGTTTATTACTCATCACCCGGTGGGATTAGATCCCGAGACCTCTCACCAAGGAGAGGCCATACCCTTCCATTGGAGCAAGCGTTGGGGTGTATGCGAATGAGTAGTGAAAAGTGGAACCATGAAATCCATTTCCAATTGTGGTGGGTATTTAAGAGGGATGGCATCCACCAATGGGGTGGTGGCTTAGGTTTGGAAATGGATTTCATGGGTATGTTAACTATTTCCCTATCCGAATAGTCTCCTGACAACTCAAGTAAAGGGATTTGACCGATAACTAGTGGTTAAGATCACCTGTAACATTAATATGCATTCAACACTTAAATGAATGGTTAAGATCATTCCGTAGGTATAATTTCTTGACCACCGAGCAAGTTGACATGGATGAATGAAAATAGTGATAAAATATGAAGTTCTCGTATAAATATGACTCTAGATATAATGAAATAGAGAAGAGGGTTGACGCAGCCATGATTCAAAATAGTTGAAATAAGGGTTGGCCTACGATGACAGCAGTGGTGGTGGGGCTTACCCTCTTGACCCATTAATAAAACAGTTTAAATAAAAAGGGACTGATTCTTTACGTGTACGCGTTTGGGGCTTACCCTTTGACCCATTAAAAAAACAGTTTAAATCAAAAGGGACTGATTCTTTACGCGTCCGCAGAACGCGGACGGCCCCTCCTCTTGCCTAATTTATGTCCATTTCAACCTTGATTAAGGTTTATTAACTTAAAAATTATTTTTTCTCCCTAAAACCGAAGGTAAAAGGTTGAACCGATGAGTAAATCTTAACGGCAGTTAGTGAGTGTTAAAAGGGACACATGACAACGCTTTAGGAGCTAGAGAGACATGGATCCACATAGTTGTCAGACTGCCACTCTTAAAATTAAAATGTAGAATAGAAATGGCTGAAACAAACCTGTGGCTTTAGATTTCGGTGTGAAAGGTTGTTTTCATGGAGAATTTGGAGACATGCACTGTAAAATATACAACAAAACAGTCACACTATATCACTACATTAACTCATCAAAGACGCAAACTAGAGATATGTGAAGAAAATGACAACCACGCTAAGTCTAAGATGTACCAAGCTGCTGCATGAAGTGCTTTGCTGTTGTTTCTGGAACTCATACATGGTGCTGAATAAATACAAAAAGATCACCTCCTTTGCAGTACTCCAATGCAAGATGTATCCGTCCAGGAACCTTAAATGGCACAAAAAAGACGGAAAATGAATACCCAATTCAAGGACCAATATTTTTTTATGCAGAGGAAAAATAGATATCACAAGGACATCAAATTGGATAGGTGGTGCATGAGTTCCACAATGCACTAGCCTGAAACTTTTTTTTTTCATTGCCTGGTAAGTAGCAGTATTACATGAAACATTCTAGAAAAAAATTATTCTGTAGGAACGTTATGGCAGTAAAGGCAAATAACTTTCCACTTGAATGCGCCTCATTGTAACTGTTCTCACATTAATGGAGGGGATGTTTCTCCAGAATGAGAAGGGACATCCGACCGTCTATAAATAGATCGAATCTATACTGATTCAATGTAGGGTAAGCAATAACCCGAGATTGTGGAGAAATCCCTCATACCGCGATCACTAGCCTCATGGCATTCTCCTTTCATCATCTTCTTCTTTTTCTAATTTACGGGATCATGCATTGGGGTTATTGCATAACCACACCAAGATCTGTATACATTTGGTCTATATATAGACCCCATTCATAGCGGTCGGATATCCTTATTCATTCCGGAGAAACTCCCCTCCATCAAGGTGGTGACAGTTACAAGGAGCAATATTAATATGATAGGTCAATGGAAATGGTTTATTAGGCTTTATGGTCATAATGTTCCTACATCTCTCACTTGGCCATAAGAGCCAAACATCTCTTATTTGGTCATGTGGGTCGTTACATATCATAAAACTCTTCTCAAATGAAAAGTTAACCATTATAAATATGTCAAGCCATGAGGTTCTCACAACAGTGTTGTATGTCATTCATGCTCCAATCATGAGGTTTGGTTTTCCTGATGTACAAGAATATGTCCTTCATGCTCCAATCATGAGGTTTTCCCAATATACATGGATAAGCGCCCTTCATGCTATAATATAAGGTTTTCCCAAGGTACACGGATATACCCGCATGACAGAATCTCAAGTTCAGATAATAGTCAAATATATTTATGTATCTCATAAGATTTACTCACACTAATCAATAGATTTACCATTGTGAACATACACACATTCATGAGATTTTACACACTTTTTACGGTTATCTACTCATGACAAAATAATAAGGTGTCAAATAAATATGCAGATATATATCATATGTCATAAGGTTTTACACGCATTTATCAATAAATTTCTCATTATGAACATATACATCAACATGAAGTTTTACACGCCTTTGTGGGTGTGCCTCTCATGATAAGTGTCTTATAATTCACCTACTTAGGCGTCCCTAAGTCTTATAAAGCCAACAAACTTTAAAATAATTCTGTACTTTTACCCTTATCAAAGGATTTGCAATTATATCAGCTTAAGCTTTAAATACTCTTTCAACTGGAGTGAATTTTATTATTCTCCATTCTAAACTTCTTTAGAAACATAATATTCTAGATTTTGCATTTCTAGTCATTTTCTTTCCTATGATATAGGGTCTATTTCTCACATCTTTCTTCAGTCATGACCTAAATTTTTAACAATTTCTAAGTCATTTCTCGTTAAAATATGTCATCTACGTACCAAAAATGGATTAATAAATCAACCCCATTATCATAGACATGTCTAGTCAACATGTCAATCATATCTGTTAATTATCAATTAACATGGATTTGAAGCTAATATTTCTAGCTATTTTAAGCAATGTCTGTAAACACCAAAATTTATCGTCCTTCCTCCCCTCTCAACTCTAAGTGTCGAGATAAGGTCCGAGAGTAGAGGAATAACGCTAAATTTATTTTAAGAGTCGCCACCTACTTAGGGGAAGTAGGATCCCAAAATAATCCAAATAAGGGGGTCTACGGTCCAGAGTAGTCTAGGTAAGAGATCCCTTTAGGTCCTGGGGAAGGGGTTAGGCACCCCAGGACCTCCATCCAATGATGGTAACCTACTCATTAGGTCCAAGTCAAACATTTAAAAATCACTTAACATTTCCTAAAACAATTATTAATTTTGCTAATCGAATACAAATCAATATGGGGTGTAAAAAGTTTATTTTTGGTTGGGGTCGAACCCTGATTTTGGGCTGCCTACTTATCCGGTTAGTCGGAATCAGACCCTCATAGTAGTTCGGGGGTCCGTGACTGTTTTTATACTCGTTTCGGAGTGTGGTCACTTCCAACTCGTGCTTGAGTTGGGGGAAGCGGAATTGAGATTTATGAATCTCACTCCGGGATTTGGTTACGCAGCTAGGTGCTCATGGGGGAGCGCTAGGGGGCGTTCATTTATTAGGGTAGGTCCTTTTTGAATTTTGTGAGTTTTTTGAATGTTTTTGTTGTTTTGCATTTTTTGATTTTTTTTGTATTTTTTAACTAACGGGGTAGGCAAGTTGTTTAGGGTAAGAAATCACCTAAGCGCCCAAGGTAGGCAAAAAGAAAAAAATAAACTATGGCCTAATCCTATGATTGCACACACATACAAGAATAAAATTACCAACAAATTACAAGAGGGCGACCAAATTAAGAATCAGGCTTGCTAGGCCTAAACCAATTGGGCCCATAAAAATTAGGGCCTGGTTTAGGCCCAATGACTAGAATGGCCTAAAGATTATAAAGATTCCAAGAATGAACTAAATAAAATTAATTAAATTATCATATGCTATCGAGGTTAAAAGTTATCCAGAGATCAGGTTAAGGTCTATTTAGAATTACTATGCCAGGGCCAATGGACTAATGAAATTAGCCAACCAACTTCGGCACAATAACACTATAAGAGAAATTGGATCTGGTGCGAATGAAGGATTTATTTAAAATTGGTATGACATGCTAACTTACGACCAGTTTAGAAGAAATAAAATGAAAAGAAAATGATGTTATGGCCAACACTTGTTCAATGGTTATCCCCAGCCTCAAACTAGTTATGCTCTAAGTAAGATTTCAAATCTATAACAATGTTACAACAAAAACTCCATCACTGGTTTTTTTTTTTAAAAAAAAGAAACAAATGATCATGTTTTCAACTTATTTATTTATTTTTATTTTTTTAGAAATCAAAACAAATTGAGACAAAAAATTTCTGTTCAAAACCCATTAAATCATAACCTGATCATAGTTTTCAATAGGAAATCCCTTATTGCCTCAGATCTCAAAGCAACTAAACCAAGCCTGATCCCTTTTTAACCAATGATCCCACAACAAAGATAAATAAAGGGGACCCCGACCATTGTCGGATTCCAGAAAACAAACCATACCAAGTTACTGTGCAAAGAAATTAAATAGACATGAATGGATCACACCTGCAATGGTTGATGGTAGATCGGCAATAATGGTGGCTGCTCCGTTGATCCGGGAAGAGGAAGAGGCAAGGGATCCGATGGGCTGCTGGTGGTTGATGCACCAAATCTGAGAAACAAGATGAGCTAATGGCTGGAACTGATGTTGAATCTCGCCGGAGAGGGTGATTGGAACTGATCTCACACTGGACTGGTGATGGGATGGCGGCTCCGGTGAACTGGACTGAACTAGATAGCTTGAAGTTGTTGTCGGTGATGATGGAGCTGGGATGTTTCTAGTCGGATTCATGGGAGATGGAGCAAACTGATTTGATGGAGAAGGGAGAGAGGGAAGTTGACCGAAGGCACTGTCGTTGGCGGAGGTGAAGGATATAGAAGTAGATTGGATTTGGTGGAGTGAGATTAGGAGAGAATGGGGCGTAATCAGGTGACCAGCACTGATCGAGCTCGCCGGAGAAAAGCTGTTGGTTGGAGGTACTGGATGAGGTGAATCTTGGCCTGAGAAGATGACCGGAGCAACTGCCGAATCTGTCCAAAACAAAGGGAGTTTCGGATGAAAAATATAGAGATCTAGATCTGGGAATTCTAGATCTAAATCTAGAATTTCCAGCTCTAAATCAAGAGAGGACTGAAATGGGAAGACGGAGCAATTACTTGAGAAGAGAAGGGATGCTAGACGCCAACAACGCTGCTGATTGAAGAGATTTGATGCTAACTTAGTTCGCCGGAGCTGCTGGTCTGGCCGAAATTGGATGGCATCTGATGTTAGAAGATGGAGATGCACGATGGTGGAGGCCCTCATCAAAGGTGGTGCCGCTGGCGATGAAGAGAAGCAGAGGGAGAGAAGGTTGTTGCTGAGACGGTGGGGGCGCTGTCCTCGCCGTTGGACTGAGATCGGGAGAGAGAAGAGAAGGAGAGAGTGGGGGCTGCTGTTCTCAACCGAATGAGGTTTGGGATTTTAAACCCTATCTCTTGATCTTATAGACATGGGTATGGGCTTTTGGGCTTTAGAAGACCCTGGATTGAATTTGGGGTTTGGTTTTTAGGAATTGGATGGGGTTTGGTCTTGGTCTTGAACTTGAACTTGGACTTGGACCTCTCCCCAACTCTCTCAATCTTTCTCTCTCTTGAGACCAAACAAATAATGTGAAAAATAAATTAAAGAAATATATAAAATTAATTAATTAAATTAAATTAGAAAAAGGAATTTTAGGGGTGTAAAAATGGGGTGTTCACAATGTCCTTAACTATGTTATTTGTACACTATAAATTTCATATTCATGTTTATCACCTTATTGCTAGTGTACTTTATCTAGTCATAAAATTCATATATGACCTACTAACATAGCATGCAATAGATAATGTAAAGAATTCAAGTTACAGAAATCTGACCATTTATTCGTAGCTTTACCGTAGAAGATGTGCACCCAGAATTTTTGAACTGCAACCCACGCTTTACTGTTTTCCCCACATCTCCAAAAGCGCGCATTTTTTGTAGTGTTGCTGTAGCATATATGCACCCAAGATTTCTGAACTACAACCCATTCTTTACTATGTGATCTCCACGTTTCCAAGAGCATGCTGGTTCAAATGGATCTCAAATTGGATTTATAACAAATCCAATATTGCCAAAAATGCAAAGTCAATACACAATAATAATGTGTATGCACTTAATACTATATCTAACCAATAGATGTGGCTTGATTTTGGCTTGGCTTGAGCTGGTTCAGTTAGCTCGGCTTGGCTTAGAGTCTTATTGAATCTATACTATATATGCTATATACTATAGAAATAGGATGCCTAGGTGGCATCCTCTTTGATCTCCATTTTAAGATTTGTGATGCCACTGTGAGCATGAGATTTTTCACCCACTTTCACATTTGAAGTTTGACTAAGAGTCGCCACCTATTCATTCTTAGGGATAGGTCCCGAGTGATTTGGATAAGGCAAATGGTCTATCAGAGTTAGGGTAAGTTGTTCGATTAAGTCCTAGGGAAGGTGTTAGACACCCCAGGACCCCCGTTTTATAACGGTTGCCTACTCCCTAAATTTAAGCCAATTTAAACTCAAAATTAATTAAAATACATAAGTGTTTAAATAAATGCTAGTCCAAGAAAAAGAGAAAGCTAAATAGGCTAGGGTCGAACCCGAGTAAGGTTGCTTACGTACTCACCAGGTGAGATCAGACCGAGCGTAGTTCTGGCACATGAGCACGTGCCAAGGCTAGGGGTGTGTGTGTGTGCATAGGGTGGTCAAGGGTTTAGCCCAAAGGCTAGGGTTTAGTTGACCGGGTTGGTCAAGTGCAGGGTCGAGTCTAACCGCAGTTAGAAATGTAGTAACTGTGATTAGGGAGCCTAACCACAGTTAAGAAAACAAGTAAGATGGTCAATTTTGGTCTTTTTGATTTTGTATTGTTTTTTTTTGTTTTCGAATGTTTTTCAGTTTTTTTGAATTTTTTGAATAGTAGTTTAGGCTCGTTGCGGAGCAACGGGCCTAAACTAACTACGGTTATTTAAGGTTATCCTAGAGTTAATCTAACTTGCTAAGGATTCTCCTAGAATACTTCTAGAGTTTACTTATGGATTACCTTAAAAGAAGATGGATTAATTAAGCGGAACTAATAAAATCACCTAATGACTAACCTATGGTTTACTAAATAAGGCTAAGCTAAAAAGTTAATCGAGAAGGATTAGAAACTAACTAAGACAAAGTTAACTCACAGCATACTTAGTCTATGTTAACTAACCTAAAAAACATGTGAAAAGGGGTTTTAATTGCAAATTAAAAGCTAACTAAACCGTCCTTCAAAACAGATTATCAAATAGAATGAAGCTATCCTAAAAGAACGATTTTGAATCCAATATTACCTACCTAGAATTAGAATTTCACAGAGTAACAAATAAGGTAAGAATCTCAAATCCAATTAACTAGCTTTCCTAATCAAACTTTAAAAAAATACTAACCTGAATTCAGAATTTATATTAGCTTAAACTATGTTAAATTTCTAAAAAATAGATTTATCCTAATTTAAGACAACTAAGGTCTGATCTATACTACACTAAGGACTACACAAGAGTTAACTAGCCACTAAAATAGACTAACTAGAGTTAAGCTACTAAGAAATAAGAAAAAGAAAAAGAGGAAACATGCACGTGAGATCTAATTCCTTTTAACTTAACATGAGATTCTATGAGATTCTAAATTAAATTTAAAGATTACAAAAAAGCATGCTAACCTAAGGGTTGCAGGTATCCAATAATCAGATTTTAGTTAGCAAAACAGAGATAAACTAACTAAGGTGAGGGAACTTTACCTGTGGCTATGCATGGGGAAAGGAGTTGTAGGGAAGATGGTGATGAGCTCCATGTTTTGCAAGGGGACACCAACACGCTGTGGAAGTCATTGTAGACACGAGCAAGAGGGTCACGGGCTGCGATAGGGACTGCAAATGAGTTGTACTGCTACCCGTGAAGATGAGGAAATCTGTGTCTGCTATGATCGAGAACTACTACTGTTGGCAAGGAGGATGGGAGCCCTTGGCTGAACCGGAAGAGTGGAGCTCAGTAGTTTTTTTTTTTTTTGGTTGGCCGAATTGAACTTCAAGAAGATAAAAGGTGGAGAGTGGAGTTGGGGCTGCTACTACTACTTGGGACTGATGGAGGAGGCCACAACTGGTATTGGAAGGATGGTGGAATTGCTAGACTGTTGCAAGTATTCCCCCTCCCCTTTGTTACTGCTGTGGTCTCTTGCTGGCCCGACTAGAGAAGGATGGTATATATAGGGGCGATTACAGGGATGAGGAAGGGACCGTTCAGGGGCTGTAATGGAGGTTGTATTGGTGGTTGTGGCAGCGTACGGTGATGATGGAGCTGGTGTTAGCTGGCGATGGAGGGATATTGCAGTTGGCAAACGGAATCTCCTCCACAGCTACTGTGGTGGGTGGTTCAAATAGGAAAGAAGGGAAGGCTTCAGGGGCATTTCTGGTATTACTCTAAGCGTGGGGGACAGGCTGGACACAAGCCAGGGCAGCAAGGGGGGGGGGGGGGGGGGTGCTGTACGCTGGTTCCATTGGGGAAGACAGTGAACAGTGCCCCTATTTGAATTTTATTTTATTTTATTTTGTTTTTTTGTTTTGTTTCTTCTTTGGGCCTAGCCACCACATGTGTGGGCCAAAAGTAATGCTCCCTTTACCCCATTTGGAGTGGGCTCCAACTTTCAAAATTTTAAAAAGCAATGTGGGTCCCACTTGGGTTGGACCTTGTGGGCCCATGCTTAGGCCCAAAAATGCACTTTATCCACATTTTAGGGTTTTTGACCTTAAAATGGGCCTCGAGCCCGAATAGGTTTGGATTTTGGGGTTTGCCTAGGGTATGAGGTTTACTTAGGGTTAGTCGTAGAGTTAAGCCAAGTTAACCATGGTTAAGTTAATTAACCATAATTAAAATGGGGTGTAAAAATAGGGTGCTGAAAGCCACATCATCACATAGTGAGAGCCATAAATACCATCTCTTAACTTCCCATTTTCTCTCCCCATTATTAACTCTTTCTCATGCCTGAACAGATTCTTCTACTCAACAAAAACCTCCTCTCTCTCCCCAAGTACCAACTCCACTTAAGTGGGACTCATAAATACCATCTCTTAACTGAATCAGTCTAGGGATACTCCCAAAGTGTACTCCCATATATACTCCCTAATCCTAATCGTTTATTTCAATTATTAAACGGTTAGGATTCCAGCTGATGTGGCAATAGAAAAGACAAAATAAACCAACTGAAATCTTGACCCTTAATGGTTGGTTATAAACGATTAGGATTAGGAAGTATATTTGGGAGTATAATTGGGAGTACCCATAGACTGACTCTCTCTTAACTACCCACTTTATACTTTTTTTTTAATATTAAAAAAAAATTAATATTTTTTCTAAAAACCAAGGATGGGTGGATGAACCCTAGGGGTGGGTGGATCTTAACCATAGTTAAGGGGCTTCAAGAGGGACACGTGGCAACCTCAGCGGTGATTATCGGATTTGTCAAATCCTGTTATCACTGTAGAGGATTTGGTCTCTTGATATTTTTGTTTTATTGTTTATACCAACTGAATTTCATAGAAGATGAGAAACCTTACAATTTTACAATTATACTTTATCAATTTTGATTCTTAAAAAAATCAGAATTTTCATTCATTTTTTCCTATTAGATTAATTTGCCAAATTTGCACTATTCTCTTACAAAGTTTATTTACTTTTTAATCAAATGATTTTAGGGATGCTTGATGTTTTGGTTTTAAGGTTTATATATCAACTAAAGTTTCAGATTTTAGATTTTAATTACAAATTCTTTCTAATTTTTTCCCGTATTTGCAATTTGTTGAAAAATTACATTGGGTACATATAGAGTTCATGATTCTCCAATTAATGAATTTTTCGTTTCATAGCTTATTATCTTGTACACGCATACAAACATATATCTTAAAATATATGAACATACAAAATTTATCTCATTCTGCTTTGTGCCCGTGCATTGCACGGGGGTTTTGCCGGTCTAATACTTAAATGACTTAGAGACAAGGACAATATCAAATCAAAGCCTTTAATGACTCCAACCCCTCTTTCTTTTCTCAAGGCCTTCAATCCTATTTATCTTCTTTCCCAAGACTTCAACGGCTCAACCTCAATAATCCAACCGATGAAAGGTTGAAGCTATTCTTGTCCCTGTGGTGAGAAGCACAATATCAAAACTTTAAGAAAATCTATCGTTTTCATTAAAGCTTCTTCATGATCTTTTCTGTGAACACTTTTCTTTATAGAAAATCCTCCAATAACCTTTCAAAAAGGCAAGACTTCAAGTGATCTGGAGACCGACGACGACGAGGGATCCGCAGGGCTGGTTGTGTCTGGTCCAGCGAAGCACTGGGGTTTACGAAGAGAATTGGAGATCCTCACAATACATCAACACCACAGTCTCCATATAAACCTCATCATCACAGTCACAAACCTCCACCGAATGCGAGAGGTTGAACAACAAGAGCTTGGGCCACTCGAACAGCAAGCTTTGTATAAAAATTTGGTGCACAACACCTTAAATATAACTCTTGTGATTGTCTTTCAAGCATACTGAATTTGGTGTATGTGCCCATGCACCTTGAGATAACTCTTGTACACATCTCCTATATTTCTCACCCCGTGGTTCTACTTTCTCTTTAATTTTATTTTCATTTTCCCTTGTTTTCTTCAACATCAACTTTCTGTAAACTCAACTCTCCAAACCGTGACTGTGACCGCAACCGCAACCGCGACCGTGGGCGATCTACCATGGTCAATATGGAAAGTGATATTCCCGAACCAATCCAGTGTCAGGAGGCTTGATTGCGTGTTCTGTGACTCATGATTCGCATCGATCATTCTCCAACATGATCCAGGGCTGAGACAAGGGCGTGAGATCACCATCATCAAAATCACCACCCATTCTGATTTCGAAAATCATTTATCATCGCTGATCCTCTGTCGATCTCGACGGCTTCGAAGAAACCCGCACCACCATGAAACCCTGTCGAAACTTGTTCATAGCTCAAGCTACCACCCAAAATCAGCTCTATCTCTCATCTTTAACCACAACTCTGATACCAATGTTGGGTCCCGTAAATAAGAGGAAGAAGAAGATGATGGAAATGAATGTCGTGAGGCTAGTGATCGCTGTTGATCGCCAGGATGAAGGTTTTCTCCACAACCATGCATTGAGGTTATTGCATAATCATACCAAGATCAGTCTAGATCTGGTCTATATATAGACTCATTCATAACGGTCGGATGTCCTTATTCATTCCGGAGAAACGCCCCTCCATCAAGGTGGTGATAGTTACAAGGAGCATTGATATGGTAGGTTATTGGAAATAGTTTATTAGGCTTTATGGTCATAAGGTTCCTACATTTCCACTTGGCCATAAGAGCCAAACATATTATAACAAAGAATTTTTATTTTATTTTTTGTTGGGAGTTATCATTTACCTACTTTAGTATCGTGAATCAATTAGGCAGTTAGTGGTTAGCGTTGGGCAAGGGAGCTCAATATTGATAGTTTGTAAATTGTAATGCATCACTTGTGTTTAGTCATTGGAAATTTTCCAATTCAGGCAATTTTCGAACTGCTTCTGTGGAAATTTTGGACATGTAAATCTCATAAAGGTATTACTTTTATAGTCATGTTAAAATGTTGAATAACAAAACGTCAAAAGTTTCCAAAGAAGCCTTTAGTGATCTAATACTTTGTTCAAAATTACGACCGTGCAAGCAAATAATTGAAAGAACAAGAGAAATGAACCTCGATGATGTCATGCAAGCGAAGGGGCTCAGGATTGTCTCTGGTGAAGCCAGAAAGGTTGTCTCGGGTTACCACACATTATGCGACATGTGGCGTGAAAAGGGGAGAAGTCATTTGATTTTCTCCCCCCATGATTTTGACTTCTCCCCACTTGATATCTCTCTCCCTTTTTCTCACCATTTAATCGCCACATGTTTCATAATGTGTGGAGAAGTCAAATTCATGGGCCCATGAAATGACTTCTCCGGCCACATGTTGCACACATTGTGGTAGCCCAAGACCACCCTTTCTAGCTTCGCCAGAGAGAATCCGAGGCCAACGAATGATATTATGATGATGATCGATCTTCTTCAAAATTACTATCTCCGACAAGAGTCTCCTACAAATTCTTCCTCAGGCGATCCATCACGATCTCCTTAATCACGACCTCTATTCCATGGATTTTGTGCCTTGCGTGCCAGACAACAGAGAACAATCCGGATCCGATTTGTCGGCCGAGGATGTAGTCTGTGAAAATCCTAGTTCTACTCGTCGATTTAGCCATAATTATCAAACACGCCACGGAAAAACTTTAGAATCCTCTACGAATTTTGGCTTGAAACCCTAATTTGAGCTTCGAAATGGAACTGAAAAGCTAATCGAAGACCAGGTAAACTGAATCTATGTAGAATCGAACTGAAATTTTTTGTGGTTATTGATCGAATAGAGCAGGAAATTATTTGAATGAGATTATTGAAAAATTATTTAATGGATTAAAGAAGATAATTGAGAGAGTAGAGTTTAATTTGATTAACACCAGGGTGTAGCCCAGTGGCCAAAGGACAAACTGTAAATCCGGAGTTCTCGAGGTCGATTCCTAGCTCTCCTCAATATCGGTTGAATGGGGTGGGGGTATTCCCTATGCATCATGTGGGGTGGGGCTTTGGCATTGCTCTACACTCGGGCATCCACAAACCATTGGACATGTGGCAATAAAAAAGAGGAAGATATCAAGTGGGCATAAGTCAAAATCATGGGGAGAAAATTAAATAATTTCTCCCACTTTTTATGCCAAATGCCCAATGGTTGGTTTGTGGATGCCCGAGCACCCAGCTCGGGCCTCCACCAGAGCCAATCCGAAAACGTGGGGTGGAGGTCTTTAAGGGTCAGGATATCCATCGTTTATCAAAAAAAAAAGTTTTAAGTTGATTGCTTTATTCATAGAGAAGCGACAGAGTAGGAAAACGTGCAGCTGCAATGTAACGGTTAGGACTGTATTCGAACTGGGCTTGATCAGGCTTGGCCAAGCCCGGCTCGGCTTGAAGTAGCTTGATCGAGGCCCGAAGCCCTGCTTGGCCCGAAAACAGGTTCAATTGTGCGGCCCGAAGCTCGGCCCGAAAAAAAAAAAAATGGCTTGAAGCCCAGCTCGGCCCGAATTGATTCAAGCTCAAGCCAGGCTTGGCTTGGCTTGGCTCGAGCTCGGCTTGAATCCCTTTTTTTAAAAAATAAAATTTTATACTATTTATATATATAATAATGATATATATAAATAATATATATATTTCTTTTTATTTTTTTAAATAATTTTTGAGCCGAGCTGAGTTCGGGCCGAGCTGAACCTCAATCGAGTCGGGCCGAGCCGCACAGGGGTGGGCTTGAGCTTGGCTTGAATTGGCTTTCAGGTTTTTTTTTAGGCTTGGCTTGACTTGTTCGAGCCCAAAATTTCAGGCCGATCTCGGGCCGAACCAACGGGCCAATCGGGCTTTGTGCAGCCCTAGTAAGGGCATTATCTTCTAGCAACGTTTGATTGGTTCTAAGATACGCCATGTGCCTAATTTGCACATAATGCGCAAGTCATTTGCAAGTGCTCTTGTTTGAGCCATTTGATTTGGCTTTGTGCATCCGGGTAGTAGCCCATTGCTCAAGCGATCCTGATCAAATGATTAGTTAGCCACGTGTACGATTGGAGAAGCCCTTAGGATTATGAACGTTGGGTAGAACGTAAAATTTCCTTCGAACTAGCTATGTATTGAATGCACATGAATTCTGTGTTAAAATTTTACAAAAATTTATTTTTAAAAAAATGGAATTCAATTTTAGCAAAAGAAATAGATCCCCTCAAGAAAATGCTTCCTACTTGTTGTTACCACTGAGGCTAGCATTTAACTATGCCTAATAGAACCTCTTAATATGCACACCATCGTGCCACCTGTGCCATTAAACCCAATTGGTCAGCATACAGAGCCAAATGCGTACTCCGGGTTTTAGAAGAAAATAAAAACAAATTGGATAGCTTAAAAGGTTCTCTCAAGCATGTGTTCGAGAGGATGAGGACTCTTTCCCACAAATCATTTGGAAAGTAGCAGGATTTTGGAAGTACAAAATGCAATACGCAACACAGAGACTATATTTTAACAATTCTGGTTAGCTACTGATTCCTCTCAACAGTCATCTCAACAGTCATGGGCCATTTGCGTCGGGGTATGGTTAGCTGGTCGAGTATTTTGTCTAATTCGTCAAAAACGCAGGGTCAATACACAATACTGAATAGCATTGCAAGCATGAAATTATGAAGGATTTTGACAATTGCCCGGCAAATTTCTTGTGCGCTGTCAAAGATACATAAGTTACGGTTTTTAATGCCAATTCATTAAATCTAGTTGGGACATGGGAGTCATTTCATTCAGTTATTTCATCCAATCGGTGCTATTAGAGTTCGGATCATATTCAATGGCGATTGAACTAAGGGCACCCACTAGTTTTTAACTGCTTTTAACTGTGATTAAGATTCTTTAATCCTTAAGGTTAAACAATCTAACCTTAGTTTTTAAAAAATAATATTAAACCTAAGGGTTAACATTTCTTAACTAAAGTTAAATGACAGTTAAAGGGGCTTTGCGAGTGCTATTGAACATGATCCGGACTCGTGCTATTGTCAAGGTGTGGCAAAGTTCCATTGCAGAGACCCGAAATTTAGTTCTCAACATTCGTGCCATTTATATGAATTTCTTGAAATATGTGTATCCAATTTTAAATGCATATGTTCTAATGAGAATTAATGTGGGATGTCTGAATGTAGTAACCCGTTATATAATAATAATAATAGTGATTAACGTAATATTATTATTATTATTATTATTATTAAATTAAAAGTTTTGGGTTTAAAGGACACCTCATTGCTTAAAATTAGGCTAAGGTATCTATTTTCTAACTTATAGGAGTCTAGAGGTTCAAGCATTGGGTTCTCAGTATTAACCTAAATGTTTCGGGATTTGCTTTCACCTTCATCCAACTTGATAAGACATTTTGACCTTCATGGACTTGAAATTGAGACTTGTCTATTAGAAAAGAAATTGTTCCACTTCGAATAACGGTTCCAACGCAAGTTGAATCATCAAATTCCGATAACCGAATTAAAAGTTATGGGCAAAATTCCGGAACAAGGTTCAGGAAAAAATAAAGGGATCCGACCTATTGGTCAATTAGCTCCGATCGATCGGTGGTGACGGGGATAGATCGGCCAAAACTCACTGATTGATCGATGGGCGCTGAAATATGTGCGAAAATGTCAATTTTTGACTTTTTAAGTTCCCTTTGGTTTCCGAACTCTATAAATAACCCTCCAACCCGTGAGTTAGAGTTTCTAAGGCTTTCTAAACCTAAAGGAGAGAGAAAAAGAGAGAGAGTGTGTTATTTTGAAAAATCTAAGAGGAGAGATCAAAAGTTTTGCAAGGAAAATGGCGTAATAGATTTGATCGATCTCATTCGCAAGCGTTTGATCTTATGAAAGATAGTTATGATATTTAAATATGTTTTCACTTATGACTTTTATTATGGAAGATGATTATAATGTTTAAAGATGTTTCCTTATGATTTTTATTATGAATATCAATAAGGAGAAATTAAATGATTTTGTGGTATATGTATGATAAAAAATGGAGGAAGAGATGATGGTTGGATTTGATGGAATGATTATGAGTTTGATTTGAAATTGTGATTGTTATAAAACTAGGGTTTTATGAGATTGATTTTATCAAAAGCTATATACTGAAAATTGATGCATGATAAATAGAATTGTTTCATAATTTTATTGTTGAAAATCTGATAGAGTATTTTTTTATATTGATCAACTATGAGAAATTTTGTATGTTTAAACTGTTGTATAATTGACAAATTGCATGATAATATATGTTGATTAAATTGAACCGTGAATTATGGTTGTGTGAATTAGGGATATTATCATGATGGCGTTAGTCGTTATGATAAGTTTTCGAGAGCCTTAATCCAATAATTCCGATACGATTTAATTGATAGTTATCATTGTTTCACTCACACTTATTCATGAAAATAAACATGTAAAAACAAGATAATAAGTATTATGCAAGTATACAAGAACACGAGCATGACTGTATGATTGAGTTTTGCACTGTCCGACTATCAACAAGTCTAAGATCAAGGCAAGACAAGCCGTATACACCGGATAATGTGTAAACCATGTGATACCTCAATAAGTAAGGTATATGTTAATCTCTACCCGATATATGGGGTAAAATTATTTTAAGTTATTGTACAGTGCATGTTGTTTGATTTTATTTACAAAAAAAAAAAGACAAGTCATAAAAGTAAAACAAGAAAGATAAGTCAAGAAAAGTAAAACAAGAAAGAAAAGTCAAATAATAAAACAAGCAAGATAAATAAGAAAGATAAGTACAGGTGAACACATGAAATAATCGAAAAAAAAATATGCTTCTATTGCATTGTTTATATGTATTATTGAATTCTAATTTATGCTTTATATTAATGTTATTATATCGTTACTTAGGAGTTATATACGCGGGGTAACTTATTACTCAGTTGATGACTTTTGTTGTCGGCATGTTCGAGAGTTGAAAATTGTGCCAAAGAGCCTTGAGTTGAAGAGGAGTACGTAAGGAAGATCTTGCAGGTGATCATCCCAAAGAGGAACGAGATTTTGATGGATGGTTTTACTATTATTTTAGTTTATTAAAAATTATTTAAATTCCAGAGAGATTGTAACTAGTTTATTATGTTCTAGTTTTAATTTAAGATACTTAGATTTGATATGGTTAATTAAAGAGTTGAGAATCACGAGGATGATTTAAATTATATAGGTTCAGTTTAATTACAGATTTGAATTGATGTTCAGTTGAGCTATTAAATGTTATTCCATTGAAGAAATTTTTAAGTTCAAATTTTGATGTCTTTAAAGCTCAGTAAATGGATTAAGTCACATGCCAAAGTTCTCAATTCTCCTACGGGGATTTTGGAGCGCGACATCCACCAACCGAATGGCTCAAATGGATGACTCAGAGGGAAGGCATACCTTACTGTTGATAGACTGCAATCTTCAAAATACCTGCTGCCACACAACAGAACACGTCATTAAAGGATCAAAAACATGCCAAAACCTTACCCCTCAACGATTTTTTTCGAGCTTGGATGATTTGCTGCACAGACAATCAATGATAGAGAAACATTGAGATTTATGAAAGAAAAAAAATCATGTGTTTTATATCCCTTAGATTCATTAATATAATCTGTGGGAGCTACTGTAGTGTTCTTAATTAGCTACAAGAAGTTAACTAGAGGATCTTGAGCCTGAAAAAATGTCAATATAAAGGATTAAAACTCATTACAGAACCTCTTTAGTAAATGGAATTTATATCTATCACATTCAAGAAGGCTCACAGATATGGCTATCAGCTTCACAAACATAGCATGTAGTGGAAGTGTTTCAATAGCTACTTTATATCCAATAAAACTCACTCCCGAGTAAGAAAATGCTGCTGTTGCTCATGCTGTCACGAATACAGTACTGGCTATTGATAGAAGCTCAGATAGTTAGGGGGCTTCTACTTGGTCCAACGCCTCACATCTTTACTAATCTCAACACATCTCCCACAAGATGTAAAGATCCAGTTACGAGAACCTAGTAATCCGATCACAGGAAAAACGAGAGATATGATCACATATTACTGCTGAAGGAAACTAAATTTAAAAAAATAGCTGCAAGGATCTGATATTCCTTAACCGTGGAGACATAATAACAAGACTATGTCTTTAAACCACTTCTCTTGGTTTTATTGAATGCTCAAAAGTAGGCAAATAAATAGGATAATAGGGAATATTTGATTAAAAAAGCTTTTAAGCCCACAAATTTAAGAGTAGCCTACCCATTGAACAGCCCAGATTGATGAGTGTGCATGCATAAAATAGAGTTTGAACTCATTATAATGTAACACCATCTCTATTACATTACTCTACAACAAAAAATCCTAAAATTGAACAAAACTGCCAAAAGATTTTTCTGGTTCCTAATTATATATGGTAGTGGAGCTTCCACTTAACCGTTTCTTTGGTGGATGGTGTGACTGATGTAAGATTAATTTCAGGATTTTCAAGTTCGATGCATGCTATGTTTTGACAACAGAACCAAAAGGGGAATTCACAAATTCTCTGGTCATGTCCAGAAAATCACTTTGATCATTTTGTAGAAAAGAAAGGAAAGTTATTGCTTCCCCCATCAAGTTACCTAATCCCGAGACACAAGTAATTTCTCAAATAAGAAGGTTAGTATTACCTGAACACGAACAGATCGATTCTGTTGGACATTGTCCCTTAGCCATTTAATGGCTAATGGGAGTGAAGGAAACACCAAACTGCTCTCACAACTCCTGGCATTTTTTTCCGTATATTCTTTACCTTCTTCACAGATAGAATCGTTGTTCTTGTCATCCCCTCCTAGTAAAGTCAACAAACCCATCAAAACATACAGAGCAAAAGAAAAACAAGTCTTAAATGCACTCTGATGTTTAGCAAATATATATTTTTTTTAAAAAGCACACTCCAAAACATGTAAAAAGAAAAGGGAAAAAGGTAAATTGAAAAACATATTTAAGCAAAAAAATTATTGAAAGGTAGTCTAATTGACTAAAAACCGAGAAATTCTGGCCATCTCAGAGGAGTTCAGTAAGTGGTGATGTGTCTATTATTCTAAAATACTCAAAATAAAACTTTAAAAAAAAAAGCATATTGGCAAAGGAAATCAGACATTTATGGTCCACGACGTTAAAACTTAAAAGTATATGCACTAAGTGTAAGAACGATACCTTTGTGACCATGAATGAGGTCTTCCCACACTCTTTGAAGAGTCAGCTGCCACGATAGATCAACTTGAGGATCAGTTGTTGGTAAAGCATGAGAGCCAACCTTGTTATACACCGATATATTGGGTACAAAAAGGGCCTTTTGGAAGTGGATTCCTGAAACATCAAATTATTTTTTTTATAATCCCACAATTGAATATAAAATTTTCTTTCATCTGGACATGTCCTCGGTTTTTTTTTCACCTATCAAATAGACTTGAATAGATTTGGAAGGTTGAGATTGTTGATTTTGACTTTAAGATACCTACAAGGGATGCACTTGTAGTGGGTCCCAAACCCATGCATTTTACCCACTTGTCATGATAGTCCACTCATATATGGTTACTATGGTAATTATCTTGAGTAAAGCATATTAATGAATAACTCTAGAGATGCACTCTGCTCAGGGATTTACCATGATTAGCACATGTATTCATCAGGCGTGGAAGAAGCAGCTGAGGATCCCTCACCGACATGCAATTGAACAACAGTATCTGTATATTTATTTTAACAATTTCAGTACAGTGCATATATTTTAACTATTTCAGTACACCCAATAGAGTGATGAGTCATTAGAAGAAAATAACCAAAAAATTGGCACAAGAGGCTCAAGCTACAAACATATAAAATGAGTTAATTCAAGTTTTTTTTACAAAAAACTATGGACATTTGAAAGCAGGAATCCATAATCTACAATGGAGTCATCTTGAACTTGATTTGCCGAGTCATAAGTAACTTGTTAGATGGTGGAAACATGCTTTCCAATGCCCTTAGTCTATGCACTAGAACTTGAATGCACTCATTTCATTTCAATGGACAACCAAACAGGCTCTAAATAAATGATAAAATTTTAATTTCATATATTTTCCAGGAAAGATTATTTCTACCTTCACTCAAAAATCTAATGAAAATATCATCAATTTAATTTTTTTTTTTAAATTTAGAGCAAAATAATCAACTTCTAAAATTTATGATATATATTT
Organism: Tetracentron sinense; assembly: GCA_015143295.1. Classification (NCBI taxonomy): domain Eukaryota; kingdom Viridiplantae; phylum Streptophyta; class Magnoliopsida; order Trochodendrales; family Trochodendraceae; genus Tetracentron; species Tetracentron sinense. The sequence goes on along the minus strand of CM026557.1, from coordinate 9,847,495 downwards.
TCCTGCTTTTGGGTTTATTCCCCAATTTTTGTCCTATACAACCCTGAAAGGAGCCCACACACACATGATATATATAAATGAGTTGAACGATTTGTGCTCTCTCACCTGTGTGGAGCTTCTCCTGGAGGCCTCGTTGTGGTACTTAGATATCAAACCATTTGAAGGCCCTGAATTATCCTGTGACTGATCCTTCCAGGAATTCTGCTGTTGGATATCTTTTTTAATGGCAAGAGAAAACCATCTTCCACACATTTCCATACTTTCAGGACTATGTGCCCCATCCAAATAGAAAACCAGATCTCCCAGGTTTTCCATGTTGATATAACGATCAGGGATGATCTGAGCACGCCCTTGCAAACTGGCTGTTGTAAGCCCTTTAATGAACTGATCAGGCAGAGAGCTCTATTCCATGCAGAAAAGGAAGTGATAAATTCAATATTATGATACATGGGTACGTAAAAGGAGATAAACCCAATTTATAGAACTTACAATCTGGTCCAGATACGTGCCTTCAAGATGGCCAGTCCTTTTAAGCCAAGTATGACATAAGGCAATGGCAAGACCCGCATTTAGAAATTGGTGCTCACCATCAAGCCCAAGTTGTAAACCATTCAACAAGTTGATATCCAACGGGGTTGCTACTTGAAGAGGTACCTATAACCAGCATTACGTACACAGCTGTGCATTAAAGATTACAAACTTCTAACCTGCTTCTCTTAGCAACAACCATGACTGGAAGCTCTTAACATGGCATGGAAAAAAAGTACCTCCCCAATGCCGCATTAGGACAAATGGCAAGGGACATCACTCTTCTAAGGCCAAACCTCAGAATCTGGTCCCTCTGGATGATTCAGCAAATTTTGGTCAACCAAAGCAATTTACTTTACCAGAAAAAGGGATGGAAAACTTGGAAAGTCGACTCATGGCTCGTTGGCTTGGTCTACTAAGCTGACCAAGAAAGTCTAAGAAAAGGTTACCCTTGGTCAAGTTTTTCCAACTTGTCTCAAGACTTGGACTTGATTTACTGACTCATATAAGTAACTTGGCTGTTCAGGTGTTTCCTTATCGAAGGAAAATACAGGCAATTAAAAATATATTATATCTTTAAATCCACAAGCAATTAAAACTATATTAAGATAAAGTTCATGACTCTATGAATCCACTCTCTTATACTACGTGTTAAGGTAAAGTTCATGACTCTATGAATCACAGAGTTGACTTGCCCATGGTTTAAACTTTAAAATATCGATACGTATCTTATTTAGAGCTACCCGATACACTGGTACACTGGAAAAAAAACTCCCCCGTATCAGACCAATACAAACCCAATATGGGGGATATTTCAATTAATTTTCTTTTCCTTCCATTTACACTAGGATCTACAGCACAGACCTGATACGCACAACTTATTTATATAAATATTAGTTAATTAAATTATTTAAATTAATTACAATTTCATTTACTTAAGATATTAATATACAAATAAGGTTATCCCCTATTTGAATACAATACAAATTATATTGGTCCAAATTTTGGAAGAATAAAAAGTCAACTTTCAGTTTAATAACAAAATCCTCTTTTTAGCACCTTTTAGGGACTGGTTCAAAATTTCAACTTTCAAATGATAAAGTATTTCTAACATATCAAAATTTCATAAACTTTATTATATCAAAAATTACCAAAACCAAAAAGTTCGGCAAAAAAAGTCTCATACTTTAGTCTTAAAAATATTTTCATCTACAATGTCAAAAAATCAACTAACAGTGTAACCGTTCAACATAAAAAGACATACATTAAGCTTAAAATTTATGGTTGTAATTCAATATATTGTTATTTAGCTCATTGAATGTAAGGTTTATTATCTAAATTGTTTTTCTTATACTTAGCTAAGTGACTATGTTTTGTATTTTCATACCTTTTTATCAGCACAACATGCACACCTTTTTTAACTTATAAAATTCTCAACTTTTATATGTATGGTTATAAACATAATTGGAGACCTTTATTTAGTTTATTAATAACTTATATTTGTATTAAAAGAAATTTTATGCAAGGTATCCAATATTTTTATTGCGTATCCAAGCATTTCTTAGCGTATCCTGATTTTTTTCGCCGTACCCATCCGATACGTCGATACGTATCCTTTTTTGGACTTACCAATACGGCAACCGATACCGATATTTTGAACCATGGACTTGCCTGGGTCAAGTTTTATGCTTGGCAAAATTGTGTAACGAGTTTTCCAACCTTGGGGAGAGTGGAATTAAAAATGTCCAACTTACATCCAATTGAGAAGCCTTCTTCTCAAGTACAAACATTGCTTCATCGAGTTGAGGCGCAGTAAAGGCTGGAACTCCATGCTTTAGCAAGAGAAAAAAAAAGAAAAAGACAGAGAGATTGCATGTAAGAAGCATTTCTTATTGGCATTTATTGTATATTTTTAAGGAAATATACTTCTAGTTCTAAAGAACACCTTGAAGATACCAGCCTTCTCCCCAGCAATTTCTCCAAGAGTATATCCTGTTTAGAGCATTCAGTAGTGAACGAAGCATTGATACTTATAACACCTCTTGCTTTTAAGTCAATGAGTTATGTAGACTATATTTTAAAACTTAAATACAGATTCACTATGAAATCTTTGAAGAAACAAGAACTTACAATTACACAAGTAAACTCTTAATTGAATTCCATGTCAACTACTGCAATTCAAACTTCAAAGGCTTAATAGATAACGGAACAGTCTATTTGGAAAACATGTTTTGTTTCAAGCCTTAGGGCTTCTCAACTTTACCTGTCTTTCAAGCCTTAGAGCTTCTCATGTTTGCAAGTTATATAACAATGCAGTAATAAATAATGATGCTGATAGTGAGATTCTCTACCTGAAAGATCACTAATGTGTTAAAAAATCTACGACATGTCATAGCATAATAGGAGAGTCTGCTACTTCTGGACAAATTCAACACACGCACATACAAACACGTACATGCACATATACATATATGTATGTGTGCGTGTACAAATTATCGATAAAAGACGTGTCTGTGGATATGACTATTTAACAAGCATATATTGGTCGGTATGGCATATCTTGCATCACAGTACATAAAGCATATTGCCAGATAATGCATTATGGTACATTATGGTATTTCGAAGCATTATTTATATATTCATAGCTAATCATTTACTTCTGTCACTCATATTAGCACTAGCTAAATATTTAGAAGTTCAACTTAGGAATCAAGACATGCAGTTATCTATCAGTAATGCTTGCAATAAAATTCAGGGATTGATCACTAACCGAGAATTTCCATGTGGTCATACCCAAGGGAAGATATTCCACACACAATTGGTGCCTGCACCTGAAAAGTAATGCCAAGTATAATCATGTTTGGCATATTCCAAAACAAGTATTGTATCCAGTATCCACTCCTGCCATCAAGATGACCTTTTTTGATACAGGTAAGTTGATTTCTTGATGTAAGCTTTAAAGGAATTTTGGTTCTAGATAAGATGAATTTTCTTAGTTTTTAGCTCAAGCAACAATATACATACCACATTTGTAGCATCAAACTTTCCTCCTAATCCGACCTCCAAAATAGCAACATCTACCTGCATAGAAATTTTAACATCCATCAAAGACTAATATATTTGGTTCCACTTCATCCATGCAAACAAGATCCATGAAATGATAAACCTTATAGGTGGAAAGGTCATATAAAGAAAAATAAAATAAAGTATATATATATCAGATAATTGACCTGCTCTGCTGAGAATATCTTGAAGGCAAGCAAGGCAAGGAAGCGGAAGTAAGTAGGCATGGGTATATCCTCATTAGTTTTCTCCTGCTCAACATGAAAAAAAGATTAATTACCAGGGAATGAACACATTAAGTATATTCATTGGTCCAAAGAAACGTTTAATGATGTATGTACGTTTTCTCTTATTAATGGCAATTATCATACGGCACTGCATATCAGTAAAATGTGCTGACTGATATTATATTCAAAGGGCTCTCAAACAAGAAGATGCAGAAATTAAAATTGCAAATGAAAATAAGAACTTTTTCCATGGCAACTGCTATTCATCCTCAACATGTTATCTAAAACAAACTGGGAATATCTTTTTTCCGTAGTGAATCAAATTGAAGATCACAAATTTTATATATTTAACGAAAGAATCAGGAGAACGATGTTGATTGGGTATTAGTGTATTGTCGCTAGTTGTAGGCATCACTTCTGCATTTCTAACAACAGGAGAAGTGTTTTCCCTATTTATTCTTTCTTTTCTTCTTTATGATAAGTAATGAGGAAAAGGCACATAGATTAAGAAGTAAGACCCATCAGTCCCTAACTATAAGGAAGCCCGAAAAGATCACTTTAGTTGCCACATGATATATTCAGTTGCAATTCGATCTCTGATTACAATCCAGACCAGCCAGCTTGACAACACCTCGTATTAACTCTGAATGAGTACCATTAATCCATAGTTAGTGGTTAGAAAAGCAAAGATCAAGAGGTCCACACATAAAATATCTAAACCCACAGGCCCCCCAAGCACTCAATGATCCCATTTGTTTTTATACATGGTGGCAACTCCACAAGGTTGTAAGGAAATTACGGGGAAGATTTCTCACTAGCCATGAGCCCCATCTCACAATCTACAATAATATTTTTTTTTTTCATCTGAAGTTGGAGACCCTTACCATGTATAAAGCCTCCAAATCAAAGAATTTAATTAGCCCTATGGGGGGCCCTTAACGTGAACAACTGAACACTAATCGGAGACAGTCCATCCCTCTCCTTTCCCAAAAAATAAACCTTCAAGCTGTGAAAAGAGAACCCCTGATATGTATATCATGTTGCAAGGATTCAATAATGACTTTATAAGTAGGAATTCTAGTCCTTTCCTATGATATTTTTCAATTGCTATTCCAAGCCTGTATCACTCACTTGAGATCTTAAGTCCAATAATATATTACTTGTTGATGAATATTCAAATAATCTGCAGCATGGGCACATTGGGATTCCCATTAGTATAATGGGTGAACATATAGACAGTAATGGAAAGGGAAATAATTTCTAATTGTACGACAATTTAGAGAACTACAGTTATTAAAGTTCACTATATATTGTTTTCAGGAAATGCTAGGACTTACTATGTTACCGCAAAGAAACTCATAGCCTCATAGGACTTCATTTATTTACTTTCTTGTTAATCCATTACCTAAACTAGTTATAACTTTTACAGCATTCTAACACCAAAAGGTCACGCTAAGTTACTCAACAAACGTTATTGAAAATTTCCTCTCCGCGGGCCGCAATTTTCAAGTCTCATTAGATATTTTATCACATTAAACTGTCTCGTTGCATGCATACAGCCATGTCTGTATGTTCAGCACAATATTGTATAGTAACTGTGTGTTACAAGCATGTATGTACAAATTCTGTAATGAATTCAAACAGTTCTGTGAGTATGTCCAGAAACTAGACTTGTTTGCTTCAAGAAAAAATAAATAAATTCTTCAACTGCTCAAGATGTGATCAGCATCAATACTTTATTTTTTTATTGATGACAACGATAAATGGTTAAGATAATGCACTACACGAACTTACAAGAACCTTACTCAAGGATCCCAGTTGAGGGAGGAAATTTTATTTTTTTTTAAATTACAAATTCAAATTGACCAATTAAGAACAGATATAATACGCATACCTTCAGTCTATTGTAGCACCACCAGAAGTATGCCAAAAACTTTTCTTCGCATATGTCCACTCTGCAGAATCCAACCAGAATGGAATTGTTAATAAGCCTATCTAAAGTTGAGATGTGAAATATACAGTTGCAATTCTAACACTAATATAAATATGACCCTTTTCTATATGTTGAGAAAGTATGTTCAATAAGTTAAAAAGTATTTTGTGCTACGAAACAAAGTGTTTCTTGGCCCAAAAGTGTGTTGCAAGTCTGTAATTACAACACATCGAGAAGAAACCAGTGTTCCATAAATGGTTTAAACCATCCGGTTTGAGCCAAACCGATCATATAATCAGTTCAATTCATGAAAACCTGAAAATCAGGAACCACTTTTGCCTGACTTATTGGACCAGTTAAAATATTACCCATTAAAACAGTATTGGGATCAGATGGTTCAACCTATTTGAACCCAGAGTTGAAACTGAAAAGACCAAACTGGCAGTTTTATATGGCTCAGTCTGCAGTTCTGAACTTCCAATTATAGAACATTTGAAGACACATACATAACAGTACACCAATTGAGATATCAATTATGTATATTACCAATTGAACCAGTAGCATACTATACAGCCTAGGTACTAATTTTGAAAACTCACCCATCCAATCGAAATCTTTCTCGAACATCAATGAGGTGAGGAGAGGTGAAAAGTCCAGTATGGAACCCATAATTCCGCAATATAGATTCCGTAAACGTGCATGTTGATCCCTTTTTAAGGCCAGGGTAAAAAATGATTCAAGTGTTTTTCAGCCAAAATAGAAAATGAGATTAACAAGTCAAAATCACTTGAAAAGCTATTTACTTATCAGTAGAAGTTTTAAGTTGAGCATTTTTTCCTTCTTTACACTACCTTTCCTTTAGTGCCGGCGACATGGATGACCTTCATCTGGGAAATCGCAACGTCCAACTCCAGCATCTATAATCCATAGTTTATAAGAAATCTGCTCAAGAACACTATAAAAAAAAGCGGCAAGATATACCAAATTGACCAAATCCCAGTTACAGAATCACCTTCAGGTAATCGAACAGCACATCAAATCCATCCCCCTTGTTGCTCCGATCCGCACGAGTTTTTTTAGTAATCAGAGAGGACAGGGCATCCAAGGCATCTTCATATGGAGATACCGAACTTTTCAGCTCAGGTGATTCGTTATCACCTTCAACTACAGATCACAGTCAAGATCAAACAAAATTACAATACGAGCGAACAGATTCAAATCTCTGAATGAACTTCGCCATTGGAAATCAGAATAACCAGATACATCTTTCAGATTAATCAGCAATGGGTTTTTTTTTTTTAATTTCGAAAAGATCAGAAATGTTTAGTAGAAATGGAATTGAAAAAAAATGAAGAATATATGAATGCGATAGATCTAGAGTAATACCTCCCGACATGTCGATCCGTCTCTGCAACATGAATTCAACAAAGAATCTAAATTAGATAGGAGGAGGAAATAAATGATATATTTTTTAATTTAAAAAAAAAAAAGTAAACGAAAGTTTTCTTGCCTTGTAGAGGATGAAGAAACCAAATCAGAAGAAGATACGGAGAAGGGAATTGGAGATTAGCTTTGAACTCCAAGTAGATGGGAAGATGGGAAGATGGGATCGTGCCACCAAGGGCAATTGACGCTCTTAACGCACGCCAGGTGCGTACGAGTGCCGCTCTCGTATTTCCTTCCTTTTGCTTTTTCGTCTTAGGTTTGGTCCGTAGCGTTGTCAACGCTGCTGGTTTGGAGCTAGGGTTCAAGTTCCGGCTTGGCTCGGTTGCTGATTTAAATTTTTTTAAGAGCAATAATTTGCTCCACTGCGAGGAGCAAACTATTGCTCCACGATCTCACAAAACCAACTCAATTTTCATGTTTTCTAGTTATTAGTTGGTGTGGCACGTGTAAGGCACGTGCAGTTTTTATCCTAATTTAATAAAGAGAATATTTAAAAAAATCTGCACTCATCAATTGAAAATGTGCAAAGTATTTCTATAATTTCAAATATGAAGAAAATTTTAAAAAAATATTATTAAGTTAAAAATAAAAAAATTTGAAATGACAAAAATTGAAAACTATTCACTATAATTTAATTTAATCAGGAAAATGAAAACAAAAGAACTAAAATTATTAACCTGAAATTGTGCCAAATAAAGGCAAACCCAAAAAATTCACGACATTTCAAAATTCAAATTGTGGCCAGTCCATAAACATGGATAAAATGCATTTAAGATCTATTAAGTTTCCTTTTGTTTTTAATTTTTTCACGTCAAGATCCTAAAGCAAAAATCTATTGGTGTAGATTGGAAAATTGGAATACAAGCTCTTCATTTACCCAACTCAATGGGCCCCACATGACAAATATCTTGATTGAATATTGACATGATAAAATGAGATCAACCATCCAATATGCTAATTTGTTTTTGGATAGTTAAAAAGATAAGGGATGGTCCAAAAGAGCTATGAACCTATTTTCATTCCCCATTGATTCAAAGTAGAATCATCATTTTAGTGGGTCTCAAAGGTCCGAGAACTGGGTCTCAATTTCCTGCTTAGTATATTGGCCTCACTCGGTTACTTGCATTACATATGAAGGCCGATGCATTACATATGAAAGCTGTTTGGTTCAATGTTAGATGGACTTGGTAGTTTTGTACGCATGCAGAGGCAATGAAGTTTGTCAATTTTTTTATTCAATGTAAGCTTTGGTAGCCTGTGGGTACAGTCAGGGTCCCACAGTCGGGCTTTGTGTCATTTGGACGTGTTGCACGACACTTAAACCTGTGTGATACAGCACCTGCTTGTAGACTAAAGGTTATCGACTGTAAGTCTGGGTTACATGACTTTAAAGGGATCTTTGAGGGCTTCCTTAGTTCCACTTGAAATAAATAATATCTTTAATGATAGCCTGTGGTATAGTAAGGTCCCACCAACAAAAGTTGTAAAAACAGGGGTTATACAGCAGCTGCTTGAGAGTTCTACGACGGTAATTTTTTTTTGGATTATACGGCACTTGACTTATAAGCAGGTGAACTTGAAACAGCTCTGTGGGTCCCGTCAAGGTTACTTCTAATCGAGATGGTAAATGAAGATAGTTAGAGGGTAATTTTGGAATACAAAATTAGAAAAAAATTGGACGACACCTGCTTGGTTAACTCTCTCTTTCATTAAAGGGTATAAATTTATGTTTTTTAGATTAATTTTGAGCTAGAGTTCCCTTTTTCACACGGTAAGTGTGGCATGTTTGTAATTATTGATAGAGCTGGGTAAATTTGCAACACACCATAATTACACATTTGCCACCCAATAGTGTAAAAAGGGGAGCTCTGCACAACGTGGTGAAGCAGAGCTCCTCTTTAAATTTAGGTGGCATTTGGAAACACTAGTTTAAAAAGAAATGTTTATTTGAAAATTATGTTTAATTGGACTTTAAATTGTCAAGTTGAATGTTAATTGCATGTCTATATTTTAAATATCTTAGGGGTAAAAACTTTTACTTTAAAAAGTAGATATGAAGTTACTTTTTAAAGTAGAGATTTTTATCTCTAAAATATCTAAAATATAGACATGCAATTAACATTCAACTTGCTTAACAATCGAAAGTCCAACTAAGCATAATTTTTAAATAAGTGTACTTTTTTTTAGACTAGTGTTTCCAAACACCACGTTAAACTCTTTTTTTAAAACTCTTGTGGTTACTAATTTTTTTATTTTATTTTTCTAAAAACTAAAGATAGATGGATGAACCCTAAGAGTGATTAAATCTTAACCACAATTGAATGGAGTTAAAAGAGGGCACCCAAGAAGCACCTCCTTGCATCACCAAATCGAGGAGGTGATTATTTTCCTGTTTTTTTTCTGTTTTTGTAACCGGTAGCATGGGTATTTATATCCTCGACGCACGTGATCCAATACAAATTTGTATTTAGCCAGCGACCCAATCCCGCTAATCACTGCTCTAAGTGTTAGCCCTACTCTAGCCAATTTCTTCTCTCATTCTCCACCAGTTGTAATTATACAAGGTTAAAGCATTAAAAGGTGGCTGGTAGACGTTGAAAGTAAGAGTCCACTGTGAGTAGGACTTACATTCCTTTTTTTTTTTCCAAGTATTTTATTGAGCACTATCAAACTGTCAATGTATTTGACCAGCACGTTTTGAAAGCTTGACTGCTCTAGGCCGGTCTAAAAGCGGATCTTTTATGAAGCTATGTTGGTAACACTAATTTAAATAAATATAGTTTATCTCAAAATTAAACTTAGTTGAACTTTAGATTGTTTTTATTTATTATTTTGTTGAGAGAAAACCCGTGGACTTTAGATTATTAAGTTGAAAGTTAATTGCATGTATATATCTTTTTAAAGTAGATGTTTTACTCAAGTAAAAAGTAGTTATGAACTACCTTTTAAAGCTACTTTTTACTTAAGTAAAACCTCTACTTTAAAAAGATATAGACATGCAATTAACCTTCAACTTAGCAATCGAAAGTCCAACTAAGCACAATTTTCAAATAAGCTCTATTTATTCAGATTAGTGTTATCAAGCGTTACTAAATTCGGGCTTCTAAACCATTGTTGTGAGTTCATGCTTGGGTGTGTGTGTGTTTTGGGTATAGTGTGTGTGTTTTTACTGTATTAGCCAATAAAAAATAAAAAATTCATGCTCAGCTCATGGTGGGGGCAGCTCACTAGCTCACTAACGGCCAACTATCAATGGATCGGATCAAGATCCGATCCAAATATGATTTAATTAGTCTTATTTTGGACCCAATTAATGATCCATCAAAACCGATACGAATCACAAAGGTGGAATCCGATTATAATCTAATCAAATCCAGATATAGGGTGATTCAATACGATTAAAATCGAATATGATTATAATATAAAAGTAGAGCCTAGTCATGTAATTTCTCATTAAAATATAAATATTTAAAGAAATAAACATTAATCGGACCAGATTTAGATCTTAATTAAATAATTAAATTCGAACTCGGATTAGGAAAAATTTAGAATCCGACGGATCTTGGATCAGATTCAGATCAATCAAATTTGTAATAATCAGATATAGTCAAGTTCGTTGACAGCCCTAATAGCCATAGCACTCCGTCTGAGTATAGAAATCAAAAGATCCCTAGATCCAGTTGGGTACATATCACATATAGGACTCCATCTCGATCCCGAGATCGTATCACAGCACATTGCGATTGAACTCAATAAGAATACAATCACACCCACAGGTCAACACGTGTCCCTTTCAATACATATAAACTATGGTTAAGATCACTAACTCTTAGGGTTCAAAAATTCTAAAAACCAAGGTTAGATTGTTGAACCATAAGCGTTAATGAATCTTAACCATGGTTAATAGAGGTTAAAAGGAACATGTGTTGACTTGTGAGTGTGGTTGAACTCCCCCGAGTTCAATCGCGATTGGTTGTGATTCGATCTCGAGTTAGCCCTGATGTTACGATGTTTGCATGAGATTGAATCATAGCCAATCATGATTGAACTCGGGGAGAGTTTAATTACACCCATGGGTCAACATGTGTCCCTTTAACCCTTATTAGATGTGGTTAAGAGTCACTAACACTTAGGGTTGAACAATCTAACCGTGGTTTTTAGAAAAATTTTGGAAAAAAAACAACCCTAGGGTTAAAATTATTTAATCTTAAGTTTAATTTTTTTTTCTACAAATTAGGGTTAGATTGTTGAACTTTAAGGGTTAGTGAATTTTAACCATAGTTAATAAGATTTAAAAGGGACACGTGTTAACCTATGGGTACGATTGAACTCTCCCCCAGTTTAATCGTGATTGGCTGTGATTCGATCTCCATTTGCATATGCTAATATTTGTGATGGGTCCAATCGTCTTGTCGTTAAGACAATGGGACATCTTATTAACATAATAGGGCAAGAAGTTATTTTCATTGGGATATAGGAAATTGGCGAGATTGCATTGATCACACCTTAAATTTATTTATTTATTGTTGGAGGATATCATTCACCAACGTTATTGGTTAGCATTAGGGATCGGTGTTCTTGTTACTCATTACCTGAGGGAATGGATCCCGAGACCTATCAATTGAGAACAAATTTCAGTATGACTAGTGTTGTAATAATCCCAAAAGTGTATTTTTTTGTGTATAGGTGTACCCAACGCACTTTTAGGGCTAGAAAATAATCACCTCCGCGATCGATGATGTGGGGGAGGGCATCTCAGGGCCCTTTTCTGCCACATGTCCCCTTATTGACTTCCTTTAATTGTAGTTAAGATTCACTCACCACTAGGATTCACCCAACTACCCTTGGTTTTTAGGAGAAAAAAATTTACCATGAGGGTTAACAAATTTATCCAAAGTTCATGGCAATTAAAGGATCTTTGTGAGAGAACTATTGCTCTTTAGGGCTATCCAGTGAAATTCAAGGTCATGAGACATGAGTGACACACGCACTCACTCACCCCCCCCCCCCAAAAAAAAAAATAAAATACAGATTGAAATCCTTATGACCCAAGGAAGTTCACCCAATTCGGAACATTACGCACATGACTTATCAATCATATGATAGAATAGTATTCCTCACATCAAGTTAACGAGATCGAGTTTCTTGACGTGAGACAAGTACTAATCAAATTAACCAGGGTTGAATCCTACAGTGTGACATGTATTTAAAAAAAACTAAAAACACTTAGACACCTACCTTATTGCTCAAATGGCATATTAGGTGGTGTTTAGTATCGTTCCAAATCATAAACTGATTATAAAAATGGATAACTCATGAATAGGATTCTCCCTTTCATGCTCGATTTTTATTTATTTATCAAGCCTAGGAGAAATCATTTCATTCTATAAGGAGGATCAATTTTTTTGTTTCTTAAAAACTGTTCCGATTACGAAAGAAACGCGTCATAGAAAATGTGTTCCCAGAAATGAAACAAGAAATCATTCCGCGGGAATGATATCAAACACCCCCTTAGTATCCTTACATAAGGAGACCATAGATCAAGTTCCTTGAAATGAGTGCGATACTAGGGGGCCTAGGGTCAGAGAGCTAGGGGCAGGAGCCCCCCCTAAACTTTAAATAAAAAATTATACTATGTTATTTAATTATTTAACAAAGTATATCCATGCGACATGGGACAGCTGTCATTGAACTTTTAAAAAAGTCTTTTTATGCTATGTTATTTAATTATTTACCATATCCATAGAGCAAGGGTCAATTAGCGAGTTGCCCCTAAACAAAGAAACAATACATTTAAGATATATATCAAAAGTATGGATGAGATAAAATAGGAAGATCAGTATACAAACGAAAATTGGGAATTACTTAGAACAAAAGTCGAAGGGAAAATTGTGTAATTTCAAAAATAAGAGGAGAGGTTTCTATAATTTCACCAGGCAAGTCAATGAAACTTTTCATTTGTTCATACAATGTGTATATGCTCCTCGAGAGTCCTCCTAGCATTCTTCAAAGTAAATGAGACTTACAAACAACATAACAATTCATTGTATCTTTGTTCCACTAAAATAAAGTTGAGAAATACTAGCCTAGTCGCAATCTCTTCCAAAGACCCAAGGTAGCGGCAACAAGTGTCAAACCATCTATCTGTAATAGGGTAGTAACACTACATGTTAAATCCACTCCACGTCTTTGGAAAATTTTTGGCTTTGTGCGTCTGAACTAGCACTCCTCCATAGATTTAAGATAATAGTGGAAAGGAACAATAATAAAAAGAAAATCTAACTATAACTTCTTTTTTAATCATGCAATAACACTTGGACCTTTGGCGCACGAGTCCGTCTATGAGTTCTCCCATTATACTTCAAAATATATTTTTTTATTCTAATCATTTACACCTATCAGGATTTGATTTGGCATGTTTTTTATTTTATAATGTCACATCACATTTGCTCAAATCCTTAGCAGTGTAAAAGCTGAAATAAATAGTTAAGAATTGGGAGTACACTTTGGGAGTATCCTTAATCTAATTCTTGGCACATATGGTGACTTGTGCTCTCTGTGCCAAGAACCTTTATGGGATCTCCTTTCATTTCTATTTTGTTTATTTTATTCAGATACATCTAATAATGATTAGTCAAAGCTTTGCAACTTTTTTTTTATATATATGACCATGGAGCAGTTGGTTATTTGACCTTAAACATTATTATTATATTAGGAGCAATAAGTCCCCTCTTGGTCTTACAAAGGCACATTTAAACTATGGTTAACAAGTTCTATTATATTAGGAGCAATAGTCTCTTCCTTGGTCTTACAAATACCCTTTGAACTATAGTTAACATGTTTTAATATTTCATGTGTTCTTCAACCCTTAAGGGTTAATGAATCTCAACCATAGTTAAATTAAACAAAAAAATAGACACGTGGCACAAAAGGGAACAAGACAATAAATGCCTTCCTTGGGGTGAGGGGAAATTAAATGTGTTATCTTTATTTTACAGATGCAGTCTAACAAAAAACGTCTGGGTGGTGTAGTCGGTTATCACGCTAGTCTCACACACTAGAGGTCCCCGGTTCGAACCCGGGCTCAGACATTTAATCATAAATCTGTTTTTCCTTCTTTCAGCTATAAAGGGGCTGCTAAAGTCGTCATGACGCATCTCAGAGTCAATGAACAAAGAACGCTGTTCTCTGAATTTTTTTTGAGACCATTACATTGAAATCGACCGAAATCCTTTTCGTATTTCATTTTCAGTTTCTAGGGTTTCGTGTCTATACATTTCTTCGGCTGGGCGAATCCTGTATTGAGTTTTGCGGAGAGAGACAGAGAGATGGATTGGGGAAACGTAACAGCAGAAGATCTGATGAACGCTCTCCGTGAAGTCGAATGGTCATCACCTCCTCGTCCTCTCACCGAGTTCTTCTCCAGATTCACCTTCCCTAGATCGTATTCCAAATGGAACAGCCGCCTCAAATGCAATCTCTACTAGTACGATCGATCGCTTTCCCCTCTTTGTTTCTGGTTTTCTAATCCAGAAATTCTATTTCTATCGTTCTACTTCTTGTTTTCATTGTTCGATCAATTTGAACTTTTTTACAAAATCTGCATCTAATCGTGTTAGTTTTTCTGAATTTCGCAAATTTACATTTTGTAATTGGATTGGTCATGTTTCCGATCAATTTGTTTTTCTAAACTCTCAATTCACCTTTTTAATATGCTGTATTTGAAACTTTACGTGTTTTTTCAGCTACCGAACGAACTACTTCATCATGATAATCTTCATTCTCGGTAAGCGAACAGAGCAACTGTAATTTCTCCTTTCAAACTATTATTTTTGTGGTGGTGCTGGTGGTTAAGGTAGTTAGATTGATGGAAATACTTACTGATATTTTGGAATTTGGATATCTCTTTAATTTTATTTATTTTGAATTTTGAACTGCAGGTATGGGATTTCTTAGGAGGCCACTTGCTATTGTTGCTGCTGTTTTAGCAGCTTTAAGCATTGCTTTCCTGAATGATAGGTATGTTGCATTACTTCTGTATATCTGATTTCTTATTTGTTTTTGTCTGAGGTGTATTAGATCTTGGTTTAGTTTGTGTGTCTGGTTGAACTATCTGCTTAGACTGGATTCGAGTTTAACTATACTTAATATTTTTAATAATTATAAAATTCTTAAAGAAAAACATTATTGACTGAAGAAAAAAAATCCTTCCACGTGATGATATAACCTGTAAGCATTATCGACTTAACAAACTGCAATCTGTAAGTAATGGGTGCAAAATTTTAACATTTGTTGGGAGGGGTGGAGCCAGGATTCTCTTGAGGGGGGGCTAACAATGGGGATTTGGGGGCGTAACCTCCCAAAAAAAAATTTTGAGGCCAAAGTTCGTTGGGCACTCCGTCGGTTTGTGTCCATTTGTAAGGAAAATATTTTTTCTCAGAAGTTTAGGGGGGCTAGAGCCCTGTTGTTCCCCCCAGCTCCACCCATCTCCCATGTTACGCCGCTATAAGCACCATAGGATTTTATTTTTTTTCCAAAATTTCAGGGGGGGGTTCAGCCCCCCTGGGCCCCATGTGGCTCCGCCCCTGTTTGTTGGAGAAAACATTTATTTCATAGAGTAGACTAAACTTATTATCAGTTTTTTTATGTAAGAAGTAAAATCAATATTTCTGAATGATAATAATGTTTGGGAAATAATTCAAGTTACATCAAAATTATTATTTGGCAGTTGATTCTTTAATTGCAAAATACATTGGTTTTAAAAACTTCAATGTGTTCATTACTTTGGGACTGTTTAACTTTGACAAGGATATTGTGCAGTGTTACCCAAACACTTCAGTTTCTCCCAAGTTTTGTCTTGCCGTCACCTTGGCACGACACGACACTCCATGGCACAGCATGACACTCCTTAGTACGTGCATATATCGTGTCATGGTGATATCAGCATTATGGTTCGGCACGTGGTGCTTCAAGTATGCCATGTAATTTAAAAAATACAATATATATATATATATATATATGGGATTGCTAGAAACTTTTGTCAAATTGTGTAGCTTTTTTGAGAAATATAGGAAAGCAATGGCACCAACGACAATTAATAGGTATGTTTCTTTCTCTTTTGTTGCTCCTTTCTATTCTTTATATTAGTAAATTTTTATAAATTTGTTTTATAATTTGGGTATATACTTTTTTTAAAAAATACTGGGGATAGGTGGCCTCTCTCTTCTCTCTCTCTCTCTCTCTCTATTCTTATTATTTTTTTAAAAAAAAATTGAGTTCTAATATATATATATGTGTGTGTGTGTGTGTGTGTAAATAATCATTTAAAAAAATCTGTACATTTGTGCCGCCTTATTGGGATTTTAGAGCTTGCCATGTTGATCACCGCTAGACACCTGGACACTTGGCACTTGTACCACGTGCCTACGTTAAATTTGGATTCGTCCAGTTGAGGGCATCTTGGTTTGCATGACATGTGAGTATGATATGGTGTCTGTGGCATTGCCAAATTTTTGAGGAATGGAATGTCTTTTACATACAGTTTAGTGCACCTACCAAATGCATGAGATGCACATGTGGATTTCTGTTATACATTTTGTGTCTAATTTTTGGAGATGCTTTTTCTAAGAGCTTCAGATTTATTTTTCTAAATTCCTGGTGTAATTTTTCAGCAGTTTCTCCTATTTCTGAAATAATTGTTAATTTTTTCCATAAAAGTCATCTAGTGTAGTCAAAATGTCACATAGGCAACCGTTGTCTCACCTAGCCAAGACCCCTATTGCCTAATCAAGGTCTAGGCGCACGCATCAAATTTTTATAATTTTGGCAGAAAAAGTAAAAAAAAATTGCTTAGGCATCGACTAGAGAACCCTCAATCTCATAGCCATTGCTAGGTCGCATTGACTACATTGAGGTCATCTTGAAGCCCTTCTACTTAAATTCTGTAAATATGGGTTACATTTTAATCTAATTTTTTGTCTGTGTATTTAAAGTTTAAACACCATGTTTATACACACACACACACATAGTTATGCGTCTTTAATCAAATTTGGGTTAGTTGTAGAAAAGAAAATGGAAAGCCAAGAAGATTCACAATAGGACATTGTCTCCTTAATTAAGAGAAAGTACTGAGAATTTTTTGTAGTCTAGCGAGTGTGAAGGCCATAATGCTAAGATCAAAACAAAATAATTTTTTTTTTTAGGTCCTTGAAAAACAGGGATTTTATTAAGAAAAAGAAAATGAAGACGTAATTTCTTAGTTAAATCTCCTATTAATTTACTTGTTTCTTATTCCTTAAAAAAGAGGGAAACCCATGATTAATCCTTTTGACACTCGTTTCATTTATTTGTAAGAAGTAATTCATGATTTGTGTCTTTAAGCCATATTATTAATGATGCTGGCAATAAAAGCATGAAGCTATGTTCTGTTTCTTTCTGTTACATGCAACCTGGAATTCATTCGTTCATGTTGAAAAGAGATGATATTTTGAGAAGAGTTGGTGTTTAATTTTCTTGGGAGTAATCAGTAGGCTCTTCTTCTCTATTCATTGGTGCTGATGATTAGTGTTACAGCTTTGCAGCTACTTTCAATGAGAAGTTAACAAGAACTGTGTGGCAGTTCTCTCCTCATTTAGCCGCAAAGATGAGGCCTCCTTTAATGTAAGTCGATTGACCTCCTTATTGTGTTTGTGGAGTTGATAGTACTGCCACTTACATCACAGACTAATTATTTGCAGGCCTGTTATTCGTGGGCGTCCATCGGCCAAAAGAGCGATTCATATATGTGGAAGGCCTCGTTGGATGTTTGTCTTGATATTCTCAGCTGGTATTTTGAACTTCTAAATGCTCTTTTTCTAATTTTTTTTAATTGTTGAAATTCATCCCGAGGTATGATATATTATAACAGGACAGAATGGTATTGAACAATGTTGACTAACCATTTTTTAATTTCTTTCTCTAGCTAGTTTTGCCTTATGGTTCACTTCTAGTGGTCTCCTTACTGTCCTATGGGCATGTGTCATCGGCCTTCTCGGTATGCTGCACACCCTCCTTATTTTATATTTTTCTTTGGCAATTCTTTTCCTTACAATTGTCATTTTTTCTCAGCTAATCTGGTCTATTTGCAGCCACTATCCTTCATGCAAGCTTTAGAACTCCCAACTTGAAAGCACGCCTGAACACATTTCGTGAGGAATTTCGTGCAGTTTGGCGCAATTACAGTGAAATGTAATCAAGTATGGAGTTTATAGGATGTGAGTAAACTCTAGCCTGTATCCCTATTCTTAGTTTCAGATTCAAAAAAAAAAAAACTTATTCCTAGTTTGGGTCTTAGTAACCTTCTCCCAATGTATATGACAAGCTTTCTCATTTTATTTATTGACTATTTGGCAACCGTACAAAGTACTGTGTCTCTCCTTTTATTTTGTTTTGGGAGTGTTATTTATTTCCTGCTTACTTTCTAGTTTGTTGTGGATGCACCATCTGTCTTGTGTTCCAGATCTGCTCTAGCAAGTAACATCAGAGATAGTCTCCCCATCAACTTTGTTATTGAGGAATAAATTATGTGTAACCGAACTAAGCTAGGTCTGACGTCTGTGTGTGTTTAGATTACCTCTTTAACCAAAAAAACCAAAAAATAAATTATGCTTAGTGGCTGGGTGTTACTCTCCCACTTATAGTCCCACCTCGGTTGGGTACTAGCCTTCGCAAGGGTGTATAAGGGACCACAAACCCTCCTTAAGTCAGGCCCTTTTGGGCCTCTTTGGAGATACATGGCAAAATAAATAGCCTAATCAGGCATTTTTCAATCATTCGTTTAGACCAACATTAAACCCTTAGGGTTCACTAGATCCTACCTAAGCTATAGCATTTTTTTTGAAAAAAAAGCAGCCTTCAATTGGTTGGTCTAGAAGCCTGATCGGGCTAATTTTTCTTGCCATATGTCTCCCTAGTGACCCACATTGACATCCAATGGTCAAATAAAAACAAAATGCCACGTGTTGAATTTTTAGGGGGGCGCTCACTAGAGGTTCTAGTTACCACTGCCCACTAGAACATTAGGGTATTTCTAGATTTTGCAATCCCGCTCTCTGATATGGGCACTTGAACTTGTACATTTTGGTCACAAAGTTCTTACTTATCCACATGGCGCATAGTCGCAGACTCTTATTTTTAGGTAGAAACCGGAGTAGACCTTTTTTCTTTAGAAACACAGTGCAGACTTCACTTCACTTCGTTCATAATGAGCATAGGTTTTCAATATATGAGCCCTGTCAAAGTGTTTATGTGGTTTTTCTTGCCTTCCATCATCGCAGCCTGATTTCCCCCTCGCTTGCGTTTTTTATAAATTCTTGTGATATATCTGTTGCACATTGGAAATTTATATACGGTTTTCCATTGGTCCTAATTAGTGGACCTAATTAGTGGACGAGAAATCTTGCTATAAATATATGCTATCTGCTGCTGGAGGATGATGTAGAAATTGAGGATGTGTACACATTCATCTTTATCTTGTTATTCATGGATTAAAAAACTACATCAAGAACTGAATGGGATGACAGGCAATGACCAATTGTGAGTTGGATTTTATTTTCTTTGATTGATCTATTTTCATGGTAGATTTCTTGCATGGGGTTTTCCTGTACCATAATTTGTTTCATGTCCAATAGCTTTACTTTTTATGTTTTTTTTCTTGTCTATGATAAAGACCAGCATTCTTTTGCTTCAAGTGAAAATGGACTTATTGCTGCTTTCACTGATCCTCAATTAAAATTAAACTAAAAAAGGAAAAGCATCAGGAACAACTACATAATCCATTATGCCAGCTGCAATGCATTTGGAGTTTTTACTACCACCATCTCTACTGTCAGTCATGCATTGGTTTTTCTCCTTGCTGATCAATATGTATATATTTGTTTCAGCAGGAGGCTGCATTAGCCTGTTATTGGATTTAATCTCTTCTAAGTTGTTTCTTTTGTACTCCACATTATTGTCTTCTACCTTTTACCATTCTGGACATGTACTCTGCTATCATACTAGGGTTTTTGAATACCAGACTTATAATCGTAATACTGGCATTTATTCTTGGCGGCCTGACTAGATGGTCATTAACTATCTCACGGATCCTTTTTTTTCTTGGTTGATAACGTGATCTGATTATTGTATCTCCATGAAAACTGTCCAGTCTTTTGTTCTTCAGGTGATTACAAATTAACCGATCTAGTCATTTTCTTCTCTTTACCTACTTGGTAGGTGCAGATGATGTATGGCTGTGCTGATTTTTAGACATGCTAGATCATCACATTATTGGGAAAAAAATTGGCCTTCCAAAGTCTAGAAATTGTGGAGCTTTGTTTGTCATTGTGAACTTCTCTGGATTATGGTTTCATCAAATATCTATGCCTCTGTTATCCTCCTATTGGTCGTGAAGCTGATGGATTCTGTTCTTTCTTACTTTGAGCTTTGTTCCTATTGATGTTTATTTGTAAACAAAACAAAAAAAAACCTGCTATGGCGGAGCCCCCGCGAAGGTGAAGGCTACATCTGTACAGAGCAGCAAGTTGTGAATCATTTGAAGATTTATTCTCTGTAAAATAAACTATTTCCATTTATCACCAACTTTAAGAAGAAAAAGTTGAGGTTTGATATGGCCTAAGCTGAAACATTCTTAGAATTCTTGGGCCTGCCAAGATGACATACTTTTTGTTACCAAAGACTGTCCATCCATTGTTTAGCCTCTGTAGATGTGATAATCCTAGTTTGTTTGATGATTTAGTTTGGATGTTACTATGAAAGCGGTGGTTGCTAATAGGATATATATATATATATATATATATATATAAGTGGCTCTGATTTGAATGGCCCAGCATTTTGGGGACTTGCTTTTACCAAGTCCCTGGATCGAGATTGGGTGTTGCAGCTCTCATCCTTGGCATTTCTGAAAAATTAATCAAGGCAGAGGGGTACAATAATGAGTCGGTAAAATCTGGAAGACGATTAAAGAGTTGGCACCAACAGTTGTGGCAAAAGCAGAGGCAGCGACAGCTGAGTTGCTATTGTATTATGGTGGGCGCAATTGCTTATTCCATTGGTACAGGCGGCGGTTGCTGACACTGCTAACATGTTAGAGGTGGTGGTTGCTTCCACTGTCGCCATGGGGGAGGCGGTTTTATTTTCTTTCCAGACTTTGCAATGGCGGGCCTTTGCTGGAAAGGGCCATGGAGCAAACCCCCCCTCCCTCTCTGGGGCTCTGAAATATACGACCATTTACTATATATTTATATAAGTACGAAAAGACTAAAATATCTTTAATGATATGTATTTTCACATAAAGTTAAAACGTATTAATTCTTTTTTTTTAATCATAAATAAAGAATATTAATTTATCATAACATATGTTGTATTTTTTTGTTTTTAAAAATTTATTGAAGTATTTTTCTTAGCAGAATATGCAAGTAATTGAACAATACAAATAACATTCGAATTTGAATATTTTAATTGCAGTCATACTCTATTTTGCTATTTTAGATATCGATTTTTTGGTGTGATAGGTCAGGTTTAGCCTCATGTGGACTGAGTGTGTGTGTTGGCCTATGTGTTTAACCATTCTACCAAAAAACAGATATCGAAACATGATAGTCCACTGTCTGCTTTGAATTTGTTCCATTTACAGCTCCTGCTCTCCCTCTCCCTCTCCCTCTCCCTCTCCACGCCCCCCTCCTTGCATGCACGTCTCCCGAAGGCCAGGGGCGGAGCCAGGGGACACGCCCCCTGAACTTATGGAAAAACACACAATTAAAAAAAAAAGAGGGAATAGCATAGGCTTGGGGCGGTGCCCCTTTGGATTTTTTTAAAAAAAGGCATTGGGTTGTGGTAGCTGCACCTTGAACTTTTGGGAAAAAAATATATATTTTATACTCTATTGTTTAATTATTTAGCAGGACATAGTTTTGGGGTAAGGGGGCTGTATGTTCCTTGAATTTCTTAAAAAATGATACTATATTATTTAATAGGATATAGTTATTGAACATGGACAAGGGGCTTGGACTTTGAAAACAAAATATAATTTTTATAATTTGTTATTTAATTATTTATGAGGGTATAACTGTAGGGCAAAAAGATAATAAACAAGGAGAAATAAAACTCATAAAATGTAGGGCAAAAAGATAATAAACAAGGAGAAGTAATACTCATAGAATATATGGTATGGACAAAATGACTCACAAATTTAGTGGCCAACTTTGTTGGGGGGAGCTACGCTCCCAAACCCCTCATCCCCTATACCCAAAATATTTCGTACGGACCTAATCGTTCTCCACAAAGTCATTAACAATTATTAACTGTCACTAACTATTGTATCCCCCCACCAAACCTACAACATAAATATGTCATGGCCCTCCCAAAGGAATTATTAAAAATTCTTTAAATCTTGTCAATGGGAGATAGAAAGAACTGCTTCAAAAATGAGTATACTTGATGAGAACAAATTTGTTGAGTTCTAACCGCCAGGAAAGGAGAGACATTTTCCTTTCCAAGAATGTACTAATGAACTCAAGCGCCTCTCATCCTTCATCATGAATTTTTCTCAATCGATAAGCCAGGTGCGAGGTTCGGGCAAGAAAGGTAGGGGCAGGTTGTTTCCCAAATGATGTATAACCGCTTTCAATCGTGGAACATCCGTGGCTTGGGCACAGGTAGTAAGAGGAGGGCAGTAAAGGAATTGGTCCGGTCACATAAACCATCCATCCTATGCCTTCAAGAAACTAAAATGACCTCAATCTCATTCACAGTAGTCAAGGAGGTTTGGGGAGTTAGGCCGCACTCTTGGAAGGAACTTCCAGCATACAGGGCAGCTGGAGGGATTCTTATGGTTTGGGATTCCAATGTCCTAGCCGTTATAGAGTTCGAGGAGGGGGAATTCTCACTCTCTATCCGTTGTAAAGCCCAATCGGATGGATTCGAATGGGTTTTCTCCAGTATCTATGGGCCAACAGTTACCTCTGATCATCCCCGTCTATGGTTAGAACTTGACAACATGGCTTCTCGTTGGGATCTCCCATGGTGCCTAGGGGGAGATTTCAATTGTGTTCGATCACCCCAGGAAAGATCCAACGGGGGTACTTTCTCCAGGCAGATGCGGGCTTTTGAGTCCTTCATATCAAGGAATGCCATTCTTGAGTGCCCGTTGTTAGGGGGGCGGTTCACCTGGTCAAATTTCCAAGCCAATCCCATTTGCTCTAAGTTGGACAGATTCCTCTACTGCACTCGTTGGGAAGACAAGTACTCGGATGCTCGGTCCTTTCCCCTTCCCCGATCCACTTCGGATCATGTGCCCATCATGCTTGATCCATCAAAGATTTAGGGAGGGCCCCCGCCCATTCAAATTTGAACTAATGTGGTTGGACCACCCTGACTTTCTAAGTCTCGTGGAGGAATCTTGGTCGAGTAACTCATTTTGGGGCCCTGCTATTACCAGATTCAGTCTAAAGTTGAAAGCCCTGTAGGTTCGACTTAAGGGATGGAACAAAGAAGTATTTGGTATGATTCCGATTAGGAAAAAGAGATTGCTTGATGAGATCAAGCACCTAGATTTGAGAGAAGAAGGAGTCCCTCTCTCCGATCCGGAGAGGTAGGCTAGAGAAGCATTCAAGTCCGAGTACCACCAGCTTCTCGAGTCTGAAGAAGTGTTCTGGAAACAAAAGGCTAGAGCGCAATGGCTTAAAGAAAGGGATCAGAACACCCGCCTTTTTCACCAGGTGGCAAACTCAAGGAGAAAAGGAAATTGAATATCTTGCTTTCGCATAGGTAACTCCCTAGTGGTGTCAGAGAGAGAAATAGACTTAGAAACAGTGAAATTTTTCGAGGACAGATTTTCGGAGTCCAGGCGCTTCAGACCAACAGTGAATGAGTTGGATTTCTCAATGCTTTCAGATGCCCAGAGAAACAAAATGGAGCGTCCTTTCTCTGAGGAGGAGATCTCCTATGTGGTCCGAGGAATGGATGGGGATAAAGCATCGGGCCCCGATGGTTTCTACATAGTTCTTCAAAAAATGCTGGCACATTGTTGGGCAGGATGTGCTAGAGGTGTTCCAGGAGGTGTATTCCTCTAATTCGTTTGACCCAGTCTTAAATAACACATTCATAGTCCTCCTCCCTAAAGTGGGAGGGCCCAACAACTGGAGGATTTCCATCCAATCAGCTTGGTGGGCAGCTTGTACAAAATCTTAGTCAAAGTCTTAGAAATCCGCCTGAAAGTGGTCATGCATTCGATCACCTCGCAGTTCCAGTGCGCTTTTGTGGGTGGGAGACAAATTTTAGATGGACCCTGATAGCCAATGAATGCCTTGAGGATCGTCTTCGTAAGAAAATCTCAGGAATTATGTGCAAGATTAGCATGGAAAAGGCATACAACCCCCTCAGTTGGGATTTCCAGGAGTATATGCTTGGTTGGATGGGTTTTGGACTCAAATGGAGGGCCTAGATGAGGGCATGTATCAGGACTGTATGGACGTCAATGCTTATTAATGAGTCTCCACATGACTTCTTAGGAGCTAGCGCGGTCTTAGGCAAGGAGACCCACTTTCGCCCCTTTTGTTCATCATTGTCTCGGAAGCATTGAACAGAATGATACAAAAGGCCTTGCCCTTAGTGTAAGAAGACTTCTCTATTAGGCGTAGTAGACTTAATATATCTCATCTCCAGTTCGCAGACGATACCCTCATCTTCTGTGAACCATCTTATTCAAAAATGGCTCTTGTGCGATGTCTATTCCGTTGTTTCGAAATAATGTCGAGATTATGTATAAACCTTGGGAAGAGTGTGATGTATTGGGTGGGGGACGTGCTTAACCTAGAGGAGCTGGCTGCTTGTCTTGGGTGTCAAAGGGGGAATTTCCCGACGATCTATCTCGGACTACCTTTGGGCGCCTCATTTAAAGCCAAGGCGGTCTGGGATCTGATTATAGAAAGATTCACTAAACGCCTTCAAGGTTGGAAGGCTCGTTTTCTATCCAAAGGGGGAATGTTAACTTTGCTAAAGAGCACATTGAGCAATTTACCGACATATTTCCTGTCCTTACTTATCATCCCAACCTCGATTGTCTCCACATTAGAAAGTATCAGGTGAGAATTTCTATGGAATGAAAAGATTGACACTCGCAAGTACCATCTGGTGGATTGGAAAACCATAACCCTCCCTAAGAGTGGGGGAGGCTTAAACATCCCTCCATCGATCCAGGTAAACAAGGCTTTGCTGGGAAAGTGGCTCTGGAGATTCGGGAAGGAGGAGGGGAGTTTGTGGAGGGAGGTAATCCTAGCCAGACATGGGTTGGTCAATAGGTGGCACCCAAAGGCTAGTCCGAGTCCCCTAGGAGTCGGGGTTTGGAAGCCTATAATGCAAGGGTGAGATTTCTCTCACACACACCTTATAGTGGGAGTTGGGGATCAGGTGAGTTTTTCGAATGATCGTTGGTGTAGAGTAACATTGCTTAGGCAATCATTCGGGAATTTGTTTCTGCTTGCGTCTAACAAACAGGCATCCATAGCAAAATATCTGGATTGGCATAGCGGGGCTCCGGTGTAGGCACCTAAACTTAGACTCAATCTCTTCGATTGGGAAATCCCGGATTTTCTAGGCTTGTTAGCTCGGGTGTCGGAGGTCACCCCATCTGCCTCCACTAGGGATAGCTGTGTGTGGTCCTTAGACAACAAGGGGAGGTTCTTTGTGGGATCCTTTTTGCGAGTCATGCGTCCTAATCCTTTGCTACCGTTCCCTCATCAGGCCGTATGGTTCTCAAAAATTTCATCAAATGTATCTTTTTTCTTATGGGTGACGGTATTGGATAAAATTTTGACGAATGATCATCTCATGCATAGAGGTTGGCAGCCAGCGAATAGATGTTTTATGTGCCTACTAGCAGAGGAATTAATGGATCACCCATTGCTTCATTGCCCGGTGGTAAGAGAGGTTTGGTCCTATTTCCTTATACACCTAGACATCCCTTGAATCTTTCCTGGCTCATTTCGGAACTTCTTATCTTGCTGGTTATTAGGGGTGTTCCCGTCGCCAGCAGGGGATGTGTGGCCTCTCCTCCTGGGGGCAGTTGTTTGGTCCCTTTTGAAGGAGGGGAATAAGTGAGTATTTGAGAACTCCACTAAGGAGATTTCCCGCATCCAATCTAGGGTGCGCCATTTAGTCTCAGCCTGGGGATCCATTAGGGGGTGTTTCGGGAGGATCTATGGGGGAATACATTTTCACTTTGATTGTCCGGATCCCAATTTTGTTCGTATTTTTTGCTGGTTTGTATTTTCTTCTTTCCTTTTCCTAAGTTCACTATTGATGATCCTAGGGATGTAGCCCTCTTTGCCCTCTCTTTTATATATAGAATACTGCTCTACCAATCAAAAAAATGTACTCACAAACGACAATCTGAGTTTACCTTACCTTATTAGAGAAAGAAAAAGAAGGGAAGTCAAGTTCAATAAAATTGTGGCTCCGCTCCTACTAAAGGCATTTATATGATTTCTAGGATGGAAAATAATCACTTCCCCACCCGTGGAGCAAAAGGCATCTCATCCACGAACCCTTTTTCTTGTGCATGTCCTCTTTCTAACTCCCTTTAAATGTGATTAAAATTCATTAATCTTTAGGGTTAAAACAATTAACCTTAGATTTTAGAAAAAAATTAACTACAATGGTTAAAACTTGTTAATCATAATTCAAGGACAATTAAAAGGGCTTTGTGAGAGCAAAGAGCAATAATCGGTTCCTCGAGGAAAGTATTATTGCTCTTGTGGAATGCCCTTTGTGGCCGTGGGGAAGGGATGAGAGAGGATTTGCTCCCGCCCTATTTGGTGCAATGCCGATTTGTGTACCATTTATTTTTAGGAAACAGTTAACGCACCGTGGTTCTCATTTGCAATGGAATGGCTGGGCCTCATTGGTCCATGCCCCAATTTTAAATACTCACCTATTGTGGTTAATATTCACTCACCCCTAGGGTTAAGCAATTAAACCATGATTTTTTTAATTAAAAAAACCAAAATTTTAGTTTTGAATTTAGTTAAGCTTAACCAGGATTAAAAGAGTGTTAAAAGGAACACGAGGACACGGGGTAAGATATGAAACGGACCCATGGGTCCGCTTATCACTGCTCATTTTGGTTTGGGTGTATCATAATTCATAAGGTGTCAAATCCTCTATGCTGATAACCGGATTTGGCAAATCCGGTTATCACCCCTAGAGGTCACCATGTGTCTCCTTAGACACCCCTTAACGGTGGGTAAGGTTCACCCACCCATTTTTGGTTTTTTTTTTTAAATATTAATTCTTTTTTTAAAATTAAAAACTGTTTTTAATATTAAAAAAACTCTAAAAACAGTTTTTTTTTTTAATTTTAAAAAAAGAATTAATATTAAAATAAAAAAACACCAAAAATGGGTGGGTGAACCCTAGGGGTGGGTGAACCTTACCCACGGTTAATGGATGTGAAAGGGGCCACGTGGTGACCTCTAGGGGTGATAACCGGTTTGGTTCATTGGCTTGAGTCGTCGGTATGTTACGATTCCCTTCGGACTAAGTCCACCACGTGCATCCGCTCCAAAAAGGAGGGTGTGGTTGGGACAAGGCTTTAGTTTTATGGAAAAGTGGAGGTAAAAAGGTCCGGGTCCTCTTAAGCATATGCTTAAGAGTCAAGACAATCAATTAAGCAATTCACATTTGTTTAGTTTTTTTCTAAAATTGTAGTTAAATACTTAAACTAGTATTAATTTTAAGAGTTTGTTCTAACCCCGTTTAGAGCTACTGGATACTTCACCTGGTGCAATAGTCTGCATGCTCATGAGGTTTTCTTAAGCATATATGCTTGAGGAATGGGATTTAAAAATAAAAAAAAATCTATTCTTTTCAAGATTAAGTTACCAATGACAATTCCAGGGGCATTTTTCTTTTCGTAATTTGATTTATTGCATGCAATAGTTTTTTTTTTTTTTTTTATGATTACTTGACCTCCTAAAGTTGGTTCCTCTTTTTCCTTTTTTTTTCTTCTTAGTGCTGGCAAAGGAGCCAAATCATCTCCGGTGATAACCGGATTTGGCAAATCCGGTTATCACCCCTAGAGGTTGCCACGTGTCTCCTTTGACACCCCTTGACCGTAGGTAAGGTTCACCCACTCATTTTTGGTTTTTTTTTTAAAGATATTAATTCTTTTTTTTAAATTAAAAAACTGTTTTTAATATTAAAAAAACTCTAAAAACAGTTTTTTAATTTTAAAAAAAGAATTAATATTTTTTAAAAAAAATCAAAAATGGATGGGTGAACCTTACCCACGGTCAAGGGGTGTCAAAAGAGACACGTGGTGACCTCTAGGGGTGATAACCGGAAATCATACCATGACCCAAGTATCTCACTTTACTTTCGGCCATTAAAAAAAGGTAATTTCATTGATAATATCACCGACACGTACTCTCATATCCAGTGGTTGGCATTGAGGTGATAGCTATACAATCTTCCGGGCAATTATATAAGTGTTTCTTTTTTTCTTTTTCTAAAGTAGGCCAAGGAAAATGGAAAATACTGGCAGGGATCCTGGCCAAACACCCCCACCCACTAAGTGACTTTTACTTTTTTTATGAAAAAAGATGGACTTTAGCCCTAGAACCACTTGAGGATCCAAGATCAAATGGCACATCTGTGATTGTTCCCCGACAGAGTTTGCAATCAATACAAGATGGAGCATGCATTGTGGTTGGAAATGAAATTTTAATTTTATTTATTTATTTTTTTAAGTGTGATTTTTGAAAGGGAAAAATCCCGTACACGCCACACGTCTATAGCTGCTTAGTTGGTAGAGAAATGTTAGCAAAACTCCACCTGTGAATGAGTCTGAAAGGGCAGGTGTGCACCCTAAAATAAACTCCGATGATAAAGTCAGTATAAGGCACAAGCACATGAATATATGAACATAATAGTATAAAGATACTTATCGTGAGGTCACTGGGTATATGCACTTAAGGACGAGCTCTGGTGTTATGCTCTGGAGATTGTAGCTCAGGAGGCACAAAGAATATGGCTCAGACAACGTAGCTCTGACAACATAGTTTGGATAAGGCACATACAACGTAGCTCGGATAAGGCACAGACAACGTAACTCGGATAAGGCACAGACAACGTAGCTCTGAGAACGTAGCTCGGATAAGGCACAGACAACGTAGCTCTGACAACGTAGCTCGGATAAGGCACAGACAACGTATACGTTGTGCATCAGACAATGGGTATGTTGTGCATCTCACAACGGACAACGAACTCAGCACTATTCATAACAGATAACGCGACAACGGATTCGGTACTATTCACAGCAGACAACGCGACAACAGATTCGGCACTATTCACATCGTCAGACACAAGTTCAAGTGTGATTGTACTCAACAGCTAATCAATTGCAAGGCCGTGCAAGTGGCAGTGTGACCGTTCAGGGAGGGCATCTGGCGGACATGGCCTATTTGAGAGAATCTGGTGGCCATAATCGATTGTGAGACCATAAAGAACATCAAGTAGCCGGATAACACCAAAGGAAAATGAGAGAATCAAGTGAGTGGCCGCCTGCATAGCCCTTCGGGGTAGGGGTGTGAATAACTCAAGCTTTTCAGATCTCCTTCTTCTGCCCTTTATTTCCTCTCTTGCCTTCCGCACCATCCTTCTCTTCTTTCTGGTGATTCTTGCATTTGGAGTCATCATGACTTGTGTAGTCATGATGAGGTCACCTGTCAGACAACACTCAAGAGAGCCAGCACATAGCTCAAGTGGGCTTCTGTCGGCTAAATTGTTAGAATTTATTAGCATGAGAAATTCCTATTTTACCCATTCTTTTTACTCTTTTTTACGAATTTTATCCCTTACAATTTTGTTTTTGCCAAAAGAAAAAAAGAGTTTTTTTTTTTTTGTTTACTTAGTGCTACTAAGATATGGAAAGAGCTTGAAAGGAGCTGAGCACAAGTGGGGGAGATGGTGCTTTACTTGAATTGGGCAGAGGCCTTCGCCTCAGCTTGGGGTTTCATGTTGTTAGTAGGCCTGATGTGCTGTTGCCTCAGCACCAAACCTCGCCAACATGGCGGTATGAGCAGTGGTGGCGGTGGCGGCGGTTGCAGTTGCGATGGCGGAGTTTAGCATCAAAGAGGTCTTTTTACAACTAACTGTTTTTAATTTACGGAGTTAGATTTTGATGATGTTGATGGTTTACCTAATGGAATTGTCAATGTTCTTACTTTCTTATCGGGGGGAAATCAATATTTATTCCTTTTTCCAAATTTAAATAAAATCAATATCTCTCCTGATTCTTTATTTTCCTCTAGTAAAGATTTAGTTTTCATGTATGTTTTTTAAGAACAAGTTTAGATATGAGCTGTTTCAAAGCATTTGGATGAGCTCTTCCTATCCATTGTAATTATTGTAATTATAGGATACTAGCAGGCGGCACGTGCAATGCACGTGAGAGCGAGAGGAAGGAGTTAACGACACCCGATTGAACTTGCTAGTAGCACGTGCAATGCACGTGAGAGCGAGGGGAAGGAGTTAACCACAGTTAATAGGAGTTAAAAGGGACACGTGTTAACCAATGGGTGCTATTGAACTCTCCCCGAGTTCAATCGCGATTGACTGAGATTCTATTCTTTAAATAGATAGATGAGGATAGTTTGGGAATTAAAGTCAAACATTAAATTAAAAGTTTGTTTTATATAAAGGTAGTTTAGGAATTTCAATAAATTCAGGCTACGCCTGCCTCTCCCATTATAATAGTAAAGATTTCATGCTACAAAACTATCACTCTCCCCAACTCCCTTTTCTTTTTTGTGGGTACATAAATATTTACTGTTAGTTGTTAAAACTTATAAGCAGGGCGGAGCCACATGGGGCCCAGCTCCTGAAATTTTGAAAAATAAAATTCCGTACATTACTAAGTGTAGCATGAAAAAAAACTTCTAAAACAAAAAATATATTTCTTACAAACGGACACAAACAAATAGGATGGCCTACAAACTTCACCCTAAAAAAATTACCCCCTGCACGACAATCCTGGCGCAGGATCACTTATATTTCTTCCTTAAATTCCTCCAAGAGTCAAAACTCAAAGTATCCGTAGTTGAGGATGCCAAGGCTGAATACTATAACAAAAGAGGTACCCTTGCTTTCCTACGTAAAAAAACGGAAAATCATTATACTGGTGCTTAATGCGTTGGTCAGGTCTCTACCCCATTGCAAGCGGCTTAATTTTTTTTAAAAAATAAAATAAAAAAGGGGAAAAGGCAAAAAGAATCTACAGAAATCCTCTTGCTTTCCAATATAATGGGAGACATGTATATCTATATTGCAACACAATCTGATAATGCTATCAGGGAAAATGGAGATCAAAAGGCGTGCCACCCTCTAACCATCTTTAAAGGAGGCTGAGGTATTTTAATTGAAGATCTTGGTTTACACTGTCGCAAGGTCCCCCATTACTGTTGGAATGTCTCCAAAATTTCTATGCTGAAATACGAATGCTTGTGTGGACCTAAAGAGGCCGTACTTCATAAAAATTACAAGGATGCCCGCTTTTAAAAAAATCTTTATGCAGTTCGGACCCATGGGTCCATATCATATCTTATCCCCAGGTCCTCGTGTCCCTTTTAACACCTTTTAACTCTTATTAAGCTTGGGTAATTTAAAACTAAGATTTTGATTTTTTTTTGGTTGAAGAACCATAGTTGGGTTGAGTGAATCTTAACCACAGCAAAAATTGGGGCATAGACCAATGAGGACCGGTCATTCCATTATAAAATGGGAACCCCGGGTACGATAACTATTTTCCAAAGTCTTTTTTTCCAAAAATCGGCAATCCACTTCATAGATTGACATGTGTCACTTTTAATACTTCTTAACTGTGGTTGAGATTCACTAACCCTTAGGGTTGAACCATGCAATCTTGGTTCTTAGAAAAAAAAAAAAATTAAAAAAAAAATTAATCACAAGAGTTAAAATATCTTAACCGGGGATAAATGGGCTTGTGAGTGAGGCCAGATAATTTGGTCCAGGCGAGGGCCCGAACAAATCCATTCTCTCTAAAATTATATGTTGCGATGGGGTGTCTAAAATTATATGTTGCGATGGGGTGTCGTTTAATCAGTTTAGTTTGACTCATAGTACTGTTCTCTCCCGCCTTTTGTGGGGGAAGCAAATTGTCACTGTTCTTCCTGATTCTTTCTTGTGGTCATGAGTGTGAGTGTTGGAAGGTATCAAATAGTTTGTCTAGCTGCAGCTGTAAACTTTGGTACAAGAGATTTTGGCTTTCCAACACAGACAATTTACTTCCCTTTTGTACAGGCATCTACAAAGATTCTTTATAAAATCCAGAGTGTTGTATCCACTTTTGCATGACATTTTCGAATAACACCAAATGATATTTCCATCTCATAACATTGTGTTCTAAAAAAAAACAAATATGAGAGGTGATTACGTGGTAAACTGTCCTTGATTTTACAAAAAAATCCTTGCCAAGACTTCTACAAAAGATCCTAACTCAAATTTACTCTGGGAGTCGGTCTAGGGGTACTCTCATGTATACTCTTGATTCTTAGCCCTTAATTTATATAATTAAGGGTCAAGATTAAAATAAAATGTGTGACTTAACTTTTTTTTTTCCAAATGTGTCACATCAACATTAATACCTGTAGTGGTTAGCTATAGATTGTTAGGATTCAAGAGTATATTTTAGAGTACCACTAACTCTTTACACTATTCCTCACGGCAAATTTTTTTTTGAGATTTTTAATGATGGGCATTCAGTTTGTGAGAATAGAGAAGATAAATCCTTGTACTTTTTGCTTTTAATTAAGAAAGAAGAAGAATGTGCCCCTCGATTCAAGTCACATTGGATGAGCCAAGTACAAATCTTCAATTTTTCAATATTTGTTTAATTGATTTGATTTATTTTTATTTCAAAAATTATGATGGGACTGATTTTATCTTTATTCTTTTTTGGTTTTTGTTTTAGACCTCCATGACATGGTTTCGTGGATTGGACAGTCGAAGTTGATAAGAAGTTAAGAACAAACACTATTAGTGAAATAGAGGCCAAGGTCTTACTATTATAAACTACGATAACATTTCTGGGTATTCACTTTTGATTCCTAGAGTTCACAGACGCGCGTGAGGTTTTGAAGTAATTTGCTTTTTAAGGGAAATGGTCTTCTTGAGGATTCAAGGAAGTTACCCTCCATTATCTTTACTATTTTAAAGCTGATGGCTTTGTTCAAAACGTAGATTGAACAATTATCATACCTACAATGCCCTTAATATGTAATAAAAGTTTGTGAAATACTAATATGCTTGGAAGGTTAGTTTCGTCATTTCAACTCTCCCATTCTCTCTCTACCCATCAATCTCTCATGTCATTTTCTCTAACCAATAAATAATAATTAAAAAAAATCGTTCACATCATTTCCCCACTCCCAAGACCCACGTCCATCTCACTCTCTTATCACTTCCAAGATTGAATCACAACCAATTGTGGTTGATCTTGAGTTCAATCGCACTCATAGGGCAACACGTGTTCATATTAACTCATACTAATTATGATTAAGATTTAAGAACCCTTAGGGTTCAATAATCTAATTTTGATTTTTATAAAAAAAATAATAAAAAAATATTAACCCTAATGGTTAAAAATTTCTAACCATAGTTAATTTTTAAAAATTATTTGTTCTAAAAACCAAGGTTAGATTATTGAACCTTTAAGGGTTAGTGAATCTTAACAACAGTTAATAGGGGTTAACAGGGACACGTGTTGACCTCTAAGTGCGATTGAACTCTCCCTGAGTTCAATGCAATTGGATGTGATTCAAACTCCCCTTTTTCACCCCAATCTCTCTCCCCCTTCGGCCTCCCTCTCTTCTCACCTGCAACACACTTGGGGTCCAATTAGAACCCTCTTACCCTTTATTTTACTTGAGATCAGATCAATTGTGATTGTATTTAGTAAAAAAATAAGGGAATTAATCTCCCAGAATTCAATCACAACCACAAGTCAACATGTGTCACTTTTAATCCCTATTAATTATGTTTCAGATTCAGTAACTATTCGTTAAAATTTTTTAATCCTTATATCTACCCCTCACTCTCACGTGCATCGCACGTGCGACCCACTAGTAAAATATTAATTGAATCGTCTCTATATGGCTACCCCACTCCCGACCTATTAATAACCTTTGGAAGGAGATTAAAAACTCTTGACTCTCCATAGTACCCATTAATGAGAGTTAGACCGTTGAATTGAAAATCTAATAGTGTCCGCACATGCTTGACATCATTAGATTTTAAATCTAACGGTGGAGTTCTAACTTATAACAAGATTTTTAATATTTTAATCCTTAAACAACCAACTTTCTTGTATGCTCATTTCATTCTTTTGGATAAAAAAAATAAAAATCGTTTGCTTTGATCATTATAAGATTTCACATTAAAAAAAAGAAAAAGGGATTTCACTTTATAAAAAGTTATACACCAGCTACCAACCGACCTCAATCTCCTTTATTCAGATTTCAGTATACAATGCAATTGATAGCACCTTAACATCTTCAATTGAAAGGAAATGCACTCACATGCTTCAACGTGATATGCTTCCGTTAGCTTTTTTCTTTGATAGCTTTTCCACGATTGCATCAATGGTCACTTTTTTTTTTTTTTTTTGCTAAGACATCAATGGTCACTTGTCTGGAACAGATTTAATAGTTGTGCAAGTAAACTTGACCTTTAAGCACCTTGGCCATAGAAAGGTTACATGTAAGAACACAAAAGATATGGTTCCGGCACCTGACAAAAAATAGACCAATAGTTTGATCACGAGCGGGTGCAAACTATTGCTCCTCCGTCTTGCAAAGTCCCTTCAGCTGCCTATTAACTTTTTTAACCTCTGTAATTAATTATATATATATATATATATATATATATATATATATATATATATTTCTAAAAATTAAGGATAGATGAGTGAAGCTAGGGGTAAGTGAATCTAAACCACAATTAAAATATAATTAATAAGGGACATTTTACAGAAAAAAAAAGGCTCCTGGACTCACCTCCTCATATCAAGTGATTATTTTCCTTTTAAGATATCACACATCAATTTTTAAAATTATTTTCCTTTGAAGATATCACATCAATTTTTTTTTATTAGATGTGTAGGTCGGGTGAATATTAACCACAATTAAAATAGAATTAAAAAGAGTGCTAGCACCAGTGGTATTTAATCCAAAATTTTCCATAGATATAAGATGTGGCTAACACGTGAAGATTTTTTATTATTTTAACAGTTAAAAAAGTAAATGTCTTTGACATTTGTAGCGCCCAGTTCCATGTGTGAAAGATTTGGGACTACTGCCAGCAAAATTTTAGAATTATTCAGGGACACGTGAGATAAAAGGGCTCCCAAGACTCACCTCCTCATATCACGGGATTATTTTCCTTTCAAGATGTCGCATCAATTTTTCATCAGTTAAATTCTTGTATCCCAACGCTTTTTCATCAGTTAAATTCTTGGTATCCCAACGCTTTTTCTTGACTTGTGGGTCCAGCCACGTCTCATTCCAAATTAAAAAAAAAATTTGATACCTTACTCCTAATAATTAATGGCTCAGGATCCTCTCGAGTTCAACTCGAGAGAAATCTCTCGAGTTGGAACCCTAGAGGTCGCCACGTGTTTTCTTTGACACCCCTTAATCATGGGTCAGTTTCATCCATCCCTAGGGTTCATTCACCCATCCTTGGTTTTTTTTATTTTATTAATTATTATTTTTTAAATTAAAAAAATATTTTTAATACTAAAAAACTCTAAAAACAGTTTTTTTAATTTAAAAAAATAATAATTAATTAAAAAAAAAAAAAAAAACCAAGGATGGGTGAGTGAATCCTAGGGGTGGATGAACCTTACCCATGGTTAAGGGGTGTCAAAGGAGACACGTGGTGACCTCTAGGGTTTCAACTCGAGAGAATCCTGTGCCATAATTAATACACTAGTACTTAAAAGAAAAAAAACGAAAAGTTATTTACTTAAAAAAAAAAACAAAAAGGTAATCTTGTAAGAGTATTTTTTTTTTGGTTGAAACTTGTAAGAATATCACCACACAAAAAAAATTAGAAGCCGGACAAATTTTTTTTAAAGGGTAACTAGCGGGTGGCATGTGCGATGCACGTGAGAGCAAGGGAAATGAGTTAACCACAGTTAATAGGAGTTAAAAAGGATACGTGTTAACCCACGGGTGTGATTGAACTCACTAGTGGCACGTGCG
The DNA here is from genome assembly GCA_015143295.1 of Tetracentron sinense. NCBI lineage: Eukaryota > Viridiplantae > Streptophyta > Magnoliopsida > Trochodendrales > Trochodendraceae > Tetracentron > Tetracentron sinense. Next base: position 9,810,983 of record CM026557.1, on the reverse strand, counting down.
ATGCACGTAAGAGCCGGGGAAAGGAGTTAACCACAGTTAATAGGAGTTAAAAGGGTCACGTGTTAACCCGTAGGTGCGATTGAGCTCTCCCTGAGTGGGAGAGTTCAATCGCGATTGGCTGTGATTCAAAATAGATAGATGAGCAAGGGTAGTTTTGAAATTAAATCAAAGGCAAAGGGTAATTTGGAAATTAAAGCAAACATTAAATCAAAGTTTTGTTTTTATATAAGAGTAGTATGGGAATTTCGGAAAAATCATCTACGGCTGCCTCTCACATTATAATAGTAAAGAAAAGATATTTTCTAGACCGTCCTAGGTAAAAACCACCTAGACAGTGTATACAATGCTGGGATTATAAAAAAAAGACTTCAAAAAAGAAAAATTGAATCCTATGCATATATGCACAGTCTCGGGGTGGTCTCTATCTACTGAAGATCTCAAAAGCATTATCCTTTTTTAAATTGTAGTCGTACTCGAATTTGGGTGAGGTTGTAACCCTTGATCATTGCATAGTACTTAAAATTTAACATGTTTGTTCGATGAAACGGTGGGTTTTTCAACTATGATCCAAAATTATCACAGGAAGTGTTTAAAAATGAGGGTGAGCTTTGTTTCACGTTTGACCGGAGTTGGGATCGGATATGGTCTGACCCTCGCTAGACCAAAACCGCCTGACCCCATTCAAAGAGCCTTTTTTAACTGCCCTTTGAATCCTAGTTAAAGAATTTTAACTCTTATGATTAGATTTTTTATAATATTATTTGATAAAAACAAAGGTTACACGATTAAATCTAGTGAACTTTAACCTTGGTTAAGGAATGGCAAAAAAAAAAAAATGACGCATGTCAACTTGTGGGATGAGGGCAAGATTGTTTTGGTCTGGCGAGGGCCAGACCAAATCCCATTCCGCCGGAGCTTCCTTTTAAATGTGTACTGTTTTTCACACACATGTTTGTGATGCGTCAAGAAAAGTACACTTTTCTTTAAAAGGAAAAAAAAGGCCTGGGTCCATCATTGATTTTAATTTGCTTAATAAACACGTCTTTGTGAATGAAATCTTTATAAATACTACATGGTTAATTATCTAACAAGATCAAGAGCTGTAATAGTTCATCATCCTGTAATTAGGTGAGAAACCATGTCCTGTTTTTGCATAGGAGGCCCTAAGCACAGAGAAATGAAACACCAAGACTCTGAAAATTCTTCCCGACGACGTCAAAAACCTCGCCGAGATGGCAAGAAGCAAGGAAATAATTCCATGGCTACACATGGTCATCAAGAAGGTGGCCGAAGTGGAGAAGCGACTACCGGAGGAGACGATGGCGGCGCGGCTGTTGCTGTGATGGGGGCCTCCTATGTTGCTAGTGGTGGTGAATTTGGTGGTGGTGAATGATGAAGTCAGTTGAAATTTATTAGTATTTTCAATTCCGCTTGTTTGTTTTTTGGGTAAACTATGGTGTTCGTTTCCTTGTTCTTTCTTCTTATTTTTGGTTTGTAACTTTAATGTGTATTTTGTGAGTGAACACTTAGCCGTTAAATGAGTCGTTTCTGTGTCTGGGGCGCTCTCTCTCTCATTCGTCTTATGATGAAAGGACTGAAAGAATAAGCAGTGAATCAAGTTAGCGAGAAAAAGGAAAAGAGTCATTAGTGGATTGAAAAACAAAAGTACGAAAGAAAGTGGAGATGAGAAGCTGTTGATCGCTTCACTCGCTCCAATCCCTGTGGTCAGTCGCTGTTCCGCTCCCGCTGGCTTGAGGGAAACCCGATCCTATGGGCCTTGCCGTCCTAGCCATCCATTGCTATGAAAGAGCACTCCGAGAAGAACATTAATCCGAACCCGATCCCTTCAATAAATGGATTGGAAGAATTTACCTCGCCATTTTTTAAAATTATTATTATAAACAAAATAGTAATATTTTAAGAGAATAACTATCCACCGGAGCAACTCAAAAGTTGTCTTGGAAAGTGGTATTTATAGAAAAAAAATTATTATTAAAAAATATCATTTTTTGTGCTCATAATTACCAAACTACCATTTCTTAGGTCAAATTTTAGGTTGCTTCAATTGACTGTTCAACCTTCCTATTCATGATTAATCTCATATTTTAAAGGTAATGATAAAATTAATCTTTCTTTAAAAAAGTTGATTTAACGAATTAATATAAAGCTTTAATCATGTTTGTAAGGTGAGTTATGAGTGCGAGCCTCACTCTCTCCCTCTTCCTTCTTCACTTTCTCTGAAGATGTGTGTTGTTTGCTTTTGCTTTTGCTTTTGCTTTTGCAGTTGGTTAAAGTTAAACTAAGATTTAAGATGATTAAGATTTCCCTATTTGTAATGGGGTGTGAGGTTTGGAGGCGTAGCCCCCCAAAAAAATCCAAGTTCGTGGGTCATGGGGTCATGGGTCATCTCCTCCTTTTGTAAAGTATATATTTTTTTGAGGTTTTTTTCCTGAATACACCTAAGATTGTTAGGAGGACCCAAAATACATCTTCTTTTTTAAAATGTATTTTTATACACCTAACCCATTGTTTAGGACATAATTGCCCCTATCCTCACGTTCTAGTTCTCATCAAAACAAAAGAGGGGATTTATGAAACCCACTTCTTCTTCCTCATTTTGTTCTACTTTGTATTCGTGGGTTTGTATACACTCGTTTCATACGCGGGTCTTACATGATCAGCTACTTTGTGGATTACTTAGTTGGGAATGAGACTTTCCCACATGAGAGTTATGTCCTGGTGGGGATATTCTTCACTGCCAAGCTTCTATTATCATGGCGGATTCCTTCTGTAATCACCATTCCTCTTCCCCCTTTCCCTTTTCGTCGGCTTTTAAAACCCTTCCAACAACCCAAATGAACAGGTTGCCAGAAGCTTCAAGGGAATTTGCGATCTCCATAGTAGTATTGAATTGGGTCAGGCTTCCGAAACTAACACAAAGAACCGAGTTGGGTTCTCTATTTTTTGGTTAAAGAGGTAATTTAAACACAGACATCAGGCCTAAGGTAAAGAGGTAATCGAGTTGAGTAAAAGAGGTAAACGAGTTGGGTTCCTTGGAATCCAACCAACTCAAGCATTTGTTAACCGAAGCCTTCTATCAGCTTTTTCCGTGGCATCTCTCTTGCAGATGGACACGGGCCTGGCCATGATTCTATTCCCACAAATTGCTTGTATTGATACGCATAAGCCAACTCCAGTTACTCGTAGATGTTGTTCATCAACACCCCCATGGCTCCTTCTCGGTCTTTTGATCCTATCATATAATATAAGGGGCTAAACTCATTTTTGGGTGAGAGAGGGACATAGGCTTCATTGAGCCTAGCAAAGGGTTTTCAGGATAGAGGTACTTGTGTCACATTAAAGAAGGCTGGGTGTAGAAAAAGTAAAACTTTTAGAATGGAGTTTATATAAGAGACCCCAATAAACTTGAGGTGTATTTAGGAAAAAACCCTATTTTTTTTTTTAAAGAAACCAAATCCTCAACTGTGATAACTGGATATGGCAAATCTAGTTATCTCCCCTGATGTCGTCATGTGTCCCTTTTGACATCCCGTAACTGTGATTAAGATTCACCCACCATCCTTGGTTTTTTTTAAAAATTAATTATTTTTAAAAAAATATTTTAATATTAAAAATAATTATAATTACTACTTTTTTCTAAAAACCAATGATGAGTGGGTGAATGTTAACCACAGTTAAAGGGTATCAAAAGTCACACGTGGCGACTTCAGGGGTGATAACCAGAGAGGATTTGGTCTCTTTTTTAAAAGTTAGGGATAGTTGCTCTCCCTGTCCATGGTTACGTCATCTTAAATTAAATAATATAAGTATAGATTTAGTTTTTTTTATTGATTAGCCGACCTTGCATTCGGATAGGTAACTAAATGACTTTTCATTTTGTATCTCTTTAACTAGGGTTAAGCTTAACCAACTTATTTTCTAAAAACTAAGTTTAAATAGAGACGCCTTATAGGGAGTGAGTGAATCTTAACCACAGTTAATTGGTGTTAAAAAGGGGTGTTAAAAAGGAGGACGTGGACCAATGATGACCAACATTCAGCCAAACATTTTCTTCTTCTTTTTCCTCAAAAGTTCAGGGGGCTAGAGCCCCATCCTAGCTCTGCCTCTGCCCTGCCCCCCAAAAGCTACGCCAGCTGAAATATTATATTTGACGGTATCTATATATATGCACACATATAGGGGGAGAGGTACTAATGCCATGTTCATTAAAACCTTTAACGATGAGCGGCTCCTCTAAAAGATGACATGTGACAATCTTTAAAAAAATAAAAATAAATTGACGGTTGGACGTTAAGGTGTGTCCGTTGGGAGACATGTGTCAAAAATATTGTATGATCGAACATGTTTTAAACCATTTGATTAGACCTTAGTTTTTTAACATTAACCCCTTAAAGTTTACTAGACCCTATTTAGGCCATAGAAATGACCGATCTTTCCATCTTTTATTTGATGGTCTATATATGTCCAATCGAGTTGATTTTTTCCATTTGTCTATGAGGAGACCTGTCTTGACATTTAAGGATTTGATTTCAGAAAAAGCTCGCAATGTGTCATATTATTAGGGGTTATTTATTAAAAACTTTAATGAGTATGGCTTACTAGAATACTACTTTATATAAATAATGTATTTTTAGAAATATTATTTATATTTATAAAATAATATATTTAACTTTCTTTATTATTGATTGTAATGATTTTTATTTTACAATAAATAAGTTTAAGATATCTTTACTATTATAATGCGACGAGAGGCATGCGTAGATGATTTTTCCAAAATTCCCAAATTACCCTTATACAAAAACAAAATGTTGATTTAATGTTTTACTTTAATTCCCAAACCACCCCTTACCTTTGATTTTATTGTTCTACTTTAATTCCCAAACTATCCCTCGCTCATTTATCTAATTAGAATCACAGCCAATCGTGATTGAACTGGGGGAGAGTTCAATCACACCCACGGGCTAACACGTGTCCCTTTTAACTCTTATTAACTGTGGTTAACTCCTTCCCCTCGTTCTCACGTGCATTGCACGTACTACCCGCTAGTAAGAATAACAAAAAAAACGGTGAAGAGTTCAAAAACATAAACTCTATATTCTAACCCTCTATTATTTGGATCCAAAGATTACTCTCAAATTTTATTTTTGTATATGAATGTATTAATTTTATGTATTTTTTATATTATAATTTATTAATAAGTACTTTACTAAAATCATGTAAAAGTAAACAAAATAATTATACGAATCAACCTTAATTTGACTTGAATAAAGCTTGAGCCCGAACTTGACCAATTTTTTTTAGGAATGCTTGATAAAAGTTGGTTCAAGCCAAATTCAAGCTTAAACATTCAAGCTCAAGTGGAACTGAAGCATATTCAAGCGTATTCAAGCCAAGCTCAAACTTGGCCAAGCTTGGCTGGAATACACCCTTACTTGTCTAAAGGGAAATAGGAAAGGACAAGTCATCTTTCAAGCTGACCGAGCATCTCATTGGTTCATGTCCTCTTTTTTAACACTTACTATTGTAGTTAATATTCATTCATCCTTAGGGCTCATCCATCCAGCACCTGCTTTTAAAAAAAGGAAAATACATAACTTATTGGGCATTTCCAATATATGATAGAATATTGGTTCTCATTGGTCCACGCTTCACTTTTTAACACTCACCAAATGTGGTAAAGATTCACTCACCCCGGGGTTAAGCAATCCAACCTTAGTTTTTAAGAGGAAAAAAAAAGCAAAAATTTAACTTTAAGTTAGTCAAACTTAACCAGGGTTAAAGGGGTGTTAAAAGGTATATGAGCACACGGCGGTAAGATATGTAACAGATCAGTGGTCCGCTAATCACTCCTCTTAGAAAAAATATATATTTGGACGATTCACCTAAAAGGTCATGATTTGCATTTTTATTACTTAAAAGGGCACGCTTTTAACATATTTATCAAAAAGACATAATTTGTATTTTTATTACCTAATAAGCTATGATTTTAACATATTAACCCCTTAGCTACGCATATAAAACCCATACACAAATAAGGGTAATATTAGAGTAAATAACTTATTTGGTGCCATTGATTTTTTGATTTAGGGTGACTAATCGGTACTATCTTTATATATTAATCATCATTTTAATTAAACTTAACCATGATTAAAAAGAGTTAAACACAGAGAGGACGCGGTCACCTTTTCAGGAGTCTTGTCTAAAATCCATTTGACGCATACTGAAACCGGTCAGTCTTTCGTCACCTGGCTTCCTCCGAAAGAAAGAAACGCAGAGTTAGGTCACGTTTTCGAACCAGTCTCAAATCTTGCTCTACTTCCACGGAAAATGGCGGTCTGAACGAGATCTCTCCCCGTTTCATCTCTTACCATGGACAAATCTTACACCAGCCTTCCTACCAGTCATTTGATTGGTTCAGTTCCTGTACGTACATTTGTTGTTGTTGTTTTTTTAATCCTGCATCATTTTCCCCAATTTTTTTGTTTATTTTGACAGATAAATTGATTATCTTATCATTTCTCAATATTTAAATGAGAGATTCATTGAACTATATACGTTTAATCCGATCAGCCTCTCGATTCGCTTTTCTTGAAGTTTGATTTTCATTTTGTTTTCCGATCTTTTCGATGTAATCTGGTTCGAATAGATTAGAGACATAATCTAGATTTTCATTTGTGAGTATGCATGCGTTGTAGACACCTGAATATTGATTTGAGTTTTACTATTAAGTTCCATCCATCCGGCGAGGGAACCAAATCGTCTGTTTTCTTCCCTATGTCCTGAGTGTTTGAAGGTCAGGATCTCCTGTACACCTGTTTACAGCTGTTAAATTTGTACAGCTGATTTGATCTTGGTATTTAAACACTCATGGCCACGAGGAGGAACACAGACGATATGCTTACATGTTTTTTTTTTTTTAAATCGATAATCCAGGCAAATATATATATATATATATATATATATATATATATATATATATATATATATATATATATATATATATATATATATTTGAAACAACGAAACAAGGTACAATTGCAATCAATTATAGTAAGAAGTTAATGAGATCGTGAACCACAAAAGGAAGGAAAGTAAAACAAGAAGAAATCCATGATATCCCCTGTGGCGGGGCCGCCACTGTGGAAACAAATAAGGCAAGCAGTAAGCCCATGTTCACCCCTCCCTGTCTAGTGGAAACCCATTCCAATACCAATGAAGCAATGCAAGAACAGATTCTATGGAAGGATGAGTTTGAGTTATCAAAGACCCTCTTGCTCTCCTCTTTCCAAATTGACCATACTTTAGCACCCGACAAAACCTGCCAAATAGCCATCCCCACTTGCCAATTACATTGTTCAAAAGCATATATTTTGGTTTTATATTAATTGGTGGGTATATAAGGGTGGCCAAATAGCGGATTCAAGCTTAACTTGAAACTCTGTTAGATTATCTCATGTTTTATATAAGTAAATACCTGGAATTGGATCTTTCCATTTTTCTCAGCACAACAGTGACCCTTTTAAGTTCTTTATAAGAAGCTGTTAGAGATATTACTCAATTACCTTTTTTCATAAGGTTTTAATGTGCTTATATATGGTATACACTTAATGAAGTTTCTAAACTAGATCAAATGCAGTTCTTAAGAAGCAAACACATTATGGAGGGGTAGTAAATGTACATGTCTGCAGTGTTACAAATCTCGTTCTCGGGTTTTTATCGGCAGATTTTTATATCTGAAGTTTTTTAGGGTATTGCTCGATTAAATCTCAGGCAAGTGGTGCACTTGAATGAGGTGTTGTTATTCTTCGCCCTCTTTTTCAGTTCTTATTAATGACTTCCCTTTTGGATTTTTCAAAAGTTCAAGAGGTTTGCGTCAAGGAGATCCGCTTTCTCCCCTCCTTTTTATAATTGTAACCGAAATCATTAGTTGTATGATTCGGAGGGTTGCAGAGGTGGTGTGGGACTGGTTTGTGGTGGGCCACCCCCAAGTCTGGATATCTCATCTTCAGTTTGTGGATTACATTTTGCTATTTTGTGGTGCTTCAGCTAGTCATCTTACCCATATCTATTACCTTTTTTGCTGTTTCGAAGCAGTTTGCGGGTTGAAAATCAATTTTCAGAAGAATATGATCTTTGTTGTAAGGGAGGCGTCTAATCTGGAAGCCTTGGCTACTTATCTTGGGTGTAAGACCGGCATGCTTCCGACTAGGTACGTAGGCCTACCTTTAGGGGCGTCTTTCAAAGTAAAATCGATTTGGGAGCCAGTCATCGAGAGAGTCCATAAGAGGCTATCAGGTTGGAAATCTATGCTTCTTTCTAAGGGTGGTAGACTCACTTTACTGAAGAGTACACTTTATAGCCTTCCTACTTATTTTCTGTCTTTGTTCAAAATTCCTGCTTTTATTGCTTTCAAACTGGAAAGACTGTAACGGGATTTCCTTTGGAATGAGGATGTGGTGGTCAAAAAGTTACATCTTGTGAGGTGGAAGTGGGTTTGTCAGCCCAAAGAGAGCGGGGGGCTTAGCATTTGGCTAATCAGTGCAGTTAACTAGGCTTTATTAGGTAAATGGTTGTGGCATTTTGGGATTGATCGTGACAATTTGTGGCAAGCGGTTATTATGGCGCGGCACGATAGCAGAGATCATTGGGAGCCAAGACTGCCTATAGGTCCTCATGGGGTATGTCTTTGGAAAGACATTGTGTCGGGCTGGGCTGATTTCGTTAAGTATACGCTTCTCGTGATCGGGGATGGTGTGGATGTCAAGTTTTGGAATGATCCTTGGTGCAACCCCACTCACTTGAAGCAGTTGTTTAGCACTTTTTTTTTCCATTGCAGCTAACAAAGCCACGACAGTTGCAGAGATGTTTGACAGGGGAGTAGGGTCAGGGGCTTGGTGCCCTAAGTTCAAGCAGCCTTTGAATGATTGGGAGGTTCAGGATTTTGCCAACCTTATAGTCATGGTCGAATCGGTGTGCATTGTTGAGTCCTCGAGGGATAGCTGTTTTTGGGTCAGCCATTCCAAATGGCGGTTTTCTATGAGATCTTTCCTTCAGGTGGTGAATCCGGGTCCCTATTCGGAATTTCCTTGCTGAAGCGTTTGGTTCTCTGAAGTGCCTTCAAAGGTCTCTTTCTTCATGGGGTCTGCTTTCGTTAACAAGATCTTGACGCTGGATAATCTGAGAAAGAGAAGTTGGAGTCTCCTGAATAGTTGTTATTGGTGCCTGTTGGAGGAGGAATCAGTTGACCATCTACTTTTGTTTTGCCCTTTTGCGAGGAAGCTCTGACTGTATTTTCTCTTCCAACTTAGGGTGGCTTGGGTCTTCCCTTCGTCCTTCCCGGGTCTCCTTTCTTGTTGGCTCTTCCATTCGGTTGACCATCTGCTTTTGTTTTGCCCTTTTGCGAGGAAGTTCCGGCTGTATTTTCTCTTCCAACTTGGGGTGGCTTGGGTCTTCCCTTCATCCTTCCCGGGTCTCCTTTCTTGTTGGCTCCCATTTCGTTGGAGAGTTCGTTAGATCTCATTTGGGCCTTTCTCCCTTGAGTGGTTTTGTAGTTTGTGTGGAAGGAGCAAAATAGGAGGGTGTTTGAGAATTCTTCTATGATGATCGAGTCATCGAGAGAGTGTGTTCTCGCTCTCGCTCTATGCTGCACAATTGGATCTCCTGTAAGGCTAATGCGGGGGAGATTGAATTTGATGAATTGATTTCCTAGTGGTAGCAGGGGTGTGCTGTTTTGGATGTGCATCATCTCCTGTTGTTCTGTTGTTTGTAGTTAGCTTTCTTTCGCTCATTTTGGTCTTGTGGGATTCACTATTTGTGAATTTGTTTCCTTTTTTCTTTTAATGAATTTGCATTTACCGATAAAAAAAACGATTAAAAAAAATTAATTACAGAAAATAGTAATAATATCACCAATTTATAAATTCATAAACCAAACTTCAAAACATTCACCATAAACCATAAAGTTGTTATAACTCAACTATCTCTCAAAGTATATAAACTAATTAAAAAAAGAAGAAAAAATTATCGTTATTTTGAAAGAGAAAAAAGAAAGAGCTTAAATTGCGATATTTTATAAATCTCACAATATTTACATGATAAAAAAAGAAAATCATATTTCTCGGGAGATTTTTAAAATACCGCGATGTAATAGGAGTTTTAAATTTAGATGTTTTTTTCGGGAGATTTGTAACAGTGTTAGTATTACAAATCTCGTTCTCGGGTTTTTATCGGTTGGAGTTTTTCTCGGGTGATTTTTTAATTTGGAGCTTTTTTCGGGTATTTCTCACCTAAATCTTGTAATGATTAAAATAATAATTAAAATCACAAAAAATAGTAATAAATATCACAAATTTATAAATTCATCAAACCAACAATAATGTGTACGAGATATTTACGTGATAAAAAGAAAAAATTAAATTTCTCGCAAGACACTTAAAATACTGCAATAAGAACGAAGTTTTAAACTTTAGATATTTTTCTCGATATTTCTCGCGATTCGCGAGAAATTAGGCATTTCTCGGGAGATTTGTAATAATGATTTATACATCTCGAATTTTGTACATACATTTGTAGATTATATGCATAAATCGCATGCTCAAGTCACTATAATATAGCTCCCACCAATAAAAAAAAAAATATTAGTATATATCTCCCACCAAGAATCTCGTAGAAACTATAACTTGTGCAGGTAAGCTTGAATATTGTTCTCCACTTAAAACAATACTCAACATTAATTGGAGTAGACTTAACTGAAGATGACCAAATCTGAAACATCTTTTAGTTGGGTTCATTGAGATGAACAATCCTAAAGAACATTGTACAAACAAATAGAACGAGATAACTCATGTTGGATCCCTAAGGAGGTGAAGTGCTCTCACGACATGAGAATGTGGAAGGGTATCATGTCAGTCGCATGACTAGTATTGTCTTATGTCGAATTCAAGGCGGGGGATGGGTCAGTGGTTAGGTTTTGGATGGATGTATGGTGCGAGCACACGAAACTCCAGGATGATTTTAGGACTCTTATTTGGCTGTGGATAGGAATGTTCTTGTTGGGGATTACATGGTTAGGGGGAGTGGTGGGACTGTTTGGGGACCTTGCTTAAGGAGGGATTTAAACGATTAGGAGGTTGGTGAGTTTGGCAAGCTTCTAGAGCGGTTGAGGTCTGCCCATCTTGGGGCTCAGGGCAGGGATTGTAGAATGTGGTCTAGAGGCAACAAGGGCTGTTTCTCAGTGAGATCATTAGCACAATCGATCGGGTTAGCACAACCCGGTTCTTTTCCTCATAAGGTTGTGTAGAATTCCATCATTCCTACAAAAGTATCATTTTTTCTATGGATTGCGTCTTTGAATAAGATTCTCACCTGTGATCACTTGAAATTGAGATGGTGGATGTTAGCCAACTTATGCTTTTTGTGCTTTCAAGCAGAAGAGTCCATAGATCACCTACATCTGCATTGTCCCATTGCTCATGAGATTTGGGGTTTCTTCCTCTCCCGAGTAAGCATGGATTAGGTCTTTCCCTCTTCCTTTCACAAATTCTTATCTTGCTGGAATTTGGTTGAGGGAGATAGATCGAAGTTGGCTATCTGGTTTGTATTGCCAGAGGCTATATATTGGGCCATTTGGAAAGAGAGAAACAAAAGAGTCTTCGAAGACTCTCACTCTATTCCTCGTATTTGTTCAAGAATCTGTTTTATGATCTCAAATTGGTGTGTTAGCAGTCATGGGGGTGGGGCTTTGAGAGTTTTGCTTTCATGAATAGTGGGTGGGTAGGGTGACTTGCCCGTCAATGTGGGGCCATCTTTGTAGCGGGTCCATATTTTCTTCCCATTTGGTTCACGAGCTTGTGAACTTTTTTCCTTATCGCTTTTGTAGTTCTGTTTCTTTTCTCTATTATATAGCCTCGATTACCAATAAAAAAAAAATAGAACGAGAGAAGTAAAGCCGTATAGCAAGAGGAGAGAATGAGAAAAGGAAGGTAAAAAAGAAATAATAAGGGGCGTAGGTTGCCTTGTGTATTCCTCTTTAATTTTCCACTGCTACTCTACCAAGGAGAAGGGGAGGAAAGAAAGAAGATAGAGGTTCCGTTCTCGTTCTATTGCACCGAGAGAAGGAGAGGAGAAAAGGCGTCGTTCCTATTGCTATGTACCGAGAGAAGGAAACAAGTAATACTTTTAGGATTAACTTGTCTTTTGGGTTTTACTGCTACCCTTAAATTTGATTTTATCCTACAGTCCAAAGTAAATTAAGAAGGATTATATATCAATACTTTTTATTTATATGAGTTTGGGTTTGGCCGATCTGGACTAGGGTTGACTTGAACTTAACTTTGGGCCCAAACTTTAACCCGGGCTCAGCCCAGTCTCAGGTTCATTTGCCACTTGCAGTTTAGTGCCCAGAAGACATGGCCTTGGCACCTATTTCGAACTTAACTTTGGGCCCAAACTTTAACCCGGGCTCAACCCAGTCTTAGGTTCATTTGCTACTTGCAGTTTAGTGCCTAAAAGACGTGGCCTAGGCTCCAATAGGTGACCTCGCCTAAATGAGTGCTCGCCTAGACTTTGATTTGGTGCTAAGGATCCTAGCTAGGCGAGGTGGGCACCTAGGTGACACTTTGACTACATTGCCATTAGGTAGGCTAGGAATCACACTTTCAGGAGAAAGAATGTGTGGAAGTTTAAATGCAAATTGTAAACTCATCACAAATGCTTTCTATGGGAAGTTATGTGATGTTTCCTCGCTGTAGTATATTCTAGCTGTTCAGGTTGAAACTCAGATATGAGTTTCCGTCTACAGATTTGTCAATTGGGTTCCTAACACCGTTGTTATCAATGTTACCTAGGCACTTTAGTTTTTCCAAATTTTGCCATGCTGACACTTGGACATGACACTCCTTGGTACGTGCCTATACCATGTCATGGTGACATCAACATTATGATTAAGCACATGATGCTTCAAGTATGTCGTGTCATTTTAAAAATACAATTGCAATGAACTTTTTATCAAATTTTGTTGCTTTTTTGAAAACATAGACGAAATTTTACTAGGAGAGAAGCGACAACAACAACGATTAATATGTATGTCTCTATTTTCTTTTCTCTCTCTTGTTGCTCATTTCCACTCCCTATATGAGTATTTTTTATAATTTAGGTATATAATTTTTTTAAAAAAATTGGGAACTAGCGATCCCCTTCTTTTTATTTAAAAATTTTGAGTTATAATACATATAATCATTTTAAAAAAATTATACGTCTGTGCCGCCGTATTGAGATTTTCAGAGCTTGTCGTGCCGAACACCCCTAGACACCTGGACACTTGACACCCGTACCACGTGCCTAGGTAACACTGGTTGTTATCATGCTTATGTACACCTAGCACACAAGAAACTATTCCCGGACCACTTTCTTTTATTTAGGCATGTTGCAAGTTATGCTTAGTTGTGAGTTTCTTTTTTAGTTACTCAAATTTTCTTTTATCTGTTGCTACTTGTACAGGCTGTGACCAATGGAGGAGAGAGCACAAGTAAGAATGAAGGTACAAAGTTCTAACTTCAAATTGTTTTATCTACTGATTTCTTGTTTCTCTTTCCAGTTGAAGTTGAATCATGTGTTTACTTTACCTATTTGTTGAACTAACTTGCAGTCCCTGAAGCAAACTTGAAAATATTTCCTCCCAATAATGGAGGAGATAGAGGACGGGGATATCAAGTTCTAGGAAGTCTAAGTGGTATGTTATCTATATAGTTTTTACCAAAAATTTGAAGATTCAATGGGAAAAAAAACTATGATTAAGATTAAACATCTGAAGAACCGTTGGCTATCTTTTGTAACAATATTTTATTTAGATGATGAGATCGGTACCTAAAACTCAGAATAACTCATGGCTGCCTAAAAGCAGGAAGGCTAGCTGATCTGTAACGGAATAGTTTTGGAGACACTGATCACTTGTTTAGTTGTTTAATAGACACTCATCACTTGCTTAGTTGTTTAATAATTTGAATAATTAAGCGTCTTCCCTGTTGCAATCGTGAAGCAAATGGGCCATCTTTACTACCTGAACACTTCTTATTAAGTTGGTCTAATTGAAATGCTTATAGCTTCCTTTTCAATCGTGCACATGCAACATTTCTGTTGGCTTTGTTTTCTTAAATTATGTGGAAATGTAATCAAAATATGTAGAGATCTCACTGGTTATGAAGATTAAATCATAGTTCAAAAACTCCAATAGTCACTGAGTAACTCAGCTCGACAGAGTTTCGAGTCGCCTCATAATGAGACACTATTTGGCGAGTTACTCGGGTAACTTGGTCGAGTCGAGTTTTACAACTCGCCAGACTAGGTCGAGTCACGGAAGGGTGTTTTTATTATTTTCATTTTTTTTAAAACCTAAACTCGAACGTCACACTGTTTTTACATCATATTTTTTGAGGGTTGCAAAGCCAACCTACTATGGGTTCTGTTAAACCTGGTTTTTGGGCTGCAAAACCAGCCTAATTTGGGTTCTTTTAACCCAGATTTTTTCAAGTCATTTGTGGTTCATTCTTGGATAAAATGCCAAGAAATTGGTAATTGCCTAATTGGTACATATATATATTCCGAGTTAGACCGAGTCGTGTTTTTTTTTAGTTACCCGATCTGGCTAACTTTCGAGTCGAGTTTTTGGATTTTTGAACCATGGATAAAACATCTCATCCAATTTGTTTAGCATGATATAATCTGTAAATAATTAAGATTACCTAAAGAGGCAACAAAAACATAAATATTGTTTGGGCCACTTTGTTATTGTAGCTTGATATGATGATTGGGATAATACCTGAAGGTTCTATTTAAAATTTTGGTGGCTATGCGGTTTAGAGTTAAAATTTAGAACGTAGGTTCACTTGCGATAGTTCAATGAGCTGATACTGTTTTATAGTGCCTCCATAATTCAAGCAATGAATCCCAATTGAGATGGTGGCTATTTTGAAGTTGTGTGAGGCAATAATGTAATTCAGGGTAGATGACTGGGTTGATGGGTGCAAAGAGGACTCTACCATTTTCTATCAGGGAATTATGTTTTAACATTTTGGGTTCTTTCTTAGTGCTTTGGGTTCTCATTATTTGAGAAATAACAAGCGCCTCGGATTTTTTTCCCTTTCACAGAGGCAATATCAAATCCACTATTTCTAATTTCCATTAACGTCCTTGTTTAAATTCCTGCCGTAGTTACAGATAAGTTGGAGAATCCAGTGGGGTTTTTGTGAGATGTAAAGAAGCTGCACATAAGTTTCCCTTGGTTGATTGGAAATGAATTTGTCAAGACAATGTAGTAGCAGGGAATTAGAATCGAAAGGTCAAGGAAGAAACAAGATTATTTTGTGGGAAAGTGGCTTGGAAATATGAGGAAGACAGGAGGTGTTGCGTCTAATCGGCTATGGTGCAGTAGAAAGAGGGTGGGAATGTAAAGGTTTATCTGGGAGTAGAGGAACATGGATTTGAAGATCTACTTTTAAGGTTAGAGATGAGTTTAAGAGGGAATTAAGGTTTAGGATGTAAGAGGATTAGGTTTTGGGAAGAATTGTATCTAGGGGAGGGTGCTTTGTTCTTGGTTATCTTAGGTTATATGCATTAATTGTGGGACACGCTGGGGGGCATTGAAAAACTGTGTCAGATCATTGGTGAACATTTGATTGGTTGTTTCTTTTAGATGGGATTTTAGGCAAAAGGAATCTGCTGATTGTGTGGAGTGGTGGAATCCATTAGAAGAGGGGTTCACATGGATATGTGTAATTACCAAGCTGATGTGCAGCATCTATTGTCCAATTTGATGAAGTGCTGGAACTATAAATGTGTGTATTATGAGGTGGTGGTGGTGGTCTTTATGACTTTCTTTTTATCTACATTATAGTTAGCAGTTAGCACAAGCACAAACTGGTAATGTTGTAGCGGTCCATTATCTCAATTTGGCTTTTGGCTAATAAAACAGTGTTATATACTTATATTACGGTAATGGTTCTCAGTATTGCATTTGGATATTGTTTCTGCCGGTGTTGTTTTTTTTTTTTGAATTGAAACATGAGTTTTTGACTCATTGAAACTTCCTTGAATCTTCTCACCCAGGGGCATGTAGTATTTGGTATCCTAGAATTTATCTTCCACAGCCCCGAAAATATTTAAATTCTGTTAAATTTTCTTTTAGGTCCATTGTCTATGGCAGTCCTACTAGACCTAAGCCGAACCAGGCCTAACGTTTTGCAATGCATTCATATGAATTTTTTGCCAATATTTTTATTTTAGTTCTTCTAATTATGTGTAATGGTCTCTATATCCACACAGAAGGAGATGAACAACATCCGACCAACAGTTGGAAGGGAGTGTTTAGCATCTCATCATACACACAGTATTTCGATGTCGATGGTGATGTTGTCCTCGACAGAATTATGAGTTCGTTGTATCCCATCGGTGGAGATTTTTTCAGGAAGATCGATGCTAACCCTGATCTGTGAGTTCTGCATAGATTTTTTTTAATCAGCTGAGTTCTGCATTTATTTTGCTACGATTATATTGAAACATATATATTAGTTTTTACTTTTTTGGTAAAACTTTGTTGCTCTTTGGACATGTATAACATTTTTGCTTGAAGAAGTAACTCCTTGCGTCCAAGCAGTGTAGTCAAGGCGATTAGCCCTGGCTAGGCGAGGCGTTGCCTAGGCGATAAATTTAATATATATATATATAACATCCAAAAGACCAAAACCCCATACCCACATTTCACAAAAACATAAAATAAAAAGTCTATTACAATCATTCATCACATAACCAAAGACATGTTGACATAGTGGAGTATTAAACACTTCAAAATCTGGGCCAAATACCCAAATTCGTGTCACTGTCCATGTTACATTTATAATATTAAGCAGAGCCCCCCTGCGATTACCCGGGGGGGTGGCAGGGGGAGGCAAAGCCTCCCTGCGACGCATGAAGTGCGTCTGCAATCTGGGCCTAATAGGCCCAGATTGCGTCGAAAACGATATTTTTAGTTTTTTAAAAAATGATATTTTTAGTGAAAAAAACGATTTAGTATCTTGTTACTTCTTCATTACATGTTTTTTTTCTTCTATTTATTGGATTTTAAAAATATATATATATATATATATTTTATAGGGTTCGCCCGCCTAGAGGGACGCCTAGGCGATTGAGGTCCAAAAACGCCTAGGCGACGCCTTGACTACACTGCGTCCAAGTCTAGTTCTTCCCCGCCATATTGAAAACCTCTACGTGGGAAGCTACTCACATTTTTGTTTAGTTGTTTACTCTAAATTAGAAAATCTAGAGAGGGTAGGGAGGTGGGATATTATGAAAGCGCATGAATTGGAAGTTGCTAGTCAGAAAGAAGTTAAAAGGGGAACAAGTGAGACACTTTTCTATCAACATGACTATTAGAAACCTAAAGCAGCTACTTGAAGTCGAGAATGATGTCAAGAACTCTTTGTAGTCAAAATAAAAAATGCTTCCATTGACATGATTGAAAGGAACTGAAACCTGCTAGTTAGAAATAAAAACAGAAAACTAGCCATTAAGCATCCACTTAATTTGGATTTGCAGATTCTCTCTGTCTGACTTTGAAAGGAAATTAATCCTGTGAAAAGGGAGGGAGATTATAAAATCATAGAATCTGGCAGTTGCTAGTTACAAAGAAAACATTTTCTGTTGTGTTGATTAATAGACTCTGAAAGTTGCTAGTCAAGACACGGAGTCAGTAAGCTGACATTCAAAATGTAAGATTGCAGCTTCTCATTTCTGGATAAAAAGGTTAATGAACAGACAGATACTTGTCCACAGAGGTTATAGTCTTATTGATAGAGGTTGCAAAATCAGAAATAAAAAAATGGAATTGTATTATGTATATAAAAGAGTAAAAGGCATGGTATTGTAACTTGTAAGTTTGGATACCCTGTGGATGCAGATTCTTAAAAATAGTCGATGATTTTTTGGTTTAATTTGCTTTCCAGTTCCATGGCCAGCCTCCAAAACCTTGTTCTATGCAACCTAAGAATAGATTGGCCACATTTTTTTGTTATGAATGTCAAAATAAAAGCTGCAATTCCTCATTTGCAGATTTGTCGTGGTTGCAAACGTACATTATGATTCTTCATTTCTTTTCCTTTTCTTTTACCCGATAGGATCATATTAAATGGCTTATGAGCTTGGATTTTTTAGCCTCATCTCGTTTGCAAGTAATTGTTTTCAAGTGACCGACTTGTGTCAAAGGATGTATTGGCTAGACTCTAGACTTAAATATTAGAAATATTTTTTCTTACCTTTGTATGTTACTAATGTATCAGTAGATTATAGTGTTTTTATAGTTTGACAGATTACGAACATTTAACTGTTAATCCTGTAAAAGTTCAGAGAACCTTATCAATTTTCCCCCATCACCTTCCCTTTTCTAAACACACTTGTTGCTGTGTTTATTGGTGCAAATGTTGGTTATATCTCAGCTATGGACTCATTTGGATCTCCACTACATTGGTCTTTGTGATTGCCTCCCTTGGAAACTGTGCCACCTACATGATGCGTAAACGGAATGACCACAGCACCTCTTGGAGCTTTGATGTCAGCTATGTGAATTTGGCAGCATGTGCAGTGTACGGTTATGCACTCGTGGTGCCAGTGGCATTTTACTTCTTGCTGCAGTATCTTGGATCAAATACAAGCCTTGTACGCCTCTGGTGTATGTGGGGCTATTCTCTCTTCGTCTTCATTATCAGCTCTGTAAGTGTCAACTTTTTGGTAGTGGCTTGTGTTTCAGTTGAATTACTCAAATGACACTTGAGCCCAGAGAGAGCAAAAATTCCTCTTTCCTCACCCCTCTCCCTCTATTATTCACATGTATGGGAGGGATCCAGACCATTTAATCTGCAAATGTGACTGAAGAATCTTTTGACCAAAAACTGGCTTGATTGGATGAACCTAACAATCTGATCAAGCAAATTTTTGAGTCGAGTTCAATCCATTACGGGGTCTATTAAACTACTACTCTGATAACATATATCAAACTGCATATGTCTCAGCCACTCCTGGCCCAATCTCTGCATGTCTGCCACTCGGATGGCAGGTGGGTGAGGAGATTGATGTTTGGCACTTCTTTCCACTAAGGAATTCCAGAAAATGAAACATAATGGACCTTTGCATTCTTATCTAGTCCCTTTGTAATATGATACCTTCTCTGTACTTGCTCTATTGTCATCCATATTTATAGAATAATATCCCAAAAAAATGCCGCGGGTTTGCACTTTGATGCAATGGTCGGATATGATGCAAATAGTTTCCATGCTTCAGCATGAATAAAAAATGATTTGGTTCACAAAGCAAGCTGCCAATGTTGAGAGAGCTATGTTCAGATAAAGGAATACTTGTATCAGTACTGGAGGGTAGGAAGAAGCTGCCCTCCCTGCTTGTGCCATACAGGTGGCACACATGCAGGGTGGCTGGTGACTGGTGCCTGCCGTACTATCTAACCGTGGTGATTTTTATGGCGATAAACTACTGGTTGGATTATGTAACCATCTGATGCATAGATCTTGTAAGGAATATCTTACTTTTGTTTTTCTCTAGTTTTTTTGAACCTCCAAAATGGGAGTCATGGAATGGTGGGTACAATTGCTGTCATTGCTGTTTTCCTGATACAAGTCTTCCTCTAATAGGCTTGTCATACTCTCTAGTTGTGAACTGCCTAGATCTTCTTAGTGAACAGAATGGATTCATTACATTAACCAGGAACTTTTATTCATAATTTTCAATTTTTGAGTCCTGAAAAATCTGTAAGTTCATTAGCTGCTCCGTAATTTACTAGTAATATTATCATTTTAAGGTCTAAGACATTCGTCCTGAAAACTTTTCAGTTTCTATTGGTCATTCCAGTTGAGATTCTCCGGTGGATCATCATAATCCTCGCTGGCGTGGTGTCAGCTTGCTTTGTTGCCTTGAACATCAAGTCATACATAGAGAGGAGCGATCTTACATTGGTGTTGGTAGCATCATTCATCTTGCAGCTGGCTCTGGCACTTTTCATCAAGATCTTGTTCTTCCCATAAGTCTCACCCGGTAGGGTCCATGTGTAAAGAGACTTCAAAATTGCTGTTTTTTTGTTTTAGAGTTCCTTGTGGATGGCCCTCTCACGGGTCCGGTTACATATCTTTGTTTCTTTCATCATGACAAATTTTGAGAGGAAAATAGCTGTAACAGGATTGAATCCCATGGGGACATAGTTCTGTACTATTCGGAAGTCGCTCACCGGATTGTATTTTGCGCAGAGGAGTTTTGGGTGATGAAGAGTGATGTTTTAAAGAGTCTCTTTAGTTTTAGAGATATAGTTGCTCTGCCTGGCTTGAAAACATTTTTGGCTTGCAGCTTGTGAGAGTACAGTGTTTGGAGACAGGCAGGGGGAAAAAAGTCTGCTTGGAAATTTTCTCATTTGATCTTGGTTATGTATTATATTTGATTTCCTCATTTGATCTTGGTTGTGTATGTGAAATTCCGAAAAGAAAGACAGTTTACTAATCTCGTATCAGTTAATCTGAATGAGCATGAGCAGGGGAGCAGACAGTGAACAAGGTCCTACACCTTTCATATATTCAGTCCAAGGACCCTCGAATGCCCTTAGCATTGATAGCTAATTTATAAAAGGGTAAATTACATTGACCTTCCCTGAGGTTTGGCAAAATTATTGAAACCTCTCCTCTTGTTTTTGAAATTACACTCTTTCCACGTCAATTACGGAGGATGTTCTTTTACAATTTTATCCCCATTTATTTACTATAGGATATAAGAAATGACATCGTATAAGACTGTTTTTTTGGTTAATAGGTATTCTTTCATTAACTAGAAGAGTCCAATACAGTGATATTGATAGCCTGGTTAACCCTTTGAGAAAGGGGCAAACGAGGAGATAAAGCTGAGGCCACCAGAGAGCGACCAATACTCTGGTTGAGAGCTGATTGAGCGATATTATGAGCAGCCCATGTTTGCTTGGTGGGGAACAAAAGTCAGTTGAACAGATTCACATCTAGCCTTTAGCTGGTGGATGTCTTCAATTATGGAATAAAGCTCCCAGTGAGGTAGCAAAGACCCGATGGTTGGCATCAGATTCAGTTATCACTTGTTTCCAATGATTGTGAATGGCAACTTGAAAACCCAATCGTATGGCCTCTGCTTCCGCTACTCGACTTGAAACTCCTTCAAGAGGCTTGCTATATGAGAGGATGAAGGTTCCCCGTTGGTCCCTAGCAACTACACCTGCTCCTGCTGCTATCCCGCTTGGGAGGGACGCTCCATCAACGCTAATTTTAATCCCGTTTTCCTGAGGCGCACACCATCTAACCTGTAATTGAGTCATTCGCAGGGAGGGGTCTTCTCCGCTGATACTGCCAGCATGCCGAGAGAATTCCTTGAA
Source organism: Tetracentron sinense (assembly GCA_015143295.1). NCBI lineage: Eukaryota > Viridiplantae > Streptophyta > Magnoliopsida > Trochodendrales > Trochodendraceae > Tetracentron > Tetracentron sinense. The sequence goes on along the minus strand of CM026557.1, from coordinate 9,789,526 downwards.
TCATCCCTTCAACTCTTTGGATAGTGATAATAGGGTCCGGAGATGATCCATTGAATATCACATCATTTCGCATTTTCCAAATTTCCCATAAAGTAGTGCATAACCGAATAGCCAGCGTGCTGCCAACTTTTGTAAAATCCGGGTGGGAACTCCAACGTTTCCACCATCTTAGGAAGGGAATGGCCGAATGTTGGGGAAGTGATAAGGGCATCTGAGTGTCAAACCACACACTTCTGGCACGAGCATTCCAAGAATAGGTGCTCTATTGTTTCTTCTTCTTGATCAAGGCAGAAGGGGCAAGATTCACCCACACACTTTAAGAAGGGTAATTTGAGCATTTTAAAATGTTTAGACCTGACATAATCAAAATCCATCAATGTCAATGTAAGGGATAAAATTCGTAAAAGTGATTAAGTGATTGGAGAACGAGCTGAGTTTTGTTGTTTTGTTCACGAAAAGGTGACACGTGGATCACGTGATTAAAATAGAGGAAGATCCGTTGTCTGATACACAACGTATCCGTCGTGTACTTCGCAAACGTACCCGTAGTCTCGTGAACAACGATTCCGATGTGTTCTTGACAACATTTCTGTTGTCGTTTACACAACGTATCCGATGTACTATTGACAACGTTTCCGTTGTCTTCTGGATAACTATGTCGAAACCTCATTTTAAGGCATATACAACGGACCCGAGCTCGAGTCAACAACGAGACCGACTCACAAGAGGAAGTGATCAAGAGACGATCGTTTTATTATGACAAGTAGGTGAAAAGCACTGTCTTGACATTTAATGCTGATCATTTCTGTGTGCTGTCAGAAACAAACCGACTGAACTAATAGTAGGGGCCCACGTGTGACACGTTAGGTGATAGATCTGTCTGACATATTTGGTAATGAGTGTTGAGCACGTGAGATGGTCATCTATGGCCATCCATGGGCATTCAGAGCTAAACCTATAAATACCCCGAGAATTTCAGTGCATAAGGACCAAAAAAAAAAATCTCTGCTCTTTCTCTCTCATCTGCTTTCGTGCTTGTTACTGTTCATCGTCTTCTACATCTACTTACTTTGGCATCGGAGTACAGGTTAAGGTATCACACCCTTCAACTCCTACCTTCTACTAGCAAACCAGAGTTCGTGTAACAGCTACTGACGTGTGTCCTTCCCGGTATTTTCCCATTCAGAACAACGAAATTTGGGCACTAGTAGCTTAATTTCCCTTTCTTATGAGAATGGTGGGATTACAATGCCCCCACCCTCGGACTATGTAATGAATTGCTCTCAGTAATGAAATCAGCCACTTTCCAAAAAAAAAAAAAGTTTAAACCATTACATATTCAAAATCCATCAATGTCAAGAACAACATACAAGAGGGAATCTGTTATCGACAATTGAATTAGAGGGGAGGGAGTATAATTTAAAAAACAAATGGGAGATTTCTGTAATTTCACCAAACCTCATGAGAGGTCAGTGTTATTTACTCTTTATAAAATTCATAATATTTTATATAATAAAAGTCTACAAGAATTCCTTTATTTGTATAAAGAAGTATTATATTAAGTATGGACCGTCATATATCATTTTTTTTACTATTAAGAAGATAAATCATTTTAAATATTATTTAAAAAATATTATTTTTATATTATAAAATATTATTACATTTTATAAGAATCTATTTTAGTAATCAAATTACTTAAAATTCTCTACTTATAACTTTTTTACTTTAATTAAACGATTTAAATTTTAATAACAATGAGTTTCATCACTTCATTCATATTTTGTATTAATATATATGAATCTAAAAGATATAAAATATTATAAAATTAATAATTTCTTTTTACTTTGATTAGACTATATAAAATTTATTAATAATGAGCCTTGCCTAAGGATAACTAATTAGTGGGTCTATTACTAATCTTTAATTTTTATTTATTTTAATTAAAAAACTAGTTAATGTTATCTGTGGTAGGCAGGTGCTGGACAGAGACTCCTCACTCCTTTCCACCCAAATTTACACGTATGATGTAGATAGTCCTTAATAGATAAGAAATAAGATGGTGCATATCTCAACTATTATAATGTTAAAACAAGTTGTTGGATTATTGTTGAATAATTTAGATCACCACGTCTCCCTGGTTTGCCCATAGGACGTAGGATTTTGCTAGCCCCAATCGCAAATCTTCCAAAGGAGCAACTGGGTGGCTACAAATGTAAAACATAATATGATTTTGATTTTTTTTACTTGTTAAAATATAAAACATCTTCACGTGTTAGCCCCGATCTTGTGTATGTGGAAATATTTGGAGTAAATGAGATTGGGCTAGCAGTCCTCTACGACGTATTGTCATTTTGGGCGATGACTCGAGTCTATGGGCAGTTGAGAGACTCACATACATACTAACCTTGATTAATATGGTACAACTACTCTATAGTCCATACGAGGGTTACCAAGTTCGCTACATGCTATAGCGAATCGTGAACCGAGCAAACCCGAACTGGTTCGTGGTTCGGTTCGGTTCGTGAAATTGAACGAACCACATAATAGTTTCAAAACAATCTTAGTTTGTCAAATTTTTTATTTAAATTCACTGATATTTTTCCTTAAATTCGGTAAATTTATACTTTGAATTCACAAATCATTCATAAAAAAATCATTTTTTTTCAAACAAATATTTGTAATATATTGTCTACATGTTTAACAGATATATATTTTATAATATAATATAAAATATATATTTTGTTTTATATGCTTGAGTAGCGAACCAAACTAGCCAACCAAACTCAAGAATTTAAATGAACCGAAAAACGAATTATCTCATCTAGGGGTGCCCCCCCAAATTTTTTGTAAATCCTCATAGCTCTAGTATGAATAGTGGGCCCCTCAATTAATTTTATTTCTTTTTTAGTATACTTGCCCCCCCCAAATTTTTTTGTCCTATATACTATAGTGGCCCCCAATTTTTTTTGTCATATATATAGTGGCCCCCCCAATGGAGTCCCCTAATGCCCTTGAGGTTACCACATGTCCCGATTGGCACCCCTTAACTATGGTTAAAATTCACCGAATCTTAGGGTTCACCTACTTATCATTGGTTCTTAGAAAAAAAATATTTAAATAATTTTAACCTTAGGAGTTAGTGAATTTTAAACTAGGGATCAAAAAGAAATTTGATATATTTTTTTAAAAACAAGATAGGTGGGTGAATCTTAACCACAATTAAGGGGTATTAATAGGGACATGTGGCGACCTCAAAGGCATTACTGGAAAAAAAAATCTCAAAATAAAAAAAACTACCCAAATATTTTTTTTCTCGGGGCTACGCCCCAAACCCCCAAATTCTATACCCTCAAATAATTTTTTTTTTATACATGTATTTTGGCCCCCCCCCAATGAAAAATTCCTGGCTCCGCTCCTAATCTCATCTTACACCTAGCAAATCGGGTTCATTCTAGAGTGACAAACTATGAACCCGAACCAACATTGGTCCATACCATACAATTTCTTCTTTCTATAATTGGAAATATTTAAATGATTGCTTTAATAGATTAAGACCCAAGATCTTCTCGTGTTGATGTTGGTGAGGAGACCACTAGTATCCAATTAGAAGCTGTCACACAATTCACATCAATCAATGTTACCATTTTTTTTTCTTCGTACATATTGACACATAAATCAAAGTGAGTGTGTGACGGCTTCCAATTGGTGGTCGTGGTCTCTTTGCCAATACCAACTAGAGAAGATCCTAAGCCATAAATTAAATTCTGAGTTGTATTTGAGATATGGTGGCTCCAAACTGGAATAAGTGTTACATCCATAATTCAATTTTAGGTAAACTTTTTAGGAAAATAATCACCTCCTTTTTTTTTTTTTGGAAGTTAAGTTGGGGTTAGGCAAACCCCGACCAGATTTAGAAAAAGAAACCAATTACAATCGCTGGTACAACTTCCCAGCCCTATCCTCCGAAGAAAAAAACAGGGTCTCCGGAGGAAACGGGGAGGGAGGAAAAAAAACCTACGAAAAAGAAGCACAAAATCTCGTAAGAGAATCTGCAACACGGTTAAATTCGCGCCATACATGAGAGATTGAGAAAGATGATAGCTGAGTAAGAAGTTGTTTTGCCACGCGGAAGTCACTTTTCCACTGCCAAGGAGGCTCAAAAATACCATTAAGGCAGTCGACCACCCATTTAGAGTCGGAGTAAATACACAGTCGAACCGCTCCAAACTGAATCGCCATATTGATCCCACAGACTATCGCTTTCAGTTCGAGAAGGCCTATATCTTCCCTAGGACATCCAACAGCAAAGGCTACACACTCAATCCCTGCTTGATCACGTAAAATGCCGCCCAAACCTGCCATAGTGTCACGAAGAGACCCGTCTGTGTTAAGTGCCCACCATCCACTAGGAGGAGGTATCCACGAGCAATGCTGACCCCCAGGAGCAACAAAATCGGCTTCTATACCCCAATTAGCCAAAAGCTCTCGAGAACTAGTCGAACTTTCCACCACCTGCCTTTCAAAAGAGAACCGACTTCTCGAAGAAAACTTTATTTGCTTGAACAAGAGCACTGGGTTCCCTGAGAATGTTCTTGAAGATTTTGAAATTTCTCTCTTGCCAGATGTAGTAGATGGTTGCATTGATGACCACCTTTCTAACTCTTTGAATCAAGTTATTTCCCCTACAAGAATGAAGAATCCAGGCTTTCACGTTTTCCCACCCCGGGGAGTGGGGATTATGCAACCCACACCAATCAAGTAAAGCATTTCAAATAGACTGAGAGTAAGGGCATTCAAAGAAGAGATGATCCATACTTTCCGAAGAGGACCAACAATAAACGCACTTAGAAACCTGGAGAATGGAGTGGCGCACCAAAAAGTCTTGGGTTTTTAGAGCATTAGACCAAGCCATCCATGCGATCATGCTATGCCGAGGGATATTCGAGTTAAACTAGAATAGTTTGTCCCACTCCACCTTTGGATTCGCCACCCGGATGTGTTCCCATGCTGACTTCAGAGAGTAAACTCCATTTGGATTTGGTTTCCACACAATCTGATCTTCCTCCTCTTCCACCAACAGAGAACTGCTAGGAACTCCCACCAAATTTCCACCAAATCAGCCGAGCGAGCTGTAGGGGGATCCCATTCACCCTCACTGATTATACTTGCCACCAACGCCAACTTTGGTAAACCGACATCATAACGGTCACCCAATTCTTCCACCAAAATTCCTTTAGGATGCCAAGGATCAAACCAAATGGAAGTTCTCCTACCATTGCTAATAAGATGAGTGATTAGCTCCTTTGCCTTTTCTCGACATCGAAGGGTATTTCGCTTAACCCCAAGAGCAATCACCTGGGATTGCCATAGTCCAAAAATGCCTCTGCTTAATCAAATTACCGTAAACCCACGAGACCCAGAGGTTATTTTTTCGTGAAGCAATCTCCCACACCATACAAAGTGAAGCTGCCACATTCCAATCCTTGATGCGTCTGATAGCCAATCCCCCTTCCTGTGATGGACAGCACACACGTTTCCAACTGATAGGCACAATCTTCTTACATTCGAGGGCGCCTGACCATGAAAAGTGGCAGCAAATTTGTTCAATCTTTTTCATTATGCTTTCTGGTAATATAAAACAACTGGTCCAGAACACTTGAGAGCTCATCAAAATAGATTTTATCAATTCCACACGCCCCGCATAAGATAACATACGCCCTCACCATGCTTGAACTTTTCTGGTTAGCTTCTCCACTAAGGGCTGGCATTGGGCTTGAGAGATTTTTCCTGAAGACAAAAGTAAACCCAAGTAAGCTACAGGGAGGACACCCACCTTGAAATTCAAAATCTCCTTGATGCGATGTTCTGTTCTTGAAGGGGTAGCGGCAAAAAAAATTTGAGATTTGTCTACATTTGGCTTGAGGCCGGATCTTTGCGAAAAATCCTTAAGAATCGACAAGAGGTTACTAGCTGATTGCTCATCTGACTGGAGAAACACAAACAAATCGTCAGCAAAACAAAGATGTGAAACCAAGGGGTTTACACATCTGGGGTGTGGGATAATAACTCTAGATGTAGCCGCTTTGTTTAAGTTGCTAGACAGTCCCTCCATGGCAAGCACAAACAAAAAAGGAGATAAGGGGTCGCCTTGTCGAAGTCCTCGAGAGCTATCGAAGTACCCCGCTAGAGAGCCATTCAAGTTGATCGAGAACTTTGGAGTTGAAATAAGGCACTTGATCCACCTTAAAAATCCACTAGGAAAACCCATTAAGTCCATCACTTTTAGCAGATACGCCCAATTCACGGTATCATAAGCTTTCCTTAAGTCTATCTTTATCGCACACCTTGGCGTTCCGGAAGAGCGGTGGTAATTTCTCACAATCTCATGGGATAGGAGAATATTATCTGCAATTTGGTGGCCTGGGACAAAAGCAGACTGGTTTTGGCTCACCAACTCCTGTATGATCCCCCGAATCCGATTAGCTAACACCTTGGCAATACATTTATAGACCACGTTACACAAAGAAATAGGTCTGAAATCTAAAAATGAATTTGGGCTTGAAACCTTGGGGATCAGCGTTATCAAGCTGGAGTTGATTTCCCTTAGCAACTTCCCGGATCTAAAGAAAGACAGGATGGCTGAAACCACATCGTCTCCAACTATGTCCCAACATATTTTAAAAAAATGGGAGGAGAACCCATCTGGACCCGGAGCACTATCACCTTGGCGTTCCGGAAGAGCGGTGGTAATCACCTCCTTGGTCAGTGACGTGAGGAGAAACGCCATTTTCTTTCCAATGTGTCCCCCTTCTAACCCTATTTAACTGTAGTTAAGATTCATCCATCCTTAGGGTTCATCTATCTACCCTTAGTTTTTAGAAAAATAAAATAAAATAAATTAGCTAAAGAGTTAAAAAGAAAACTAACCCGAGTTAATGGAAGTTGAAGGATCCGCTACTTGAGAGCGAGGAGGAATAGTCCCCTCCTCGGCTGACGAGGGGACTATTGCTCTTTCAAACATTTATAATGCGAGAATGCCGATAAAAAAAAACATTTATAATGCGAGAATGACGGCACTGAAATCAGAGAAACAATTTAATTTGGTAGCCCTAAAATACCAGACATGATCTCAGTTATAACTGATACTGCCTTTTTCGTCGAGGAAATCTAGAGTTCCCACGCGTCAGGGAACTCTGCGTCTCCGGTGAAGTTTGTTGTCTAAGCACACAGGATCTTCTACGGTTCCAAACTTCCAGTAATTAATCAACGGACTCGTACTGCTGCAGTTGTTTTTAGTTGTTTCGACATCAGTAATCAACCATACAACTAGGGTTCCTAGGGACAGGTGTTCAGTTTATAGGACTACCGGACGTATAAGCCAAACGGCTGCAACGTAGGAGATCCTGACTCCTTGAGTGTATCACAATTTCTCGACTTCCGGTCCGATACAGAGACAATTTCTCAGAAGTCATAAGACCGAATGGCTATAAATAGCCCTTTCTCTTTAGATCTCCCGAGTCGCCACATATGTCGAAAGACTTGAACGAGCCAAACTCTCGCTCTCTTCTCTCTCTGATCGAAAATGGACGCCATGGATCATACTCGAGCTTTCGTCAAAGACGTTAAGCGCGTTGTTGTCAAGGTTACTTGATGCTACTGAATCTTCATTTTTGATTTTTTTGCCCTTTTAGTTGTTTGTGCATGGATTCATAGTCTTTGTTGTTTGATTTCATAAACCCTAATTTTTACCGCTAATGTTTGTTTCTTCTGTCAGGAAGATCGAGAATTTTAGCAATTTCCTCTATTTTATTTGATTTTATGTCGTTATTTTTTGTTTTAATGTTAGATTCGTGCTAGTTCGATTCAACGTGGATAGGGTTCTGAATTCTGATTGGAGGGTTGTAGTTGTTTTCTTGATTGAATCTTAAATCCAATCTTCATTGGAGGCTACAAAGCTTTTCCTTTAATTTTTTAGTTGTTTGTTGTATACCAATGTATTTTATTCTAAGAGAAATTTAACTAAAGGGACAATTCCGGATTGTTTAGTCATCAGATCTTCATTGGAGGCTATGAATATTTTTGCCCATTTTTTCTTCTGCTAAGTTTTAGGTTGTATACGAATATCTTCTGATTGAAGAGAAATTTAGCTAAATGGACAATTCCCGATTGTTTAGTCACCTCCAATTATAACCGATTTCAATTGTAGAGCACTTAGTGCTGTGAAAGTGCAGAAAATTAGAAAGGAGAATAAGCAATAACAATTAGGAACAGATAGGGGCCTCAACTTCTCATTATTTTACAATAAAGACCAAAACAGAAATGAACCTGTTACATTTTCTAGTTGCAATCAGGGGTGGAGCCACATGGGGCAACGGGGCTGAAGCCCCCCTCAACTTTTAAAAAAAGAAGAAGATTTGTATTGTATCAATTGGTGGCATAACCTGGAGTATGGGCGGAGATGCTAAAGCTGAACTTTTGAGGAAAAAGAAAAAGTTAAATTTATTCTTATATTATTTAATTTAAGAGGGCATAGGCGGCTACAAATAGATGAGATGGCCCACAAACTTGACCCTAAACCCCTACGCTCACATTTTTAGCTCCCCTGCAAGAAAATCCTAGCTCGGCCCATGGTTGCAATTATGTCCTCTAACAAGTCCGTGAGACTGAGATATAGTTTGTAATTAGATACTAAATTTATTTTTCAGAATGTTTTCTAGAAAGTTCTTTAGCTGTTTGTCTTTATGTTTTCTCATCAATATTATTTTTGTTCTCATAACATCAACTGATATTAGAGTATTCATCTCACTTGTAAAACTAGGGTTTTTATTTTCACATGTATAATTATGGCTATATATATATATATATAGTTTGTAATTAGAGACTAAATTCCTTTTTCAAAATGTTCTCTAGAAAGTTCTTTTGCTGTTTGTCTTTATGTTTTCTCATCAATATTATTTTTGTTCTCATAACATCAACTGATATTAGAGTATTCATCTCACTTGTAAAACTAGGGTTTTTATTTTCACATGTATAATTATGGCTATATATAATTATATATATAGGATGAGTAATATATATATGATGTTTCAATGCCAAGTGGAGGGTTTTTGAGGCCACAAGAAAAACCATTTAAGGGGGAGGGGGGATACATGTCATTTGGCGGATTTCAGCCCGATCGGAGGCATCTAGGCGTGCTGGCTTGGTTAGGTGGCCTATGGGCTATGACTAACATCTACCATGATCAGACAACATAAATGTCTCCGATTGAGTTGAAACCGAAACTTTGCCAGGTGGCATACATGGAACTCTATTAAAGGGTTCTTTTATGGGCCCAAAATCCACCCACATTGAATTGAATCATATTATATATAATATATATACACGATTTTGGTAAGGTTCGCATACCTTTTTTGCCTCATTGTATTCAATGATCCACCCCATTAACATTGAGCATTAATCTGGTTGTTCATTGAGTATAAAGGGGAAAAAGGTTCTTGAAACTTACCGGATTCTAGTGAGCCATGCTCATTAAAACCTTTAATGAGCAACCCCTAATAATGTGATACGTGGTGGGTTATTCCGGAATCCGACTGTTGGATGTCAAGATGGGTCTCCTGAGAGACATGTGGTAAAAAATCAGCTCGATCAGATATTTATAGATTGCCTGATCGAAGATGGGAAGATAAGTAATTTCTATAGCCTAGGTAGGGTCTAGTGAACCCTTGGGGGTTAATACTGACAAACGAGGGTCTAACAAGACGATTTGAACATGTTCGATCAGATTAATTTTTTGACATTTGTATCCCAATGAACCCACCTTATCATCCAACAATTGGATTCCAAAAAATTCTATCACGTGTCATATTTCTAGAGGGGCTACTCATTAAAGGTTGAATGAGCGCGACTCAGTAGTACCTCTCCCTGTATGTATGTGTGTGTGAGTGTGTCCCACTTTTTCTCTCCTTTATGAAATGACCAAAACTCCCCCTACAGGTAATGAGCTTCTTCATCCAATAAATGGGTAAAAAAATGTGGTGGTTAACAGTTAACACCACCAAGTTCACTAGTGAACACTAACATTCCTCCTCCTCTCTCTCTCTCTCTCTATATATATATATATTGTGTGTGTGTGTGCATGCATGGGTTTGCGTGTGTGGGTACGTGCACGCGTGTGTGTTCATCTATGAAATGACCAGAATAACCCTCATTGTAAAAGAGATTAGTTGTTTATATGGAGTGAAATGTCACGTGAACTTTACTAAGTCCGCGTGCAACATGGACACTAACATCCCCCTAATTAATATGATACATAGTTCAAAAATTCGGTGAGTTACCTGAGTTACTCGGCCTAGTTACTTGACTTGATTGAATTTCAAGTCGAGCCGCCTCGAAACTCGAAAGAGACACTATTTATCGAGTTACTCGGGTGACTCGATTGAGTCGAGTTTTTCGACTCGCTAGACTAGGTCGTGTCAAAGAAGGGTATTTTTATCATTTTTTAAAACCTGAACTCGAACGTCACAATATTTTTGCATCATATTTTTTTAGGTCTACATAGACAACCTCCTATGATTTCTGTTAAACCTAGTTTTTAGGTTTGAGGCTATAAAACCAATGTACTTTGAGTATTTTTAACTAAGGTCTTTCAAGTTATTACATATATATTCTGAGTTGGACCGTGTCGAGTTTTTTTTCGGGTTTTCCTAGTTTCTTGACCTGGCTAACTTTCAAGTCGAGTCAAGTTGTCTGGTTTTTGAACCATGATTTATACCATGTGATATATGTTATTTGCTTCTAATAAAATAATATATTATGTATTCCCTTTGAATCAAATTGGGTTCAAGTTTTAGGAACTTAGATCTTTTTTTTAACATCCGGATTTCGTATCGAATCCGGTATGCCAAATAGCTAATCAGATCAAAATGGAGTTAAATCCGATCTGTTTATAGCCGATGTGAAGAAATTTATTTGTTCTATTTGAGTTTATACCCCTTTCCAGTTAGCACTGATAAGTGAATAATCCAAACTAACTGAAACTTTATTGAGCAGTAAAAGGTGTATAGGCTCAAGGATAGTGCCTTGACTTGAGGCACAACCTTAGAGGATCAAATCCTCTATTGGTCATACCTCAAAGTGTGAGGCTCACATGAGGCCCATGCCTCATGCCTTGAGGGTCACCTTATGCCTTGAGAGTCACCTCATGCCTCATGCGTGTGCCTCACATAATAATAAAAATTCGGGTCCTAGACACCGAATTGAGACAAATTTTTTATTTATTTTTATTTGTTCAAGTAACACTTCATTTTTTATGATAAGTGAATTATGGATTTTAAAATCCTTTTGAGCCTATTTCACATTAAGGATGTCTCTAATAGTCTTTGAATGGATTTGGGGCCACTTGCTACAATGTAGTTGTTTGTGACTAATTGAGACTTAAAAATCATTTTTTCCTTATTTTTTATTTGTTCAAGTTACACTTTATTTATTGTGCTAAGCGTATTTATGGATTTTAAAAATCCTTTTGAGTCTCCATTTCACATTAAGGATATTTTTAATACTTGTTGAACGGATTTGGAGCCATTATCTACAATGTAGTTGTTTATGATTTATTTGGACTGTTTGTTGAAGTAAAATATATGATATATGAACTGGTGACTGAAATCCATTAACTTTTCAGTATGTATATCAATATATGAACAAACAGGTAAATCTAAATTACTTACCTCTCTTATGTTTCTCTATATGATGGTTGCATCGTGTGTGATTCTTGTATGTTGGCATTATAATCACCTGTTACTTGTTGAAAAAAAAATCTGATTTACAAACTAAGATAGCGCGAAGCCTCACTCATCTGGAAGTCCTAATCGCTTGCCTCGGTTCTCCACCTTTAAAAAAACTGGTACTGGGTAATGTAAAATTAGGATAAACTGCTCAGTGACATTTTTACTTCTGCTCTGCTAAATTCTGAATTTTGAGTTTTGATAACTTATGAAGTTTTAACTGTCTTCAATCTTGGAAAAAACATGAATATTATCTGTTTCACCGATTAGTGGTCTTTGGGAAGTAATACATTTTTCGGGACCTTATTGTCAGCCAATTCTTGGCTGTTTATGGGTTGATGTATTTGCTGATGTCTTGTACTGATTATTACAGGTTGGAACGGCTGTTGTTACTCGAGCTGATGGACGAATAGCACTGGGTAGACTTGGAGCGCTTTGTGAACAGGTACACTGGCTCGTAATCCACGCTTATCTGGAACTAGGAGATTCTTTCTTTTTCTTTTTGTTTATTGATTAGGTGGGACATATTTTGGAACTTACAGTGTCACTTTCTGAATAAAACACCCGCAGCTTAAAGAATTGAACTCTCGAGGCTTTGAGGTTATTTTGGTAACTTCAGGTGCTGTTGGTGTTGGCCGCCAAAGGCTTAGATACAGGAAATTGGTCCACAGCAGGTTCTTATGGTTTCCTTTCTGTTGCATATTTTACATTTTATAGAGCTTACTATCAGTTTGGATTTTCCTCAATTAATTACATGTTTTATTTATTTACTTTGACTAGTAGGTTGAATTATTCTCTAATGCATTCTTAGCAGTTTCCTGAAATCTGTTGCTGCTATGCATATGGCTGCATAACTAGACACAAGTTTTTGTCCTATGTGCACAGAAGAAGAAATAAATTATCATTTATGGTGACACCAAGCAACCTGAAACATTGACATCTCTCCACAGATATATTATAGCGTGCAATATTGGTTTTTGGCTTATGCTGATTCTAAACTGTCCTGTAGATTTCATTAAATTGCATTTTCTTATTTTCTTTCTTTTCCGAAATTTCCATCCCTCAAGCTATAAGATGTTAAGATTCACTAAATTTATCATATTTCTTCTTTAAAGCTATATTGCTGTTACATTTATTTTTGGCCTGAGATACTATTTCCATGGGAAAACTATTTCCTCTCACAACACATTCTTCCTTCTGGCAGTTGCTAGAGGAAGTAGTGTTTCTTTTACTAGTTTCCTGGTGGATATGGATGGATGATGCATAAAGATTTTTTTTGTTTAGATAGAATCTGTGGTAAATTTAATTAAAAACAATTAGGTTTCTTCGGTACTAGTCGAGTAGTTGGTGCAGGAGTATAAAATAGACAGCTTATGTGCAGTCTTGGAAAATGTTTAAACAGTGGCATCTTCTTGAAACATTCAACAACATTTCCATTTGCCCTACAGCACAAACAATGCCTTACACCACTACCTCGAATATCAACTTCACAAGCAAATAATTCTCCTAGACTGAATATGGTATCAGGAGTGAGGACTTCCAAGTTCCAACAGGCAACGTATTAAATTTGAATGCAAACAATGATCGTCCTGCTAACTATACTTCTTATTAACCACGTAATAGAGATATAAAGTTAGTAAAGTATCAAAAAACCTACAATCACTTATACTTCTTAAATTCATAGGTTTTCTCTTTTCCTTACTATCTGTCCAATGCCTTATTACTTTATTAGTAGGTGCACTCCTTTTTCTCTTGAAAACTTTTCAAAAGCAAAACTTGGTATTTAATAGTTTATTTTGGTTAAAAGAATAAAACTCTTTCTTGTCGTAATGTACCTTTTTTTATGCACTCCTAACCTTTTTGTTTAATCATTATAAATGGAAGTGGAAGCTGTATTGGTTTGGGCATTAGCGTGCATGCCTATTCTTGTGCTCTTAAAGTGCATGATGAACTTTTGGCATTTGCGTGCGTAAATTTTGACTGTTTGACAACTGAATGTGTTGGTTGGAGGTGATTCTTTGGGCCCGTATAGGGATCACATTGCTCTTTGTTCACCTGCCATTATCATAATCAACAGAGCCTTATTATGATGGCTTTGGCTACAAAGATTCTTCTGTGATTCCCTTCTATCTAGGATTTATTTTGGTTAATGAGTACTTCAAATCTTTTCTCACTACCTTAACCCAAGTCCTTTTCAGCCTTCCCCTCATTCTTTAGAGCCTTCAACCTGCACCTGGGTGTCCTCTCCAGTCCTGTCAATGATCTTTACTACCTTGTTGATTTCAATGTGTATAAAATATTAATGCAGCACTAGCCCCAACTCTGCTTCATTAATGCTAAAATCATATACTTACAGATCAGGGAATTTCTGTAATTTTGTGCAATAGTTCAAGGACAACATCATGACAGCTGAAAAGTTATGTTGAAGAAGCATGGGTTGTGGACAGCATCTGAAAAGGTTTAAGCGTCCCTTTAGATGGGCATCTAAACCATAGTTGCCGGGAAGCTATGTACAAGGTGGGAAGTTCACTTGCCAGGATGCTCGTTTCCCAAACTCGCTTCCTCGGACAAACTTGCTTCCTAGGAAGCTCGTTGCCTCGAACAGACTCTCTTCCTAGGAAGCGCGCTTCTATCACGTCTCATCTTAGTAGTCAAAGGGAGCTTAATGTGTGAAGTGATGTGGTAGACCACAATCTATAGTCTAGGGTGTAGACTCTAAGCAAGTATTGTCGGTTTGAAACCTAAGGCACCTACTTTTCTACAAAAATCTCATGTAAGATAAAATCAAAGGTATAACTACCCATAAATAACATAATGGGAATGAAGAACCTATATCTCATTTCTCGCTTCCCGTTTCCTAAGGTTTTTTTGAGTCTCGCTTCCCGCTTCTCACTTCTCGCTTTCGCTTTGCTTCTCGTTTTTGCTTCTTGCTCTGGTAACTATGATCTAAACACCAAAAGGTGTATTTTTAGTTATACGTTTGCATCATTTGCTGCATACATGGTGTCTTTGAGAATGAAGCAACATGCATATTAGGATCAATAGATGAGGATTTCCAGCATTACTTTTGAGAAAGAAATGTAATATGTGTTATTCAAGAATTTTAGTACGCTGATTACATCAAATATTGATGAGTGTGATAGTAATAATTTCAGACATGTGCTTGCAGTGCAGTACTTCAGGGGGCTTAATTATCTTCATTGTTGAGCTATGCTTGTTTGGTTTCTCCTTTATAGTTCTTTGTCTCTTTACAGAACCCAATAATTTATATTATTTTTATTTTATGGATACTATAATGATTGGTTGTTCGTGGCTGCCCCTCAATATTCAAAGTTACGGCCCGGGAATGGTGTTTAACTGAGCATTTTTTTATCTGGAAACCTCAGTGCTAATAATGGCTTGAGAAAGCAAGAATTATGCAGTTGGGTGGTAAGAGAAAGTTGGATGAAGGTACTTCGTGCACTCACAGCTTAAGTGCATAAGGACCATGTCAGATGCCGGATTGCTTAGTTGGTAAGTCTGTGAATATTGTTATCACAGGCATGGGTTCATAACCTGTCTCCACCCCTGACCTACTAAGTTCTAATGACTAATCCACTTGCCTACCCAAAAAGCAAAAAAAAAAACACTCATGGTTGGTACCGGCATATTGCCTACTAAAAAGGGAAGTTTCTTATTTGAGTACGTGTTAATTCCTTGACCAGAATATCCATAAGGGTTTCTGACATATTTAAATAGTTAAAATAAACAATGGTTATGAAATTGATGATTATCTGCTCACCAAAACGTCAGTTGGAAATTATATGGGATGCAAAGTAGCTCATGTTTGGGCTTCACTTTAGAGCGAGCTTGCATGCCTTTAGAAAAAAGAGTATGGTTGCAAAGTGCTCCTTTATTTGTTTGATCAACGACCCAGCTTTCTGGAAAATGAAATTGTAGTCTTATATACGGTCTTGAGCGGCAATCTTTTCTTCTTCATCTATACAAATATTAATTTTTGATTAATGGAGGATGGCATTGAATCAATAGGGTGGGTGGGGTAGGATGGGGAGATGGATTATCTGGATGGAAATTATAGTTGTCCATGTCTTGCAGCTTTGCTGATCTCCAAAAGCCACAAGTTGAACTTGATGGGAAGGCATGTGCAGCTGTTGGACAGAGTGGTCTCATGGCTCTCTATGATGCGCTGTTTAGTCAGGTGAGAAATACTATCGACCGCTTGTATGCATTCTGTGACTGCATTGGATCTTGTCTATGTTTCACGTCTTACTTATCTACTACAGCTTCTCCCTTTCTTAGTTACACTGCAGGTTACTTTTTCCAATGAATTTTCCTCTCTTATCTAATTCAGTGGCCTTCTTTCAAATTTCAATATTGTACTTGTGTTTTGCAGCTGGACGTGACATCATCTCAGCTTCTTGTGACTGATAATGATTTTAAGGATCCAGATTTCAGAATGCAACTTTGTGAAACAGTGAAATCATTGTTAGCACTGAGGGTTATTCCTATTTTCAATGAAAATGATGCAATCAGTACCAGGAGAGCTCCCTATGAGGTGTGCTATTTTTTTTCTGTTCACCTCCACTTCTGCATCTGGACTGCTGTATTTTTGTGAGTCAAGCTGTAGACAAGACTCTAGACCTAATGTCAGTAAAGTTACTGAAGTTACACTTTATATCACACTACCAAAAAAGTACAATAACTTGTAAACAAATACTGCAATATCTCTACTATTATAAAGAGAATGGGGTGTGTTCAACGTTGATTGAATTTTTTTTAATGACGAAAGAGTCCTTAAAACTTTTTTTAGTTTGAGTAACATTCTTATTCTCTTAAGAAGGTTATTTTAGTCTTTAAACCTTCCAAGTAAAGACTCATCCTCCCTCTCTCTTCGTAACCTAGCTTCAATTTTCTCCCATTCTCTTTTCTTCTTCTCCTTCTTCCTTCCCCCTTTCCAACGGACGTATGCTATTCCAAGTTACCAACGACGGTTCGCCAAAGCATTTTTTCGGCAGCTCTATTGTATGGAAAGCGTGGAGCTAATTTTTGTCTCTCCTTGGCTTATCATGGGCATTCCCTAGAGATGTTATGGATGTCTTCTCCAGGTGGCCAAGAATTCCTTTTGGGCAGAGGGATAGAATTTCATGGAGCATGATCCCCTGTACTCTATGTTGGGGTTTTTGGAAAGAGAAGAACAAGAGGATTTTATAAGTTATAGACTGTAATGTTATGGCATTTGGTGCATTATTTTCCAACGGTTATTGGTATTGAAAGAGTTTTCCGATTTTAAAAGCATCACATGTAGATGGAATTCTGTAACAACCCCTTATCAAAAAGAACAAATAAAAGTTAAGAATAAGAAGAAAGAGAGCCAATTCGAGAAGGCCAAACTCCATTAGTGTCTACTATTTCATTCATAGCCTCTAATTGATCAACTCAACTACATTTATATAACTTGCTGGAATTGAAAGACTTGATCCTATTGGCTAATCCTAGACTCCTATCAATTGCAAACACTTAAAAACAACTCAACCTTATCTAAAGGAGTCTTACCCCAACTTAATAACTTCCTACAACTATCCTAAAAATAGAGAGATGTGAGTTAATATTTACGTATCCTAGAAACAACTCAACCTTATTTAAAGGAGTCTTACCCCAACTTACAACTATCCTAAAAATAGAGAGACGTGAGCTAATATTTATGTATCCTAGTAATGGATCGTAACAACCCTACCAACTTAAAATAAGCCTTGTCCTCAAGCCGGATCCCACCTTTTAACAACCTGATGATCAAGTGCAGCTTCAGGTTGCATATCCACCACTTCTAGGCTGCCATTTGGAGGATCATTCTCATCCCTAGCCTCATTTAATTCATCACCTTCAGTGAGCAATTCTCCAATGCAATTGAACTGTTGCGCTTTACATTTATGATTTGTCCCAAACTTTTCATCACATTTGTAACAAAGCCCTTTTGACTCTTCGTTCTTGCATTTCAGAGATGGTGAGTCGTTTAAAACTCGAATTGAGAGCCCTTGGAGGAGTGCTAGGTGAACCTACACAAAATGTGCTAGTTGGGGCTTGCCTTCTTATTAAAGCATATTTCTCATCAAATTGACAGGCAAGGGATATTGCATGTACCAAAGTGAGTGGTTGCTGACTTTTCACATCGTAACGAATGTCTTCTCGCAACCCACTTACAAAAGTACTAACCAAGTTTGTTTGAGGAACACCTGTGGTGCGGTTGGATAAACTCTCAAATGCAATTTGGTAGTCGCTGAGAGAACCCGTTTGGCAAAGCTTGGTGAGTTCACCAAAATAGTTTTCATAAGCAGTGGGTCCAAATCGAGACAATAAAGCCTCCTTGAATGCCATCCATGGAATGCCACCAACCATATGTTGCATACTTGCATCCATTCAAATCACCTAAACGCTTCTCCTTTGAGGTGGAAAGCAGCCACGTCGACTCTTTGCTCCTCAGGTATGTTGTAAAATCCCATATATCGTTCCTCACGTGCAAGCCAACTTGAAGGATCGTTGCCATCAAACATTGGAAAATCGAGTTTAATCGATCTTTGTTGAAACAACGAAACTGACTGTTGTGACTGAATCTTAACACCCGATGATTCACCGGAGCCTACATCTGAAGGATTCTGGTTTGGAGGGACGATCTTGCCATTGCCGTTTCCCGCACCTATCTTATTTGATAATGACTGGTAGCTATTTGCTAATGCTTGGAAGCGAGCTTCGATGGCCTTAAATTGGGCTTCGAAACGGTTGATTAGATCTTTGAGGACCTTTCTAATATCTGATTTATTTATGCCTTGCTTCTTCTTCTGTAATCGGGTCTTTACCATGTACTATGATGCACAAAGAAGTGAGAGTCCTCACTGGAAGATCGCTGGCTCTGATACCACTGTAACAACCCCTTATCAAAAGAACAAATAGAAATTAAGAATAAGAAGAAAGAGCCAATTTGAGAAGGGCTGAACTCCATTAACGTCTACTATTTCATTCATAGCCTCTAATTGATCAACTCAACTACATTTATATAACTTGCTGAAATTGAAAGACTTGATCCTATTGGCTAATCCTAGACTCCTATCAATTGCAAACACTTAGAAATAACTCAATCTTATCTAAAGGAGTCTTACCCCAACTTAATAACTTCCTCCAACTATCCTAAAAATAGAGAGATGTGACCTAATAGTTATGTAACCTAATAAAGGATCGTAACAAATTCCATTGCGTTCAGAGACACTTAATTTTTTTTTTTTTGGTGAATTTCTTATTCCCTTATACCTTTAATTTTTCTCGTATAGAAATATACTCATCAGTAATTGGTAAATAAAAATGCCTAAAGTTTTTTTGATTTCTGTTGTGTTGCATCTTACCATTACAACTACGATCAATTTTGTAGGGCCTACTCTACTCATGTATCTGGCTATGTACAAGATTATGACTGCATCTTTGTGCATGCAAGTTTGTGCTGTGTCTGGCACCATTTCATTTGGCAGCTCACTAGCTTCGTGAAGTTTTTTCGTCTTTCGGTTTATCTCATTGTTGGTCATCTTGGGATTAGCCCTTGTTGAAAATGAATGAAGTTTTGAGTTTTAATTTCTTGCTTCTAATATAGCTCAGAGTGTGTTGCTTTCTTACTTCAGTTACGCTGGCTTATATATGTCAATTATAAGATGCTTTCATACCACCACAAGTTCTTATAATCTGTTGGCTGCTGCCACTCCCATGATGCATTTTGGTTGGCAAAGAATAAATGGAAACATAGTTCAAAAGAATGAACTTTAGTAGTAGTCCGATTCATTGATTTTGGAGGCTTTCATTGAATAAGATGAGTAGTTTATGCACACGCCCATAGAGACACTCATTGGAGTACTCATTTATGAACTTTTGGGAACAGATAAAGGTGTTGAATAAGGCTTTATGGGCTTTATTCCTATGAGTCTTGTCTTTATATTATCTCTTATATACTGTATTGTGGGTATACTATTAGTAGCTCTTATATACTAATAGTAGACCATTAGTGGACTATAAATAATATAGTGTGTGAGAGAGATCATTAATATCTCTCACTATTTTTCCCTAAACCTAATCTCCTTCTCTTTCTTCTTCTTCTCTCTCTCAAACTTTAACTTCTAACCCTAATAATCTCACAAACTAAACCAACTTGGTATCAAAGTCAAAGGGAAGACCGAACGGACGAACTCAGAGGAGTGTTGACGTCAGTCTGTATGGTACGGACTGTCATCAATTTTTTTTTCGTCAGAATTTTTTTATCGTTCCATGTAGGGCTATCAAAAAAGCCCATGTAGAAGGGTACCCGGCCCGGCCCTGCCCTCCAAAGCCCTCTGAAGCCCTGCCCTCCAAAGCCCTCTGAAGCCCTGCCCTTCCTAGCCGTTGGGCCGGGCAGGGTTCAAAATCTGGAAGCCCTGCTTCTATAGGGCTGGGCCAGGGCTCACCCCGGCCTTGCCCTTTAAAGCCCTGCCCTTCTCCTTAGTTGCTACACGGTAGCTAAGGTTTATAAACCATAAAAGTATAATATATATATATATATATATATATATGAAATTACTCATTTCACCCTTTTAAACGGTTTAATAGTAGGGTTAAATGAGTAATTTCACATGACCGTTGTTATAAAACCCCTCGAGGCCTCGATACTCATTACGAACCCTAACCCTAATCTTGTATGCGAAATCGCCTCCTCGCCTCCTCCTGCTTAGAGGATTTTGATATATAAATTTTGTTGCATATAGTTTTATTTTGTTTTATTCTATCATGTATGCTTGTCATTGACAACGAAAAAAAATTAACTTTGTCATTGCTCTTTTTGTTGCAATGTTGGTCCTAAGCCTGGATAAAAGAGGAAGGTATCCATTTCCATGTCAGGTTGATAGTCGGTGTAGAAAAAAAATCTCGTCATCTGAAATCACAAAAAAAATTCCGCTCTTTCTTCCGGCCCCTTGGCCCTGCCCTTAAGGGCAGGGCTAGGGCCCAATCAATCCTGGCCCTTGAAGGGCTAGGGCTGGGCTAGGGCCCTACTCTTATAAGGAAGGGTAGGGCTAGGGTTGACCCCGGCCCTGCCTTGCCCTTTGACAACCCTAGTTCCATGTGATAGATCGTAATTTTTTTAGAATTTTGATTATTTTTTTAGAATTTTCTGAGCTCTAGATATGTATTTTTTCTGAGTTTCGTAAAAAATTAGAAAAAAATTCAGATCTGTTTTTTGGATTGTGCGATTGATTTAGAAGTTTTTTGGGGGCTCAAACCTATTGTATTTGATTCATATGATAAACATTAACGGATTGAAACTGTAACGCCCCGAAATACCCCCTAGGAGTTTAGGGATATTTTAGGTGTCACACTGCGAACCTATCAAACCATCCTATAATGCACAAGATAAAATACAGTACTCATAACGATAATCAGAGCGCGGAAGCTATCATATATGCGGAAGCGTAAACAAATTTTCATTTCTTCTGATGATCCAAAATAGTATTCCAAGTTAACATAAATACAAGACATGTCTAAGCCTAAGGTGGACAGGCCCACCTATCAAAATATCAAAATACACCAAACCCTCTCATACTCTCCCCTCAACAGTAGTCGAGGTATGGCCACGCATCGAGGTCTCGGTCCGCCTGAGACTGTAATGGGATAGCCGACTCTCTCTCCTCTGTATACTCTTCCTCGACCCAAGGCTCCGGGTCGAGGGCTCCCTCAGTACCTGCCGACATGAAAGTACGGCTGAGCATGGAATACTCAGCGAGTACAAGCTACTAGCAGACCATAACAATAATAAAAACGCATAATAGTAATATCATACAAGCAGTAATAGAAACATCACAAAGAAACAGTATAGGGCATGACACAATACAAGCATCCTGACGTGCGTACATGAATGCGAAAATGCCGATAAAACTCATGCTTCAAACCCTTGTCATGTCCCGGTATGCCTCGTAGAAATCATGTATGCGTGCATGCATGAATGCATGATCATCATCTTGTAAACTTCCATCTTGTAAACTTGTGAGCCAGAGGCTAGCACCCGAATCTCCCTGGGCTGCCAACCTCCTTGATATGCGATGCACTTGTGAGCCAGAGGTTAGTACCCGAATCCTCCCTGGGCTACCAACCTCCTTGTTATGAAATGCACTTGTGAGCCAGAGGCTAGCACCCTTCCTGGGGCTACCAACCTCCTTGTCATGTTCTTGTTTCATTTCTCTTGTGAGCCAGAGGCTAGCACCCTTCCTGGGGCTACCAACCTCCTTGTCATGTTCTTGTTTCATTTCATATACAAATACAGTCTTGGAAAAACCCGGTTTCATGCCTGCATGTGTGGTGTGTGTAGCACTTGTAATATCATGATGACAATGTGACATGAAGAGTAGTGTATAGCAATTCAATCCACAGTACAACCATATAGGAATTTGAGTAATCTACGTGGCATTTGAATAGTTCATCATTCATAAGAACACATGCACAAGGTCTACTTTCATTTTCTTCATTTATGTCATTTATTCCTAGTTGAGGCATTTTGTCAAACACATAGCATGCAAGGTTCCTTAATGGTTCATCTTCTTCTTTTTAGTGCCTACTTTCCATCCAAAAATCAAGGTATGTTCATTATTGGTAAAGTACCCATCCACCATTTCCATCACACACATCACCCAACATACACCTCGGCATCCAATCGCCACATCAACACCCACACACATCCATACCTTTTTCTTATCTTATTTAGATTCATTGGAGATGATACATTTCATATGGGAGGCAAACATAATAGCATAAATCACATTTCATAAGGAAAAACCTAGATTTATTGCTAGGGTAAGTTAGTAGGGTGTACTAACCTTAGATCAAGGCTTGATGTTGAAGAAACCTTGAAATAAAAGCTCTATTTGGAAGGAGGAAGCCTTTGCTTTAAGGGGACTTGAGTTGGGGAAGAAACCCTTTTCAAAAACGCCGTAGGATCGCTGCCCTAGCTTGGAGAATGAGTCCCCACACGAGCTTGAGCCTTGAACTTGAAGCAACTCGAGTTGGGGTGAGCTAGGGTTCTTAAACCCCTTTGATTTCTTCTCCAATGGAAAACCCTAGTTGCAAATCCCCTTCTCCTTTCTCTCTATCTCTCAAAATCCCTTAAGTTCTGTGAATGAAGCCCTAAAGGCTCGAGCAAGCCTTAAGGAGGAAGGGTTTAACCCCCAAAAGACGAAAAACGCCCTTACTGAAATTTCTGCAAAAACGCGAAGACCGAGCGATCGGTGGTTATGACCGATCGATCGGTTGCCTACCGAGCGATCGGTGTTTATGACCGATCGACCGGTCAAAAACTCACTCTCTGGAAAATTTTCCCATACAAAATTTCTGACCGCGCGATAGCTACCGATCGATCGGTTATGGACCGATCGATCGCTGACTGGACCGAGCGATCGGTTCTCTGTATGTCTGGACTGTTTTGACCATATCTTTTGACTCTCTCGTCGGATTTCGACGATTCAACTTGCGTTGGGTTCGTCTTTCGAAAACGCACATTTCTGACGTTTCGGAATTTCCGATTTCTCCCTTATTTATTAATTTGACTATAAAAACGGCCAATTAGCTACGAAGGTGGTATTCATTAAAGATGAAAAAGTCTGGGGTGCTACATTCTCCCCCCCTTACAAAAATTTCGTCCTCGAAATTTGGACAATGCGTGCTTTACAATTTAAACAACTTAGCATAACAATTTGAAACAAAGTTACAAGTCATACATAAAATCATTCAAACAACTCGGGGTGCTTCGCCTTGACTTCGGCCTCACGTTCCCATGTAGCCTCTTCTCGAGCGTGATGTTGCCATTGCACGAGAACTAGCGGAATAGTCTTGTTGCGAAGTACTTGGTCTCTTTGATCCAAAATATGAACCGGCTTCTCAACCAAAGTGAGATCCTCTCGAATCTCAACCGGATCAAGCTCGATGACGTGAGAAGGATCCGGGATGTACTTCCGAAGCTGGGAGATATGAAACACGTTGTGGACCGCCGCCATGTAAGCGGGCAAAGCAACACGGTAAGCCACCTCGCCAACTCGAGTAATGATCTCGAACGGACCCACATATCTCGGGCTAAGCTTGCCTCTCTTCCCGAATCGCATAACACCTTTGGTCGGTGAAATCCTTACAAACACAAAATCACCGACTCGGAATTCAAGATCCCTCCTTCGGTTGTCGGCATAGCTTTTCTGTCTATCTTGTGCGGTCTTCAACCTCTCCCGGATAAGCTTGACCCTATCCGCGGTTTGTTCAATTAACTCGGGGCCCAAAATCTTTCTTTCTCCCACTTCATCCCAATACAACGGGGATCTACAACTTCTTCCGTACAAAGCCTCGAAAGGCGCCATTTGTATGCTTTCTTGATAACTATTGTTGTAAGCGAATTCCACCAAAGGTAGGTGATCTTCCCAACTTCCCTTGAAGTCTAGCATACATGCTCGGAGCATATCTTCAATAACCTGATTCACCCTCTCGGTTTGCCCGTCGGTCTGTGGGTGGAAAGCTGTGCTAAAGTCTAATCGGGAGCCCATTGCACCTTGAAAACTTTTCCAAAACCTGGATGTGAATCTTGAGTCTCTATCCGACACAATACTCACTGGCACCCCGTGTAATCGGACTATTTCCTTGATGTATAGCTCCGCTAACTGATTGGAGTTGAATGTAGTCCGGTACGGTAAGAAATGAGCGGACTTCGTGAGTCTATCAACAACTACCCATATAGCATCGGTCTTCCTAACTGTCTTCGGCAACCCCACGATAAAGTCCATAGAGATATGTTCCCATTTCCACTCGGGAATAGGGAGGGACTGCAAAAGTCCAGCCGGTCTCCTGTGTTCGGCTTTGACTTGTTGGCACACCAAGCATTTAGACACATACTCCGCTATTTCTCGCTTCATGTTCCGCCACCAAAAATGCTTCTTCAAGTCCCTATACATTTTGGTACCCCCGGGGTGAACGGTGTACTTGGACCGGTGAGCCTCGTACAAGATTTCTCGCTTAAGCTTCTCATCGGCTGGGACACATACTCTTCCCTTGAAAGTGATAATTCCATCTTCCCTCGCCGTAAAGTCCTTACTGCCACTTTTAACTGACTTGTCTCGGCAAGAAAGTAGTTCGGCATCCATTTCCTGCAACTCCTGGATCATGCTCAACATAAATGGCCTAACTGTGATGCTAGCCATTACCGGCCCATAGGTAGGGAGACTAAAACTGATGTCGAGGTTGGATGCATCCTCCAGCAATCTCCACTCCTTCAGCATCATATGCGCCAAAAGTCCAGTAGGCTTCCGGCTAAGAGCATCGGCTACTACATTTGCCTTGCCCGGGTGGTATTGAATGGAACACTCATAGTCTTTCAAAAATTCTACCCATCTTCTTTGCCTCAGGTTCAACTCTTTCTGGGAAAACAAATACTTAAGGCTTTTATGATCTGTGAATACCTCAAATTGTTCCCCATAAAGATAATGTCGCCAAATCTTCAATGCAAACACAACTGCGGCGAGTTCTAAGTCGTGAGTGGGGTAATTCTTTTCATGCTCCTTCAATTGTCTTGATGCATAGGCAATGACTTTCTTATGCTGCATAAGGACACACCCAAGTCCGATATGCGAAGCATCGCTATATACCTCATAACCACCATGTCCGGATGGCACAGTAAGGACAGGGGCTGTGGTGAGGCGTTTCTTCAACTCTTGGAAACTTACTTCACATCGGTCACTCCAACTGAACTTTGCATTTTTCCTTGTCAAGTAGGTGAGAGGTGCAGCCAGACTGGAGAATCCCTCCACAAATCTCCGGTAGTAGCCTGCCAATCCGAGGAAACTACGTATCTCCGTAACGCTCTTGGGCCTCTCCCAACTCATGACTGCCTCAACCTTGGCTGGATCTACAGAAATACCCTCGGCCGACACCACGTGTCCAAGAAATGCGACTTTCTCTAGCCAGAACTCGCACTTACTCAATTTGGCATATAGCCTATGCTCTCTCAACATCTCCAGAGCAAGACGGAGGTCTCGTGCGTGATCTTCCCGTGTCTGGGAATACACCAAAATGTCATCAATGAATGCAATCACGCATCGATCCAAGTAAGATCGGAACACCCGGTTCATCAAATCCATGAATGCCGCCGGTGCATTCGTCAGCCCAAAAGGCATGACAAGGAACTCGTAATGCCCATACCGAGTCCTGAAAGCCGTCTTCTGAACATCTTCCGCCTTGATCCTTAATTGGTGATACCCCGATCTAAGATCAATTTTGGAGAAGAATCTCGCTCCCTTCAGTTGGTCAAACAAGTCGTCTATCCTTGGCAAGGGATAACGATTCTTGATAGTTACCTTGTTCAACTGACGGTAGTCTATACACATCCTCATAGACCCGTCCTTCTTCTTCACAAAGAGAACCGGAGCTCCCCACGGAGAGACACTTGGTTGGATGAAACCAAGTTGTTGTAACTCCTCAATCTGCTTCTTTAATTCTTCAAGCTCTATAGGGGCCATTCTATATGGTGCCCTTGAAATCGGAGCGGTACCCGGAGCAAGCTCTATAGCGAATTCAATCTCTCTATCAGGAGGTAATCCGGGAAGTTCTTCCGGGAACACATCTAAGAACTCACTCACAACTGGAATAGCCGATGAGTTTTGTGCTTCTGGGTGTGCTATACTCAAGGCTGCGAGGCGAGCAATGTCCCTCTCTCTAAATCCTCGGAAGTGAAAAGGCTTACCCCCTTCCGGCTTGAAATTCACCATCTTTTCAAAACACGCAACATGCCCGTGATGGCTTGCCAACCAATCCATACCAAGAATGACGTCAAAGTCTAAATCTTGGAAACCCAGGACGATAAGGTCGGCTAACAATTCATTCTCCCCCACTTGAACCACACTATCCCTGAATACCTTATCCGTATCAACCGACTTGCCGAGTGGAGTTGCAATGGTCAACTCCCGCTCCAACGGAGTAGCCTCAGTCGAAAAGCCCTTTGCAAAACTTGGGGAGACAAAAGAGTGAGTAGATCCTGTGTCTATCAACACTCGAGCGAGACACTCGTTCACTAATAAAGCGCCTGTGCGATTAAGTAACTAATATAAGTAGATTTCAAATAATAACAAGCATCATACATAGGTAACCCTCAGTATAACGAATCGCATAACAAACCACAAAAATTTTATACAACTTAAAATCAAAATTCTCGCGTACCTTGCACGACATCGTCGGATGCACGTGCGTCTCTTTCCGATAGAGCAAAAACTCGACCCTGAGTGGCTGGGCGAGGAGGCCGGGCAGACTGTGAGGCCCTCGAAGCCTGAGAAGAGCTAGGCTGAGATGTCTGCCTAATCGGGGGCCTGCTCCCTGAAGACTGAGTTGGCAATTGACGCCGAGGACAATCTCTGACCATGTGGCCTTGGTCACCACAATGAAAGCAACTTCCTGAAACTCTCCGGCATTCTCCCGCTGGATGCCTCCTCCCACAAAGAGTGCAAACATCATGCAAATAGGAGGACGGAGCATACCCCGTAGCCTGAGTAACTGCGGGGTGAGGAGCATATGAGGTAGCCGGGCGAAAAGCCGGTGGAGCGAAAGAGCGGGGAGCCTGTGGTGCTGAATACATCCTCTGTGACTGAGCCGGGCCTGCAGACTGATACAAGCTCGTCCTTGCTCTTTTCTCCCCTGAACTACTCGACTGTCCTTTTTCCATTCCTCTCCTTTTGAAGAACTCCTCGGAGTTCGACTCGGCCAATAGTGCTTTATCAACAACTTCAGAATATGTCTCATGTCTAAACATCGAGACTCGGTCCTTGAGATAGGCCTTCAACCCCCTCTCGAATTTTCGGGCCTTCATAGCCTCGGTCGCTATCATGTGTGGAGCAAATCGAGATAGCTCCAAAAATTTGGCTTCATAAGCCGCTACAGACATATTACCTTGCTCCAAGGTAATGAATTCGACTTCCATCTTTTCTTTCATCCCGACCGGAAAATACTTCTTGTTGAAAACCTCCAAGAATTCCTCCCAAGTCCAATCTTGACCTTGCCGGGTCAACTCTCGGGTCCGAAGTGCCGACTTCCACCAATGATCGGCCTCGCCTTCAAGCATAAAGGCGGCCCATGTGACCCTTTCCACTTCAGTAGGTGCTAACACCGAGAATATCTTCTCAAGTTGCCGGATCCAACCCTCGGCAACAAGTGGATCAATGCTTCCACAAAAAGTTGGAGGCCTCATCCTCCGAAAAGCTTCTATCCCGGCTTGGGCTCGGTTAGGAGGAGCCGGTATGAGTGCCGCATTAGGCGGAGTGGCCGGTTGCCTTGCCGCCAACATAGCCAAGGTCTCGGCTATGGATGCGAATGCTTGGGCAAAGTCGGGTTGATCATCACCCGATGGAGCATCACCTCCATTACCCCTTGTGTTGTACCCGCGACCCCGGGTATTGCGTCTCATGATTTCTCCTGAGAACGACAATACAACATGAGTCTAACTTGGATACGCATTTAGTACAATTTCGCAATTCACTTAATACATATTCATCAAGTACATTTAATAAGTACAACACAAATAATGTACACATGGTATATAACAAAATAGCATAACATACAATCCGTGTTCCTAGCGTAGGACTCTATGTTCGGTTGAAGTTCAACCCATTTTGACTAAGACTAACTTGTTAGTCTATACTTGGAATACAACTCTCTAAGGTGATTCTAATACCTTGTTCAATCATCTAAGTGACCCTAGGGACTCTAATGCCTAGAGCTCTGATACCACTCTGTAACGCCCCGAAATACCCCCTAGGAGTTTAGGGATATTTTAGGTGTCACACTGCGAACCTATCAAACCATCCTATAATGCACAAGATAAAATACAGTACTCATAACGATAATCAGAGCGCGGAAGCTATCATATATGCGGAAGCGTAAACAAATTTTCATTTCTTCTGATGATCCAAAATAGTATTCCAAGTTAACATAAATACAAGACATGTCTAAGCCTAAGGTGGACAGGCCCACCTATCAAAATATCAAAATACACCAAACCCTCTCATACTCTCCCCTCAACAGTAGTCGAGGTATGGCCACGCATCGAGGTCTCGGTCCGCCTGAGACTGTAATGGGATAGCCGACTCTCTCTCCTCTGTATACTCTTCCTCGACCCAAGGCTCCGGGTCGAGGGCTCCCTCAGTACCTGCCGACATGAAAGTACGGCTGAGCATGGAATACTCAGCGAGTACAAGCTACTAGCAGACCATAACAATAATAAAAACGCATAATAGTAATATCATACAAGCAGTAATAGAAACATCACAAAGAAACAGTATAGGGCATGACACAATACAAGCATCCTGACGTGCGTACATGAATGCGAAAATGCCGATAAAACTCATGCTTCAAACCCTTGTCATGTCCCGGTATGCCTCGTAGAAATCATGTATGCGTGCATGCATGAATGCATGATCATCATCTTGTAAACTTCCATCTTGTAAACTTGTGAGCCAGAGGCTAGCACCCGAATCTCCCTGGGCTGCCAACCTCCTTGATATGCGATGCACTTGTGAGCCAGAGGTTAGTACCCGAATCCTCCCTGGGCTACCAACCTCCTTGTTATGAAATGCACTTGTGAGCCAGAGGCTAGCACCCTTCCTGGGGCTACCAACCTCCTTGTCATGTTCTTGTTTCATTTCTCTTGTGAGCCAGAGGCTAGCACCCTTCCTGGGGCTACCAACCTCCTTGTCATGTTCTTGTTTCATTTCTCTTGTGAGCCAGAGGCTAGCACCCTTCCTGGGGCTACCAACCTCCTTGTCATGTTCTTGTTTCATTTCATATACAAATACAGTCTTGGAAAAACCCGGTTTCATGCCTGCATGTGTGGTGTGTGTAGCACTTGTAATATCATGATGACAATGTGACATGAAGAGTAGTGTATAGCAATTCAATCCACAGTACAACCATATAGGAATTTGAGTAATCTACGTGGCATTTGAATAGTTCATCATTCATAAGAACACATGCACAAGGTCTACTTTCATTTTCTTCATTTATGTCATTTATTCCTAGTTGAGGCATTTTGTCAAACACATAGCATGCAAGGTTCCTTAATGGTTCATCTTCTTCTTTTTAGTGCCTACTTTCCATCCAAAAATCAAGGTATGTTCATTATTGGTAAAGTACCCATCCACCATTTCCATCACACACATCACCCAACATACACCTCGGCATCCAATCGCCACATCAACACCCACACACATCCATACCTTTTTCTTATCTTATTTAGATTCATTGGAGATGATACATTTCATATGGGAGGCAAACATAATAGCATAAATCACATTTCATAAGGAAAAACCTAGATTTATTGCTAGGGTAAGTTAGTAGGGTGTACTAACCTTAGATCAAGGCTTGATGTTGAAGAAACCTTGAAATAAAAGCTCTATTTGGAAGGAGGAAGCCTTTGCTTTAAGGGGACTTGAGTTGGGGAAGAAACCCTTTTCAAAAACGCCGTAGGATCGCTGCCCTAGCTTGGAGAATGAGTCCCCACACGAGCTTGAGCCTTGAACTTGAAGCAACTCGAGTTGGGGTGAGCTAGGGTTCTTAAACCCCTTTGATTTCTTCTCCAATGGAAAACCCTAGTTGCAAATCCCCTTCTCCTTTCTCTCTATCTCTCAAAATCCCTTAAGTTCTGTGAATGAAGCCCTAAAGGCTCGAGCAAGCCTTAAGGAGGAAGGGTTTAACCCCCAAAAGACGAAAAACGCCCTTACTGAAATTTCTGCAAAAACGCGAAGACCGAGCGATCGGTGGTTATGACCGATCGATCGGTTGCCTACCGAGCGATCGGTGTTTATGACCGATCGACCGGTCAAAAACTCACTCTCTGGAAAATTTTCCCATACAAAATTTCTGACCGCGCGATAGCTACCGATCGATCGGTTATGGACCGATCGATCGCTGACTGGACCGAGCGATCGGTTCTCTGTATGTCTGGACTGTTTTGACCATATCTTTTGACTCTCTCGTCGGATTTCGACGATTCAACTTGCGTTGGGTTCGTCTTTCGAAAACGCACATTTCTGACGTTTCGGAATTTCCGATTTCTCCCTTATTTATTAATTTGACTATAAAAACGGCCAATTAGCTACGAAGGTGGTATTCATTAAAGATGAAAAAGTCTGGGGTGCTACAGAAACAAGTTTCGTGAAGATTGGAGAAGTATTGAATGTCCGACGAAGGTTTTTCACCCCCATAATTTCCCTTTTTTACTGTTGGGGCCCCTTTTTGTTACTTGAAAATTGGTATATGGGTGATGGGCTATTCCATGAATTTCTATTATCCCGAACACTGTTTGGTTGTTGTCGGGTTGTTGTTTTTGGTGTTTTTCACTATTCTACCTATTGTGGAAGTACTTGTAGGTGTTTTTTGGGTTGTGGAACCCCACTTGTTGCTTTTTTTTTTAAGATTAGTACTCTTTTCGGGTTGATTTGTGTTAAACAGCCTTGTGACATTCATGATGGATGAATCGGAGGTAGCTAGTCCTCTAGTGTCCCTGTATAGGGTGAAGGGAGTATTGGGGTTAGTACTAGTGATGCACCAAACTTCCAGATTACTACAGTGAAGTTAGATGAGACAAATTTTTTTGCTTGGTCTCAATCTGCGATGTTGTTTGTTAAAGACAAGGGGAAGATGAGATACTTAAAATGTACTGTCTCCACTCCCAAGTCTACAGATCTAGCCTATGTCAAGTGGGAGGTTAAGAAAGCAGTTGTCATGCCATGGCTTCCACTCTATGCAGCCAGACATCACTAATGCATACCTATTTCTTCCTTCCACTAAAGCTAAATGGGATGCCGTGACACAACCTATTATGAGATAGGGAGTACAGCCCATGTTTATGAGTTGCATCAGAGTATCTCACAACTTAAGCAAGGGGATATGTCTATTCCCATCTACTATACATTTCGCCGTCTTTGGGAAGATCTAGATCACTATCAGACTTTTCGGGCTAAGTGCCCTGAGGATGCGGCTGCTTATACAAAATTGGTTGAACATAATCAAGTGTTTGAGCTACTTATAGGGCTGAATATGGACTATAAACAAGTCAAGGTTCAAATACTTAGCAAAGACCCGGTCCCACCTCCTAATGAGGTCTATGCATACTTACACCATGAGGAGTGTCGTCAGAGTGCTATGCTCCCTCATCTCATTATTGATAGATCTGCACTAGCCTCCTCATTCCAGTGGGGAGGCAGGAGTGGTGGTCGTGGCAGAGGTGGTCGTTTTGGATCTTTTGGACCTTCTACTGATGATTGAGATAAACTTAAATATGATCACTGTGGACGCACACGTCATACAAAAGACACTTATTGAGATCTACATGGTCGTCCACCCCCACGAGGTCTTGATGGTGGACGAGGAGACAAGGACAGAAGACCTGGAGGGGGTATGAGTGCAAACTCTGTTACATTCACAACCCCAGTATCTTACAACTGTATCTCCATCTGATAGCCCTCACCTGTCTCGAGATGAGATTTATGCTTTTCGCCGTTTTATGTCCCAATTGGAGACACCGAGTATCGCCAGTGCCGCCTCAGTCCCTTACTCAGGTTCCTTAGTCTCGACTCTTAGTGCATCTGTTTCCGATCATAGTCGTTCTTGGATAATTGATTCAGGATCATCTATCATATGACTGATATGTCTTCCTTTTTTTCATCTTACTTCATTGATTCTGGTAGACATAAAGTTAAAGTTGCGGATGGTACTTTATCATCCATTGCGAGTAAGGGGAGTGTTGATGTTACACATTTTATTTCATTTTCCTCCGTTCTTCATGTTCCTAAGTTCACCTTGAATTTTTTATCCGTTAGCCATATTACCAATCATTGAACGATAACATCATTTTCTTTTCTTCTCATTGTGTTTTTCAGGACTTGGAAACGAAGAGGACGATTGGTACGGGCCATGAGGAGCAAGGATTGTATCTACTCAACCCTTTGCCTCGCATTGTTTCATCAATCTAGGAGATACCCGATAGTGTTCGGAGTATTAGTAGTACGGAAGAGTTATACCGGTGGCACAGACGTCTCGGTCACCCCTCCATTTCCCTTCTTAGGCATTTATTTCCGCATTTATCTGTTTCTAGTGTGTTTTCTTCTTTTCAGTGTGAAACTTGCGAATTTGCAAAACATTGTGGAACTTCATATCCCTATAGTGGTAATAAATGCATTTCACCAATTTCTTGTGCATTCTGATGTGTGGGGACCATCCCATGTTACTTCATCGTGTGGTTTTAAGTATTTTGTTACTTTTGTGGATGATTTTTCTCGTACTACATTGTTCCTTGTTTTCATACAATGTTTGTCACTCAATTTAACGCATCTATTAAAGTCTTTCGTTCAGATAATGAGGGGGAATATATGTCTGCTAGTTTGACTACATTTTTTTATTTCCATGGTATTATTCATCAGACTTCTTGTGCTGGCACACCTTAACAAAATGGCATTGCTGAGCGAAAAAACAGACATGTTCAAAGTCACTCACTCGCTTATGCTTGCTATGAATGTGCTTAAACTTTTCTGATCTGACGCCGTTTTGACTGCTGCTTTCTTAATTAATCGGATGCCTTCCTGGATTTTGGAGTTCCAATCTCCTGTTTCTCTGTTAGCCCCTTCCACTCCTTTGTTTCCAGTGGCCCCACGAATTATTGGATGTATTTGCTTTGTGCATATTGCTCATTCTGCTCGCACAAAGTTTGATCCTAAGGCTCTTCGATGTATCTTTCTTGGTTATGTCTTTCATCAGAATGGGTATAAATGTTATCATCCTCCTTCTCATTAGTCCTTCGTATCTATAGATGTCACATTTTTTGAGTCTACTCCATATTTTTCTGTCAATTAAACATCTCTTCAAGGGGAGAGCATCAGTGAAGAGATATCTTTTTCTCTTTCCATTCCTATTTTCTCCTTTGACAGTGATTGTAGACAGGGGGAGTGTGAACCTATTGTCAAAGAATTGCAGGTATACAAGAGAAGGCAGCAAGAACCTCATGAGCCCCACCAAGAGACATCTTCTGATCCAGGTAACATTGTTTTTCATCACAGTCCTAACATTGTTGAGTTTGAAATTCCTATTGCTATCAGAAAAGGCACTAGAACATGTACTTAGCATCTTATCTCTAATGTTGTATCTTACCATGTCTTGTCTTCTTCGTATCGCTCATATGCCTTGACTTTGTCTTTTGTTTCTGTCCTTCGCAGTTTAGCAGATGCACTGTCTCAATCAGAATAGAAACAGGCTATGGAAGAATAGATGTGTGTATTCGAGAAAAAATAGTACTTGAGATATGATTAACCTACCAAGAGGGAAGAGGCCGATTGGATGTAGGTGGGTGTTTATAGTAAAACACCGCTTGGATAGCTCAGTTGAGAGATACAAAGCTCGCTTGGTTGCAAAGTGGTATACTCAAACGTACGACATAGACTATCAGGAGACATTTGCTCCAGTTGCAAAAATGAATTCAGTGAGTTCTTATTTCTCTTATAGTCAATCAGAATTGGCCCTTGTTTCATCTTGATGTGGAGAATGCATTTCTTCACGGTGATTTAAAGGAAGAGGTGTATATAATACCTCCTCCTGGGTTCAAATGCTCCTCAGATGAAGGGAAGGTGTGTAAGCTAAAGAAGGTTTTGTATGGACTGAAGCAGTCCTCCAGAGCATGGTTTGAGCATTTTCGCAATGCTATGGTGAAGAATGGTTACAAACAAAGTCAAGTAGACCACAAATTGTTTCTCAAGCGTTCATATCAGAAAGTGACTGTCTTGATTGTTTATGTGGATGACATTGTTGTAACAGGTGTTGATTTGGATGAGATAAAATCTCTGAATGGTAAGTTAGCAAAGGAATTTGAGATAAAAGATCTAGGTCTTCTAAAGTATTTCCTTGGAATTGAAGTTGTTAGATCTAAAAAGGGCATATTTGTCTCTCAGTACAAGTACGTATTGACCTACTTGAGGAGACAGACATGATGAGTTATAAGTCATGTGATACACCTATAGACCCTAATCATAAACTCAGTGAAGCTAGTGGGGAACACCTGCTAGATGCTGGAAGGTACCAAAGACTTGTTGGCAGACTTATTAATCTGTCCCTTACCAAGCCAGACATTGCTTATGTTGTCAGTGTCGTCAGCCAATTCATGCATTCACCAATTATTGGCCACCTGGAGGCAGTGAATTGGATCCTCCACTACTTAAAGTCATCTCCTGGGAAGGGTTTGTTGTATACTTGTAATGGTAACTTAAGGGTTGAAGCCTACACTGAAGCAGATTGGGCTGACTCGGTTTCTGATAGACGCTCTACTTTCGGGAATTGCACCATGGTTGAAGGTAACCTTTTCACATGGAGAAGTAAGAAGCAGAATATAGTTACTAGATTCAGTGTAGAGGCAAGAGTTTAGAGCCATGGCACACGGTGTGTGTGAACTGCTTTGGCTTCGATTACTCCCGAGTGAGATTGGGCTTCCTACTAAAAGCCCCATGAGCTTATATTATGATAATAAAGGCGCTATTAGTATTACTCATAATCCGGTGTAGCATGACAGAACGAAACATATTGAGGTAGATCGTCATTTCATCAAGGAGAAGTTGAAGGCGGGGTATATTTGCACCCCATTTGGGAAGTCAGAAGATCAACTAGTTGATGTGTTGACTAAGGGTCTTAGTGGTACTCAGTTCTGAAATATTGTTGGCAAGTTGGACATGAGTGATCTACGCACCAACTTTAGGGGGAGTGTTGAATAAGGCTTTATAGACTTTATTTCTATGGGCCTTGTCTTCATGTTATCTCTTATATACTGTATTGTGGGTCTACTATTAGTAGCTCTTTTATACTAATAGTAGACCATTAGTGGAATATAAATAATAAAGTGTGTGAAAGAGATCATTAATATCTCACTATTTCTCCCTAAACCTAATCTCCTTCTTTTTCTTTTTCTTCTTAAACCTTAACTTCTAACCCTAATAATCTCACAAACTAAACCAACTAAAGACACATGTATACTGAATAAAGAGTTTCAACAAAGTTAGGGCGAAGGTGTGCATCCCATACACACACTCATTGGAGTCCTCATTTTTTGGGGTAATACCAACAGGTCATAATGATGCACATCTTCACCCTAATTTTGTTGAAACTTTTGTATACACGTGCCTTTATTGATACTGTTCCCCAAGTTCATAAATTTACCTCCAACATTGCTTTTCTTATTTCTAAACTTTTTCTATTATTATTTGTTTATTTTTCACAGCATCCACTGTTTATACTGTTGTATTCTAATCATGCGCATCATGTGCAGGATTCTTCTGGTATATTTTGGGATAATGACAGTTTAGCAGGTCTATTGGCTTTGGAGTTAAAAGCTGACCTTCTTGTTTTGTTGAGTGATGTAGAAGGTCTTTATAGTGGCCCTCCTAGTGAACCACATTCTAAGCTAATCCATACATACATAAAAGAGAAACATCAAGGAGAAATAACTTTTGGAGACAAGTCCAGGGTGGGAAGAGGGGGTATGACTGCTAAAGTTAAAGCTGCTGTTGTTGCAGCTTATGCTGGTACGCCTGTTGTTATTACCAGGTATACTTATATCTTAAATGCTTTGCAGATTTTTGAACTTGAGGTGCATTTGTTTTCTTTCAATCATATTTTATAAATGAGCCTGACGCTAACACCGAAGTATTCCCAAAGCATCCAAATGCCAGTATTGATGTGTAAAAAAGTATCATGAATAACTGTATGGTAGCAGGTGAGGAATTGGTATAGTAATAGCTATGCAAACCCAATGCTTAAGCAACCTACATTAGGTGGCATGCGGGTCTCAGGATTTTCCCTGATCGCACACTAATTTCCTTTCCATATTTTTTGAAGTGGCTATGCTACTGATAACATCTTAAAAGTACTTCAAGGAGAACGTATTGGTACTCTCTTCCATCAAGATGCACATTTATGGGCTCCACTTAAAGAAGTAAGTGCACGTAAGATGGCAGTTGCAGCAAGGGAATGTTCCAGACGGCTTCAGGTAGCATCATAATAATTTAGTCACAATGCTTTCATATTCTTGTAATGTGATAAATTTTCTTCCATCTTTCTTCTGTAATTTGAGAAGCTCTTTTCCTCTATAACTTCTTAACATTAGGATATCCATCCTTGTTCCAGGAGTGTAATTATTATGAATGCTCGAGTAAATTATATGAATGTTTTGCATTACAGGGCCTATCTTCACAAGATAGGAGAAAAATCTTGCTGGACATAGCTGATGCCCTGGAGGCAAATAAAAACTTAATCAAAGTTGAGAATGAAGCTGATGTAGCTGATGTGCAGCGGGCTGGGTATGAGAAGTCATTGATATCACGGTTGGCGCTAAAGCCTGGGAAGGCAAGATATTGCTGAATTACTAAAGTGTACTTGTAATGGATAAATAATTTTATCTTTTTTTAGTTTGCTTTCTATTACTATACTCTGATTCTTGTCCTGCTATGTTAATTTTCATATTGTGGTATTCCTTGTGGGTATCTTGTAGGATAGTATTCTTTGTTTCACAAAGTGTGTCCATCTTATCTGGTCATTTCAAGGAGAATATTCACTTTGTTGAATCCAGTTCATTATATTTTACAGATCTCAAGTCTTGCCAAATCAATTCGTGTGCTTGCGGACATGGAAGAACCAATTGGCCGTGTTTTGAAGAAAACAGAGGTAAGGAAACAGGGTTTCAGGATATTTCTTCTACAAAATTATGATATTCTGCTATGTCAAGGATATGGACCCAGTATTGAATTTACACGCAATTTGAAGTATTAAGTTATTAACATGGAGGGACACCCATTTGAAGTACCTGGGTAGCATAGCTGCAAAGATTTAATTTTTGCACCTCATGATTAAAAGAAGTGAGGTGAACTTGATCAGCTTCCTTTTGTAGATTACATGCTACGGAAAATGAAAGTCTGAAACTATTACTATGTTATTAAAAAAGTTATTACCTTTTGGCCCATTTTGAATAGGTATTATCTACAATATCATGATGACCTTTTCTTTTGATCATTGTTCACTTCGGCTCTGCTGATGATTACTCTTGCATCCAGCTTGCAGATGGACTCATGTTAGAGAAGACATCATGCCCTTTGGGTGTTCTCTTGATTGTTTTTGAGTCTCGACCTGAAGCACTGGTTCAGGTAAAAGTGAATTTATCTCTTTTCAGCAAAACCTTCCCATTCAAGGAAGGCTAAGGTGGCCGAACTGATTTGGTCTAGTTATTTATGGTAGACTGGTACTCTTTCTGTATCGTACTCCTATGCTTACATTTTTTGGATAGGAGAACTTGGTCATTCTCTTCCCCTTAATTTTGAGCCCTGTGCAACCCTCTTGGAAAATTGGCATTTATCGGAAATGCATTCATAAAATCTCATATGTGGGTTCTCCAAGCTATTCTGCAGATCTGAGTTGAATCTTCTGATTTTCTGGTTGCAAGTGTGGGTTGTGTGAGCATACCTACCTAAAAGAAGTATCCATTCTCTCTCTGGATGGGCTTGTAAGATGATATGGATGATAATGACTGGTTTTATTCCCTTGTGGATGATTTCCTTTCATCCCGAAATATAGTAATATCCTTGCATTTTGCATGCTTCAGTTTCCTTACATATGTCCAGACGTACTGAGATGTTTTATAACTACGGTGAACTTTACCTGTACACATGCTGTCTTTACCTCTATATCATACTCTTATATAGGGATGCATAGATATTGGTCGTTGCTTGGTGTTTGAGATTTTATCACACGATTATTTTAGTCTAAACTTCAGTATTTAAATAGGCTGAAATGCTTGAAAAAGGAATAGAAACTCTGAAGTTGGGTGCTGGGCATATGATCCTAGACAGTTTTGCTACTTGGTGTTAATTTTAAGCAGAAAGACTGTTCGAGTATAATTAACAATATAATACTCATTTCCATCTTTTAGGCTATAAATTATTATTATTATTTTGCTAATTTGTTTGGTTTTTGAATTATATGTTCCGTTCTCTTAATATTTTTAACCCTTAGTTTTATCTATGATTCAATAGATAGCTTCATTGGCGATTCGGAGTGGGAATGGGCTTCTCCTAAAAGGAGGGAAAGAAGCCAAACGATCAAATGCAATCTTGCACAAGGTTCGTTTTATTGAGACCACTCAATTATTTCTGGATTGTCATGTAGTGTAACATCAGCTGTTTTTCCTTGTCTTGCTTTTCATATATATTTACTTTTTTTATTAAAAAAAATTCTAGGTTATTACTGCGGCAATCCCGGATACTGTTGGTGAAAAACTTATTGGACTTGTGACATCAAGAGAGGAGATTCCTGATCTTCTCAAGGTGGTTTTGAGATCTGAGAATGTCGACAGTTATTTATGACATTTTGGTTTTTAACTCCGTGATTACCTTCTGCTCCAGCTTGATGATGTGATAGATCTTGTGATCCCAAGAGGCAGCAACAAACTTGTTTCTCAAATCAAGGATTCTACAAAAATTCCTGTTCTTGGTCATGCTGGTAAGATAAGAGTTGTTCAGATCTTATTCATTTATATGATATATCTGCACATGGATGCTTGATCTTGTCACAACTTATTTGTATGAGTAGTACAGCTTAAAATTAGAGGTTATAGTAAAGTTGAAGTGTTTTCTGCCCAGATGGAATTTGCCATGTTTATGTTGATGAGTGGGCTGATATGGATATGGCAAAGCACATCGTTTTGGATGCGAAGATTGATTATCCTGCAGCCTGTAACGCTATGGTAATTTCTGGTTTACATTCTTTAGACTGACAATCCCTTCTCTGATGTTACCCTGTCCAATAGGACTTTTGCTATTATAAATTTGGCTTCTTATTTATAACTCATTATCATTTATGATTTCACAGTTTGAACTGCCAATTTGTGACCTACTACAGTATTTTAGTGTTGTTCTCCTTGTTATTCTCAGGAAACACTTCTTGTGCACAAGGATTTGTTGGAGACTGATGGGTTTAATGAGCTTATTGTAGAGCTACGTAATCAAGGTATGACTTTCTTGTAAACTATTTTTTCTTTAGTAAGTGTGGTCAAATTTTTGACTGTCTTTATAAAAAAAAATCTATCACAATAAAAAATAAAATATTCCATAAAATATTTTATGAACTGCATGGTATTCTAGCCCATGGAAGAATGATACTATCTCAAGTGTCTGCATGTGATAAATCTGAAATAGTTAGATGAAGGAATTCTTAAAACGTAGCTCATAATAAATTCCTTTTATATTGAGCAGGACGTATATATTGGTAAATTCAGTACATTTGAGTAGAAAATTAGTGAAGAAGCAGGGCCGCCCAAGCCATTTGGAGGCCTAAAGCAAAAATTCTAAATGGGGTTTTTTTTTTTTTTTTTTTTAAATTAATATTTTTTTAAAAAAATTAACTATAAATGGGGCCTTTTTAATATTCTAAATAGGCCTTTTATATTTTTTAATATTCTAAATGGGGCCTTTTTAATATTTTTTTTAATGGGGCCTAAAGCAAAGGCTTTGATGGCCTAATGGACGGGCCGGCCCTGTGAAGAAGGAAAATATAATATGACCTTATGGACAGCTGGTAAATCTGTGTAAACTATAGACCAGCCGTCAGTGTTGTAGGAGTGTTGTGTTCAATCAAGGATGGAGCTCAAAATTAAGTAGTAGATCTTCCCTTTTTTTCTTGGAGATTATTTCCATTTCAGCTTAAAATTGAAAGGAAATCAAAATTTAGATAATGTAGAAGATCCTCCTTTTTTTCCATTTCTTTATGTAGCATCAGTTACCTCTTAAGATGAATGTTGCTTCTGTTATGTTACCTTCGTGTTATTAACATGGTATCTTATTTCTTCAGTTATTATGTTACCCTTTTGTTATCAGCACCAGGGGGGTTATCTTTATCTTATGTGTATAATTTTAAATCCTATTCACCTTGTCATGTATATTATTAGGTTCAGATGGTTACTGGATTCAGTTGGCCACTAATGGGTGGGGGAGGTATTATGTTCTTGTCATGTTCTCTTTCATAACTGCAGTCTCTATTGTAATTTATATGTGCACGTGTTATAATGGGCCAATAGTTGTGCTCCTATTTACACTTTTATGTTCCATTTCATTCAAGTCCAGACTCGTGTACCTGGTTGGAGAGCCTTCTGAATCACACTCGAGTCTCTACCCATCTTTTGGAGTTTTAATCCTGTCCCAATCCTGGCATTGTGACCAAAGAAAAACTAGATCAGTTGGCTCAAAGATTGGTTCATCAGTCTCAGGCTAGAGCATATGTAAAACTAGAATGGCTCATAGGTTCTATTTCCACATTGTAGTCCATTGTTGGTTGCATGATCTTGTCCTGGCCATGCAGCTGCTGGAGAGAAGTAGTTTTCGTCATTTCCGAATTCCACCTCATTCCCATCTAGCTTTTTCTCAGTCTTCTGCAAGGTTTCTACTTTCATCAAATAATAAGAAATTCAATATTTTGTTCCGATTTGGATCTATTTCGAACCTTTTGACAATTCGAATATTTGACCAATTCAAGCTAGGTCATATGCAATTCCGAAAATTTGGGGATTTTTTATTTTTATTTTGACAATGACTGAGATTGATGCCGTTACCAATATTTTAAACCTTGGGCTACTGTCTGGGATCAAACAAACAGAACTTCAAAATATACAGGGATTGAACATCAATTTTCTATATTTAGGTATTATGAATCTGGAATTTATTTTCCAGTTTGGTTCCTTCAGTACAGTTCTATTATACCAGATTTCTTTTTTCTTTTTTTTTTGGGCATGCAATGTTGGAAATGTATGTTGCATTAGTCAAGAAAAGATAAGTCCGCATTCTTATAGTGAATCTGTGAGGAAAGTTATTTGGCGAAAACAAACCATTGAAGAGGTCAGAATGACAGCTTCACTTATGTGCATCTGTTGCAGGTGTTGATCTATACGGTGGACCAAGAGCGAGTTCCTTGTTAGATATTACAGAGGCGCGCTCATTTCATCATGAGTACAACTCAATGGCTTGCACAATTGAATTTGTGGATGATGTGCATGCTGCCATTGACCATATACATCGACACGGAAGGTATGTTAGTTATCTCTTATTTTTATATTATATTCTCTTATTTCTAAATGAAGTATATATATATATATATATATATATATATATATATATAAGGTAAATAAGGGGGATTTTTTTTTTGGCAGTGCGCATACTGATTGCATCGTTTCAGAGGACCGTGAAGCTGCAGAAGTCTTCCTACATCAAGTTGACAGGTAAACATGCTTTGGACATATGGACTATTGGATTTGACACTTTGATATTCCAATTTTTAGTTTATCCTTCCAGTGAATTGAATGTCTGCTTTAGCATTTAAAGATGCGTATATTCCATTTGGTAGAGTGGAGCGAAGTTTGCAATCCATTAGAAACGGGGATTGAACGTGAGGCCTTTGATGGAGGTTAATAAGGAAATCCTGAGCAAATGATTGTGGAGGTTCAGGGCCGAAAGGGATAGTTTTTAGAGAAGGTGATCTTAATGAAGTACAACGAGATATTAGGATGAGTGCCAAAATTAGCCTGCGGCCGGGTTTGGAAAGGTGGAAGGACTTTGAAAAACCCATTAGGTTTCAGGTAGTTAAAAGGGATGAGGTCAAATTCTGGGTTGAAAGGTGGTGTGGCAAGGTGTCTCTTAGAGATGAATTTAAGACCTTGTGGTCCATAGCAA
The DNA here is from genome assembly GCA_015143295.1 of Tetracentron sinense. Taxonomy (NCBI): domain Eukaryota; kingdom Viridiplantae; phylum Streptophyta; class Magnoliopsida; order Trochodendrales; family Trochodendraceae; genus Tetracentron; species Tetracentron sinense. The sequence continues at coordinate 9,746,937 of CM026557.1, read as the reverse complement.
TGGATAGGAATGCGTTCATAGAATCTTATCTAGAGTGGGTGGCCAACTCAGTTGTCCGGTATCCTAGGTTGAGGCGAAAACTCAATGATTGGGAGGTGGATGACTGCATTTGTCTACTAGATTGTCCGACTTCAGTCGAGGTCTTGCCCTCTTCTTAGGGATGTGTGATTATGGTCTTGTGACAACAAAAGGTCTATTCTCAGTGAGATCTTTCTACTGTGATTTACATGTTGGCCCAGTACTCCCTTTCCTTCACAGGAATGTGCGAAACTCCAACATTACACCAAATGTATCATTCTTTCTACGGACAACAACGCATGACAAGATTTTCACATGCGATCATTTGAAGAATAAAAGGTGGAGGATGACTGTCCGGTGTTATATGTGCCTCCAAGAGGAGGAAACCGTGGATCATCTGTTGCTGCACTATTATTTTGCTACAAGATCTGGAGCCATTTCCTGTCCTACCTAGAGATCACTTGGGTCTGTCCTTGTACTTTCCCGGATTTCTTATCTTGTTGAGCCTTGGTACAGGGGGTTAGTTTGGTTCCCTGTCTTCGGATATTTATACCAGGGGCTATAGCTTGGTCATTGTGGAGAGAACTGAACCATAGAGCTTTTGATTGAGTCATATCTCCTTTGGACTGGGTCCGATCTAGGGCTCGTCAGCTTCTCCTAGATTGGCATTCTATCAGGGAGGGTGTGGAGATCTTGGGAAAGATCCATATTATATTTTAGGGAATTGTTTTGTGGAGATTTGGTTTGTTTTGTGTTTCTTCTAGTCATATTGGCTTGTTTTACCTTTCTTTTGTTGGGTTCACCTTCTTGTGATCCCGTTTCATTCTTTTGTACAATTCTGCAGATGTTTCTAATATCCTTGCTTTACTGAGAAAAAAAAAGATGTTTATACAATGGGGTGGTTGTCTATTTTTGTAGTGCTGCAGTTTTTCACAATGCAAGCACACGATTTTGTGATGGAGCTCGTTTTGGACTTGGGGCAGAGGTATGGTATCATCCAACAGTTTTGGTGTTGAACATTAGTTAACATGGGCAGGTTTTTTTGCCTCATAGTTGTTGGTTCTGTTATGGCTGAACAGGTTGGGATAAGTACAAGCAGGATTCATGCTCGAGGTCCAGTAGGAGTTGAAGGACTTTTAACTACACGATGGTATGTAAATACTGAGATTTTTCTTGCGACTTCTTAAAACTGGCTGGCATGTTTGTTGATTTTTATGTGATTATTACTTGAGCATCCCTGAGAAGAGTATCTCGGGTGTGGATATTAGCAGTGAGCATGCTTTCTATGGAACGACTTACAAAAAATTGTTTTTCTTTTTAATTTCCTTTCCACATAGAAGAGAAATTGTGATTCTATATTTTCTGATCTGAAGACTCTGGTGTCGTTGTTTGGTAGGCTGAACAACCCCTTAATTATAATTATAAAGCAAAATTTAAAAAAGTGTTAAATTTCAGTAATAGATCAAGTGTACTTTAGTTTTACAGAGAATTTTCCCCATTATGATAATCAATAGATTTTATTAATGAGAGGAGTGTACTAGTGGGTAAAGTTCCTGGTACATTAGCTCGTTCATTCTGCCTTCTCTTGACATGAAAATCAGTTTCTAATTCTGATGATGGCTAGTCTCTACAGTTGCAAAACTCTTTCTTGGACCATATTCGATCGAATCAACTGAGCTAGCTTCTACTTTCAATGGGTTTATTGACTAATGAAACTTAAACATCTCTGGCATCATTCTTGCCTCACTCGTTTTTTGAACTATTGAACCCAAAGATTCTATTTCTATCTTAACCTCTTCAATATTTCTGGAAACACTCATTATCTTGGAAGGAACCATATTATTAATGAAATAGTTACCAATTGTGAGTACTTTCAAGTTTCAAGTAGTGCCTTTCGTATTTCTAAAAGCTGGTCATCATTTTGCATTTGGCCAGTCTTAAAGTTCCAAATAAAACCTCTACCCTGACCGTATGGATGTCTTTATATTATAATACATTATCCAGAAGGAAGATTTGGTTAACACTATCCCTTATCATATGCTATAGCATAGTTCAAAAACTGGACTCAGCGACTCAAATATATATATATATTATCCAACATAAATAAAAAATTTCTACTGAAAATAATTTTTATTTTCTACAATTTTACTGTAAACTTACAAATTAAAAACAATCCTAAAGTAATTGCAATGCTAAAAGCCTAAAATCAATCATCTTCTCCTTCTCTTCCTCGGTTTAGGGCTTGAATGAGACCTCGATATGGGTTGGATGGGGTTTGATAGTAATAAAAAAAGACAACTAAGTCCTCTAGTGACTCGGCCGAGTCTTGAGTCAAGTCACTCGGCCTGACTCGACCGAGTCACTCGAGTTATTCTGGTAAAGAGACACATCGACACATTGAGTTTTTTAGGCGAGTCAGCCTGAAACTCAGTTGAGTCGAGTTGCCTCGGCTGAGTTTCGAGTCGACTCGCCGAGTTTTTGTACAGTGTGCTATAGATAATACATCATTCCTTTATTGTTATAGAAAAACACATCACTTGAGATGGAATACCTGTTCTCAAAGACATGTTTAGTACAAACAGTATAGGCTCCATCCATGCTGTTATCCATTCGGCGAGTATGGGAGCCAAGGGAATCTGTGACACATTGTACTGCCAGCAGTGTTCCCAGAGGTGTCAGCACATGGGAGTCAGGATTGCCATGCGCAGAACAGATATGTGGCGCAGATTTTCTGTTGACACACTGAGCCTCTGGCATGTGCTAGCACTCTTCATTTAGGTTTATGCTTCCATAGTTTCTCTCATCAATCAATATACATCAACCTAATGCTTATCTTAGCACATACAAACACCATGGATCTAGGAATCCAGCCTTGGGACGTGCAATCTATTAAATGATTTAGAGTCCTGAGAACCGCAGTGTCCCCGTGTCCCTTTTAACACCTTTTTAACCATGGTTAAGCTTAAGTAAATTAAAATTAATAATTTTGCTTTTTGTTTTTTTTAAACCATGGTTAGATTGCTTAACCCTAGGGGGTGAGTGAATCCTAACCACAGTTGATAGGTGGTAAATAGGGGGCGTGGACCAATGAGATTACAGGATCAGCTTAGAGCTGACCCCCCATTTTCCATTTCCCTTATTATTTTGTTTCTTATACCAAAGATCAGTCATCACACCATATACATGCCTTGCAAAAAATAAATTGGATAGTTTCTGTTGTGTATGTTTGATTATTACAATTGCTTACCTACAAACGCAGGATTCTGAGAGGGAGTGGACAAGTGGTGGATGGTGATAAAGGAGTCATTTACACCCACAAGAATGTCAGTTTACAGTCTTAAGCATGCGGCAAAGGAAATAATTACCCAAAAAAAAATATTATTATTTTTATTGATGTATTTTTTTTTTCTCTTTTAATTATTTTCTGGGGGTAATTTTCATGTTCATTATCGGTGTGCTCAGGAAAAATGACCAAACCTTCTCAAATTTTGTTCAAGTTTGCACCTGTTACTGCACATATTATTCGCAGTGAAAGGGCTGTTTGCCGGGAACCCTTTCATGTGTATGTTCAGTTATTATGTTTCAAATTTTTATTGTGCTCATATTGCACCTCTTAATTTGTTGCATTTTAAGAGTGAATATTGTGCTAAGTTAGTGAAGGCTGCTCTTTTCCCATCAAAGTTAACGCACAGCGCTCTGGAAGGAATTTCAGGTTTTGATTTACTTCAGCTTTGAATATTGACATGAGCAATGGATTTTAGTTGTAGATTTGTAGGGGTTGCAGCTAGGAGTCTGTCCTGATATGTGGATGGCCCTAGATCTAATTGTTTGAATGTGACAAACCAATTTTACAGAGGAAGAAAAGATGTAAAATGAAAGAATAAGGATCTGGGTCATTTCTTGATTTGTGCTTGTCAACTTGAGAGGAATGTTGGGCCATACTAAACTACCCATCGGTGCCATTTTGGATAAAGAAAGGGCCAGAGTCAAGGAAAAGGCAGTGATTCAAATCAAGATTTCTCTAGTACTCTAAAATAGAAGTGATCCAAAGCAATGTTGTATCAGACTACTTGTCTCTCTGTAGCTGGATCTCCAAGTATTTGGAATGCTCCAAATTCCACTTGAGCATCCAAAACTAGGTCAATACTAGCAAAAACATCTCTAAATAAAGTTCTAGCACCGAAGCAAATGAAGCATGTCTAAAAGTAAACCAACCCCTTGGTTGTTACGAAAAACACAATCGGATTTTAAAGTAGCACGATCTAATTCAAAATTTTCACCCAATTGAGCACGTCTAACATAAGTTTTCATAGCCACCCAATTGAGCACGTCTAACATAATTTTTCATAGTAGCCGGATCGCTATAATTGACTCCATTGAGTTTGCCACCATAGAACTCAACAGTTACACCTACTTGTTCGACACTATATTTTGATTCTGCTTTTCAAAAAGGAACATCGGCTCTCACAATTCCGTCTCCGTCTACCAAAACTATTGGAAATGTTTCAAAAAAAAAAGAAATCGGTTCGGATCTCTTGCGGGAATGATTTGGAAGATCTTAAAAACAAGGTGGTATTTGCTAGCAACAACATTATGGAGGCATTGTTAAAAAAAAAAAAAAAGGGTTTGGATATCCTGTGGGAATGATTTGGAAGATCCAAAACCAAAAAGATTGGTATTTGCTAGCAACAACATAATGGTGGCATTTTCTTCAGTCGTCGCGAGATTTAGATAAAAGAATCTAGCTGTTTTGTTCCTTGGATTTTAAAGCAGTCCTTGGGTTTTATTCCATGAGTATAAAAGCAGTCGCAGCCCCACATTCCAGGCAATTGCATAATCGCATCATCATTATGTGGGGGCTGAACAAAGTTTGCATCCATTGCAGTATATAATCACATAAAAGAAATCTAAGCCGTTTGTATATCCAATGTAGTATATAATCACATAAATGAAGTCCGGGCCGTTTGGCATTATTCATGGGGAGCAATTTTCTTGATCCTGTGAATAAAAATGTTGTTAACACTATTCGCAAATCATTTTTGGGGAACGGTTTTAAGAATTGTTCCCTGCTCTTTCGGTAAGCAATGCTGGTTCTTAATTAACAGAGCAAAGAAAGAATGCCCTGTTTATGGATTACATATTCTCTATTAGTCCAAACTTATGTATTGATCCAACACAACTGTGTATGAGCTTTTAACCCAAAAAAAAAAACATTTTAAGCAATTTGCAAGAAAATAATCGTTTCCTGCTCTTTCGGTAAGCAATGCATCCTGAACAGGTCCCAATGAGAAATTCATTGTATACTGCCATTAGATTCCTCAATCTTTCCACGTGTCCCCTAAATCCTTAAGGTCCCTTCTTTTGCTAAGAGTTACAAAGTTTGGAGTACTTTACAAGTTTGGAGACTTTGGCCTCCGATTGCCCTGGCTAAGCCAAAAAGGCTCCTCTTGGGCAACCACAAAATATGGGACATGTGGCGATAAGAAGTCCTTCCATTTTCACCCCATGATTTTGACTTCTCTCCCCCATGATTTTGACTTCTCTCCCACTTGATATCTCTCCCCCTTTATCGCCATGTGTCAAATAATGAAAAGTCAAAATCATGGGGCCATGAAATGACTTCTCCCACCACTTATCCCCTATTTTGTGGTTGCCCGAGATGAGCCTTTTTTGCCAGAGGGAATCCGAGGCCGGAGACTTTAGGTGCTTGGTTTTACAAGTTTTTTTCTTTTATTTTTTGTAATTTCCGCGAGAGTTTAAAATCAGCAAAATGAGAAATTCGAGGTCTCACAAAAAATTGGAGAGTCGAAGTCAACATGATAACACCGAAAGACGAACCGTTAACCTAGAGGTCTCGAGGTCAATCCCTGGGCTCTCCTCAATATCGGTTGTATGGGATGAGGGTATTCCCTATGCAGCACATGGGATATCCATGCTTATCAAAAAAAAAAAGTCTTATCATGATAAGAAATTTTATTAATTTTGTACTCTAATATTTTTAAGAATAAAAGAGGCTTTTCTTTTATCAAATTTTCTTTTATGGAGCAAGTCTACTTGTAAAGTGTGCTTTCTTTTGATTAGATTTATAAAACTTGGCACCTTGTACTTAGTCATGGTAGTTGGTAGAAAATTTGAGTCATTTACTTATAAATTAAGCTTGGCACTTCGTATGTCATGGTGGCCAGCATGGTTACAAATGTCATTATCGGGTTTTTATCAGTCGAAGTTTTTATCGGGAGATTTTTAAATTTGAATTTTTTTTTTTTGGGTATTTCTCGCCTAAATCTCGACAATGATTAAAAAAATATATTGAAATTACAGAAAATAGTAATAATTATCACCAAGGTATAAAATTCATAAAACTAAGTATTTCTCATGATATTTTTAAAATCTATGTTAAATCTCACGATATATAAGGGATAAAAAGAGAGAATTATATTTACCGCAAGATTTTTAAATTTTCGCGATAAAAAAAGATTTTTAAACTTTAGATGCTTTTCTCGGAAGAAATTGAGTATTTCTCGAGAGATTTGTAACAGTGGTAGCTAGTAGGAAATTTGGGTCATTTTGTCAAGGCTTTGCAGCGGGTACTTTGTGGTTGAAACTTGCGCTCGATCAATTGAGTAAATTGCTGCTCCTTCAACTTGCTTTCGTGATAGCCCAAGTCTCAGGATTACAAATGGCAACTCCCCTACTATATATATAGGCCGCTACTTTCCCTTCCAACAGATCTAGTCCGGTCAGCCATCTAAGCTAATACCCAAGTAAATGATTAGCAAAATTAATTCTTACCCTCACGAGATTTCAAGCCTATCATTTATATGAGATTTGAACTTTGTTGCATTTGAATACGAGAATTGCAACCCTAGAGATGAAAAGCACAATACACCTAGTTCTCAAAGAAAATGCATGTTGCCAAAAGACAAAAAAATTGTAAAGTGCCAGACTTTATGTCTCGTCTCGGACCCTAATAATAGAAAATTCATCATTGGGTATAGATGGGAAACTCTCAATGGCTTGGTATTAGCTTGACTTGGATCAGTTGAAATTCGAAACAAATTTCTACTAATCTTTGTGTCATATTATTTGAATGGCTCATTTTGATGAGCATATTTGCTGTATTTTCAGGAAGCAGGCCAGGTTTATAACAAAAATGGCGGACTCTTCTGCACAAGTTGGCTGATTGTATCTCCATTGAAGTTTCACCATTGTTTTAAAGATCAGCCCTGAACTTCTAGATGTTAAAAGAAAGACAAATGGCCCAAAGAAAGCTTCCATTACTTGTTTGGTGAAGGAAAATAAGCAAAACTGTAATCAGATTGTATCGAAAAACAAATGGAATTCATGACAAAGAAAGTTTGCTCAAAGATAATAGAACTCTCATAGTAGGTGGCCTTCTGATAATGGAGAGATGGATGAGAGCCTTCTGTCATATCATATTTCATCATCCCACAGCTCTTGGAGGCTCTTATATGGACTACATGTTTCATGAACTGCAAAATCCCCTCGGAGGAGCCGTTGCTGCACCACAGGTTCCAAACAGATACACACTCATATATTGGTGAAAATTCATATTGATGTATGTATATATGCAGTAGGAGACCTTACATACCTGGTGAATTCCAGAGAATTTTGAGAAGAGATCTTGAGGGATGCACCAGTCAAATAAACTGATGTTTTCTTTGATTCTAGACTCATTTACACTCTTCGGGAGGACGCTGTGACCGCTCTGAATACCCCATCGGAGAGCTACTTGTGCAGGTGACTTGTTAAGCTTCTCAGCAATTTCAATCAATGTTGGATCCTTCAAGATCTCACCTTTTACCCAAGATCCTGGAGAACCCAAAGGAGAATATGCCTGCAAAACCATTCTATCCAAATGTTTAATACAAAACAAACTACTTTCTCTACATTGCACTAAATTATCAAAATCATTCTAAGATTACCGAGAGATGAACACCAGTTGATTTGCATAAGTTGTGAAGTGCAGGTTGCTGCCAGACTAGGTGGCATTCCACCTGGTTAACAGCAGGCGGCACCTTCGCATAAATGAGCAGGTCTTGCAGCTTCTTAGTTGAGAAGTTGCTCACCCCAATTGCGCGTGCCTGCCCTGATGCATATAAACCTTCCATGGCAGTCCATGTTTCTGAAAGACATAATGGAGCCATGACTTCCGGGTCAAACCCACGTGAGCCTGACTTCGTCCGGAATGGCCAATGTATCTGTAACAGCAGTTAATGTTCCTAAATGAATCCAGATTCTTTCATTACCATTACTACATTTACAATTTACATGCATCAAGAAAAGTCGCTCATGACGATAGTTGAATAGTCCACATGGTGCACATCTAAGCACCATATGCAAATTAAGAGTCCCCATGTTCAAATACTTGGGGTGTAGTCTGGATAGATTATCACCACCATAAGAGCTATCTGTTGGTTTCCTTCCAAGGGAGATTATGGAAGAAATACCCTCCTCTAGAAAATATGGAGGCGTTTGGTAACTCTAAATAATTAGAACTTATTTGAAATTAGAGCTTATTCGGACATTGAGTGTTATCTGTCTAATTGAAGCTCTAAAAAATTTAGAAGTAGAGGTTTTACCTCCAAAGTAATAAGTAGACAGAAGCTCATTTTTTTCTTTTAAATTTTTACCTCTAATGCATTATATTTCTCTCCATAGAGAAATACTACGATTAAATTAGAGGAAATTTTCAGATTTCTTATCAAACGACCAAACTCTAATATAATATTAGAGCTTAATCTTTAGAACTTTTTTTAAAGCTTATTACATTTGATAAGAGTTTCCAAACGGACCCTGAGTCTTTCTGCCTTATACTGGATATGCAACAAACATGATTATCACTATAGTGGTTTTAGTCTATCCCACAAGGAGTTAGAGCAACTGAATGCCCCCTTGAAGATCCTAACATTAGGGAGGGGTTTGGTAACAAAGTTTCAGTAGTACGACATCAATTTAGCCTGAAGCAGTACAGTATGGGTGTTGGGTCGAACATGATGTTGGGAAGCGGATACATAAATCCATTCATTCTTTTGGGATTGGTGTAGAGAAGCATACGAGATAGAGGTCGACGTAATTGAGTTGCAGGTCTTCTAAACTCTTGCTCAGTGCCTTGGAGACATCTTCAGGTGCATGGTCACTACACCTGTAAATATATTTTCTATAGTTATGGAAAGACAATAATCAAAACAATCATTCATATAGAGTTTCCCTCTATTAAGCAAAAGGGGCGTTTTTGGGTTACTAAAGTGCTCCCATATTTAAGAGATTATAAGGCAATATTCAAAATGTTGTTAAAACAAACTCGATTTTTGATTGCTTATAATGAGTACAAATCCTTAATTTGTATGTCTATGATGCAGATCATAGGGGGACAGACATGGATCGAGAGTCGAGACTGTCTATACTCTATGCAAAGCCCTTTTTCTTCTTTACTCAAAAAGAATGCAATTGGTTAAAACTGCTTCTACTCAGGGATAAAAGAAGATGCGAGGAAGATCGAAAAAGAAAACACAAGATACATAGAAATATACCATAGCTTGGATGTGATCCAAATCTCATTGCGCTTCACTACACCAGTAGAAAATAATTCCTTTAGAGCCACCCCGACCTGTACCACATTGAGATAGCACAAAACAAATTTGGCAATTGCTCGAAAATTATGTATGAAAAACATAACATCATGAAACAGATACATATTCATACTGATCTCGATGAAGTGATTGGTTTTACAGCGAATGACGGTTTATAGTTGAATAAGAGGGCATAGGCATGGGCAGAGGCAAACTTTTGAAGGAAAAAAAGGTAAGTTGTATACTATATTATTTAATTTGAGAAGGTATAGCCATGGGCAAGGGAAGCAGCTGCCCCCTAACTTTTAAAAAAAAATTATTTACAAGCGGACACAAGCAAACAAGATGGTCCACAAACTTGGCCCTAAAAAAACAAAAGGGGCTCCGCCCCCAAATCTCCACACTCCTTGGACCAAGAATATTTAATACCCGCCTAATCATTCTTCACAAACCCATTAATAATAATTACTAACAATGTTACTCCTCTACAAGAAAATCCTGGCTCCGGCCCTGGTTGTATATCTAATCTTTTTTGGGTATTCATGGCAATAAAACCAAGATTAAAGAGGAGTGGACCAAGAAAATGAGAATGAGAAAAGCTTACCTCTTTTTCATTATCGTACACTCGAGCGCAGTCAATATGCCTGTAACCAGCCTGCATAATGTAGGGAAAAAATCTTAAATTTGGTTACAAAAGAAAGAGAAAGAATCACAAAATTGCATTCTAAGAACCTTAACGGCGGCAATGACAGCTTCACCAACAACACCCGGAGGAGCTTTCCATGTTCCCAATCCGACGGACGGAATTTTGGCTCCCGTATTTAGATCAAAAAACAGAGGTCCAAATTCAGACTTCTTATTAGTCTCCATTTCCTCCTACAAAACAAACACAAAACCATTAACCCCTCATAGCAAAATCATTTTAGAAAAAAATAAAACTCATTTGAAATACATCCAAAATGACAAATCTACTTTTTAGAATTCTTTCAACCCTTTGATCCAACCAAGTTGAAGAAGAGATAATAATATTTAGATAAGAAAAGGAACAAACAGTAGGTTACAATTATAACTATAAGATTGAACTTATACAAATGTATTGAGTGAAAGATGGATTACGTAATTTCCTATGTACTAAGAGATCCGCTTGGTTCAGAGAGAGAGAGAGAGTTACCGATGTTTTAAAAGCAAATTCACGATTTCTGAGCTATGAAGTGTGGAACTGATGACCTGTTCAGGGAAGAGTTTTTAACGGTCTCCCCCTTTTTCCTTCAATTAATAAGCGCCGAGAAATGTGTGTGGCGCTCATGGTCATGGCCCTTTAAACGAACGGAAGGTAAATAGTCCAAATACTCAAAGAAACAACTCCGAGAATCCGGACGGTTAACCCTAGGGGTGTAGCCTAGTGGTCCAAGGACCAGCCGTAAATCTGGAGGTCTTGGTCTCCCGATGGAATATGAGCCCCTCAATATCCTATGCATCACATGAGACTAGTTTGAGCCATTCCTAACCCCCCCCAAAAAAAAAAAAAACATATAAAAAAAATCTGGATGGTTTATAAACCCCATAGGATGGATCCCACGTACATCTCTCTTCTTAATCAGATGGTTGTGATTGTGCAAGTCCATGACATGTCCTGATGATGTGTACTTGTAGTAGAGTTTCTCTAGTCCAGCTCTGCTTTCTTTTTAGGGGTGTAAATGGGCCGGGCCGGGCCAGGCCAGGCCAACTATTAATAAATGGCCTGTCAAAGCTACGAGTTGGCCATTTGCTCAGGTCACCAGCATTTGGAGCTCCAACACAGTTCGTTTTGCATTCCTGTAATTCTAGATTCACATTCGTGTAATATTAGATTCACTCGAGTTCATCTGAACCTCCTCTATTTCCGATTTCCATTGAATAAGGTGACGCAGCACTACTGACTATGAAACATAGCATCTTAGGACCAGTAATATAGGTTACAGTAGATTTGACCATCATCACAAGAAATCAAGGTATTCCAAACGCATGAGCACCACCCAACTAAAAAGCACTGTAACCCTGCTGAAGTGAATGCTTCACTTCAAGTGAAGTTGATTGATACTGCAAAACACTGGCAATTCATCTATTTAAATAGCAAGCAAGCTGTGAATAATAACAAGAAAAGCTAATTAATGGGAGTCTTAATGTATGCCTGAATTCAAAAATGGTCCAGAGGAATCTAATTCATTAACTAGCTTTCGGACAAATGCCTAAACAATCATTATGGGAGGTTCAACCCACTCCATCAGCCATTCAAGGTTACCCACTCGATCTTCGGAATTATCTGAGTGTAAACATCTTATTCCTTACATGATATGGGTAAATGATATTGTGCAGTTGTCTCAAGCACAAAAGGGGGAAAATAAAATGAAAAGCTTACTCCCTACCACTTCACTAGCAAAATTTGTTGACCTTGTCAAAAAATTACTTCTCGATGAACTTCTTCAGGTTCTTAAGCCACATCAAATACTCCTTGCTATCTTTGTTGATCATGTACACGTGCAAGAAGTTGGTTGTGCTGGGTTTGATCCCCCTGATCTCCAGATACTTGTGGAAAGCCTTTTGTAGGTTCTCATCCAAATCCCTTTAAAAAGAGGACAAGTTTCATGTAAGATAAATAAAGAACATGTAACAATCAGGAAACAATATTAGTTTTAAAATCACCAATTATGATAGCTTACGAGAAGTCAGGCCCCTCATAGGCGATGTAATCTTCTGAACTTTCTGGCTCCTTAACTGATAAGCTGTCAATTGAAATCTCATCAGGGAAAGCAGTGCAACCAAACTCCAAACATGGCCCACTCTCTTTTGAAACACTTACGACCAGTGGAATACTGGATTGGCTGTTCTTTTCACTGTCACCATCATCTTCTACACCGTCGTCATCCCCATCCTCACCAGTAACAAGATGGGGCATGTGAACTTCCACTTTGATGCTTTCACCTTTGTATTCTCTGCTTAGTGATATGGTACACAGTCCAGGGTTATCTTGCATTTTGAAAGGGAATCCTTCTGGAATCTCCTCTTCCTATTTTTTGGGGGGAAAGGTAGGGAGGAATTTACAGAAATGATCAGCTTGGCAGGGAAATGATATCTTATCTTAAGAATTCAATAATAAGATCTGAGAGCAGATATGCTACAAACAAAAGATACAAAATGATTTTTGTATCAAAGAGTCCCAGCTTGCTTAGTTGGTAAAAGTCTGTGATTGTTGACACCACAGGCCAAGTATGGGACAATCATGGTGGTAACCAGGCTAAAAGAACCAAGACATTACAGTCAGTAGCATAAGACACCAAACAGAAAGACTGGAAAAGTTTTTAAAAAAACATTTAGGAATACAAAACATTTTTTCCTGATAACCCCATTTGAGGGTTTCTTGTTAATTTGTTCCAAGCATATCACACCCAAGCACACTAAGGGTCCATTCTTTTGCTGAGACTTATAAAGTCCAGCACTTTGCAAGTTTTGTCATTTGACAATATGCATTTTCTTTTGTGAACTAAAAGTATTGTGGCTGTCATCTCTTGAGTTGCAATTCCCATAAGACTTTCAAATGCAGCAAAATGAATGATTTCAAATCTTGTACCAAATGATAAGACTTGAAATCTCATGATGGTAAGAATTAATCTTGTTAGAAACCTTCAGAAAGTGACTCAAATATCCTACCACCTACAATAACAAACTGCAAAGTGCCCAAACTTCATAATTCTCAGCAATAAGTCTCAGCAAAAGTACAGACCCTAATGCAGTAATGCTATGTTTGCCTGTTTGGTTGCCGATAATTTTTTTTTTAAAAGTATGGAACAGAAAAGGAAAGGAAAATAAAAGAAAAGTATTTTTGGCACCTTGTTTAGTTGCTAAGAAAATTAGAAATTAAATAATAACAAAATAACCCAAAAATAAAGGAAGACACGACATGAAGTTGAAATTTTTTCCCTTTGTTTCCTCCCCAAATCCAAGTTTTTTATAAGGAGATGGAATCCTCACTTTGAAAGAAAAGTATAGGATAATTTTCTCCCCCTGTTCTTTTCCCCAAAAATTTTCTTTGTAACCAAACACTAGAAAACTTTATTTTCTTTCACTTTTCATTTCCACGACCTATAATCTCCGCCATAGTTGTTAAAGGCGTTGCCTCAGGCGGTTGCCTAGGCGGCCAGACACTCTGTTAGGCACTCCGTTGGGCTCAGGCGACTAGCCACCAAAGGCGATCAGTATTAAAAATCTGATATATATGTAATATTATTATTGTTTAAGGATATAAAAATTTATTTTATTTGAATATGATTGTTCGATAAACAACAAAATATTCTATTTTATATACTTCTAGTACCTTTTACAATATAATATGTTGCGATTTATATATCCAACAAAAAAAGTTTGCAGATAAAAGATAAAAGAAAAAAGAAGAGACGAACAATGTCAAGTATGTTTCTCTCATATTAACTCGTTTTCTCTCTCAATGGGTGGACCAATTGGTCTCTCTCCCTTTGTTTATAGGTGAACCATATAATCCTTATTTTTTTTCATAATTGTTAAATTACAGCTAGCTCAGGCGGTTCATTATAGGACCCCCAAAACTCTCATATAAATGGATCTTTTATAATTTAATTAAGTGCAGGCACTATAGTTATGTGTTTTTCTTATCAATATTATTTTTATTACTTATCTTGAGTATAATCAATAAAAAAAAAATGAGTAAGAGGTACGAGTTCTCCGCAACCAAACAAAGCATAAATGAAACCAAAATTACAGTTATTACTTGCACAAAGATGGATTCATGATCTGCAAGCTAAGGGTTTTATGGGTTCAGTCCCAAATTACTGAAGAAAAAAATGCCTCATATACAATCGACCCCAATTGACTAATCAAACTTAACATTGTAAAGCTGAACATCTCTGCATCTAAAGATAAATAAAGAAACGAATACAAAAACAGAAAAGTGAAAAAAAAAAAAAAACTAAAACCAAGCTTAATAAGAACATACTCGATCGTGATCGTCAGATTCCTCGGCGCATTTGATCTCAGAGTCAATGACTCGAAGAAGATTCTCGTCGTAGCTCGGTTTCTTAGCAATCGAAGAGAAGTGAAGGACTGGAAGAAAGGTCCTTGGACAGAGCTCGCGAGAGATAGAGCTGTTCTTCAGGGCGGTGAAGATGAAAGAATGGTGATTTCTTTCAGTTCCAATTACACGAATTGCTAGAGGCACTCCAGCTGAAGCTGCTCTGCGAAGGATGGTAGAGAAGGCCATTATTTTTGCAGACCTTCGATTTCTTTCTTTTGGCTGTTTCGGAAAGAAGAAGAACAAAGAAGAAGGGTTTTGGATTTAGGGTTTTAGGAGTCAGGGTCGATTATACGTTTATTATGACAGGCGGTTAAAACGGAGTTTAACAGTGTCAAACCCTCCGTTATCAGTTCATGAGTCGGGACGCGGATATAAGTGAAAGTGTGAAACCACTGGACAGGCCCATGGGTCTGGTGCCAACTCAAACTAGGGTCCATGAAACTTGCCAGTAATGTTATTTGTATACGGCCTTGGATTGTCCCAGGCGAAGCCAGAAAGGGCTTGTCCCGGGGTTCCATAGAATAGGTGACAAGTGGTGGAGAAGTCAAAATCATGGGGCCCATGTTTTGACTTCTGCATACATATTAAGACATGGGCGATAAGTGCATGAGAAAGATGTCAAATGGGGGAGAAGTCAAAATCTTGAGGAGAAAATAGAATGACTTCTCCCCATTTTTTTGCCAACTGTCGCACAATGTATGGAACCCGAGAGGAGTTTCTGGCTTCGCCAGAGACAATCCAAAGCTTTGTACACACATACAAAATAGATTAAAAGGTTACATTTTTTTTCCATCTTTTTGGCTGAATGACACGTGGTTAGGCTGCAACCGAGTTAGTAGGTTAGTATTGTTCTAGGTTAGAAACGGGTGGAGATTTCTGCACTCCTAGCCTCTCCGAACTAGTCTCGGACCAATGAATGGTAACCACACACTACCAATGTGGCAAACATGGTTTCCTATCAAATTTATTATTTAGAATTTTGTACATGAGACTTTCAGTCTCATCATCATGTTATTGCTTACACTTATCAATACAAAATTTTATATAATAAAATTTGATGTAGCTTTTAAATGTGTATTATACATGGACTACAAATATCATTATTGTCAAGTTTTATTAACCCTAATTTGAGTTCGAACCACACCATGGTCGTGTCGTAATGGTGGTGTCTCCCCTTTTAGGATAGGAGTTGGGATTGAGTCCCGAGGGTGTGATGGTTGTATTATCCATTATGCCAAGCTTCAAATGCTAGGCAACCCCTAACCTGTTCAACACTAGCTTAACTGTAGACTTGCACCTTGAAAAAAGTTTTTAGTTTGGAACCTCTAATATTTGGGTGGGTGCCACTTCGGTTCTAACCTCGGATCTTTTGAACCTGCCCTATAAAATTGGTAGTACCTGGCTAAACTCTCGATTGAAATACCGCACGGGTGGCATTTTTTTTGTAATGCTACAAGTTTTTATAAAAAATAAAAAAGGATTCTATGAACGGGAGCACAGTTGAAGAGATGGACATTGGACAATCCAAAAAATAAATTAAAAAAGTCTTTACGTGGTATTTTGAGAAATACAAAAAAAAAGTTTAATTGACAGAAATATTCTTCTATTATTTTTGTAACTACCCCTGTTATAACTTCAACAGGAGCTCCTAATCATAGTTAATCTCTACTTAGAGGTAACCGTTTACATGAGTACTCAATTTTCTCATCACTGTGGTCCAGTAAAAAGTTATATTTAGCTACCTCGCCCGCTAATCGATTTTCATGCCTAATTCGCAATCATATACACCTTCCCTTCTAGCTCATATGGATGGCTAGGAAAGCTCTCCCCCAAGCATAGTGACAAAGTCGGGGTTCGGGAATAATTCGGCAGGGATCAAGTTTGGAAAACTCAGAAAAAATTTGGGAAAAAATAAAAAGTAAATTAATAATTACAAAAATATACGGAACAATTTGATTAAAATATATTTTTAAAAATAATTTTTTTGAATAATTCGAAAAATTCATGAATTATTTAAGAATAATTCGTAAAAAAAAACGCAAATAATTCGCAAAAAACGCAAATAATTCGGAAAAACGCTGTTTTTTTTTTTTTTTTAAAGTCGCGATTTAAACGCAGAATCATTCGACAACTCTAAAATTCGTGAATAACACACGTTTTAAAAAAAAATGATATTTTTTGTTACAATGCCCACAAGGATGTGGTATGCATCAATTAAGCTTTACCCATGGGTGCAATGATGATTTCCATCTTACCATTGTCTATATATATATCTATATAAAAATTTTGGTGAGAGGGTATCCAAGCCTCTTTGAGCACCCGATTAAGTCCCTCATGCCATGTAGATCCTCTTATACAACACAACCAGGAAAACCGGGATAAATCCCGAATGGTGGCCAACAAGGGGAAGGGACTCGAACTCAAGACCTCTGCTTCGTAAGGCTTGGTCTAATTTATTTTCAATTACAGTGAAAGGAGACTGACACCCTCTTGTTTTCAAAGATTCTGCGACTGCCTTCCTTCCATACGTACCATAGCAAGAATCAAATCTTCACAGGAGTTGTATGCCTATCCGCCTGGCTTCCTTTCAGCAGCTTATCTAGCCATTATATCAAGCAGGTGCCCTGTTCAGTGAGGGGTGTGTGGATATGAGTTTCATCAACTTCCAAATATGAGTACATTTTTTTACTATTTATTTTTTAAAAGTGTACAAAGAGATGATCCAGGGTCTTCTTCTATCCACTCCACAGAAAGGGCAGGCAGATAAGTGAGAAGGACCCATGTCATAAATTGGACCAACTGAACAGTGAACATTTCAAAATCAAATCTGTAAAGCCTAACTTGTCTTCAGGGACCCATGATATGGCATTAAACTCCAAGTTGGAAGGTACTTCAAGTTTGATTTAATGAAGTTTGATTTCAATGAAGTCTCTCGCATTCGAACAACTGGTTTCCGAGACCTCTTGACAAATATAGTAAGGCGTAGAATTTAAATCTGACTTGACGCTTACTAAAAAAATTGGTCGAGAAGGTGAGCTGACTCAACCGTTTTTAGTAATCGAATAGAATTTAAATCATACCGAAAACATCTAGAGGGTCCTCCCTCCTTAGACTTTGATAATAGTAGAAAACTAAGAAAATAACTTTCACATTCTTCTACCACCATACAAATCAATGTTCCTTTATTTGCTAAAACCTCATAGGACATAGTCTGCCTTCTAAGCATTGCTACTACTTGGCGTAAAACATGGGGGATTTAATGTAGTTTGATCAATAATCTCAAAACTAATTGTTCTCATCTCAACATGTAAAATTCATTCATGAAATGTGATAGATTTGGTGTCTGCTCAGATCTCACCATCCCAGAGTTCGTCAATGCTTTTGTATGGGCTGAGAGTCTCATGGACGAATGAAGTACCTATAAGTATCCTTGCCTGCACAAGTAGAAAGCAAAACATTGTCATAATGTCTTGGGCAGAGTAACTATGATCACTTGCAGAGCATATTCAATCATCTATGCTGAAATTAAAGCCCCTGTATACTTGTAAACCGACTTTGATGGCCTTAATTCCCCGTCACATAGCTAGAAAATCACCATATTGTCTTATGGGAACCATTTGCTCCTCCAGTTCTTGGAGACGAAAATATTTTGATGTAAGAAATCATAAAGTTTATTGCCTAAATCAGTATATTCAAACACCATGGATCTTCCATGGAATGAAACCTGTGCGGCCCATTCATTTTTATGGTGACCCATGCATGAGTCAAAAACCAAACTTCAAACACAAACAAAAAGTGGATTTTAAAAAAAAATTATGCTTTGCCAGTTCAACCAAATAGCAAAATAATATAAGAATAAAACTGGTGAGCAAGAGGAGGATAATTAATGTGCACCACTACAGCAGCAAAAAGGGAAAAAAAACGACAATAGTGAAAGAAAAATAAAAATCCTTGCCTGTTCAATTTCAAAAAATTTGGCAAACAAGTCCTCGGGTATACACCAGTCAAAGACATCAAAGTTTTGTCTAATTCTCTCCTCATTTGTGCTCTTAGGCAGGACACTGTGACCCATTTGGAGGCCCCAACAGAGAGCAACCTGTGCAGGAGTCTTGCCCAATTTCTCAGCAACATTATTTAGAACAGGATGCTTGAGGACATCACCCTTGAGCCATGTGGTACCTGGAGAACCCAAGGGCGAGTAACCCTGAAATTTTTAAATTAAAAAAAAAGGAAGAAAAAGGAAAATTATCACAATGGTAACGAAAATGATTTGACTTAAAATTTTAAGATGGTAAAAATTTGCCTACTAACAGATAAGTGAATTCCCTTGAATTTACATAGTGCACGTAGCTGTGTCTGCTGCCATGAAGGGTGGCATTCCACCTGGTTGACAGCAGGAGGAACACGAGCAACCTCCAACAAATCTCCTAGCTTCTTTGAAGAGAAATTGCTCACACCAATAGCTCGAGCCTTACCAGAATCATAAAGCCCTTCCATTGCTTTCCATGTACTGGGTATATCAGGTTGTGTGAAGTTTTCTGGCTTAAAGCCAACCAACCCCTTTTTCATGCGGATTGGCCAATGGATCTTGAAATTTTTAAAATCCCCATTTAGTTACACAATGAAATAAAGGCTGAATACAATATGCATTAAAAAACTGTGTTATAAAAGGCGTGTGAGGCTTACTTGAGGCAAGGCACAAAAATTACTTGAGGCAAGGCACAAAAAATATCTCAAGGCTCAATCTTGAGGTTTACGCCTTAAAGTGTGAGGCTCACATGAGACGCTCGCCTTACGCCTTGAGGCTCACTTTATGTATAAGGCCTGCTTCTCATACATTAACCAAAGATGAGGTTCTAGCCACATAACTTAGTTTTAAATTTTCTATTCTTTTTTTCATTTTCTGATTTCATGACTTCTTTGCAGCTATCTATTGGAATCCAATATCCGCTGTTGACAACTGAAGATCATCAGTCATTCAATATGTAAATGAACAAGAAAAATAAAGCTAAACTGCAGCGTTTTTCTTGCCTCATATATTGAATCTTTTTTTTTCCCATTGTCTTCGCCTATTAAAACACTATCAAAAAGTGGATGGTAATTATCTTTTATCAGTAGATGAAACATAGAATCCATAGTGGACTTGGCCAATCGACTCAAAACTGAGTCAAGTACAATCAATTTTAGACCAAAAGCGAGGTGATTAGGCTTAAGAGATACCCTAATTGGCCACATTTTCCAAATTTACTCATGAAATCAACTACGACTGCAGTAAATCATGGAATTTATATACATGGAAATACAAAGGGCAGCAAATTTAACATATACTTTTAAGAGCAATAATGATTTTTATTTAGAAGCACTTAAACAAGAATCATGATTCTATTATGACAAGCTTTTACACATAGGTGAGACTAGGGCTGCACCCAAGCCAAGCTAGCTCGACGGCTCAACTCAACTCAACTAAGCTAAGCTCAAGCTGGCATTTCAGGCTCGATTCAGGCTCGAATAAATCAAGACTAAGCTTTTATTTGAGCTCTAATGTTTAAACAAGCCAAGCTCAAGCCATACCCTATTTGATTCGGCTCGCCTCGAAGCATGACTCATTTAAGGCTCGGTTCGGCTTGAGCTTGACTCGGCTCGAAATATATATATATTACACACACAATATTTTTTAGTAATGTTATTTATATTAATATAAAATAATATTTTAAACTTTTTTTACGATAGATAGTAATAATTTTTAATTTTAAATAAATAAGTTTAAGAGATAATAATAACAAAAAAAGTTAAGAAGTTAAAATAGAAACTCTGATCTAACGCTCTACCCTTTCGACCAAATGATACTCCCAAATCTTATTTCCGTATATGAATATATTAATTTTCTGTAGTTTCTATTATTATAATTTATTAATATATACTTTTATTAAAATTAAAAAAATAATTCTGTGAATCGAGCTTGAGACAACCCAAGCTTGGCTCGGCTTGAATAAAGTTCGAGCTCGAACGGAGCTTGAGCTCAATCAAGCTTGTTAAAGCCAAGCTCAAACCTAAACATTTGAGCTTGAATAAAAGCTCAAGCCGAGCACGAGCATGTTCAACCCAAGCTCAAACTTGGCCAAGCTCGACTCAACTCGGCTCAATACACCCTTAGATGAGACAATTCCTAATAAACAGTTTTACAACCTTGTGGAAGCCAAATGAACCCAAAAATAGAAGTATAGAACAATCCCTATAATCACTCAATCATAATGCTGCATCATTTAAGATTTATATCCTAAAAGAGCTATACTTTTTTACCCTATAGCTAAGATGTAAAAATCAATAATACCAGGAACTCATTCCATTCTTAATATTCCAGCACATCACTTAACTAGCTAAGTGTTATGTCCTGCACCCCATTGAGTTGGACGGATATGAATACTTAATATACAACACAAGCTTAAAGTGAAGCATTGAACATTACATAACCAGGAAACGTTCCAAATTACTAAGGTTCATGTTCCAAATTAATTGTTAACAATTAATCATTGGTTGATGTTCCAAATTACTAAGGTTGATTTGGTAACACTAATTTTTCGAGCTTTTCTGATTATTTACAGAGTAAATATTTGGTGTCTTTTAGACTGTTTGATAACATTCTAAAAAGAACCCATTTTCTCTACAAACTAGCAATGTAGATGTGGTGATTGAGAAACCACTTCATCTAATGTCAAAATGTGCATAGAGGTTCTTAAACACTGTGTGCTATATAAAATAACTTTAAAATAGTACAAACTTGTCCTATAAAACATTTACTAATGACAAAACTGCATCCCTATTTTTTTAAACAACAAAATCCTAGGTATAAAAGAGAGAAGATATTTTTTATGCTTGACCAAACAGGCTTTTTGGGTAGTTTAGAGCATTGAAATTATATCAACTAAAAAGCTCTACTAGAAAGCAACTAGAGTTACCAAATGAGGCCTAAATCTTGACAAAATCTTAAGGCTGTATTACTACAACACTGTGAACTAAATTAATAATACAACGAGGAATCTCTAAGCTTTAAAGTCTGAAGAACAGGTAAATTAATTAATTTATAAATGCTGTTGATTATCCCAAACATGCCATTCCTCAGGCTTTATCTTGAGTTTGGTCTTTACACAACTTCACCCAAATTGACTCACCAAGAACATTAAAGCACAAATCTTTGCACCAACTTTTAACATCAACACAATTTAACTATCTATAGATTAACTGTAAAAATAAAATTTGAGAAGGAAATACGTACAAGGTACAGATCAACGTAGTCAAGCTGCAGGTCTTGCAAAGTTCTATCTAATGCATCTGGTACATCTTCTGGAGCGTGATCGGTGCACCTTCAGAATCATTCCAAATTGAGATAGTAGATAATAAAATGGCATGCATGTGCTTTACAAAAAGGTCAGATATTATCGGTAAACTAGTTGTATGTCATTGCGGTGCCATCTTCTTGGCATAAAAGGGTCGTATATAGTATATATAGCAGTTGCCTCTATTAATATACAAAAAGTCGAATAAGTACAAACCAGAGTTTGGAGGTAATCCACAAATCCTTGCGCTTCACTACACCATCTTCAAACAGCTTCTTCAAAACCAAACCAATCTACAAAAACCAAAACCATATCATAGTGCTCTAAAATCAGATCATAATGATAAATAAAGTAATTTCAAAAAGCGGGACCAAGAAAATGAAAACCAATTCACTACTTACAATTTCTGAACCTGCAAACAATAAATTTTAGTTCATGTTCAAGCTGATTCATCACACATACACAGATAGATGTACATTCCATTTACTGTAAGGCCAATAATGTTTAATTGTCTTCCTTATATCTGTGGACAGTTTCCAGTACTTTAGTTTTTGTGTAACTTAGTTGAGAATTGAGATTAACCATTAACTCAATGGAATTAATCTGTTGTGAGCATTTCTTAATCCTCGAATGGCTCCATTGTATATCACTCTTCTGTTAAAGAATAATGCCAAGATTATATCTCAGAGAGCAGGTGGGTTCCGGCACATTAATTTTCCGCCCCTTTTCAATTGTCTTTGTATCAAATTGGTCAGTACAGCCTCCACAAACTCATTGTTGGAATCTAAAATTGCAATTGAGATCTCATTCTCATTGTCAGACGAGTAAGAACATAATAGAAACCTCGAATAATTCACCAAAATCTAGCGCCATTGATCTCTTAAATTTTGACTTCTCCTTGCCATATACACCAGACTGAGGTGAAGCTCTCCCTTTGCAACGTAGCACTTTTTGTGAGCTTAACATTGCTACAGTGAACCTATCTAACCAGAACACTTCCAACTAATGGAAACGTGATCTCAACTAATCACTCTATAGGGTCAAACATACCAGAACCCTCCACATCACTCCCATGTATATTACAACCCTTCCCTCACAAAATATACATTCACTATCACCTTCATTTTTGTCTGTGGAATCAGATAGAGCAAGTCTGTAAAAGTTGAATTGGTCAATTCCAATGCAGAGAAGGCAATGCCTCCCCAAAGTAGATACTAGATACTAAGTGAATAATTTGAAAGATCGTAGAGTAACCTTTATGATATAGAAAAATAGAAGAAATATTTAAAAGAGAAAGAACAGATAAACCAAAACTAATTGACAACAAAAAGCGGGAGAAAATGGCAGTTGGTATCTGGTTGCAAGCAAGTAGGAACTATTTCAATTGGGAGGACATTACTACAAATTTTCATCATAAGCAACATTCAGAAACTCAAGGAAATAAAGGAGATAAAGGGGTAGCAAGCATACAAACTTCCTGTGCACAGGATGTTGAGATCAACTCAAACATTGATCTTCTTGAAAAAGTAATTTTGTTCGCATCTTCATCCATCTAATGTTAATAATATAGCCTAAGGTCTGTGATAAAAGCTTTGTATACGACCTGTCTGAATGCACTGTCTGACAGCACATTAATTGCTGTTTGTTATCTATTAATAAGATTAAAAAGAAGAAGGGATCAGATTTCTTTTTCTTTTCTTCAACACCAGAAACAGCTAGTCTCCCATTTTGGTGCATTTAACAAAGTATCCGCTACACAACATAAACGACAATGAAGATCTGTGTTAGTGGATTGCTTATAGAAAAATCTGTTAGCAATTCACAGAATGGGTCCTCCACATAGCTGAGAGTAACTCAAATGTTAATGTTCTTGATAAAGTCATTTCATACCCAGCCACCTTAAGGCCTTCATCCATCCAATGTTAAAACAGTATAAAGTCTGAAAACATTATATGAGACCTCTGTCTGAATGAGCCTTTTTCTGAGAGCGCATTACTTGATGTTGGTTATACTTGTATCGCTATGCTATTAATGAGAATAAAGAAGAAAGGATCAGATCTCCTTTTCTTTTCTTTTATTTGGCAGAAGAAATAACTCTTCCCTTATTAGGGTGGATTCGCATTATGAAAATGCCTCAATTAAACAACAAGAATGGCGCAAGATATGTGTTCATGGATTGTTTGAATAACAATCCAGTAAAGCAGTGCAAAAAGTGGCCCATAGTCTTTATGGGGAAAAAAGAAGCAGGCTCCTCCTTGTCTTGTACTACTCGACTGGCTAAGTATTTCGCTTGTCTTTGGCAATTTCTTAATAACATGGATTTATGTTCAACATTAATTTCAAATGGAACATTTTGGGGCCCCTTATAGTAGTTTTTTAAGAAAATGTATTGGGTCCAAGTAGGGGTATGTGCTCCCAATGAAATTCGTAGGATTGTATTGGTGAAATGGCATAATAAATGAAGGAGGGTTTTCTCCTCCTCTGGAATTTGAAAGTACAAAACAAACGAGAGTGACTCAACCTTCACCTAAAGCTAGTCTTGCCTCGGGGACTTTTTACGTCCAAAATAAACACTCCATTCAATTCATATTGCTAGTTATGGCTACTCCAAGTCCTCATCTCTAGTTTTGTTAAACAGATCATATGTGACAAAAGGTCATCACCAGGCTTGAACTAACGATGCCAACAGCTATCATATTGAGTCTTAAGCTTTTTCTATGTAGGGTCAGACGAGATGTCATAAACTCATTTTCACTACAAAATGTTTTTTTTTTAAATTGATTTTCACTACAAAATGTTAAAGGCTTGTTGGTTCTCTCTAATCTTAAAGAAGAACAAGAAATGATTACTGTGCATAAACAAGGCCCTAAGCCAAATTGAAGGTCATAACTTACGAATGAAACCAAGTTGTTCAGACTCTCCTTTGCAATCCGCATTCGTCTTCTCAGTTCTCACTGCCACTTCTAAGATTTCTGATGCTAGGTTGCAATGAAAATCTATTTAGAGACGCTCAGACGCATACAAATTTTTGGAGGAAACATTCACTTCGCTTCTATAATTCTATGGTAGAAACTAATCTCTGGATTCGTTCTACCCAGCAGAGTAGCAGACCTTTCTATGAAGTATATGACTCGAAACTGACAAGTTGCTAGGTTGTATTTACTTTATAATGTTTTCCCTCAAGTTCTGGTGTTTTATCAATTTATGTAATGTCCCTCTTTCCATTATTTTGATGAAGCATGTCGCAGATGATTATTAATATGTACACAATGAAATTAGCATTACGCACTGTAGTTACCTCCTTCTCATTGCCATAAACTCGAGCACAATCAATATGCCGGTATCCAGCCTGCATTGACAAGGAAATATAGTAACTTAGTAAGATAACTGCTCATCACTAAAATAAGATCAAGTCAGAGTAGAGAGGGCTGAGTTTGCAATGCATGATGAATAGTAGAAACAGAAATTCTAAATAGTAGAAACAACGAATCATGATGTAAGACATAACATTATTGCAAATGTTAATGGAAACCTTTTTGCAGACATGCAATTCTAATAATGTACAGAGAATGTAAACGACAAAAAGAAATTTTTTTTTTGAACTTAAACAACTAAAGATAGTGTTAGACTTAGACATACATCAGTTAATAAATTTATGAGAAGGGAAAAATGTGTGATCTCTCACAATAACTCATGTTACCTTCAGTCTTAAAGGAAAAAAAAAAAAATAGAGCTCGCCAATTAATAATAAGCATAAAAAAGAAAAGGTAACCATAAACTAGAGGACTACAAGATGAAACTCAAATCACCACTACTTACTATACATCAACTATATCACCTAGAAACATGAACATCTCCCCTAGTTGCCTCCAGCAATCACACTATTGCACCATATGTCCCAAATCCCAATAACCATACATATGTCATCTTTTCATGAGCATTAATCCCAAGGGTTAATGCTGACCCAACTAGGGGAAATGATTCTGATGAAAAGCCAATGCATGTATCGATCTTGGGACAGATGGTGCAATGGTGTGATGCAGGATGAAAATCCTCCGGTTATCTCCAAAAACTACTGGATCACCTATAAGTAATGGAATAAGAGTTGATTTCTACTTATCCACACGTGGTATGTTTTTCAAGGGCTGGCATGGTATCAAAGTCTGGTCCAATAGCTTGGTTTTCGATCGGTATAAAATTTGATTTATTGTTTCTTATATAATTTCATTATATATCTATTGTAAGAAATCTCAAATGAAGAATATCAAAAAAAGTTCTGAAAGAACCAACCAAGAAGATCAAGCACCACACCTAGATTCTAAATTGCGAAAAGTCAAAGTTCTACTTCCAGTTCAGCCCCGTTCCCAACTTCCAATTTAACAATGAAACTCTGAAATTTTGATTAATCTTCTGTGGAAGTCTGTACAAATTAAACATAATATCATATAAATTTATTCAAAATTTTGTCATTTACCCACAGTAGAAAATTTAGAGAACAAGAATGGCAATTCCTTTTTTTTTAATCGGTAAATAACGAGTATATTAGAGAATCAAAAGAAAGTACAAGCAGTTTACGAGGAAGTAAACTGAGAAATAGAGATGTGAGGACAAGGATAAAGGCAAATAAACAAAGAAACATGCAACAGATATGGTCTTCAACTCCTCATAGTAAAATATCGCCCACATTCGCCCCTAAGTGACGGAGAGACACCCATTTCATAATCAAGCGCCAAATCTGAGCAAGAGAGGATGAGTTGTCGAAAATGCGATTGTTCCTCTCTTTCCAAACGGACCACGAAATGGCACTAGACAAAATAGTCCGGATATTTTCCTTGGCACCCACCAGTGTCGTCAATTGCCAACCAGATAAGAAACTCAGAAAGGAGGATGGGAAGATCCATTCTACCCCTAATTGAGAAAAGAAAAATCTCATATCCCAAAGACAACCGGACAATGCAATAGCAAGTGATCCATTGTCTCTTCCGTCATCAGGAACATGAAATAGGGATTTGTCATAGTCCAGCCTTTACTCTTGAATTACTCAATTGTAAGAATCTTATTAAGAGCTGCGGCCCATAGAAAAAAAGATATATTTGATGGCACGCGAGGATTCCAAACAACCTTTGATAGAAAGCAAGGTGAAGGTAATGAGACAAAGGTCGGTAAAAAGATCTCACTGAAAACCGACCACTGTTGCTTCTAGACCAAATCCTATAGTTTCTAATTTGGGCACATGGGGGGAAGAGTACAATCGGGCCAAAAGGTTTTGTAAATCCTCGATCTCCCAATCATTTAGGTCTTTCCTCAAACTAAGGAACCAAACTAACTTGCTTCCCACTCCTTCATAACAGTTAGCCACCAGTGCATCTTTATTAAGGGCAAGTAGGAAAATGTTTCCAAAGTCGACCACACCACAGGTCATTCCAAAATTGGAAGTCAAACCCATTGCCAACCTTAAATCTAATGTGAGGCTCTATGAGGTTCACGAACTACATGATTATTTTCCAAAGACCTACCCCATGAAAGCATCTCACCCCCTTTGGCTTCCACCAAGAGGAGGCTCCAAATTTAGCAATTATAACCTTCCTCCAAAGACTCTCACGTCCTACGCCGAATCTCCACACCCATTTGCCAAGGAGAGTCTTGTTTACTTTGCTAAGGGGGACTAGATGGTTTACAAATTTGATTCCATTCGAGTAGGTGGTATTTCAGCATGTCCCCTCCCTCATGCCACAAGAAGTTCCGCTGTAAGCGTTCAAGGGTCAGAGCTATAGGTCTAGGTAGTGATAAGGCAGATAAGAAGTAGGTGGGAAGACTCCTAAGGGTGCTCTTGATGAGAGTCACTTTTCCTCCTTTGGAGAGGAAATTTGATTTCCATCCTGCGAGTCTAGTCGATAATCTTTCTATCACTGGATCTCATACTGCTTTGGCTTTAAAGGGGGCGCCCAAGGGTAGACCAAGGTAACTAGATGGGAGGGAACCTGAGCGACAACCCAAGTAACTAGCCAAGGTCTCTAGATTAGGGACCTCGCCCATCTGAATGATTTCACTTTTACCCAAATTGACCCTAAGACCTGACACTGCTTCAAAGCATCGGAAAATGCACCTAAGATAGAGGAGCTCGCAATAGGATATCCCACAAAATACTAGGGTGTTATCAGCAAAATGTAGATGTGAGATACTAAGGTTCTCTCGGCTTATGCAGAATCCTTCAAAAAACGTCCCATTCGCTCGAGATAGCATCCGACTCAAAGACTTCGAAACGATAATAAAGAGGGTCGGGGATAAGGGGTCACCATGCCTTAATCCTCTAGAGCTCCTGAAATATCTGTTAGAGCTACCATTGAGGAGGATGGGGAATAAGGTTGAGGATATACATGCTAACATCCATTTCCATCATTTCAATCCAAAACCCATACGCTGCAACATGTATTGGAGGAACTCCCTGACGTTGTCATAAGTCTTTTCCATGTCAATTTTACAGATAAGTCCTGAAAGACTTAACCTGAGACGCTCGTCCACGCACTCATTGGCAATGAGAATGTCATCTAAGATCTGTCTGCCACTCACAAAAGCACAAAGGCTCCCTGTGCAGGGGAAATGATGGATCCTAGAACTCGTCAAGTCTAGTGGCTAGTACCTTAGCAATGATTTTGTAGGCATTACTCACCAAATTGATGGGACAGAAGTCCTTTAGATCCTGAGCCTTGACTTTTTTCGGGATTAAGACCACAAATGTATTATTGATCGCCTTGTCAAATTGATCAGACTCATAGAATTCCTGCATGACTGCTAGAAGGTCACTACCCACAATCAGTGTTACCTAGGCACTTCAGTTTTCCTAAATTTTGTCGTGCCGACACCTGGACACGACACTCCTTGGTACATGCCTATATCATGTCATGGTGACATCAACATTATGGTTAGGCACGTGTTGCTTAATGTATATCATGTCATTTTAAAAATACAATATATTGGATTGCTATGAATTTTTTGTCAAGTTGTGTAGCTTTTTCGGAAACATGGAGGAAAAACTTACTAGGAGAGCAACGACCTCAACGATGATCAATAGGGATGTCTCTCCCTCTCTCTTGCTGCTCCTTTCTATTCCCTATACAAGTATTTTTTATTTATAACTTTGGTATATACTTTTAAAAAATAGGGATATGTGGTCCCTCATCTCTATCCTTGTTATTATTTTTAAAATAATTGAGATAATATTATATATATATATATAATAGAATTAAAAAAAATCTATTTTCATGCCGCCGTATTGGGATTTTCATAGCTTGTCGTGCCGAGCACCTCTAGACACCTGGACACTTGGCACCCGTAGCACGTGCCTAAATAACACTGCCCACAATATCCCAACAAGATTTATAAAACTCAATGGAGAAGCCATCAGGGTCAGGAGCTTTTTCTCCTGCCATAGCACGGATAGCAAGTAGTACCTCCTCTTCCTTAAAAGGGAGTTCTTTGATGCATTGTTTCATTAATGTGAGCATTTTGAGAATATTCTCACATTCTCAAATAAACATAATAGACAATAATCAAATATATTATCCCCTATGCACACACTAGCTCAAAAACATATACATTTTAGAAATATTCAACAATTTTTCCAAAAAGAGTGTCAAGAGATACAGATATTTCAAGATGGAGAGTTGTATGTTATAGAAATGGAAAATACCCATATTCCCTAGCTAATTGAGATTTCACTTTCATGAACACTAGAAATATCACCAAGCATCAATTCCGACTACTAAAGTATTCCTCCATTTCTTATTTCCCAAAATCTTCCCAATTCATATTACTTCTAATAATTTTTCAATGCATTTTAATCCTTGGGCTTTACTAAACTCTTCCACAGGATCCCAGCATGTCTATAGAACTCAATTCCCAGAAGTAATATTCCAATATTTCTCAACATAGTAACAATCAGACCAAGAAACCAACAAATAACCCTAAATCTAGAAAAGACCTTTTGGACTATTCTTAATCATAGATTCTGAAAACTCCTGAAAAAGAGAAAGATGAAAGAAAATAATGATACCTTCACAGCATTGGCTACGGCATCTCCAACGATTCCCGGCTGTGCCTGCCACGTTCCTAACCCCACCGACGGGATCTTAGCTCCGGTATTCAATTCAAAAAAATGAATTTTGTCCGCCATTTTCAAACACTTTTCGAGTTCGAACTGCAAAATTAAAGAGAAAATTGAGGAATAATCTTAGAACTGCGGATCGATTAAAAACACTGCTTAAAGATCAAAGCTGAAAGAACGACAAAAAGAGAGCTATGATTATGAAAGTTACGTGGGAGACGGGAGCCTTCTCACCTGTAGAAAGAATCTTTAATGCATCATTTCCTTGTGAGCGGGATTGTATATAAAGAGTTAAAATATGAGGTGGAGCTTTGCTTCAAGCTTTTTAGTGTGTAGATAGTGGCAATCTTGCAAAGATTCTATTGAGAGAGATAGTAGCAGTTTGGCAAAGATTTTTCTCTCCATAATTATTAGATTGCCACTGATTTTAAATTAAAAGGGGAGCTCCGCTCAAAAATCTTGAAGCAGAAAAATCCAGTAGAAAACCATCTTCTTTCATTTCTAATGTCATTTCACCAGTAAAGTCCTACAAATTTCATCAGGAGCACATACCCAGACTTGGACCCAATACATGTTCAAAAAAACCTACTATAAGTGGCCCTGATATGTTCCATTTGAAATTAGTGTTGGACATAAATCAGTGTTTTTTTATTGAGGAGCTCAATTCTTTGCTTCACACTTTTTAGTGTGTAGATAGTGGCAATCTTGCAAAGATTCTAGTGAGAGAGTAGCAATTTTGCAAAGATTTTCTCTCCATAATTTTAAGATTGCCACTGATTTTACATTAAAAGGGGAGCTCCACTCAAAAATCTTGAAGCAGAAAAATCCAGCAAAGCAGTGCAAGGAGTGACCCATAGTCTTTATCAGAAAAAAGAAGCAGCCCCCCCCCCCCCCCCCCCCCCCCCACACACATCTTGTAATACTCAACTGGCTAAGTATTTCACTTGTCTTTGGCAATTTCTCAACAAATCAAGAACTAAGCTTCTCAATAGAATAACACTGATTTATGTCCAAAACTAATTTCAAATGGAACATATCAGGGCATCTTATAGTAGTTTTTTTAGAGCATGTACTGGGTCCAAGTCTGGGTATGTGCTCCCGATGAAATTCGTAGGACTTTACTGGTGAAATGACATAAGAAATGAAAGAAGATGGTTTTCTCTTCCTCTGGAACTCGAAAGTACAAACAAATGGGGGTGACTCAAACTTTCAACTAAAGCCAGTCTTACCTCATTGGGGACTTTTTACATCCAAATTAAACACTCCCAAACATTCCATTCAATTCATATTGCTAGTCATGGCTACTCCAAACCCTCATCTCTAGTTTTTCTAAACAGATCCTATGTGACAGAAGCCCATCCATCACCTGGCGTGACCAAACAATGCCAGCAGCTACCATATTGAGTCTTAAGCTTTTTCTAAGTAGGGTTGGACTAGAAGTCATAAACTCGTTTTCACTACAAATTGTTAAATGCATGTTGGTTCTCTCTTATCTTAAAGAAGAACAAGAAACAATCTACTGTGCAGTGTGCATAAACAAGCCCCTAAGCCAAATTTACGCACGAAACCATGTTGTTCAGACTCTCCTTTTGCAGTCTCATCTTCATCTTCTCATTTCTCACCCATTTCTAAGATTTCTGATGCTAGGAGTCTCCTTGAGGTTGCGATGAAAGTGATTTAGAACGCATAAAAAATATTGGAGGGAACAGTCACTCCTATAATTCTATGGTAGAAACTAATCTCTGGATTCGTTCTATCTCCCTTTAGCCAGCAAAGTGGTAGACCTTTCTACCAAGTATATGACTTGAGACTGACAAGTTGCTATGGTGCAAGTCACAGGGTGGGTTAGGAGGTTGCATTTACTTTATAATGTTTTTTCCTCAATTTATGGTGTTTTATCGATTGATGTAATGTCCCTCGTTCCATTATTTTGCTGAAGCATGTAGCAAATGTACACAACGAAATTAGCATTATGTACTGAAGTTGCCTACTTCTAATTGCCATAAACTCAAGCACAGTCAATATGCCGGTATCCAGCTAGCACTGACAGGGAAAGATAATAAGATGACTACTGATAACTAAAATAAGAACTATTAGAAACAGAAATTCAACATAGTAGAAACAGCAAATCATGATGAAAGACATAACATCATTGCAAATGTTAAGGAAACATATTTGCAGAACATGCAATTCTAATAATGGACATAGAATGTGAACAACAAAAAAAAAATTTTGAACTTAAACAACCAAAAGATAATGTTATACTTAGATGAACATCCGTTAATAAATTTATGAGAAGGGAAAAATATGTGATCTCTCACAATAACTCATGGTTCCTTCAGTCTTGAAGGAAAACAAACAGAGCTCACCAATTAATAATAAGAATAAAAAAGAAAAGGTAAACATAAACTAGAGGACTAAAAGATGAAACTCAAATAACCACTACTTACTACAAAATCAACTATATCACCTAGAAATGAGATCCTCTCCGTACTTGCCTCCTGCAAACCCTAAGGTTAATGCTGATAACTAGAGAGATTTGGAGAATTTTCCAATGATCTATAATCTATTCCTTTACCCATTAGGGTTTATATAGATATGTACAATGATATACATGGTAAGTAAACCAATTGAAATCATTTAGAGGAAGACATTGATTCTCCTCTATACAATTAGAAACTACAAATCAGGAAACTACAGCTATCAAAACTAGAAATCAGGAAACTACAGCTATCAATGCTGATCCAAATGATCCTTGTGAAAAGCCGACATTTGGATGGATGTTGGGACAGATGGTGCAACGGTGTGATTGCATGAGGAAAATCCTCTAGTTTTCTCCGGAAGGCGGAAACTAGTGGAGACAATCCGAAGTTTATTACCTAAGAAATATCTCGTTAAGAACACAATCTAACTTCTATAAGTATTGGTAAAAGAGTTGTTTTATGCTTATCCCCACGTAGTATGTTTTTCAAAGGCTGGCATGGTATCAAAGTCTGGTCCAATAGCTTGGTTTTCAATCTGCATAAAATTTGATTTATGTTTCTTATATAATTTCATTATATATTTATTGTGAGAAATCTCAAATCAAGAATATCAAAAGTTCTGAATGAACCAACCAAGAAGATCAAGCACCACTCCCAGATTCTAAATTGTCTATTTCCAATTCAGCCCCAGTTCCCAACTTCCAATGTAACAATGAAACTCTGAAATTTTGATAATCATCAGTGGGAAGTCTGTACAAATTAAATATAATATCAAATAAATTTATTCATAGTTCTATAATTTACTCACAGTAGAAAAATTTAGAGAACAAGTATGGCAAAAGCTTGATGCATTGTTTCATAACTGTGAACATTTTGAGAATATTCACAGATTCTTAAATAAATATAATAGATAATAATCTACGTTAATATCCCCTAAACACAAACTAGCTCAAAATCATAAACATTTCAGTAATACTCAATAATTTTTCCAAGAAGAGTGCCAAGAGATAAGAAGATTTCAAGATTGAGAGCAGTGTATTATAGAAATGGAAAATGCCTACATTTGTCTATCCATATCCAATTGATTTCACTTTTCATGAACACTAGAAATATCACCAAGCATCTATTCCGATTTCCGACTACCCAAGTATTCCTCCATTTCTCATGTCCCCAAATCTTCTCAATTCATATTACTTCTAATAATTACAAGATTGTCTCGGACTTTAATCGAGCTCCACCTTATCTTTAAAATGAAAAAAAAAAAATGTATATATATAGGGTGCTGCTATACACCATTTCTTAAACATCATCTTCTTCTTCTCTCTTGTTTCCTGCCAAAGACCGGCCACCATTTCTTTCTCTGTCTCCTTCCACCCAATTTCTCAAAATTCGAAAGCATACCCTATCCCTAGATTTAATCCGATATCCCTCTCCAATTCTCCAAAATCACTCCGACTGGTATATTGGGACAATCTTCGCCGGAGTTCATGAACCGGTCGAACCAAACTAGTAAGACCTGTTGCCAAGCTAATGGGAGAGTAAGGATGGTGATGCTGAGACCATCTTCAATTAAGTGTCGATCGAGGTTCTCATCACAAGCTGAATACAGAGAGGTCATTCTGAGATCCATTCTCAGTGAAGCATTTTCGAAACCAATTCTCTCATCTTTGCTTTCAAGAACTACCTTCAAGTGCAAGAGCTTGAGAAGCACTTCGTTGTTCTAGCCCAGCCATAAACCCTCTTCAGAACTTCCCCTCGAGATGGAGCTGTGACAGCAGCGAAGCTACCTTCTCCTCTACGTCCTCGGCCTACAGAGTAGCTTCCAAGCTAGATAAAAACCCCCGCATCGAACACGATCACAGCTGAAACCTAAAACACAGAAATATCAAATTTTTAAACAACCTGAAACCCTAAATCTCAAAATTTTGATCAACTATACCACTAAACACCATTAAATTCTGGTGTTTTTTTTTTTGGAAGGTAATTTAACCTTCAATATACCAAGTATTTTCGAAACATCCTCCATCATGAGCTTCTTCCTGAGATATCCTTGCACTACATGAATTGCAACGTCCCCAGGTAAATTTGAACATCATTGCAATCCGAGACTTCGACGATATGGGGGCAGCGATCGCTGCTGCTTCGACCACCGATCAGACAGCTTAGATTCAAAGATTCTACTATGAGCGACAAGGATCTGGTGATGAACATTCGTGAGCGACAAGAAGAAAGTGGCCGGAGACAAAATAGAGGAGAAGATAACTTTTTTTAAGAGGCAATGCTACGTCCACTTTCCGGTGGTGGTTGTGTTTACTAGTTTTAAATAACAGTTTTTTTGTTTTCGTAAACTCAGTAACACCACAAGGTGAATACTGAAGGCAAAGAAAGGAAAACACACACTCACACCCCCCACATGCAAAAAACACACACTCATGCAGACAAAATAACAGTTTAAATAAAAAGACAAAACAAAAATCGTACTATTTTGTTTTCTTATTTAAAAATGTAGGAGAGAGTGGAC
Organism: Tetracentron sinense; assembly: GCA_015143295.1. Lineage (NCBI taxonomy): Eukaryota > Viridiplantae > Streptophyta > Magnoliopsida > Trochodendrales > Trochodendraceae > Tetracentron > Tetracentron sinense. The sequence goes on along the minus strand of CM026557.1, from coordinate 9,711,801 downwards.
GACAGTGAACATAGCATTGCTTTTTAAATTACAAATTAACTCATGGGTTTAGACAAACAATCTTAATCCCTAATTTTGTTATGCCTTTAGTTATCCTTGAATGATGGTTAGTAAGTTTTAATCTTTATTATTGTAAGGGATAAAATTCATAAAACTGTGTAACGTTGGGGAACGAGCTGGCTTTTGTTGTTTTGTGCACAAAGGTGACACGTGGACGTGTGTTTGAGTCACGTGCTTAAAATAGGAGGATACACATTATCTGATGCATAGCGTTCACGTTGTACAAATTAAGACGTATCCGTGGTCTTGCGAAACAACGTTCTCGTTGTGGTTTCGACAACGTTTCCGTTGTCTTGCGCACAACGTAGACGTTGTATTCTCTACAACGTTTCCGGTGTTAATTAAACAACGAACTCGCCGTAATTCAGATAAGGATGTCCAGGTCATATTTTAAGACATATACAACGTATTCGAGCTCGAGTCAACAACGAGACCGACTCGCAGGAGGAGATAATCAGGAGGCGATCAGTTGTTCTGACAAGTGGGCCGAAAGCACTGCCTCGGTATTTAATGCAGGTCACTTCTGTGTGCTGTCAGACTCAACCGACTGAACTAATGGTAGGCTTTCACGTGTGATGCAACAGGTGGTAGATTTTACTGACATATTTGGTAATGAGTGCAGGACACGTGGTATGGGCATCTATGGGCATCTATGGTCATCTATGGCCATACCAAAGGTTAACCTATAAATATCCCGAGAATTTCAGTGTTACAGGGATCGAAAGATAGACATATTTTTTCAGTGCTCCTATTTGCTTTACTGTTCATCATCTTCTTCTTCATCTACTTACTTTATCATCAGAGTACAGGTCAGGGTATCACACCCTCCAACTTCTACCTTCTACCAGTAAACCAGAGGTGAACATTTGCAGCTGACGTGTGTCCTTTCCGGTATTTTTCTCCCTCAATTATGATTAAGGTTTACACCCTTAATAGGGATAAAGCATCTAATCCTAATTTTTTTAAAAATAATTAATATGCCCCCTTTTAACTCCCTTTTAACTTAGGTTAGAGTCAAAGCATCTAGCCGTAGTTTTAAAAGAAAAAAATTTACCGTGTCTCCTTTGAATTCCCTTTAACTGTGGTTAAGATTCATTAACCCTTATGATTAAAGCATTTAACTTTGATTTTTAGAAAAAAATTAGAAAAAATTAACATGCCCTTTTGTAACTCTCTCTAACTATGGTTAAGATTCACTCACCCTTAAGGTTAAAACATCTAACTATGGTTTTTACAAAAATAATAATAATAAATTAAGCTGTCTTTTAACTCCTTTTAATCATGGTTAAGGTTCACTAACCCTTAGGATTTAAAGCATTTAACTTTGGTTTACAAAAATTAAATGTTTAAGTTGTCCCCTTTTAACTCCCTTTAATTATGGTTAAGATCAACTAACCCTTAGGGTTAAAGCATCTAACCTTGCTCCTTGGTATTTAAACATAATGAACATGTCCCCTTCCATAAGGGTTAGTGAACCCTAACCACAGTTAAAGGGAGTTAAAAGATAAGTTTGATTTTTTTTCTAAAAACCAAGGTTAGATGCTTTAACCTTAAGGGTTAGTTAATCTTAACCACAGTTAAAGAGAGTTAAAAGGGGACACCTTAAACTTATTATTATTTTTTCCTAAAAATCAAAGTTAGATGTTTTAACCCTAAGGGTGGTGAATCTTAACCATAGTTAAAGGGAGTTAAAAAGGGACACTTTAATTTTTTCTAAATTTTTTTCTAAAAATCAAGGTTAGATGCTTTAATCCTAAGGGTTAATAAATCTTAACAACAATTAAAGGGAGTTCAAAGGAGACACGATAATTATTTTTTCTTTTAAACCCAGGTTAGATGTTGTAACTCTAAGGATAGTATATCTTAACCTAAGTTAAAGGGAGTTCAAAGAGTACATGTTATTATTAATTTTTTAAATCAGGATTAGATATTTTATCCCTAAAGGTGTGAATATTATTCACAAGGGTTAAAATTTATTAACCATAGTCCAAGGGTAGTTAAAAGCTTTATGAGGTTATGAAATATAATAAGGGCATAATAATCATTTTCTAACAATAACAAACGGAAGCCTAACTAAACTAGAAATTGAAGTTGTTTGTCTAGTGGTTGTAAAATCATGAGTTAATTTGCAAAATTATTACTCATAATAGTGTATTTGCAAAGTTAGTAGAACACAATAGTTGATATGCAAAAATCCCATTTTAAAAAGAGTACTAATGGGGGATTGGATTTGGTCTTGCACTCGCAAGACCAAAACCGTCTTGCCTAGGTTCACCATTTGACATGTGGCGGTAAAAAGGGAAAAGTCATTTCATTTTCTCTCTTGTTTGTTGACTTCTCTTCATTTGATATCTTCTCCCTTTTTATCACCACATGTCCAAAGCCCATCGAGAGCAAGACAATTTTGGTCTTGCGAGAGAAAAACCAAATCTGATCCCTACTAGTTCACACAATTTTTTTTTGAGACCATATCCTCTACAGGGAAATCTGGTTATCACACCTTAGGTTGTCATGTGTCCCTTTTGACACTCCTTAACTATGATTAAGATTCACTCACCCCTACGGTTCATCCACCCATCCTTAGTTTTTAGAAAGGGGTTTTCGCGTATTAGTTGTTGTGTTCTAGCAGCTTTGCAAATACACTGTTATGAGTAACAGTTTTGCAAATTAACTCATGGTTTTGCAATCATTACCCAAATATTAATAACCTCAATCCTCAGTTTCGTTAGGCTTACGTTTGTTATTGTTAAGAAAATAACTATTATGATCCCTATTTAATTAAATATTAAATGTGTTAAATGATACTTCTTCCATCACAATTCTCTAAAAGTTGGATCCTTCCTATTCCTTATTAATTGATCATCCCCTAAATAAGAATTTTTTTATTAAAATTTTTTTTTAAAATTAAATAATATAACCTCTATTTAATTAACTATTAATAATACATTAAAAGATACTTCTTCCATCGCGACTCTCTAAACTTTAATCATTTATCTCCCTTCTTAATTGGCCATCCACTTAATAAGAACTCTTAATTGAAATTATTTTTTAAAATTAAATAATAAGACTTCTACTTAAAATTGTAAAACCTCAAAACACTATTATATCTCAAAGATTAAGCCATAAAAAAGTTAAATCTTTCTTCTTCTTTCTTTATATTTATTAAAAATTAAAGTTAGAAATGTAGCTCTAAGGATTAAGGTTTTTTTAACCACAATTAAAAAGACGTGTTGAGCTATGCAAAATAGCCAAAACTTTAATCATTTATCTCCTTCTTAATTGATCATTCACTTAATAAAAACTCTTAATTAAAATTATTTTTTAAAATGAAATAATAAGCCTTCTACTTAAAATTGTAAAACCTCACAACACTATTATTTCTCAAAGATTACGACATAAAAAAGTTAAATATTTCTTCTTCTTTCTTTCTATTTATTAAAAACTAAAGTTAAAAATAGATCTAAAGATTAAAGTTTTGGATAAAGCTTCTGAGACCCCCTTAGGGCCGAGACCATGCTCTAAGAGCATGGAATTTCAGGTGGGGCCTACCATGTGAAATGGGACCCACCTGAAATCCAATGCTCTTAGAGCATGGTCTCGGTGGTCCCGGCCCTAATGGGGTCTCAATAGCAAAGCCCTAAAGTTTTTTAGCCACAGTTAAAAAGACCTGTTGAGCTATGCAAAAAAGCCTGAGGTGATCCTAAATCAAAAAATTAATAAAATCACATGTTTGAAGGTTTAATGATTCCCAAATAAGCAGTTCCGAATGCTCTCTCATTTCTCAATTATCTTTCCATATTAGGGAATGTTTAGTTCAGATTTGTACGACGTGTCATTTTTTTAGGGGAAAATACATTTACACCCCCTTGAGGTTTGATGAAAATACACATAGACCCCCTCAATTTTCAAAAAATAAATTAGGTACATTTGCTTTTCAAAATAATGACACTTACACTCCCTTTGTAAGTTGACTATAAATTTCAAAATTATCCCTTGAATCATTTTGGTGAAAATACATTTACACCCCCTAATATTTGACGAAAATACATATAGACTCCCTAAGGTTTGACGAAAATACGCACAACCCCCTTAGTTTTCAGAAAATAAATTAGGCATCCTTACTTTGTAAATCCAATAATTGTAATGAATTAGAAGTATTACTGCTGGCTAGTGGTGGAAAATCTAAGATTCAAGTTCTTAATTAAGTAAGAGATCTATGAATAGTGGCCTAATTACAATGAATTACATAATTCATTGTAATTAGGCAACTATTCTTATAGCTTGGCCACTGTTTATTGTAATTAGGCCTTCTAATTCATTGTCATTAGGCAACTATTCATAAATCCTTTTATTTAATTGAGAATCTGAATCCTACATTTTTAACCACTAGCCACTAATAATAACCGATAATACTTCTAATTCATTGTAATTGTTGAATTTACAAATTAAAGGTGTCTAATATATTTTTTTTAAAACTAAAGGGATCAATGTGTATTTTCGTCAAATCTCAAGGAGTGTAAATGTATTTTTCTCAAAATGATTCAAGGGTAATTTTAGAATTTTATAGAGTATATTGCATGACATGAGCATGTCTGTTAATTGACTGACGATCAACTAATGGAAGGGTGTAATTGTCACATTTTTGAAAAGTAAGGGTAACTAATGTACTTTTTGAAAACTGAGGGAGTCTATGTGTATTTTCGTCAAACCTCAAGGGGTGTAAATGCATTTTCTCCTATTTTTTAAAAGAAAGTGGATGAGAATAAAAGTGGAGCTCTCCTTTATTAGTGTAAAACAGTGACACTTTTGTAATTAGGGTGAGAGATAGTGACAATTTTGTAAAATACTTTGGATTGCCACCCTTTACACTATAAAAGGGCTCCGTTTTACTGCTTTTTGTATTTAAACAGAATAAAATTCCGAATTTTATAGGGAAATAGAAAACGGACCCCACGTCAGCTTAGTAGATAACCCTAGTGACCTCATTGGTCTAAACCCCCTTTTTTTTACTATCCATCAACTGTGGTTAACCCTCTACGATGAAGCAATCTAACCATGATTTTTAGAAAGACTAAGAACAAAAGTACTTATTTTAATTTAGTTAAACTTAATTATGATTAAATAGGGGTTAAAAAGGACACGGGACACTTGGGTTCGCTTCTCAGGACTCTATTTTATAGCCTGCTTTAAATATTAAATACTGATTCATAGTTTACAATTATTCTTGACACGTACGTGAAAGTTTGTGAAGAGCATCTCTCATTAGGACACATCTAAGACTCAGATCCCCTTAAGTCTTAAGCATGGTTTAAAAATGGAGTCCGGCCAAGTGCCAGAGAAAATAATTCCGGGACTCACAAAAGCGTAACGTGTCCACCAGTGTGTTGTGTTGGGTTTTCCAAAATCACCTTGATAGCGACGAGTGTGGCTAATGGTTGTCTTAAGATTCGATATGAACCAAATATTCCTCCTTGGAAATTTTATGTTGATGGTTACACCGAAGTAAAAGTTCAGAGGAAAAAAGTGAAATCTCAACGGAAATTAATGAGAGTTAAAAGATACAGGTGCTGACATATATGCGTGATTAAACTCTCCCGAGTTTTTTGTTTTTGGATCGAGATATACGATTAGGCTACACAGCCGAAACTCTCCCTAGTTCAATCCTGATTAAATATGATCCTAATTTAGAGAGATATTCAAAGTTGTCATGCGGGTACACATTTCACCAAAGACTTGGTGATATTTTTCACAATAATTGCTAACGAAGAGACCATCAACAATACTCTAAAATGATAATCATCACGCACATCGATAAAAGTTTTGTAAACGTAAATTAAAATTTTGATTGGTGTGCACAAGATACATCACGCTTTCAGATGATCTCTTCGTAAGGGTGAAGCCACATGGGGCCTAGGGGGCTAAGACGGCATAGCCATGAGCAAAGGAGCAATTATCCTCATAAGTTTAAAAAAGATATAATTTTTTCAAAGGGACACAAACATACGACATGGTCAACAAACTTGACTCTTAAAAAAATTTTCGAACCCACACCCCATTATTTGCCCCTGCAAGATAATCTTGACTCCACCATGCTCCATGCCAACAACAATTACTAGAGAAAGATCCCAAAATACATAGGAGCTACGGATATGTCTCGAAGATATCCTGCACGCGTCAACCCTATTCCTATTCCTAAATGCTAAACTGCATAAGGAGATACTAGTGGATACCCCGTGCGATGCACGGGTGTGGATAAAAAAAAATAAAAAAGTCTCTACACTCTCTATTCCCCTTATCACAATCCCATAAAATCTCTTTACAGAACCTCTCTATCTTTTTTATCTTTCTATTTATCTTTCTTATCACAATTCCCTTAAATCTCTCTACATTGTCTATCCATCCTTCTTATCTCTACCCATCTCTAAAATTCCTCCAATAACTTTTGAATTGTGAGAGAGACGTGTGTGTATGAGAGATTTAACGGTTGAGATTAGAGATAGAGTCGTGGAGAGAACAATCCCCTAAAATCCCTCTAATGATTTTTGAATTGAGAGAGAGACGTGTGAGAGAGATAGAGAATTAATGGTTGAGATTAAAGCAGGGTGTCACATGACATCATTAAAATAGATTTGATAATATTCTTAGAATTGAAGATTGAAGAACAAAGAGAGAGGGTTATGTGACACCTATTTCTTTATATTCTAATACTAGCAAAGCCCTTATGCGATGCACGAGAATAAAAAGAAAAATTAAAAAAGAATAACTAAAAAAATAGTTGAGATAAACCTGAGATGAATATTGGAAAATATTAGGAATCATGTCCTTTGAAGTGTCTTTTGAGAGAGAGAAAAGATGAATATGAAATACATAAGAGAAAATTTAGGACGAGATAATTAGAAATTTTTTGGAATCAAACAAAAAATGAGAAGATTTAATAAGTGAGGATAGAGACAGATAAAAGTAGGAGGAGAGACACGTCTCTACACACTCTTATCTGTGTGGAAAACGGGAAGACCCCAATTCCCTAAAATCCCTAAAATGGTTTTTGAATTGAGAAAGAGACGCGTGTGAGTGAAATAGTTAATGATTGAGATTAAAGAAGAGTGTCACGTGACATCCTTAAAACAAAACTCATAGGATTCATGAAATTGAAGAATTGATGCAAAGGGAAGTAATTAGGTGACACTTATTTCTTTATATTATTATAGATATAGATAGATACATACATAAACCCCGCCTCCTCTTGTGCCATTGGTGAGGTATGGCCTCTCTGTTGAGTGAGGTGGGGATTTAATCCCTTTCGGTGATGAGTCGGCAAGAACTCCAATCCCCAAACTAAACACTAATTGAATGTTGGTATTAATTATCCCAAGAAAAAAAATATATAGAGAAATGGAAAACGGACCTTAGGTGACTTCTAAGCAGACCCAGTGACCTCATTGGTCCAAGCCCATTTTTTACCGTCTCTTGTAGTTAACTCCTAAGGTTAAGCAATTTAACCATGATTTTTAGAAAAAACAAAAAACAAAATTATTAGTTTTAAATTAGTTAAGCTTAACCATGATCAAACATGAGTTAAAGGGTCACGGGACGCTTGGGTCAGCTTAGAAGCGGACTCTGGGAACTTTAAAAAAAAAAAGAAAAAAAAAGGGTAATATACGTAAATAGATATACATCAGATACTGTATGATGTATGAGTTCCCACTGCCGGTGTCCAAGGCCTCACGTCTGACGCCACAGTCGCTCCAGCGACAACAACACAGGAAAAAAAAACAAAAGAGAAAGGCGAAACAAAAATAAAGGAAAAGAGGACGACGTACGACAGAAACTGCTCCGACCATTTTTAAAAATCAATTATTAAATAATTAGTTATATTGTTAATAAATAATCCACCCAGGCGAAGGGCAGAGTGTAGGGTTTCTCCTTCTTTTATCTAACAGAGATGAAAAGCCAGTCTCAACTTTCACGCATTGGAGGATCCAAATTCAAACCCTAGTTCTTCTACTCGAGCTGAATTTCTGTAATCCTATTGAAGAAGCTTTAAAGAATCGAATTTCGCAATAGTTGTGTTTTAAAAAATTTGGATTGATTGTTTTGGCCTGAAAAAATGGAGGAGATTTGGAGAGAGTTGTATTCATGAAGAGGTTCTGAAATTTAGGGTTTCTATAGAGCCCTTTGTTTAGGAAAGAGCCATTGCAGGAGAGAGGAGATGAAGGACTTGGTTGGGAGACCTGGTACTGTGAGTGGGCTTCTTCTGAGGATAGGACAATGTTTGTTTGCTGCTGCTTCGATTGGAGCAATGGCCTCTGCTAAAGGGTTCTCTAACTACACTGCTTTCTGGTATTTTTTTTCCCTTCCTATTTTTACCTCTTCGGTTTTATTTTTTTCCTGTTTGTTCTGTTTTTGCTGTATTGATTCCTGCCTGTTGTGATTTTGCCTGTAGTTATTACACAAATTCACTCTTAAATTTTTAATTTTTTTAAAATTTATTTTTTTTGTTCAGGAGGTTCTTGAAATGAAAAATTATGGCTATATTTTTAGCATTCAGTTACTAGATTATTGTAAGGTGGGTGGGTTTAGGATAAATAGGCTGTTATGATTTCGCTTGCCCCTTTAACTTTGAATCTTTCAGGCTTTTGCGGTTTGTAGGAAATTGTTCTTTATGATTTGTTTTGGCTTCATTCCGTTTCTCATTTTCAGTTCTGCAGAAACTTTTCACTATTGATAGTTTATGCATTGCATATAAGTATATGTTGGGTTTTTGGATTGTTTGATAGATTGTTGAATAACTTCACGTCAAGCCAATTTTTAGACTGTCTTGTGTTAAGATAAGAAAAGCTCCCAGAGAAAAACATTTATCTTTTCAATTTCATTTGTATAGTGATGGATAATCCTTAGTTCCAATTGAAACATACTTCAAATCTAGTCTCCTATTACCATAGTAAACACAATGATGTGGACCCTCCAAACCAACTCTAGACACATTTTGCCCTTTGTTATATTGGTTATATGCCACCCTTCTTTCTCTCTCACGTAAGTAATTCTGTGGTTTTATGCTTCTATTGAACTTTATTTATCGAAGGGTTGAAAAATGAAAAGTCCTATAAGCTTCGTCTTTGACCCAAGTCTCGTGTTCCCTCATTAATAGGGCTGTCCTGAATGTCCTGCTTGGCACATCCATGCAACTATGCAAGTATATTATGACCCAAGCTATATCGAGGATTAACTCCACCCTATGAATGTAGCTATTTTTCCTACTCATGTGTATGAATGAAAATATTTGTAATAACTAATAATATGTCTCAGGCATTAGGCTTTTGAAGAATAATTAACGTGGAGTTGTTTGGTTGAAATAATGTTGTTCGTGCTGTTCTTTTCTAGTTTATGGATTATCAAAATTTTTGTCATAGAATATTCTCTTGTTGGCTAGGTTTATTTTGTCAATTTTTGTTATATCTGGTCAATTTATATGGGTTTTAAGATGTGGCCTATATGAGTGATGCTTATAGCTGTCCATATTTTGAAGATTTAAATGAAGTGGACTTAATGGCATTTTGTAAGGAAAATTAGTCAAAGACATCTATTTATGGCCATGCGTTGACTCCCCCCCTTACATCACTTGTGGGCTCAAAGACTTTGTTTTTGGTCATAGTAGGTGACTTCATTAATCCCGTTATATTACCTTGATACGAAGATGGGTGTCAAGACGATAAGGATCGAGCACTGGGATCCTTTAGTGATTAAACTGAAATGGAGGATCACTGTGAAGTTTCATATCAAGTATGGTAAACACAGATGCCGTTTGGTTGGCCCTTAGACTACATGTTGGTTCAAGGCATAAGATGAGACTCCAATGATGCCACTAGCTGGCTCAAAGACTACACCCTCTAACGTCATTTGGTTGGCGCCAGTCGTCATATCCTTTAAGTCCTCAAGAGGTCAAGACTCAAGAGTGGTTTGGACTTTGGATACTTTGCTCAACTATGTCCTGAGAAGTTCTAACTAGGTCCCGAGTCTTGACACTTTGCTGACATCTCTAGGCATGTTCCTGCATTGAGAGTTCATGCCTAGTGATTTTTCTTGTATTATCATTTTCTTTGTAATAAGTTTATCATTTAAAGAAATCGATTTGTTGCTTGACTTCAGTGCCAGGTATGTTTTTCTGTCCAAAAAATTGGAGGAACAAAAAATTTGAGCTAAGAAAAGATCCTAGTTTCTAAGGCCCCATGTGTGTGCACGCTTATGTTTTGTGCGTTTGTGCATGTCCGAGCGTATGCATGTGTGTTCACATCTGCTCATTGGAAAGTATCTGCTACTCAAGTCATGCTGGAAATGATGGTTCTTCACATGTACTCAAGTCATGCTTGAAATGATAGTATAATTGTTCTTGCTCTTTTACTGAAATGGATCATCACAGTGAACTTTCCTTGGAATATATTTATTGCTAGTTTTTTCTGCAAAAAGGTCACTAAGACAGACATAATTGCTTCTATATTATTATACACATTAACATTAATATATATCATTTTGATTCAGCTATTTAATTGCTTCAATGGGGCTTCAAGTACTGTGGAGCTTGGGACTTGCGTGTCTTGATATCTATGCTTTAAGAATAAAGAGAGACCTCCAGAATCCTGTCTTAGTGAGCCTGTTTGTTGTTGGTGATTGGGTAACTAATTCTCTACCTCCTAAACTCCGTCAACTTCGGACCTCACATAAACATGCATGAGTGTTAGAACACACTACACAGGATTTTAAGCCACATGCATGCCTGACACATGCTGATGATTTGTTTGCTGAAATTGTCTGTGGCAGTCAGAATTTTTTATTATCCATCACTTGTTTATATTTTCAGTGTCTCTTCATAACTCCTTTGGCTCGTGACCATTTATAGGAACTATTCTATGAGGGACTGAAGTTTCCCAATTCAAAAAACCAAAGAAGTGTTCCTTACTCTCATGATACCCATTAAAGTGGAACATTGATGCAACTTGATTCATAATAGGGGAAAGGTGAACTAAGAACAACCCAAAGATATAAACTATTGTTAATGTAAATGATACTCCAAAAGAAATGATTACAGTATGCACTATACAGTTCAAACTAAAAGGTTGATGAAGATACTCGCCCAACGAGGAATCACTCATCTCTAGAGGAATCATTCAACTCTTCAAAACCGCTAAGCTAAGAAATTTTTAAGACAAATGAGTATCTTTATGAGGTTCTAGGTGGTGCCTTATGTAGAACCTTAGTCAATCCAAAATAGATAATGTCCGCCTTGGACTGTATGACATTGGAAACCTACCACCATGAGTTCATTCAACTAATTTTTGGACTCCACCACTACAAAATTTCCATGCAACTAACCTTGGAAATCTACCATCTCGAGTTCCCTTAGACTTCCGCATAATCGAAGGCCAACTGTCTTTCACTCCAATTAAATATATACTCTATGCTTTTTATCTCTTTATAAGTCAATGTGCATTCTTGTGTGGGTACCACTTAGAGGCTTGGACTATAGCAAACTTGGCATTTTAAGTGTGGCCCAATTTAGGTGGAGCTAGTTGTCATTTTATAAGACCAAAATAAATGTCTCATACAGATTATTTCTGCATGTCACTTGCCATATTGGAGTGTGAAGTAGCCATTGTAGATGGAAGAATTAAAGCAACATTTGTAGGCTGTGCCATGGCTATGGAAGGGCATATTTGATGGTGTGACATCCCATGTTTGAAATATTGAGCCGCAGAGCAGGCGGTCTTATGTTATTATTAGGGGAATCAGGATCTTGCAGGTTTTACAGTTTCCTAATGTCTTTATATAGATGGGAACTGGTTGATAATTTGTACACACGAGCTCTTTGGAATAATTAAGGGCTTTCTCTCTAATGCAAGTTCAAGCGCTGCCTTCAGCTGTGCATGAGTTATTGTGTCTTTACCTTTGTTTCCCCCCAGGAGCTGAAAATCTCAGTTGTCTTGGATGGGGAGCAGCCTCAGTCTCTCCTAACCTGTAGAAATATCCAACCCCATATTATCTTTGTTGGGTTGTGCATTTGGTCTATTTCTCTGGTGCATGAATCCCACTTCAAATTTTGCTAGATAGCTGCCCTTTAGTATCTTGTATTGTACCTGATCTTTGAAGATCTGTTGCCCCATGCAGGTTCTCTTTTGTTTAATCTTTATATACTTATGTCAAGAAGGCACAGTATTCACGTTGAGTGTGTTCTAATGTATCACCAACTTCCTCCTCTTTATGTGGAGCAACCACACCCAAGTTAAGATTAACTACCTCATACATGACAGTGTAGGCACGTGCAATGTAGTTATCATGTCATGGTATGGGTTAGCTTCTCGCTATATTATGGTATTATATAGGTTGGATGTTTTCAACCCTTCTAGACGTTGTGAATGTTAGCCTCAAATTGTAAATCTTCAAATCTGAGACTAAGATTGTCATTTAGAGTTAGTGGATACGTTTTTGTTCTTTTTAGTGTGAATTCTGCTTACTAATGGAGTTGATGACCAAAATTCAAAATTGCAGGTGACAGCTACTCTATCACTTGCAGCTGCATGCTCATCAGCGGGTGTGACGGTTCTGTATGCGAGGGACTTGGACTACTGCAAGTTACAACCACCCCACCTCCCATGCAACAAGTTCCAAATCTCCATTGCTCTGGCCTTTATCTCCTGGTTCCTCATCGCCATTTCTTCTCATGTCATGTTTTGGCTCCTGGCCTCTGTTTGAATACTGCTCTCTCTGACACACACACTGCACACGGTGCACTTTCTTCTCTTTCCTATGTAAAATGTCATTGTTTCTGGAACATACCCTTATTTTTGTTTGATGGGCATAATTTTCCTATATTCGATGCAAATGTTTTTTGTTTTTTTTAATAACAAGAAGCAGGTGTAGAGTGTTGTGGTCAGGTTTCATTTCCAGCTCGAGCTTTACCTGTCCTTGCTTCCTCCAATCCTTTCAATCAAATGACACACAGAAAAAGAATAATAGTCATATGCTGCTGTTAAGAGTGACCAAATGGCTTCTGATTTTGCCAGTTCACCTACTTATGTATTACAAAGTTCAGGTCTCAAGTGGAAATAATTGTAGTTCATGAGAATATCTACTCTGACCAGAACATTTCTAGTCGAACCTCTTCCAGTGGAGACCACCACATTTCTCAGGATCTGATTACAATGCAGTATTGAATCCCCACTTCTTTTGGTTCGATGGACAGATTTTTGAAGCACTGGCCTGTGTTCACATACAGATATAACGAAGACAGGTAAATAAATGTAGTCCCACATACAGTACAGTTACAGAAGATAGGCAGGGGGCCATGACACCCAACACTGATATAACGAAGACACTAAGGGGCTGTTTGGCATCGTTCCTTGGGAACGATTTTTCTTATCCCGGGAACAAAAACAATTTAACGTGTTTGGCAAGTCATTTTTAGGAAACAATTTTAAGAATCGTCTTGCTTTAGGCACAATTTTTAAGGAAAAAAAATGATTTTCAGAATCAATTCTGAGAAACACTCTCGAAACAAATGAGATAAGCATCAAAATTGATGAGAAAGATGAGACATAATAAATATTTTTTGTTATTTTATGACACTTATATATGTGTTGATGATATAAAAATATTAATGCCTAAAATAATTTTATTTATTTTTATTTTTCTTTTTTTCATCTAAACGTAATTTTGTTATTTCTTTTCTTCATAATTGATTCTGACCGTTACCAAATACATTCACAGTACAAAATTGATTATAAGAATCAAAACTTATATGAATTAGTTCTTTTTCAAAATGAGAGAATCACTAGAATTGATACAAACGGCCCTAAATACCCTATGTTATGTGTGCTGTTTGCAGGATCCTGCACTTCAAAAGAGAAACAATGTAATCACTCTGGGGCCATTGTATATATAAAGAAGCTAAGCTTTCCCTTTGTACACTTGTTGCAGATGCTCATTAATCTTGACTTTCGATTGTCCAATATGTAAGGGATAAAATTCGTAAAACAATGTAATGTTGGGGAACGAGCTGGCTTTTGTTGTTTTGTGCACGAAGGTGACACGTGGACGTATGTTTGAGTCACGTGCTTAAAATAGAAGGATACGCAGTATCTGATGCATAGCGTTCACGTTGTACACATTAAGACGTATCCGTGGTCTTGCGAAACAACGTTTTCGTTGTGGTTTTCGACAACGTATCCGTTGTCTTGTGCACAACGTAGACGTATTCTCGACAACGTTTCCGGTGTTAATTGAACAACGAACTTGTCGTAATTCAGATAAGGATGTCCAGGTCATATTTTAAGACATATACAACGTATTCGAGCTCGAGTCAACAACGAGACCGACTCGCAGGAGGAGATAATCAAGAGGCGATCGATTGTTCTGACAAGTGGGCCGAAAGCACTGCCTCGACATTTAATGCAGGTCACTTCTGTGTGCTGTCAGACTCAACCGACTGAACTAATGGTAGGCTTTCACGTGTGATGCAACAGGTGGTGGATTTTACTGACATATTTGGTAATGAGTGCAGGGCACGTGGTATGGGCATCTATGGTCATCTATGGCCATACCAAGGTTAACCTATAAATACCCCGAGAATTTCAGTGTTACAGGGATCGGAAAGATAGACATATTTTTCAGTGCTCCTATTTGCTTTACTGTTCATCATCTTCTTCATCTACTTACTTTATCATCGGAGTACAGGTCAGGGTATCACACCCTCCAACTTCTACCTTCTACCAGTAAATCAGATGTGAACATTTGCAGCTGACGTGTGTCCTTTCCGGTATTCTTCCCCCTCACAATATATGCGCAACTATTCTTCCTGTATCTGGCAAAAACAATAAAAATGCAAATCAATAAACTGTTCAAGAAATTGGCGACCATTGGATCAAAGGTCAAAATTTTCGGTCACAGTGATTGCAGTCAGATGGTGGAGACACCATGTCAAATGACACAAATCGGAAATATCACATCGATTTTTCTGTCCGCAGATGCCTAAAATGGTAATACTCATTCATCCCTAGTAAATTACATGTGAACCAGAGAGAAACCAACTGATAATTTATATATATACATTGAAGATTACATCTCACACCAACGAACACATATGACCCCATAACAAAAACTGACCCATCACCATTTCACCTCACATAACTCGGAACTTACTAAAATCGAGTTTTACACTTACGAAAGGAAGAAGTGAACACTTTCCAGACACAAACTTACCATAATATATTCAAGCTAACTGAAAACCTGAGCAAGTTCTCTGCTTCTTCCTACCCTCACATGACAATCTCCGGCTTCAAAATGCTAGATTTGATCTCCTTGTGGGGCAGGACGACACCCCCATTGCTGTAAATTTCATCACAGACATGGACATCCTCTCCAAGGATAGTCATGTTCTCTACACGGGCCCATTGCCCGACAGTGGAGTGCCACCCAATGATGCTGCCGGAGATGCATGCATGTTTTTTAATGCGAACCCCGCGCATTACTGTACAACGCGAGAGTCTGACCCCTGACTCAATCACACATCCCGGACCAATAGCAACATCTGGCCCAATCAGACACCCCTCTCCAATTACCGCGCTCTCTTCCACCAGAACATTTCCAACAATGTGAGACCCAGTGGCCAATTTGGATGAAGACTTCTTTCTCAAAGAGTCCAGGTACAATCTCAGACCTGTGATGTAATCCCTTGGCTGTCCAATGTCCATCCAGAATCCTGGTAGGACCATTGCATAGAGCTTCTCCTCAGAGGCAATATTGGGGAAGACCTCTTTCTCTATTGAAGTGGGCCTCAGTTCAATTCGATCAAGAACAGATGGGTTCAACAGGTAAATCCCAGCATTGATCTTGTTACCCACAAATATCTTTGGCTTTTCTACAAATTTTTCAACTTTTCCCGTCAACTCTTCCATAACCACCACACCATATTTTGACGGCTCATCCACCTATCAAATAAACAAAATGATTTTCAAACATCTATTCTGTTCTTGAAGTTCTAGAACTATTGTAAAACAGGAATTTGTCTCCTAGAGAGAGGGATCAGATAAAATAATAATAATAAGAAATATTTAGTCCCAACTTACCTTGGTTACCATTATGGAAGCCTCTCCTCCATGAGCCTTGTGGAATTCAATCATTTCTTTAAGTGGGTAGTCGCTGATAACATCACTGTTCAGGACGAAAAACGGCTCACCAGTGTCATTAATCAGATTGTCCCTAGCCAGAGCTAGGGGACCTGCAGTCCCAAGTGGTTCGGACTCCTGCGAGCAGGTGATCTTGATCCCAAGCTTTGTCTCAAATTCCTTCAAGAAGTTCAACATCACCTGCAAAACAGAGAGAACCCAGAAGGGTACCAACTTTAGCTGCAACCATGACCTATTTGAGTACTACAGAAACTCTGTAGAAAGGCAAAGGCTCTCCTTGTTTTCACCTCTGGTTGGTAATTGATTGCCAAAACCACTTCAGTCACTCCAATAGCTTTGAGAGCTTCTATCTAATAGAATTTCAAAGACATGTAAAACCATAAATAACAACAATAACAATAGTATTAGTAATAATAACGATTCAGTACAAGAACAGGGACTAAATTTCCATTCTTCAAGGTTTTTCACTATATTATACTAGGTTTTCTCTTATGTGAGCACAAGGTAATTTTTCGTAAGATCCCAGAGTTTCGATCTGATAGAGAATTTAGATATAATAAAAACTTACTGCTATACATGCAGATTGAATTAAATTTCTGAATTTTAATTTCATGAAATCAGACCAAAGGAGAGAATGGAGAAAGAAATTCAATCTGTAATAATAGTTTTAGAGTTCAAGCCTCTCTTTTAGTACACCTAGACACTGAATTTATATAAATTTCACAAAAATACGTCAGTCCCTTATGGCGGATCTAGAACATGATTTCATTGATAAAAAAAAACTTGTGGATAAAACAATTGAAAAAAAAGTAATCACTAAGAAATGTTATCAATGCAAACAGTTCATATCAGTTTGGTGATATTGAAACGCCACAGTCTTATCAAAGATATCTATTTCCAAGTCATCAATATAGTTAAACAAGAGTTAAACTTGAACAATGAAAGATAGATTTACAAAATAAGACCTGATGCAGAATCATGGGTTTGTTAGCAAAATCAACCAGTGGCTTCGGGACACTGAGTGTCAAAGGCCTCAACCGCGTTCCAAATCCTCCGACGAGAATAAGCGCCTTCATCGTGATATCCCTCTGTTTTTCCTGTCAATTAGACGATCAGAATCCAAGAAGCAAGCTAAATTATGGATTATCAAATGTATCTATCCCCTCCATTATTTATCTAAGCCAAGGGAAGAGAGGTGCTCCTCTATGGAACTCCACATTGACATTTGGTGTTCTTAATCATGATAAAAGAGTTCATGCTCATCTACAAGAGAAAAGCTGTCGAACCTTAAGAGACGGGTGTTGAATCGAACTTGACACGACTTCACGAGATGCAGGGGAGAGGGAGGAATACCAGTCCACGATAGGAATTGGAAAAAGAAACCCGGAAATTAAAGCCGGGCATAAAGGGAAACCGCCAAAAGATCTAAACAGGTGTCGAAAGATGAGTCATAACGCTAAAACACTAAGAGGAAATCCGTCCGCATGTTTTAGCTGAAACAAGGATACAGATTCCAGCTAAACTACAGACTGGATTTTAAATGGGATCGAAAA
The DNA here is from genome assembly GCA_015143295.1 of Tetracentron sinense. Taxonomy (NCBI): domain Eukaryota; kingdom Viridiplantae; phylum Streptophyta; class Magnoliopsida; order Trochodendrales; family Trochodendraceae; genus Tetracentron; species Tetracentron sinense. Next base: position 9,694,013 of record CM026557.1, on the reverse strand, counting down.
ACCCGCTGTATTTCTAACGTGTTGCTTCACATAGGACAGAGGGCTGAACTCAAATCAATTGCAGGTTAGCTATAGGTCAAAGCAAGCTTCAGAAATTTTAAACTAATTTAAATCTCACCACAATTCCTATAGTAGAGATGAAGCCAGAAGATAAAAAAAGAATTAGCTTTTAGCAAAATATTTAAAATGGGTACTTAATGCAGAAGGGAAGTTTTTCATTATTTATAGCAAGAAAAAATGCTGCCCGAAACTACCGAGAAGAATATCTCTGTGTATGATTTGAAGAATACATGGAGAACTATATAACTATTAGAGCTCTGATTGGGTCAGAACAAGGAAAAGTTAAAGAGGCTGCTTTTTATTAAAAAAATTTATTATCTTTGAGTAAATGAAGGTACCATAAGTCCATGTGAAGCAAAGATGGAATGAAAGCTCGGATGACAAAATAGAAGCAAAAAAAGAAACAAAAATTCATAAATCACATTATTCAATTGAAGAAATTAACAAAATAAATAGCAGATCTGAGGAAAACTTCAAAAAATTATGTTTTATGTAAAGGAGCATAAAGACCACATCCTAACAACAAAATGTTGAAACTCATAGTAATTACACAATCCAAAAACAAGAAAATCAAGCTGAAATTAAATAAAAGCTAGATAGATGAAATTCTACATACATTGATAGATTCGTATACATAATCAAAAGAGAAAATCAAGCTGAAATTTAAATAAACGCCAGTATAAGATGAAATTCTGCACATATTGCCAAATTCGTTTCAGGATCAGCATTAAATCTAAAATGGATCAAATGATATCTTCCGAGGTTCAAAATCTCCACAAATTTTCAAAATATCGATCAAGCAGAAATTTAAACGGAACTATGAGGGACAGAAACCGATAGGGAAACGGAGAATTGCCGAGTCTTCACCAGATCTTACCGTAAATCGGTCAGATTTTAGCCGGAAAATACGATTTCAGGCACTATCTCCGGGCGGATCTGAAACGTCTGGTTGGTTTTCCCTCGCTTTTTCCCCAACGGTTCGTTAGGGTCTGTGCTGTTCAAAGTACGGTGTCGGTGACCCAAAACTTTAACCGGAAATTTATACACAGAAATCGACGGATTTCAAATTCGATCAACTTCGGTTTATTCTCCGGTTTAAGAAAACGGTTCACGTCCGCGTGGTATCCTATCGGAGCCGTGCTAGCTTACTCTCAACCAAAACCAAACACTTGTCCTATCAAAAACCAACACATGTCATTATTGTTGCGGAAATAACCCTAAGGATCTAATGAGAACAAGAGATAGCAAACCAAAGCAAGAAAAATAAACCACAAGAAGATGTAATCACACAAGACAAGATATACGTGGTTCGGCCTTAATGCCTACGTCTACGATTATGAGAATCAACACGGAGTACTTGCAAGAGTTCTCTCGTACTCTCTAATGGCCTCCCTTTTACAGATCTCTCTCTGTTACAAGCATAAACCAAGCATTACTAAACCCTAGGTATAAGGATCCTTTTATACCTCAAGGTTAGAAACACACAAGAGAAAAAACGGAAAAAAAAAATCATCGTCCACCGATTGATCGGTCAAGAGTGGCCGATTGATTGCAGGTTGCACCGATCGATCGGCCCACTCTATGGCCGATCGATCGCCCCTTTTCAAAAACGAGTCATTTTCAACAATTCTCCACCATGGCGAGAATTTGAGATACTCTTCCAGCCGACTCCACCTTGACTTGAATTCTCTCATTCTGAAATCACCATCTCCAATGCGCCCCAAGGGCGCTCAAACTCGCATAATATTGATCAAGCTCAAGAAATGCTCGAACTTGATCGCTGTAACTGTCTTGGTCAACATATCTGCTGGATTATCCTTGGTGTCAATTTTCTACAAAGCAATCTCTCCATTACTGATAATTCACCGGATAAAATGAAACCTCACATCAATATGCTTGGTCGTAGCATGATGAACTTGGTTCTTCGCCAAGTGAATAACGCTTTGACTATCATAAAATACGTCAACCTGTTTCTGTGTTATCCCCAAATCACCTAATAATCCCCGGAGCCATAACGCCTCCTTCACGGCCTCAGTTGCCGCCATATACTCCGCCTCAGTAGTAGACAGAGTAACCGTCGGTTGTAACATAGCCCTCCAACTAAGGATACATTAGTAGGGGTGTATTTGAGACCAAGCTCGAGATCGGCTTGAAACATAAAAAAACATATATATATTAAAAGTATTACAAATAGTATATTAATATTATAAATATATCAAGTCGAGTCAAGCTCGAGCCGAACCAACCTTGAGCTCAGGTTGATTGTAATTTTAAGCTTGAATAAAAACTTGGTTTGGCTTCATCATCAGTCAAGCCAAAAAACATGGCTGGAGCTCGGTTGGCTTGGCTTGAATACACCCCCCATATGTTAAGAATCTGAAAAAAGATCTAAAGGCATTTTGGGGTATAAAATTTAAGGGATGTATTGTTGAAAAATTAAGGACATTTAGGTATAGAAAATTTAGGAATTTTTTCAAAATAAAAAAAATAATATAAGGGGTATTTTGAGAAATTAGATAAAAAAAACAAAGAAATATGCAAGTGCATTTTAGGTACACTAAAAGAGTTTGAAGTATTTTTGGGGATAGATTTTTTGGTGAACAAATTTGTCGTTTTGTCACCTCTTATATATAATATATGGTATAAACATGCCACTATTCTACACAAGGCTTCGGATTCTCTACACAAATATTTGAGATCTAATAACAGCCAATCACGATTGAACTTGAGGAGAGTTCAATTGCACCCACAAGGTTCACGTGGCCCTATTAACCTCTATTAATTATGGTTAAGATTCACTAACCCTTAGGGCTCAATAATCTAACATCGGTTTGTAGGAAAAAAATATTTTACTCTGATTAAGAACTTTTAACCCTTAGGGTTAATATATTTTAATTTTTTTTTTCTAAAAACAAAAGTTAAAATTTTGAATTCTAAAGGTTAGTGAATCTTAACCACAGTTAATAAAGGTTAACAGGAACATGTGTTGACCTGTGGGTGCCATTGAACTTTCCCCAAGTTCAATTGCGATCCTCTGTGATTCCATCTCCAAATATTCAAATTGAGGTCCACCCCCTATTAGAAGTTCCCAAATAAAGTAATTCTAAGGTCTAAACCAATTTATAGAAGTTTTTGTTAGGTGCATTGTCAGAGCGTCCACTCACCTTACAAACATGGGTAAATGACACCATTATCATGGCCAACAAATGAGGGGTAAAAAGGACACCAATCCATTATTAATGGTTTGGAAGTATGCCCACTTTAGTTCCATAGAAAAATCAGGTTTATTCTCCGGTTTAAGAAAACGGTTCACGTCCGGGTGGTATCTTATCGGAGCCGTGCTAGCCTACTCTCAACCAAAACCAAACACTTGTCTTATCAAAAACCAACACATGTCATTACTTTACAAGATGTTAATTTTTGGCAAAGAGCAAGGAATGTATGGGGGTAGGGCTAGCACGCCTCGAAAAGCAAAAGAGGAGTGCTAGCCCCAGTCACGCACTCGCATGGCAAAGGGTGTGGATTCCAAATTCCACTCTTTGTCCCACTGACTGTGCTCGGACTGCTGGATCCGAAACAGGTTGGTGAGCAAGCAAGGAGGTAATAGGTGCAAAGGCCTCGACGGACATGATGGATGGGAATTCCTACTCTAACTATAGTAGTTATGGTAAACGAGCTAGGTATCTAGCTTCTTGTTTGAGTTGAATATGGACTTCATTTTCGAAGAGTCGTATACTCTTCTTGTTGATCAACAATGATTACAGTATCATGTAACCCTGTCATATATTTGATCACACCCAGATATGCTTGTAAATGAGATAATTGTGCAAATGAGATAATTGTCTCTGTAATAGGTAAATGCCTCTTTTTCTCCTGAAATTGCCACCATTTACCGGGGCTTCCATTCGAAGCTTATATTTCATCGCCTAGGCGTTGTAGAGAATTGAGGATCCTAATTTGTTTCAATTCGAGGAATATGAATGTTGTGGAACCATTTCCAATATTCCTACCCAACAGGTCCAAAACCTCAACTCTAATGTTTTTTAATTTTATTTTTATATGGGGTCGGGCCAATTAGCATGTAGAAGGGATTAAAAAGGGTGTTGCTACGAGCACACTAACATTCACTGACTATACACTAAACTTAAAATTTATATCAGAAAATTATAACTACACATCCAAATAAAGAAAATAATATTAATACCCCTTCTTATGTTGTACCTTTGAGTAATTATGATTCAAAATTAATTAAATAAAAGAAATTAAATGTTAATTTATTTAATTTTATTATAGTCATTTAAGGCTTTAATGGTGGAAAACGTTTCAAAGGTTTATTGTCATAGTTATTAGTCACTCATGTGACAGTTTTAAAATTATAAAAACTCAATTAGTTTTCTATATATACTATGTATTTTTCCTTCTATTAAATAGAGAAGATTTGAAAATGGTTTCTCTACTTTTATGTTTTTCTTATGTTTGAGAAGTTTTTCTTTTGAGAGATTGCTGAGTAAGAAACAAAGTATGGTATGCGACTATAAGTTATGCACGCTTATAGTCAGGGATAGATTTGTGTGAAGCTGTTGCATCTTAGAGGCATCGTGTCTAGCAATCCAGTGCATCTGTGAGAGATGCGAAATGTCTTAAAGAAAGCAACGTGATTCGCGCCTCACTTCACATGAGCTATCAATTTTCTAACTATTTTTGAAGTATAGAAATTTCTGGAATAAAGGTTGATATACTGTTCGAATTCTTTGGAGATTGTAAATTTCTGGATAACTTACCCCTATGGAAACAACATCTTATTTTTTCGTCTTAAACAAAACAAAACATGGCTTTGTTTGATTTTCAGTTGTTTGCTATAAAATAAGTTGTTTTGGATTGGAAGGAAAGCTATGGGTTTGGAGAAGAAAATCCAAGAGAGGAGAGGAGAGGAGAGGAGACGAGAGCTATTGGTATCGTAGAATCAGGAGTGAATGGTTGTTTTCTTAATAAGATTTTAGGAATTCTGTCTTTGTTATCTAACGAAGGGGTCATGCTCTCTTCTCCGACGTGTCCATCAATTTATTCACTGTCTGCCAAATATTCAACTCCCTCCCACGAGCCTATGCGGCATTCCAAAGCATAAGTGGACCGGCTTAGTTCTGGAAAAATGCTACTCGTACACAAGATAGAAGTTGGCCTAATCACTGAAGGCATCTCAAACCTACAAATGCCGCAATGGTCTATATAGTAGTTGACGATCGTATCTTCTAGCCCAATGCCACAACTACAAGAGTGTAATAGAAACCATTACCCAAAATTGCCAAGATTTTTGCCATTTTTGATCTCTGACCAAAGGAAGAAGGGGGTATTATTGTCCATTGTCTATTTTGGTGTGTAATTAGAAATTAATCATATAAAATTTAAATTTGGTGTATAGTTAGTGAATGTTGGTGTGCTCGAAGCACCACCCATTAAACCCATTTAAAATGGAGTCAAATCCTCTACGAGGCAAATTTGGTTATCACTCGTAGAGGTCGCCACATGTCTCCTTTGACACTCGTTAACCATGGATAATGTTCACCCACTCCTAGGGTTCACCCACCTATTTTTGGTTTTTTTTTTAAATATTAATTCTTTTTCTAAAATTAAAAAACTGTTTTTAGAGTTTTTTTAATATTAAATTTTTTTTAATATTAAAAACAGTTTTTTAATTTATAAAAAGAATTAATACTTAAAAACAAAAAAACAAAAATAGGTGGGTGAACCCTAGGGATGGGTGAACCTTATCCATGGTTAAGGGGTGTCAAAGGGGACACGTGGTGACCTCTAGGGGTGATAACCGGATTTGCCAAATCCGGCTATCACCGGAGATGATTTGGCTCCATTAAAAATTGGTTTGTATTTTTTATCTCATATTATTCTATTTTTTATGAGACTGAAAATAGTTTGAAGATAGTTATTTATTTAATATTTATCCATAATTCATTAAGTTCACAAAATTGGCCCTCATCTTTTCATGTGTGACCCAACATATATTTATTATTTGCCATTTATATTTTCAAAATAGCCCAATCTCTTCGTTGTACTTCTGTGATGGCCCATGATGTTCATTATACAACAATTATGGATGATGCAAAAGTTATTTAAAGTAGAGTCTTATCTGTGATGGCTCATGATGTTCCTAGATCGGCTAATATTTATTATATATATAAAATAATTTGAGGGCCATTTTGAAGAAATATAACTTAAGGGCATGTTAGTAGGGGTGTATTCGACCTGAGCTGGGTCAAGCTCGAGCTCGGCTTGAAACATAAAAAACATATATATATATTAAAAAGTATTACAATTAGTATATTAATATTATAAATATATCGAGTCGAGTCAAGCTCGAGCTGAACCAACCTTGAGCTCAGGTTGATTGTAATTTTAAGCTTGAAAAAAACTTCGTGCGGTTCGATCATCGATCAAGCCTAAAAACATGGTTGGAGCTTGGCTGGCTTGGCTTTAATACACCCCCATATATTAAGAACCTAAAAAAAGATGTAAAGGTATTTTGGGGTATAAAATTTAAGGGATGTATTGTTGAAAAATTGAGGACATTTAGGTATAGAAAATTTAGGAATTTTTTCAAAAAAATAAAATAATATAAAGAATATTTTGAGAAACATCACTTGAAGATATATTAGGAAAAAAGAAAGAAATATGCAAGTGCATTTTAGGTACAATAAAAGAGTTTGAAGTATTTTTGGGGATAGATTTTTTGGTGAACAATTTTGTCGTTCTGTCACATGCCTCTTTTATATAATGGTATAAACATGTCTCTATTCTACACAAATATTTGAGGAGTCAGTCTATAGATGATACTCCCAAATATACTCTCGAATATACTCCCTAATCCTAACCGTTTATAACCAATCATTAAGGGTCAGGATTTGAGTTTACTAATTTTATCTTTCCTAATGCCACATCAGCTCTAATCCTAACCGTTTATAATTGAGATAGACAGATAAGATTTGGGAGTATATTTGGGAGTACACTTTGGGAGTATCCCTAGACTAATTCATATTTGAGATCTAATAACAGCGAATCATGATTGAACTCGAGGAGAGTTCAATTGCACCCACAAGGTTAACATGGCCCCATTAACTCCTATTAACTATGGTTAAGATTCCCTAACCCTTAGGGCTCAATAATCTAATCTCGGTTCTTAGAAAAAAAATATTTAAATCTGATTAAGAACTTTTAACCCTTAGGGTTAATATATATATATATATATATATATATTTTTTTTTTTTTTTCTAAAAAAAAAAGTTAAAATTTTGAAATCTAAGGGTTAGTGAATCTTAACCACAATTAATAAAGGTTAACAGGAACATGTGTTGACCTGTGGGTGCCATTGAACTCTTCCCAAGTTCAATTGCGATCGTCTGTGATTCAATCTCCAAATATTCAAATTGAGGTCCACCCCTTAGTAGAAGTTCCCAAATAAAGTAATTCTAAGGTCTAAACCAATTTTTAGAAGTTTTTGTTAGGTGCATTGTAAGAGCGTCCACTCACCTTACAAACATAGGTAAATGACACCTTATCATGGCCAACAAATGAGGGGTAAAAAGGACACCAATCCATTATTAATGGTTTGGAAGTATGCCCACTTTAGTTCCATAGAAAAATCAGGTTGGGCCGGGTTGGTGGGTCCAGTTAAAGCACCCGAATTGTTCCATCAACCACGCAATCAAACTTTTCGGGTTACAGCAACATAAATATTCTGCCTCATGCCTGGATTAGATTTGTGCACATAAAGTATGAGCAATGGTATAGGTGGATGGCTTAGGTTTAGAAAAGGAATTCATGGGTACGTTAACTATTTCCCATAAATTATTTAGGGTCCTTTCTTCTGCTTTAGCTTCTAAAGCTTGACATTTTACAACTTTACTATTTGGAAATTTGAGTCATTTTGTTAAGGTTTTGAACAAAATTAATTCTTACAAAAGATTTCAAGTCTCATTAAATGCGCAATGTGACATTACTAAATTAGCGACAAAACATAATCCTCTTCCACATCCCCGATGTGAGAACCTTTGACCTCCTTTGGAACTCAACATGATTATTCCCCAAATTTGGGCATAATTACAACACGCCATAAATTTTCTCTCCGTCAAATTACCAATTTCAAACATTTAGAAAGCCTTGATCATTGTTTATGATTTATTGTTCTTGTAAACAATGAAATGTTGGAACTTGGAAAACTCATTTTTTCCCATTTCAAACATTTAAAAAGCCCTAATCATTGTTTGTAATTTCTTGTTCTCGTACACAATGAAATGTTAGAAAACCCATTTTTTCCGTGTGATGAAATCCAGTTCTCAAATTTTGTCACAGCGCATGTGATAGATGGAATTTTAAAACGCATGAAGTATGATTGTATTTATTTATGTATTATAGACTGCGGAAAACCTATATTGTTGCTTGCAAAGACCATATTTTGATTTCAGGAATTTGTTTAGAGGAGAGGTTTGGATTAGAGTTGCTTTATAGGGGTTTGGCTTGCAGAGATTGGTTTTGATGTGTTGTGATTTTGAGAAACCCAATGGCTTGATGGTATCTGCAATGTCATGATTTTTTTTTCATGGAATTAAGGTTATAAGTTTTCGGAAGAACATTGCAATGGAGTTTTCACTTTTCCATATAAGGCCTCTATTTCAATGAATAGCAAGGTTTTTAATTTCGAAATTTGTGACAAATTTGGCCAGCAAACCCGAACGGAAATCCTGAAAAGTTGTGGGATTTGGGCGAAATTTTCAAATCCGAAATATTAATATTTTATTAATTATATATATTTTTATTAATATATGTTTAAAATAATATTTTATTAAAATTTTATATATTTATATAAATATTATTATTTTATTTTTAAAATTAATATATAAAATTTCAAATTTTCATGAAATTTTAATAAAAAAAAACTATTTAAAAATAAAAAATCAGATTTCGCCCGAAATTCCGAAATCTTCAAAATCCAAAATTTGACTCGAAATTTCCGAAATTTCGGTCGAAATCTGATTTTTGAAATAAATCCAATTTCGATGTCGTTGGGGTTGGCTGAAACCGAAATTTCAAACCTTGATGAATAGTTTCTTTGGTGGTAAACTGGTAATGTTTACGGTGAACCCCTTAATTACTACTAAACCAAAATTTTGTTATTAGGAAAACAAAAAACATGCTTTCTGCTAAAACAGAATCCCCACTAGGAAAATCATGAACACGTGCCCTAATGTCAGTTAAAAAAATCAGGGTTTTGTGAGTCAGTGCTAGTCAAGTCAGTTTGATCAACTCTCTCTTTGAATTATTATGTTTAGTTCAATTATGAAATTGAGATGCTGACTGCCTAAGTTTCTTTTGCTTCTATGAGATTTGTTAGTATGCTGAATAAGTATTGTATGATCAATGATGTGCTTTCCTCAAATAAACTTGCATGCAGAGTGGTATGATTCGTGTTGGAGGACTTCCTAAGATGTTTCTTCTATAGATTTGAAAGTTACTCCAATTAAATTATTCCTTACAATACACTATTGATCCCTTTTAGTGTGATTTAAGGTGGCGTTTGGATAGGATTTTTTTGGCCAAAAATCAATTCTGGTAAAATTGATTGTATAGAAATTCATCATCAAATAATCATTTTTTACAATATAGTGTTTGGAGAATACGAAGTTGAGTCTCTCAACTTCGTATTCTCCAAACACTATATTGTAAAAAATGATTATTTGACCATTAATTTCTACACAATCAATTTTACCAGAATTGATTTTTGGCCAAAAAAATCCAATCCAAACGCCCCTTAACATCTGAAATCATATCTTTCAGATCATAGGTTTCAAAGTTTAATATCATGAAGAAACCATGTTCTAGTTGATGTCTCCCATTTTCTGCAAGTATATAGTTGCTCTTGCCATGCTTGGGAAGGTGATGATTACCATAAAAAAGGAGGCAGATTTGTAGGATTTTTTTCATTAGAATCTCAAAGGTAGGCTGACGTAAGTGGTTCACCCTAACATGGGTGTGAATCTTTTTCAGTAAGCCATTTTAATAGTATAGCTTATGATGAAAAATTCTTATTGGTATCGTTGGATGCCTTCTTGCCTGTCCTAGACTTACTCAGATCCCTACTGACACAAACTGCTACTGTAATTTTACCAGGACACTCTTTTCCCTAGATATCTCTGTCTGTAGCTTTTTGTCATTTCTGGATTTGAACATTACAAGTTCCCGTCGTTCTGATTTGTGAAATAAATTGTATTGGTGTCAATTATGTGGACATATTTGAAATACTGAATATTATTTTATGTAGTCATATAGATGCTTCAGTAATTGCAGCTGTTTGGTCTCAAATTCAGATGCCTTCTTTGTTTTCAACTTAGATTGGCAGTTTATTTATCTTGTCATGTTTAAAATGTGATGTTTCATGACGCACTCATGAGGTACAATGATCAGCTTCTATTGATTATAATAATAGCCATTTAGTTGTCAATTATCTACGTTCTTGCCTTTGTCCTAGACCTTCTCTGACCCCTACTAGCACAAGCCTACTGTGATTTCACCATGACTCCCTTTTCCATAGATATATCTCTCTGTAGCTTTTTTTCATTTCTGGATTTGATCATTACTAGTTCCCACTAGTCTGATTTCTGAAAAAAGATGTATTGGTGTCAATTATGTAGACATACTTGAATTACTGTAATATTATTCTATATAGTCATATAAAAGCTTTAGTAATAGCTGCAGCTGTTTGCTCTCAAATGCAGATGCCCTGTGTGTTTTGCAATCTGGATGGGCAGTTTATTTTTCTTCTCATTTTTAAAATGTTATGTTTCATGATGAACTCATGGGATGCCATGGTCAACTTTTATTAGTTATAATACCGATCAAAAAAAAAAATACTTTTAGTAGTTATAATAATAGCCATTTAGTTTCCAATTGTCTACATTAGGGACGATAGCGTATGGTCCATCTTGGAATAGCCTATTTAATAGGCAAATGTAACACCCCAAAGATGAGGTGATCAGGATCCCAAAGATGAGGCGATCAGGCATGTCCGGTGTCCTTTCTTAATGCTGATCATTTAATCAGTTGAAATGAATTATTCATTCAGTGTTGATGCCAAGCTTACACACTCCAAAGGTGACAGGGTCAGGCATGTCCAGTTACATAGCATGATTTAACACCTCAAAATTGAGGCTAGCAGGCATGCCAAGCTTTCTTTCTTAAAGCTGATCATTTAAAAAAGAACTACTGCTTTAATGGTAACGCCGAGCTAGTGAATCAACAATATCAAGAAATTATTTGCTGATTGCTCAGTTGCTTTTTAGTTTCTCTTATGTTTGCAGTTATCATTTTTTTTTTGTTTGCAGCTATCATTTTTTTCTTCGCTTCACCAATTTTGGACCTTGGGATCCTGAAAATTTTTAAATGTTTGAAATGCCAACAGGCAACAAACCAGAAGAAATCATGGTTGCAGGGGACCCATTGGCACAGCTCGGAAAAGGATGTGCTGTTCTCAGAGGACACCCACTAACCTGACTTGCTTGAGCTATTCCGCACTTTTGGCGCTGTGAGTTGTGTAATATGTACTACCACCATAGGGAGCAGCTTCCTAGGGGCGGCGGAGCCAGGGGTAAGGGGGGCACCTGCCCATAAACTTTGAAAAAAAAATTATACTATATCATGTAATTATTTAAGAGGACATGAGGCAAAGAGGCAGCTGGCCTCCTAACTTTTGAAAAAAGAATTTATATTACGAACACAAACAAGAGAATAAACTTTGAAATGAGAGAAACAACCCCCATCATCATTTTTTACAAGAAAAATTTATATCTTCATTCTTACATTAACTTTAATACAAGTCTTAACAAGATTATAAATATATAACAAAGACTATAAATATGAACCCTAAACAAGGAAAAACAATACTTGTATAATATGTATGAAATGTACAGACGAAATGACTCATGAACTGGGTCCTCAAAATTTTCTTAGGGACTAAGCCCCTGAACCCCTGCATCTTCCTATACCCAGAATATTTCATACCACCAACCCACCAGTACCAATCAACTATCACTTGCCCCTTCAAGAAAATCCTGCCACTGCTCTTAACAATTAATTGATTGATAATTTGATAACATTTAGATTTTGTAGGCATTTTTATTGGGTGGTTCCGGTTGGAGAAATTATATACAAAATTTTTATCGGAGCCATCTATAGCTTCATTTGGCATCGTTTGCGTAGTGCCTTGTTTCATACAGGGGCGCGGGTCAACCATTCCAGGGCTCAAGAGTGACCTGCTGTTCCTGTAATCAACAAATTACTCTTTGCTAGAGAGTTTTTTCATGGAAAGAAAGGATACTTCTTAGTTCTCTTTCTTTAGAAGGAGTCCTTTCTCCTTCTGGAAGGAAGGGAGGGAGGCTTTTAGTTTTCAAAAGTGCAAAACTCAGAAATATTGTTTGGACTTGGGAGAGATCATTCCTCGCGTCTTTTTTTTAGAGTAAAATTTCCTTAAAACAATATGCTTAGCTGGAAATAAAAAGTCTACCATCTATATTTTCCCTATTCAAAGGTAACCTTCTTTGATAATTCTCACAGATACATTTGCTTTTTTAAAAATTGTTTATTTTTGGTTATTAATGCTTGCTGTGTGCTAGGGTGGACCAGTATTTTCTTCCCAGGGGGCTAGCGATAGTTGATTTAAAATGGTAGTAATTACTAATGAATTTGTGGGGAAAATAATTAGGCGGGTACGAAATATTCTAAGTTTAGGGGATGTAGTCTTTGAATATTTCTTGATGATTAAGTTTGTAGGTCATCTCATCCGTATATATCCTATGAAGATTGTTTCTCCTTGTTTATGGGGGCAGTTGTCCTCTTATCCAATTACTTTGCCCTATTAAATAATGAAATAACATAATATAAAAGATGTTTTATTTTCAAAAGTTTAGGGGCAGTTGCTCCCTTGTCTGATGGCTATATTTTATTAAATAATATAATATAATTTTATTTTCAAAAGTTCTAAGGACAATTGCTCCCTTGTCTAATGGTCATTCCTTGTTAAATAATTAAACAATGTGATATAAAATATAATTTTTTTCAAAAATTTAGGGCTAGCGGCCCTCATGCCCATGGCTATGCCCTATTAAATTAAATATTTTTAAAACAAATTCAAAAGTTCAGGTTCAATTGCCTCCCTGCCTCCCTTGCCTCTGTAGAGAGAGAGAGAGAGAGAGAGAATGAGAGAGAGAGGTGTATTGATATACAAAACTGCAAAACCCATCACCAATCCAAATTCAAGGACGGAGAACATAAAACAGAAGAGGAAGAAAAACAGAAAACATATGTAACAACACTCACATTGAAATTACAGTTAACAGAAGGGCCCTTTTGGGCATGAAACATAGAGTTCTAATAGAAGGCCTCTTTTGGCCATGAAACTCAAAACACCATCATCTATTTACAGTTACATTCACATGATCAACACCACAAATGCGTGAGACTCCTTTGGTAGCCTACACACTTATTTATCCAAACTAAGGACTCCCCCCACCCACCCAAAAAAAAAAAAGGAAAAAAAGATTATCATAGGCAATCATCTAAATATCATTACTACCCCATCTTAGATAATTTCATAAAATCCGATTTCCCCACTCTTTTTGTGAGAGAAACCGAATTACGATCGCGAAACAAGTCGACGACGAAGAGGGGATTGAGCACTAGTAGTGACAATCAGCTGTGAGGTAGATGAAGGAGGAGCCATTGAAGAAAAGAAGGAAGAACCGAAATGATCCTGTCGGAAGAGTTGGATCTCTGAAGACTGGAACCGTCCTGAATCACCTGGAAGTTTTATGTACGATGCGGAAGGCGATTCATCGAACCATGACCCTGCCATGGAAGCTTGCCCACCAGTCCTATATTGAACAATGGCTCTATAAACAAATGGTATGAGACCCTCCATTTTGAGAGAAATTAGAGAATTTTCTCTTTACTTCAATATGAAGAAGAGGAGCTAGGTAGGATTGGTTTAAAATAGGAGGAGAGGAGGCTGACGTGGGTTGGGTTGGAGTCCAGCTCTCCACGCTAAGCCACGCGAATGGAGAGGGAGACCTCAACGCCATCCATAAAGAAACCATGAAAGCTCTGTTCAAACCATAGCCAGCAAGCTTTAAAACATCTCACCAAATCTCACTAGAATCAAGTAGCTTTTTTCTATTCTTGGTTTGGTGGATCTTTATTTTCTAAAAGGAAAAAAATGGCTGGTTGGTTGGTTCTTGCTTAATTAGTTCTTCTCATGTCACTATCATTTTTTCTTCTTCTTCTTCTTGCTGATTTCTGCATTATACTATTACTGTTGTATGGTATTGGATAAAGGGTCGCTTTAAAGTGGGGGTTTTAGGTAGATTTAGTAGTAAATTATATTGTCAATGTGATTATCATATCTGTTGTTGGTATTGCTCATTATTATTACTAGTAGTTGTTACTTGACTTGGCTAAAACCATTTTAGATGACTTGGTATTCAAGATATATAGAAAAAAAATACAATCAAAATCTAGCATGCAAGTTTCAACAAAAATGAGCAACTTGTGAGACTGTTATTTGTAGTGAAACATATGTTGTGCGTAAAAATGCAATCTTAGGATTCCATGGTTACATGACAAATAAAAATAAAAAGAATACAAAAGCGCAATACAAGATATAAAATATATGTGATTCATTCGTAAAAGAGTTACATTCATAATATGGTTTTAGGTAGAAAAAATAAACTTTTTTAAAAATAAAAACTAAGGTTAGTTGTTGACTTGTGGATATGATTGAACTCTCCCCGAGTTCAATCATGGTTGGTTGTGATCCGATCTCGTACGAGAGCTAATAGGATTAACTGTGAACCCGCTTTTTTTTCAAGAGCTACTCGTTCTTCCAAGAGCCACACTCTTATTTCCCAAGAGCCATCAACTCTTATTGAGAACCGCCAGGGCTATTCCTAAAAGCAACTCACTCTCCCTGAGAACTCTAGTCATACATATATCCTGAGCTTACATTTCAATAAGCCTACATTTTATATTGAATTTAAAAAACATAAAATCAAATTCTGAACCAATTAAAAAATTTTCAATTTCAATTTCAATTTCAATTCTCTCCATAATAATTGAGTTTTACATAGAAATAGAATTCTAAGGCAAATCCCAACAATAAATTATTTGAGGTTTGTGATACATAATGCAAATTTCAACAGAAACAATCGGATAAATGTTGTGAGTGCAAGTTCTTTAGATTGGCCGATGAAAGTGCATTGTGATAAGAGTCATGATCTCTTGAGTCGACTAAGTGCACAGTTGGACTTGTACAGTGATCTTCCGCTTATCCAGGGGTGGAGCCACATGGGGCCTACGGATGCTGAAACCCCCCACCACATTTTGGAAAAAAAATCCTAGGGGTGTAGCCAGGGAGGGGCAGAGCTAGGGGCTGTAGCCCCCCCCCCCCCCCCCCCCCCCCCCTACAAAACCCTGAGTGGCTCTCAATTTTTATTTGAGGACCTTAGACCCCGAACCCCCATGGTTAACCCCTCCTGCAAGAGAATCTTTGCTCCGCCCCTGCGCTTATCAACGCGATTCTGAGCAATAGAAGGTCAGCCATGGGTTTTAGTCCCCTTTAATATTAGCCTTGTGATAATATATATATATATATAACCAGTGCTTTATTCTAGTTTTATTCATGGTAATAGAAAATTTTATTAAAAAGCTAAAGAGATATATACAAAGACCGGTAATCTTCTCAGGTTGTAACCAGTTTTTGGCAAAACCGGTTGCCTCCCGTGGTTGCCACATGTCTCTTTTTACACCCCTTAGCTGTGGTTAAGATTCATCTATCCCTAGGGTTCACCCACCTATCTTTAGTTTTTAGAAAAAAATATTTTAAAAAAATTAACCCTATTGGTAAATTTTAACCACAGTTAACAAAAAAATTTATTATTTTCTTCTAAAAACCAAGGATAGGTGGGTGAACCTTAAGGGTTAGTAAATCTTAACCACAGTTAAGAGGTGTCAAAAGGGACGCCACATTAGGGGTGTAACCAGTTTTGGCAAAACCGGTTACAACTGGAGAAGAATACGACTCATATACAAAAGGGTTCACTAGATAATACTGAGCCTATGTGAGAAAAGACACAATGAAGCAGATCCAACCCAAAAGAAAAGAAAAATAGAAGAAAGCTACCTCTATCCAAAAACAAGCATAGAAAGCACATCCCAGTCTACGAAATCCCTCCAGATCTTTGAGATAAGAGAGAATATATTACGTGGCTTTGACCTATTCTCAAAAAATCATCTGTTTCTCTCATCCAAGGTCCAACTGCCAATGAAATCACTGAAACAATGGGGAAAGATTCACTAAATCTCGATGCGAGATGCTTCATCCCCGTCTAATGAAGTAACAAATGATCAACCCCTTCCTTTGCATCTAAGGAAAAAAAAAATTATATATATATATATATATATCTTTTGGAATATTCAACCACTCTTTTTTAAGTGATAAGTGAAACAACTTAGGGGTGGAACCAGGATTCTCTTCCAGGAGGGCAAACAATAGGGGTTGGGAGACTTATGTAATCCCAATTTTATTTTTTTTGAGCGCCAAGTTTATACGTCATCACCTCTATTTGTATCCGTTTATAAAGAAAAAAAATTATTTAAAGAGTTTGAAGGGCGGGGGGGAGCTAGAGCCCCATCCTCCCTGGCTGGCTACACCCCTACGAACACTATATAAATTATTAATTTTTTCAAATTTTCAGGGGGGGTCCTTCAGCCCCCCGGGCCTCCATGTGGCTCCGCCTCTGGAAACAACAACGCTAAAAAAAAAAGTGGAACCTAAAATTATAGAAATTACGAGAATCTTTATCCTAACTATTTGTTGCCAGCAAGATCCATATCTTGTCCATGATTTTTCAAATTTATATGGGAGGACTATAATAATTAATAAGGATCTAAGAAGCTAGTAACTATTTGTGTAAGACAATTTTTGTACCCCTAACCGAATATTCCAAACATGGTTAAAGTGAGATCAAGATTCTTATTCTCAAACATGAATATTTGTATTAGTACTAACAAACCTTCCCATCTTTGATTAGGTGATTGGTAGGTGGGGCCCACATCACCTGGGTTGCACCAACTTAACAACTAACGGGTCACACCCCCCGACCTGACGCAGTCCGATAAGGGTTGTTGGTTGATCACACTAAGATATACTATTAGTTACTAATTAAATTAGATGATCATTTTTCAAAATGTTCAAATGTAAATTGGGATAATGGATTATACTATTATCTTTATGAGGGTTAAAATAATACCATAGAAGCTATATGGAAATATGACAGATGCCCATCGAATCTGGACCATCCATTCACTGGACTTTGCCTTTAAGAACATTTCGCCTAAAATTAAAATCTTCTAGATCGTCCAAAAGAGATTATTACATGATTACATCTAATAAAGATCAGTTGGATGGACAGACTAGGTTCCCCGGGTCGTGCAAACCCCCTCACTCTACACAACCAAGAAAGTCGGCTAAGGGTGGCCAACAAGGGGATGAGACTCGAACTCAAGACCTCCGACTTCCTTCCGGAGGCATATTTTGGATCTTGCTGCCAAACGCCCAGGCATTTCTTTTTCCAGTTTTTTCTATTACAAGGCATCATTTATCTGTACTTAAGGATTAGAGTTGTCTCTGCTTGCTACATCATCAAAAGATCTTCTACAATGATATTGTAATCGTATTTGGCAAATCCGATTATAACCCTGAGGTCGCCACGCGTCCCTTTTGACACTCTTTAATTGTGGTTAAGATTCACCAACCCATAGGGTTCACCCATTCATCAATGGTTTTTAGAAAAAAAATATTAATTCTTTTTTAAATATTTTAATATTAAAAAAATCTTTAAAATATATTTTTTAATATTAAAAAGAATTAATATTTTTTTCTAAAAATCAAGGATGGGTGGGGAAATCTTAGGGGTGGGTGAATCTTAATCACAATTAAGAGGTGTCGAAAGGGACACGTGACGACCTCAGGGGTGATAACCGGATTTGCCAAATCTGATTATCACCGCAGAGGATTTGGTCTCCATCATCAAAGATATATATGGGAGTGAGACTGTGCTACAGAGGGCAGGTAAGCTTGTGTCCAATAGTCATAAACCGAAAACCAAACAGCAGAGAAGAAATATATAAATAGAAGAGTGCCGAGACCTCCATGCTTATCCTCTTTCATATGTCAACGGCTAGTATTTAGGGCTTGTTAAAACCCGTGTACCGGAATTTTGAATTTTTAGACTGTTACAAGTAGTGGGAATACATATAAAAGAGAATCTGGATTCTCTCTCTATTCTATATCAAAATGGCCGTTGACATGCAAGCTTTGCTTGCTTCATCCTAATACCCACTCCATTGTCTCGGTCGTTGCTGAAGTCATTGATTGCATAATCCCATCATCCGAACGCATGACCTTCCTTTCACTTTGAAATTAAACCAACGATTTAGGTCACGCTTTTCAAGGGAAGCAAATCTCGTATTGTATGAGTACAAAATTAGGTGTTTAAATAATTTTCAATCTTAAATTAATCTCAATCTTAACAATTTAAATATAAAGTAGAGCTCCGCATCATAATTACACATTTACCACCCGGTAGTGTAAAAAGGGAGCTCGCCATGATGCAGAGCTCCGGCTGAAAATTATTCTCTAATCTTAAAGGTTCACAAGTAACTACTCTCCCAGTATCACCCTCCAACGAGATTTTGGAATCATTTTTTGTTTACAGTTGTTTCAAATTAGCTTATGATGGGTTGAACTAATCACTAATATTGTCTTAATCCCAACATAAGTAGTTATTAGTGTTTTAATCAGTTACGATAATCTGAACCAAACGACTCTGCATTTTTCTCATGTAACCATAATAAGGAACTTTGATCCAACCATAGGATAATATTAGTATTTATTATGACAATTATTAACCTAATAGGTAGTCTACCTCGAAATTAAATCATGGGTTGTGTACACTTTAGGGGTGTCAACGAGCCGAACTGGGCACTATTCAGGCTCAGCTCATTGGAATTTTACAGTTGCTCGAGCCCAGCTCGAGCTCAGTTCGACAAACACTATTTTTTTTTTTTGAGATATCCATTGATAAGCATTAAATTCAATTTTAAAAAATTGCTAAGAGTTTTATCAATCTAAATGTACACAAAATGATTGAGAAAAGTAGATTTTAAAATCAAAAGGAAATCATGAATTAGAGTTTAGACTTTGGAGGCAAAAAGTAATTTGTTTTACCTTTATAATTTTCTTAAAATGGGATATTGGGATGTCATGTGACTCATATGAAAGCTTGAGTTAAAAGGAAATAATTATATTAATGTATACTAAATATATCTTATAAAAAAAAACACTTTACTAAATATATAATAGAAATTTAACTTTTAAAAGGCATTATTATAAAATTAATCGAGCCGAGCCGAGCCGAGCCGAGCCGAACTGAGCTGAGCTGAGCCACCTATTGTTCATGCTCGGCTTGTTAATTTTTTGAGCTCACTTTTAATTCTTGGCTCAGCTCGACTTGACTCGGCTCGGCTCAGCTCGACTCGACTCGGCTCAATGAACCCAAAGTAAAAACTAAGCTTGATTTATTTAGAGTCGAGCTAAGCTAGCTCGCCTTGTTGACACCCCTAGTACACTTGTTTGGGGTGTGAAAGCAAGAAATTTTTTACCAACTCTAAAATCAGTGTTAAGGATAACAATAATCTAAAGAAGAAAGAAAAAAAATAAAATAGAGGGGTTATTATGTCGGGTGTGTTATCACATTGGGCCTCTAGAGTTTTTTTCAAGAACTTCATGATTCATAAATGAAAGGGGAAAAAATCCCGTGCATGCCACGCGTCTGTAGCTGCTTAGCTGGTAGAGGAATGATAGCAAAACTCCACCTGTAAATGAGCCTGGGGGACGGGTGTGTACCCTGAAATAAGCTCCGATGATAAAGTCAGTATAAGGCACAAGCACAGTATAAGGCACAAGGCACAAGCACAGTGTATGGCACAAGGCACAAGCACAGTGTATGACATAAGGCACAAGCATATGAACATAAGGCACAATATGGTATAGAGATACTTATCGTGAGGGCACTGGGCATATGCACTTGAGGACGAGCTCTGGTGTTATGCTCTGGAGATTGTAGCTCAGGAGGCACAAAGGATATAGCTCAGAAGGCACAAAGAACTCAGCTCGGATGGCCCAAGGGACTCAACTCGGATGGCTTAAAGGACTCAGCTCGGATAAGGCTCAGACAACGTAGCTCGGGCTCAGACAACGTATTGGGCACTATTCACAGCACAACGTATTCGGCACTATTCACAGCACAACGTATTCAGCACTATTCACAGCATCAGGCACAAGTTCAAGTGTGATGGCACTCATCAGATGATCAACTGCAAGGCCGTGCAAGTGGCAGTGTGACCATTCATGGAGAGCATCAGGCAGACAATGCCTATTTGAGAGAATCTGACGGCCATAAACGCTTGTGAGGCCACAAAGAGCATCAAGTAGCCAGATAACACCAAAGGAAGATGAGAGAATCGGGTGAGTGGCCATCTACACAGCACTTTGAGGGAGGGGTGTGAATGACTCAAGCTTCTCAGATCTCCCTCTTCCTCTTCCTCTTCCTCTTCCTCTTGCTCTTGCTCTTCCTCTTCCTCTTGCTCTTCTTCTCTTTCTTTCCTCTCTTGCCTTTCACACCATCCTCCTTGCCTTTCGCACCATCCTCTTTGCCTTTCACACCATCCTCTTTCTCTTCTTCTTCTGCCCTTTTTCTCCTCTCTTGCCTTTCGCACCATCCATCTCTCTTGCGCATCCTCCATCCCTTCTCTCTGGCGATTCTTGCTTGTTTTACAGGCATTTGGAGTCATCATGACTTGTGCAGTCATGATAAGATCACCTGTCAGATAACACTCAAGTAAGCCAGCACATAGCCCAAGTGGGCTTATGACGGCTAAATTGTCAGAATTTCTGAGCATGAGAAATCACTATTTTACCCCTTCTTTTTACTCCTTTTTACGAATTTTATCCGTTACATTTAGCCCCTTCTCGGTGCCTTAAACTCCGTTCGAGGTGCCGAGAATACTCCATGGGTAAAATTCCCGAAAATGATACCTGGTCCACAGACACTGATTGTGCTCCGTGCTCCGCTCTCTTCCGTTGTAGGTGCTCCGTTGTCACTGATACGTTGTGCTTTTCGCCAGCGAAGACAAGCTTGCATCAGCCCCTAGTCAAGTCACCGGATTCTCTCACTCTTGCATAATACCTCAGAGCATGTGTCAGAGAGCACGGGAATGTACATGTATCACAACACCATGAGAAATGAAGTCATTAGGCACTTCGAGCACAAGAATGTGCATGAACTCGTGAAGATATAAGCACAGATATTCACTCGATAAGCACAGAAATTCACTTGATAAACACACGGATGAGTTTGCAGTAAAAACCATCATAAATATAGACAAATGCTATCTCACGCGAATGACTCGTAATGGGGCATCATGACACCATGCTCAGATGGCATTGCATGAGGATAAGCCATTTGGTCGCTTACAGGGCAATGCATCTGACTGAGTCACAGAGGTCCCGTAGTGAGCATCATGCTTAAATATGTGTTGACCCGCGTGGTAAGACACCTTGCTCGGAGAAGCTACAAGTGTCCCATCACCGTATTCAGACATATCAGATAAGACATCATTTGACATTGCATTCACGATGTTTTTTACTTGATATGGCACTGGTCGCTTCTCTTGATCTTTCACTTGATAAGTCTCTTGATTTTTCACTTGATAAGTCACTTCGATAATTCACTTGATATTGAAAATTCACTAGAGCATGCACTGGACAGTTCAATTGATATTGAAAATTCACTAGAGCATGCACTGGACAGTTCAATTGATAAATCACTTGAGAATGCACTCGATAATTCACTTGAGAAAGCACTCAATAATTACCTCTTGATTGTTGTCATGCAATGAAAGCCCCATTCAGACGTAGAGAATGCTCGTCATTTGTGATTGTCTAAGCCCCTTTGCCTCATTCTCATTTTTTCCCAATTGTTCCCACAGATGGTTGGATTTTCCCACAGACGGCGCCAATTTGAAAGGGGAAAAAATCTCGTGCATGCCACGCGTCTGTAACTGCTTAGCTGGTAGAGGAATGATAGCAAAACTCCGCCTGTAAATGAGCCTGGGGGGGGCGGGTGTGCACCCTGAAATAAGCTCTGATGATAAAGTCAGTATAAGGCACAAGCACAGTGTATGGCACAAGGCACAAGCATATGAACATAAGGCACAATATGGTATAGAGATACTTATCGTGAGGGCACTGGGCATATGCACTTGAGGACGAGCTCTGGTGTTATGCTCTGGAGATTGTAGCTCAGGAGGCACAAAGGATATAGCTCAGAAGGCACAAAGAACTCAGCTCGGATGACCCAAGGAACTCAGCTCGGATGGCCTAAAGGACTCAGCTCGGATAAGGCTCAGACAACGTAGCTCGGGCTCAGACAACGTATTGGGCACTATTCACAGCACAACGTATTCGGCACTATTCACAGCATCAGACACAAGTTCAAGTGTGATGACACTCATCAGATGATCAACTGCAAGGCCGTGCAAGTGGCAGTGTGACCATTCATGGAGAGCATCAGGCAGACAAGGCCTATTTCAGAGAATCTGACGGCTATAAACGCTTGTGAGGCCACAAAGAGCATCAAGTAGCCGGATAACACCAAAGGAAGATGAGAGAATCGGGTGAGTGGCCATCTACACAGCACTTTGAGGGAGGGGTGTGAATGACTCAAGCTTCTCAGATCTCTCTCTTCCTCTTCCTCTTCCTCTTCCTCTTCCTCTTGCTCTTCTTCTCTTTCTTTCCTCTCTTGCCTTTCACGCCAACCTCTTTGCCTTTCGCACCATCCTCTTTCTCTTCTTCTTCTGTCATTTTTCTCCTCTCTTGCCTTTCGCACCATCCATCTCTCTTGCGCATCCTCCATCCCTTCTCTCTGGTGATTCTTGCTTGTTTTACAGGCATTTGGAGTCATCATGACTTGTGCAGTCATGATAAGATCACCTGTCAGATAACATTCAAGTGAGCCAGTACATAGCCCAAGTGGGCTTATGACGGCTAAATTGTCAGAATTTATGAGCATGAGAAATCACTATTTTACCCCTTCTTTTTACTCCTTTTTACGAATTTTATCCGTTACATTTAATATTCTTCTTCATGAAAGATTTGATAACCCACCATTAGACTGAAGTTATAGCTTTCAATACAATGGACCCACAATTTGACTGAAGTTAACAGCTTTCAATACAATGGAATGACGGAACAAAATTTGTATTTGCTGAGTTTTAGCTTTCAATACTTGGAATTGTGTCTTTATATCATATTGCACAGTTTATAGTGGCATTTGGATAGGATTTTATTAGCCAAAAATAAATTTTGATATTGATTGTGTAGAAATTAATTGTCAAATAATCACCTTTTAAAATAATAGTGTATGGGAGTACAAATTAAGAGATAACTTCGTACTTACTTTGTACTCCCCAAACACTATTATTTGTAAAAGTGATTATTTGAAATTAATTTTTACATAATCTATTTTATCACAATTGATTTTTGGCAATCCAAACGCCCCATGTATGATTTGTATGATTTGTTCTTTTATAATCTATCTGAAAGGATACTAAAAAAAATTCTCTAATTTACACAAACCATTGGATCAGATACAAGCATTGATGGAATCCTCACACTCGGAAGCGAATGCGAATAACGCCAAAGACACGAGCAATCCAGTTTTTACTAACGATCCGATAAGACCTTCCCCTAGTTTTGACTTTGGAGCATTTGGTCTGACAATCGACCGGTTCCCTAATGCTGCAGCAAGCACCACAATTTTTGTGGATTTGTCTTCTGAGTCGTATTTGGTTCTCCAAATCGTTTTGTATTCCTGCCTGGACCTTACCAGTAAGCATCCTTGACTCTTAAATTATGAACTCCTTGGTTGCTTTCACAGATGGGCATCTTTTTATTTAGTGCCACAGATGGATATAATTAGATTTTTTATAAAAAAAAAAAAATTGGTTTTAAGGTATCAGGTAACACACAACACAGGTATATCATGTAACAGACACCGTGTGTGTGCTGTCAGACCTATGGTTACCGCTAAGTAGGGGCGGAGCCACATGGGGCCTGGGGGCTGAAGTCACCCTGAAATTTTGAAAAAAAATAATACTAATAATAGGAGCATAGCTAATTAGGAGAGGGGCGAGCCGGGGTGACGGGTTGTAGCACCACCTAAACTTTTGAGAAAAAATATATTCTTTATAAACGAAGACAAACAGATGCTGCGATAACCCATGAATCTGGCACTCAAATTTTTTCTTTTCAGGGGGCTACGCCCCCAAACCCGTTGTTATCCCCTGCAAGAGAATCCTGGCTCCGACACTGCCACTAAGGTGCCATATAAGTAGATTATGACATGTACTGCATATTCAGGGGGATAGGACCCACAATTTGATTGGTCTCATGTAAGAGTTCTACTACATCAAAGACCATCCCATCTATTTCATTTCTTTTTAGTCATGGGATTACCTCTGGCGGAAGCCCGAGGCTGCGTCACCGCATCATGAGACATGTGGGGAGAGATATCAAGTGGGGGAGAAGTCAAAAACATGTGGAGAAAATGAAATAA
This sequence comes from Tetracentron sinense, assembly GCA_015143295.1. Taxonomy (NCBI): domain Eukaryota; kingdom Viridiplantae; phylum Streptophyta; class Magnoliopsida; order Trochodendrales; family Trochodendraceae; genus Tetracentron; species Tetracentron sinense. The sequence goes on along the minus strand of CM026557.1, from coordinate 9,669,162 downwards.
CTTCTTCCTATTTTATCGCCAAATGCCGGTTGAAGTGTGGACGCCCGAGCGCACGCCTCAGGCATCCGCCAGAGGCAATCCGATGCCCTTCTTTACGGTAAAAAAGAATCCAGTTGGTCCCCTAAGAAAACGTCTATAGATCAGATTCTGGTAATTGAATGAGACTGCTTTTCTTATGCAGGAGATACCCTGGAAATGAACCACCGAATTGCAGATTTTGCATCTGTTTAACATGCCCTTATATCTATTGAGTGCACAGGGTCCTCTTACAAACTGACCACCCAATTGCAAATTGACACGTGCCAGTAAAACTGTTATTTCATTTTAACTTTATTTCTCTTTCCCAATTGAAATTTGATTGTGGTGGTCAGCTTGGAAGAGGATCTTGCTGTCCTCTAATCAGAACTCTTAATAAAAAAAACATATATTTCCTATTCATCTCTCTTGTTCTTGTTATAGAAGCAAATACGTGAATGTAGCTTCTATGTATAGAAAAAGATGCTTTATTTGCAAAAAGTAATTGATAGCAAACAGATTAAAGACGGGATGCAACATCAGATATAGTGAATGATCTGTTACATTAGGCTACAGCAGGGGTATGAAAATAAAAAGGATTTTCTCTAGATGTTTTGTTTTTTGTGTGTGCACGCGAATATAGGCGTACACATAAAAAGGTTTGGTGTATACATATTCGGATTAATTTTTTGTTTTGTTTGGGGGTACGTATTTGGATTAATTAATCTTAATCAGGCGGCTTAGACTGCGGACCAAACCTGGTGATGATCCTTCTGTGATATTCATCCAACACGCACACATATTGATTTTAGTAGAATGGAATGGAAATATTGACGATTGACAGCATTTTCTTGCAGTTGTCAGGAACTCCATTTAGTGGGCAACCTAGATCAATTAAGAAAAAAAAAGGGCAAGTGGAGGTCTAAGCAGCCATACATTGAAGGAAACCCAGCAAGGTTCTCATATATACAGCAACTAGCATCTCAAATCAGTGCTAGATAAACATTGAAGAGTCTGGACGTATCAGATAAAGATATACACAGCGATAATTTATATTGCACATCTCAGAAGAAATATTTCTTTCCCTTGCCGCGGCACTAACAACGACCTAGTCATGGTCTACCACGACCACAAAAGAATGAATATATGCATAGATGTACATATACACGCTAAACTGTATGTACATATAACATAGTTAGGCATATCCATCAATCAAGAGAACACCACTTTCCTAACAAAACTGTTCCAGTCCTCGATTACAAGGGCTCAAGTGGGTGATTCAGCCAGCAGAAGTGTATGCCACCAGCCACAAGCTACATTTTTAGGCAGGTAACCATCGATGGGAACTTGAGAAGGAATGTTGCGGTCAATCACATCACCCAAGCCAAGCTGTGACATGAAACCAGAAACCAACATCTTTTTTAGTATGGCCAGAATACTAGGTATGGCAAAGATTTCACGGATTTATCAAATGGTTGAGAATAATACCTGGCCATACTTGTTCCATCCCCAGCAAAACACTTTCCGGTCATCTTCAAGAACCACAACCAAAGAGGTAGATCAGATGGGGTGTTAGTATCAGGCTACAAGTGCATGTTGGATAAATACAAGAAGTTAGTCATGATTACCTAGTTTTTTTAGATCTCTTGGAATAGAAAGTTATTAGGGTGGGTATGGCTATTCGTTGTTATATGTGTATTTCTGCAGAAGAGTCGGTGGATCAGCTGCTGATGCATTACCCCGTTATGGCTGTAATATGGAAACATTTTCTCTCCTATCTGAGAGTGGATTGTGTGTTCCCTTCCTCATTTTAGAACTTTTCTTGTTGGGTGATGGTAGGTTGGGATAGTGATAGGGAGGCAATCTTATATCTGGGCTGTTTCATGGTCTATCTAGAAAGAAAGGAATAAGTGTATTAGAGGACCCACCCTCTCCGGCCTCACGCATGAGTATGCGAATCCGAAATATGATTGCAGAATGGTTTGCTTGCCTGGAGGAAGTGGATTTGGGAGAATTATTGGGGTGAGATAAGCAGTGATCAGACTTCTTCTCAGAGGATAATCTTTTATGCTGAGTTTGGTTGTCAAGAAAATAGATGAAAACATGGAAAAGAAAAAAAAAAATAGATTTTTAATATAATTTTTAGTTGTGTTTTGTGACTTTTGTCCAATTTACTTTTCTTTTCCATGTTTTCACATATTTTCTCAGCAACCAAACATAGGGTTAGGGATTTTATAATGCAATTTGTTTTCTTTGATGGTAAACTCTATTGTAAACTTGTCTTTACTACTTTATCTTTTAGATGCAATTGAATTCTGTTTCCATATAATAATCTGATTACCGATAAAAAAAAACGTAGTATATAAGTTTGGCAAGACATGAAGGGTACCCCACTCCCGACTCTACTCCAAAACTTAAAACTTGGATGAGATAAAAGGACAAGAAATATAGGAATCCCATCAGTCAGGAAATAAAGGAAATCCCACCAGAACTAGAGTTGTCTGACAGCCCAAGTATAGCACTTGTATACTTTTGGTTCTTAGTGCACTACGTCCCACAACAAAGCCTGTAAAACTAAGGAATCTGTTCCCACTTGTTGTGCCTGTAAAACTAAGGAATCTGTTCCCACATTTTCCAATTGTTTCCCCCCACTCTGAACAAGAGATTCTAGTTGTCATCTCATATAGAATGTATCTGAAGTCTTCATGCCAACAAGGATGATAAGATGCGCCTACAGGGATAATTGCAGTCTCTACATGTATCTTTAAGGAAGTTGTCTATAGATGGGACGATATCCATGACCATAATTCTAAAAACTATCTCTACAAGCTCCTGTAAGGCTAAGAGAGCTCTATTTATTGTAACCTCAACCTCGGAATCAGTCTTCCCATCCAAGCTTTAATTCCATTCCCAAACGTGAAATAAAAGTTTGAGGAAGCTGGAATGAGCTAATCTAAGACAACCTAGGCTTACTACCTAGTATATGATCCCTAGATCCAGTAATTTGGCAGAACTAAAATTTGCTTAAACAGGATATAGTTGCAGGGTAGTTAATCACCATTAACAATAGATGATAAATGGGAGACTATATCGGTTAAATTGCATGGGGACATACCTGTGATAACAGCACTGTGACGGGCCCCACAAGATACTATTTTTGCATGCTTACTGTCCAAACTAGGAGCATCCAAGATCTTAGGCAGTGTCTGAAGCAGGCAATCAAGAAAAAGAGTTACTCAGAAGCTTCCTTTTTAATAAAAAAAAGTGGTCTCTTAAGATCTATGGCCTTGTAGAATTGTCTAGCAGTGCTATATTGAAGCTCCCTTCTGATGGATCTTAATCATCCACTCTATCAAAAATTTTAAGTCCGTAGCCATTTTCAGTGGCTATCAAAGAATATGATAAATTGGATACTTAGGATCATGTATCAAGGGGTCAACTAACGGCCTGAATGTTCAAGATGGAACATATCAAATGGTGAATTTCAAAACCTTGTGTATCATGATACCACCATGCTAGAGGTACTAACTATCCTGGCAATTAGCTAACCAGTGCCTCACATATTTATGAACATTTTCCTTGTTTCTTCTCTGTTGAATGATATGGGCAGTTCACCGACTTGGAATGGGTTTCAGAATGTACCTCAGCTTGATCAGTGCCAGTTCCCAACTGCCCAAATTGATTGCCACCAAAAGTGTATACGCTGCCTTCAACAGAAATGCACATTGTATGCCAAAGTCCAGCAGCAACACCTTCTATCCGGACACCCAATAGAGAAGACACACAAGTTGGGCTCAGCTCATCATCTGTACTTCCTTGTCCACACTGGACCAAGACAACACCATAAGGAAAACAACTATTTTAGATCATAAGTGTGAGGGGATAACACTTACAGAACATGCTACAAACTAAAGAAAGAAAAAAGGAAAGAGAATAGAGAAAAACAATAAAGGAAAAGGAGGGAGGGGGGGAGGGGGGCAAAACAAACTCTCTCCTGTGAACCTTATATTGGATATTTTACAAATGTCACAATTGGAAATAAAGACAACATAATGTTGGATGCATGTCACTGAAAGTAATAGAGTTTTTGATGCCTTAACATTATGTTTACATGAACTTTGGATAGAATTTACAAATCATTGAAGCTAAACAATCAAAATGTTTCAACATCAAGAAGACAAGTGTCAAGCATGGAATCATGGATCACCTCACCTCACCAGTTACATATTTGCATTATTGATCAAGTTCATCACCCTTCATATAGACTAGATTATCCAGACAGACCAGTTGGACGGAGTATCCATGTCTTGACATATTAGGTATTGGTGCTTCCAAGAGACCACATCAACACTGTAAAAAATCCTGAAGGAATACTTATGTTGGACTTTCAAAACTATCTTTTATGCAAGTTTAGAAAGAGTTGCAATTAGCTAAACATTTGGTTCCCTTTTTTCGGATATGCTTGAAGGATGACTTATGTTATAAAACTGATATTAGCTTTCGTTTTTCCAACTATGCTTTTTTTTTTTTGGGTCTTATACCTATTAATCTGGTTGGCTTTCAGCTCCAGGCTATGTTTTCACTTTCATTCATCTGCACTCACGGGCAATTGTTTAAATCGGTGGGGTCCCTTCCATTGGTATGCCTCTTAGAGTCAATTTCAAATCTAAGGCAGCGTGGGGCCCGGTATTGGAAAGGTTTGCTAGGCGGTTGTCAAGTTGGAAATCGTCATTCTTATCAAAGGGGGGAAATTAACACTGATTTAGAGTACCCTGAGCAGTTTGCCAACTTATTTTATGTCTACTTTGGTCATACCCAGATCGGTAGCACTATCCCTTGAGCGCTTGCAAAGGGATTTCCTCTGGCATGAGAAAGGAGGTCACTTCAAGTATCATCTAGTCGAATGGTCCGAGGTCTGTCGAGCTAAGCGAGAAGGGGGTCTCAATTTGAAGCCCTTGTCCCTAGTTAACAAGGGCCTCCTAGGGAAATGGATCTGGAGATTTGGGGAGGAAAAAGAGAGTCTTTGGCATTTCGTGATAGTAATAAAATACGGGGAATCTACAGGCTGGGTTCCTAGGGAAGTCAAAAGGACCCATGGGGTGGGGATGTGGAAGGGAATCATGTTGATTTCTAGCTTAGTAATCCCATCCTTCAAGTATAGGGTTGGTTCGGGTTCCAAAGTCAGGTTTTGGAAAGATGTTTGGTGTGGTGCTTCGAAATTGTAGGATGATTTCGAATCCACTATCTATATAACCACGGATAGCAATGCGTATGTTGGGAATTACATTGACAGGATTAGTGAGGAGACTTTGGTCTAGAGGCAACAAGGGACGTTTCACAGTGAGATCTCTGTAAGCACCCTAATTTTGCACCCCTTTAGTACCTTCATACATTTTCAAAAATTCTTTTTAAAAAACTTCTTTTTTAAACCTCTCTAACCTATACTTTCATCTGCCCTAATTTATGGAAAACGGCCCAAAAGCAAAAAGTGACCAAAATGCCCTTGGTGTAAAAAAGACCAAAATACCCCTGAAAAGTTCAGAAAAACTCACATGTTATCTAAGTTATTTTTCCGGATTTTTTCAATTCAATTTTGGCTATTTTTTGGATCAAATTGGCCCTAAAGCAAAAAAATGACTAAAATGCTCCTGTGGTGGAAAATTACCAAAATGCCCCTGAAAAAGTGTTCAAAAGTTATCATTTTGTCCAAAATAATTTTACAAATTTATGGAGTTCAATTTTGACTATTTTTGGGATCAAAACGAGCTTAAAACGGAAACAGGTTTTCGGTTAAATTAGAGTGCGACATGTGGCAAAGGAAAAACAAAAAAAGAAAAAAAATTATATTTTTGCCCCTAAATAAGGGCGCTACTTCAAGCAGCGGCCCCTTTTGGGCTTGTTTTTTGGGGCACTTTTGACCGGTCAACACCCATGTCGGCAGGCCTTTTTGAAGTAGCGCCCACCCAGTTTGGACCCCTTTTGCCGCCTCACTGTTCACCACCACCTTGCTTTTTGAGGTTTTTATCCAAAATGGGCTCTACTTCAAGTAGCGACCACCTTGTTTTGAAAAACTATAAATACTCCCACCCTTTCACTTCATTCTTCACTCATTCAATCTCCTCTCTCTCCCTTTTCTTCTTCAAAACCTCTCGGAGCGCCTGGATTCCCAAGAAAGTCGATTGCGAATAATCGATTCTCGGGACCCCTTTTCAAAAACTTTTCAGATTTCTTAGATGGTAACTCTTCTTTTAAAAAACTCTGTCTTGCTTTGTCTTTTAGTAGTTTAAATCACTTTTAAAATTGTTTTTTAAATTGTTTGACTGCTTGTCTTGCCTAGTCGAACCTCTGCTTAAATCTCAGTCCAAATATAGCCTTTCCTAGTCAAACCCCTGCCTAAATCCCATATCAAATATAGCCTTACCTACTCAAACCCCTGCCTAAATCTCAGATCAAATATAGCCTTGCTTAGTCCAACCCCTGCCCAAATCTCATATCAAATCTAGCCTGGCCTAGTTGAACCTCTGTCCCAAATCTCGATTCAAATCCTAGCTTAACCCTAGGTAAACCCTAGCTTAACCCTAACTAAACACTAGCTAAGCCCTAATTAAACCCTAGCTAAGTCCTAGCTAAACTTTAGCTTAACCCTAGCTAAATCTCCTAAACCCTACCTACCTAGTCGAACCTCTGTCCGAACCTCGATTCAAAATCCTGTTCAGATACCCACCCTAATGCTTCCCGACACGAGCTTAAACTGCCAAATCGCTCCTCAGCACGAGCTTAAAATGCCCTATCGCTCCCCATATGAGCGAAAACCATCAAACCATCAATCACCCTCTATCAATCAAATCAACTCAAACCATCAATCAATCAAATCAATCACTTACCGGAACTACGTGTGGCTTGATTCCACTAACAGTGGATACGTAGGCAACCCTGATCAAGTTTAGCTCCCCTAGGATAGAATCCTTATTTCATTCTTATCCTGCCTATCTCAATTCATTTATTTCAGTCAATATTACATTGTTCAGTATATAGATGAAACTTCAAGCTTCTTTATGGTTTCCTTTATTTAATTCAGACTTAGGGAGTAGATAACCATCTCTGGATGGGAGTTTAGGGGTGTCTAACACCTTCCCTAATTCAAATGAATCACTTATCCTGAACTCTATTTCTAGACAATGTTTTTTATCCAACTATCTCAAGAACCCTATTTCCCTCATAATTATAATAGGTGGCGACTCTCAACCAAATTGCGATTTATTGCTTATTCCTCGAGTCCAAACCTGATCGGGAAGAGGGGTCAAAATCCCATGCTCACAATCTCTAATTCGGGTCAGGTCCATCAGTCCAATTCCCTCATAAGACTGTGGAATCTAGGATTTCCATCCGAAGTATCTTTCTTTGGAATGCGGTTCTGAATAAAATTCTCACATGTGATCATTTGAAAAATCAAGGGTGGAGGATGGTTAATTAATGTTTTATGTGCCTCCAAGAGGAAGAGTTAGTGGATCACCTTCTCTTGCATTGCCCTACAACATATGAGATTTGGAGCTTCTTTCTCTCCCGTATGAGAGTGGTGTGGGTCTTTCCTTCTTCCCCTCACAACTTCTTATCCTGTTGGGATTGGGCAAGCGGGGATGATGCGAGATTTGCTATTTGGTCGGTCTTTCCGGGGGCTATAACTTGGTCCATTTGGAAAGAGAGGAACAAGAGAGTTTTTGAGAACCATCTCTCCTCTCTTCCATGTATCCACGCTAGGACTCGTGCGTTCATAGTGGATTGGTGCTCCTCTCAGGCGGCGGGGGTGAATTTTGGTATTTTGTCGGATTGAGTGCCGGATAGGGCCTGCGGGTCTGTCTTCGGGGCCAACTTGGTCTATTTTCTTTATTCTATGTTATCGCACTGGTTCATGACCTCATGAACCTTGCTTTTTCTTTACTTTTGAAGATATTTTTGTAATATTGCTATTTCTTTTATATGTATATTTGCTGCATTTATCGATAAAAAAAATGCATGTTTAGATTGTCCTTGCTGAAACTTTTCTCTTAACCTTTATGTGCGAATTTTTTTCTTCTTTTTATTTATATTTTAAAAAAAACTATTTTTCTTCTTTTTTATTTGGAGAATTTATAAGGTTCTGACTTCTGAATATTACTCACGTGGAACTTTCTGTACATATTTTGAGATTCTTAAATAACAGTAATATAGTCGTATCGTTGTTTTTCAGTTAATAAAGGAAGAGAAAATAGAACATAGCCATGTTACTCATACTTTGCGGAGGTTGCCATGTCTAAATAGCATCCACTAAATCCCATATTTCCGTTGCACAACAGTTGTCATGTTTATGCCAAGCAAACAGTGGTGTATCCCTATTGTTTTCGTGCACATATATGTTAGAAATTTTGAATGATTCAAGGTCGTTGATTTCTAGCTTGGTGTCTCCACACATATAAAGTTCATTCAAGGACAACTGGATACTTCTTGTTTAGACTTAAGAGTGGAAATCGAAGGCATTTTTCTCATTTACTATTCTATCATTGGCTACTTCTTGACTATAATAAATAAATGCTACATTTACGAAATTCTCACAATAGAGACTTCTACTATTTGTAGTTCCGTTAAACTTGAGATGCATATACAAAAATTTATGATGATAAGCACGCTAAAACTCGGTCTCGTTGGGAGCATAGTTGGATTCCATATGGGCTCTCCTCCTAGGGACTATATCTTGGTCCATTTGGAAAGAGAGAAACAGACGGATTTTCGAGGAGTCTTCGTCGCCTCTAGAAAAAGTTGGCTCCTGGGTGCAAAATCTGGTTCTAGATTGGGCCTCAACTCAGGGATGACTTGATGACTTCGAGGATTTGGGGGTTTCTAATCTCATTTCATAACTTTGGATTGTGCTGTTTTTTTAGAGGTAAATAAGAGCTTCATTAATAAGATCTAAAAGAGAGACAAGGATTCACAAAGGGTGAACCAGAAGAGAAATAGAAAAATTACAAGTGCTAAAAACAGACTAAAACCACATACACCACAAACTATAGTGAAAACGACACCCGTTAGGCATGACTCTAACACCTCTCATCCAGATGTTGCTCCTTTGATAGAGAACCAGTCCACAAGGAGCCGACAAACCCTCTTAATCATTCGATCCGTAGGAAGAGAGGTGTCCTCGAAAAGCCGCTTGTTTCGCTCTTTCTAGATAGACCACGATATAGCCCCCGTTATGAGCGCCCACAAATGATCCAAACGAGCCCAACTGCCAACAAAATAAGAAGCTCTGAAAGGAATAAGAAAAAAAAAACCAGGCAACTCCAAAAAAAGCTATAAAATAGTTCCAGATGGTGGACACAAAGGGACAGTGTAGGAGCAAATGATAAGTTGATTTCGCCGCTACAAGGCACAACACACATCTATTTGGGATGATCCAGGCTCTACTTTGAAGATGGTCAACTGTTAAGATTTTGTCCAGAAAAGTTGTCCAAAGTAAAAAAAAAAAAAGATATCTTGGATGGCATGCCTGCATTCCACACCACTCTAACATGAGCTAAGTGAGAATAATCACTCCAGGCCCGCAAGTAGGATCTAACAGTAAACCGACTTTTGTTGTCCATGGACTACTCTCAGATATCCCTAGCATTAGGGTTTGGAACCACCGACTCTAGATGCTCCATTAGGCTAGCAAAACTACTCACCTCCCAATCCTGCAAAGGTCGCCGAAATCTAGGGACCCAAACTACTACCCCACCTTTGACCTCAAAAGAGGATGATACCGACCCTGCTTGGTCCAAGGAAAGCAAAAATAGCAAAGTGAAATCCTGTTTTGAGTGTTAGGACCACACCAAAAATCGGACCAGAACTTTACCCCCTCCCCATTTCCGATGATGAATCAGGTATGACTGTTGCAGTCGGCCATAGTGCTTAAAATCGCTCTCCACAAGCCCACCCCATGTGGCTTAGTCACCCTTTCGAGCGTCATCGACTACATTCTCCAAAGATTGTTTCGCTCCTCCTTAAATCACCACAACCATTTGCCCAACAAGACTTTGTTTACAACTTTGAGAGACGAGGTTCAGACCTCCGATTTCCTATCGGCGATAGACCAACTTCCAGCTTACTAAGGGGAACTTCTTAGTGTGGACTGAAAGTCCCTTTGAATTCTCTCTACTTGGCTGCCAGCCTGCCACCGACGATGGAATTGAAAAGAAGGAGAGGCAGTAAGTGGGGAGGCTGCAAAGAGTTCTTTTTAGGAGAGAGAACCTTTAACCTTCTCCCTCTCGAGAGAAAGTTAAGGCTTCCACACTCAAGCCGCTGAGTGAATCTATCAACTACTGGCTCCCAGACCAAAGAAGCTTTGAATCTGGCCCCCAAGGAATTTTTCAGAAGAGAACCAGTTTTGCATCCTAGACAGTCGACCAAGTCTTCTAAATTGGGGACCAATCCCACGACAAAAATGTGACTCTTAAGAACATTAATTTTCAGCCCGGATCCGGTCTCAAAGCATCTGAACATACATCTAATGTTGAGCATTTGGTGAGTCGAGGCCTCACAGAATAAGAGTGTGTCATCCGCAAATTAGAGATGGGAAAGTGAGACTGGAGGATCGCTAATGAGAAAACCATCTCAGATCGAATGAAAGGCTCTACCTATCATCCTACTGAGGGCTTCAGTCACCATTATGAAAAGGAAAGGAAATAAGGGGTCCCCTTGCCTATCATCCTACTGAGGGCTTCAGTCACCATTATGAAATGGAAAGGAAATAAGGGGTCCCCTTGACGTAAGCCTCTAGAGCTTTGGAAAAAACCGTGAGGGTACCCATTTATCAATACCGAGAAAGATGCGGATGAATAGCAACATTTCATCCAGACGCACCATGTTACTCCAAATCCCATACACCCAAGCATATAGTCTAGAAAGGCCCAACTCATGTGATCATATGCTTTCTCCACATCAATTTTGCATATTATCCCTGGTTCTACTTTCTTCAACCTATCATCCACACCTTTGTTAGCAACTAGAATGCCATCGAGTATTTGTCAGCCTTCCACGAATGCTCCTTGCTCAAGAGAGATTATATCAATAATCTTTTTAAGTCTCACAGTCACTACTTTAGAAAGTATCTTGTAGACGCTGCTAATCAGACTGATAGGCTAAAATCGCGGATATCCGTGGCTCCCAGCACCTTGGGGATAAGGGCGATGAAAGAGCAATTCAAGACTTTATCAAAAGAGTTCGGTGTGTGGAATTCATGGAAGACCTCTAATAGGTCTGTCTTGATAAAGCTCCAACGTTTTTTATAGAAAGTAATGGAGAAGCCATTAGGCCCAGGCTCCTTGTCTCCCTCCAACCCTTGTATGGCATGAAGAATCTCCTCCATGGAGAATGGGCCCTCCAAATGTGTTCTCTCCTCCTCAAGGATGCTACTAAAGTTCATGCCATCCAGGGTCAGTCTGTAGGGGTGATCTTCCTTATATAATTGTTCATAAAAGGTCACAGGGTTTACCCATCGTTACAGCATCTTTGAGCCACGAATCTCCTATCTTTAACCTCAAAATATTGTTGATTCGCCTACATTAGTTAGCCACCCTGTGGAAATAACTTGTGTTGTTATCTAACTCTTTCAACCATTGCACTCGAGACCTTTGTTTCCAGCTTATTTCTTCACACCACAGAATGAGACATAGTTTGTTCTTCAGCTTCTCCCTCTCCTGTAACTCAGAGATCAAAAGTCTTGAGCATTCCTCTTTCAGATCCAAGGCAGCAATATTACCTAGGATTTCTTTCTTTTTGGCCAGAATGCTCCCAAAGATCTACTTGTTCCATTTTTTGAGGACCAGTTTTACGGCCTTCAGTTTTAGCCCGAATATGGTGTTGGCCAATCCCCAGAAATGGGATTGTAGCCATGCCTCTTTGACCACTCTCAAAAAGTCTAGATGTTGCAACCACATTTTCAAATTGAAAAGGTTTTGGGCCACCATTGACTGCCACTAACTCGAGTAGAATAGGCACATGATAGGAAATGGGCCTTAGAAGAGCCACCAACAAAGCTTCGGGGAATTTTTCCTCCCAACTAGGGCAGTCCAAGAAACGATCAATTCTACTCTGAACTGGCTCAGCTTGAATGTTAGACCAGGTAAACTTGGCCCCCAAGACTCAAGAACGGGTAGTCTAACAAGCCCTGACGAAAGACAAATTCCCTAAAATCCTTCATGCGCTTGGTAATCCTACCCCCACTGGACTTTATGTTTGGAAAGCGAATGCAATTGAAGTCTCCCCCCATGCACCAAGGGGCGTCCCATCTAGCTCACACATTATCCAATTCGCCCAAAAAGCCTAAAGACTTGGACGGACATGACGGGCCATATATGCCCGAAAAAACCCACTGAAAATCATCAATAACCAACCGACAAAGGATGGAGAGGGAGAAGGTCCTCACCTCTTCATCGAGGACTTCCACAAAACCGCTATCCCAGATGATGAGAATACCGCCTGCGTGACTGGTAGAGGGTACGAAAAACTGATTTAAAAGCATGTATTATGTTGGATAGATAAACTTCTAAAACATTCTAGAGTGCAAAGATGAATGAATCAGATGCATTGCTATAAAGAGGCCAAGAACCTCTCTTGGGCATGAACTGGGCCTATACAATCAAAGCACAACTCAAAGTATAAGTTCACCTATCACAGGGGTACTCTACACCACCTTAAGTATTATTAGGACCTTAGAGCCCGAAACTACCTCCCTAGAGTATTGCTCTTGATCTCGAACTATGATTTCGCGATTTTCCAAATCAAAGAGCTCTGTTTCGAAGGTGCCAGAAGAATTTGTCATCATTTTCTACCAAGTCGTGGCTATAGCCGGTCTACAAGTTGCATCACCAGTGGTCCTCCGAAGTACTCATAGCATTTTTTGCTTGTTGCAGAACAGATGACACTGGCTATTAGACCCTTAAGTTATCGAACCGCAGTGGCAACTACGGTTTTCCCCAAACAATGTTGGAAGTATGGTTTTAACAAATGCATTAGAGGGGGGCTACTGTGCTAGAGTTTGTTTCTTTCGCCATATCTAGCTCTAAAACAGCACTATTCCTGGTTGTCAGAGGAGGAAGAAGAAAGGTTGTTCCTTCAATTCTAATCTGCTCTTTCTCAGAAGTTTCTCAGTTTCTTGGAGGCAACACATGGAACTTGTAGGTGTATATACAACAATTATAGCAAGTGATGTGTGGTGCAATTCAATGATTCATTACCACATCTCTATTATGAGTTTGGCTGTCTATAATATCGTAACAATTCTTTTCTTATAGGGTTTTGAAAGAAATTAAGAAATTGTTTCTTTTCAGTCATCTCAAAGTTCAACTAGAAAAAAAGTCATTTCAAATATAGCATGCAACTGAGGTGTAGTTCACGAATAATAGGCATGATGAATCCAAACCAACAAGACATGGGCAATAAACCTCCTTTAGGGTGATCATTCACTTAATAAGAATTATTAATTAAAAAAATTATTTTTCTAAATTAAATAATATGACATTCATTTAATCAAATATTAAATCTATTGCTAATTTTTTTTTTCTAAATTAAATAATAATACTTCCATTTAATTTTTTATTATTTTAGGGTGAGTAAATATTTAAGGCTTTTGGTGAAAATCAAAACTCATGCTTCTCTTTGCTTTCCGAATTAATTGAGATTCTTAGGTTCTCAAAATCTAAATTAATTACTTTTATTACTGGCTCTCTATAATTTGTCGTAGGTCAATAAACTGTTTGCATATATCTCTTCTCTATATACATTTTCATGTACGAATTATAACATGATAAAGTATAATTTATAATGTTCTTTTATATTTTTTTTTAAATTTTCAAGTTTTTCTTCATCCCGTGCATCGCACGGGGTATTTGCTAGCTCTGGAGGCACTCCAAAACCAAGGATATATTTTAATTTGGCGCTCTCGCTCTCGCACTTACACAATCGTTCCCTTTCTTGCCCTGACTCTTGCTTCTACGTGAGGACTTCCAGTTTTTTCCCTGGTCGGTAGGGGAGTATTTCCATTAAGCAATTTTTCTACCTATATCCATCAATTGTTATTGGAATGATGAGTACCCCTGCTCCCTATATTCCTACCAAGAACTACAAACATAAAATGGCTACTTTTGTTTTGTTCAACAATTCTGCTTTGATAAATCTAGTGAAGGTCATCCTATAACCTTTCCCCTCATTACCCATACATAGTCATCTCGCCAAATAACCAATGCATACTCTACCACATTTCACAATTGCATAACATGTTCAAATAATTACCTGATAGAGGTTATTGTTTTCCAAGCATGGGCACTAAAGATAGAGAGGCCTTTACAGATGTTGATTGGGCAGGTTCAGATCTAGATCGTGGATTTACTTCTAGTTATTCCACCATGGTTGTTGGGAATTTAGTGACTTGGAGAAGCAAGAAGTAGTCTGTAGTTGCCAAGTCAGGAGCAGAAACAGAGTATGTAGCCACGTGGTGTGTGAGATTCTTTGGTTGAAGATGTTACTGGAACTGAGATTTAAATTCCAATGTCCTATGAGTCTTTATTGTGATAATAAAACTGCTACTCGCATTGCACACAACCCAATTTAACAGATAGAACAAAGCACATTGAGGTGAGGTTGACAGTCACTTGAGGTGTGGTTGACAGACTTTATCAGGGAGAAGCTGAAAACATGATTGGCTTATACTCCATATGTCAAGATAGAGCAACAATTAGTAATATTCTAACCAGAGGAGTCAGCAAAGCACGGTCGATGGAGATTTTAAACAAGTTGGGCATGATAAATATCTATGCCAACTTGACAGGGAGTGTTATTAAAGGTCCTTTTGGTCATTATATTGGTTATGTGGGCTATATGTACAATTGAACTTATGCTCATTATATGGGGTACTGTAGCCTTTTTAGTGAGCTACTATAATAATAAAAAAGATGGGTTAGGGATCGTGTAAGTATGAAACGACTCCCTCTCTCTCCTTTCTATTTCTTCTTCCCCTTCTCTTATAAAACCCTAATTTCTTCTCTATTAAAACCCTAATTCTATTGGGTTAACCCATTGAAGGGACATTTAATCAGTGGTTATTGTAAAGTGAACCTCAAACCCTACCCAACATGCTTCCCTAAAGTTAGGAGTTCAATAAGAGAACATCTCAATCAGCTCTAACAATCACATCCACGCATAAGAGACGAAGAGGGAAAAGGTTGAGGGCTCTAGTAGTCTAATTATATGGTGTCCGAAGTTATCTAGAAGTTCAAGGATTTATATAGTATATGAGAACAAATTTGTATTGGTACTTTTCAATTGCCATGTATGAAACATGATATACCACCACTTGAGTGTCTTTTCTCCATTCCGAATGCATCTATAATTTGGTTTTCTTTATACTTTTGATTCCTAAGTGTAAGCTTATCTCTACTTTAACATTTTCTGAATTTTTAACAAAAAAAAAATCATGTTTTTTCTTATTCCCCCCTCCTCCCAATTTTTTAGATTTTGCAAAGTTTAAACATGGGAAATCCCAAAACTTCTTGCAAATTATCAAAATTTTGCGAATTAATTTGCATATTTGACATGAGACTTAAAACCTTGAGATGGTGACAACGCTACCATTCCCCTCTTAAACTCCTGTGGAGTGGAAAGGCATATAGGAAAGCAGCAATACACCTAGAAAATTGACTGTTTGCTAGAGGTGCCAACATTCGAGTCCTATAGTAATCACAACGCCAAGCAATACGCAATAATTAATAGTGGATCAAGTGGAAGATCAAGGTCATGTGGGCTGTGTAGCTAATGATGTGAAAAAAGAGCTTGTTGTTGGAACCAATGTTATGGAGCCCCAATTTAAGGTCAGGGAAACAAAAATTAGCAGTAATCAGGATATCAGTAATTGAAAAAAGATACAAGAAGAGCAGGCTCACAAAAGATGAACCAAAACAAAGGCAAGACAAGCAAGGACACCCAGAAAAGCGGACTAAAACCATACAAATAAACACTTAAGCTGGGAGCAAAACATTTTGCACCTAAGTCCACAATATCTCTCCTAATTGAGCAAACAAAGAGAATAAGGAGGTGAATCATCGAGCGAAACTTATCCAATGAGAGTTCGGCACCCTACAAAATCCCCCTTTTCCTTTCCTTCCAGATAGTCTATGTAATTGCACCCGGAAGGAAAGCACACGCCGTCACACAATTGCACAAGGGGGATCGAAAGATGTTGAAAACCAACAAGATAAAAAGTCTTGAAAGGATCTAGGAAAGACCCAGACCACTCCCAACTGAGAGGAAGAAACTCCAAATACCAAAAGCAAAAGGACCGTGCAAAAGTAAGTAATCCACCGATTTCTCCTCTAGTAGGGGCACATAACACAAATGATTCACTAAATTCCAACCTTGACTTTGAAGATGGTCACAAGTTAGGCCCTTATTCAAACATGCTGCCCAAATAAAGAAAGACACCTTAGATGGCATCCAAAGATTCTACACAGTCCGATAATTTTAAAAAAAAAGGTAGGGGAGGCATGGAGAGCCTAATAGAAAGATCTCAATGAAAAATGCCCTATAGGGTCCCTAGACCACAAGCGACTATCCCTAGATTGAGGGCAAGGGCTAACTGAAATTAATCAGTTCAAAAGGCTAATCAAATTCCCAAACTCTCAGTCATTGAGATTGCACCTCAACTTGGGACCCCAAATAGCTGAACCCATATTTCAATCCAATGAAGACGGAACCAACCCATGTTTATCTACCGCTAAGCACCAAAGGTTACCAAAATCTTGTTTTAGAGAAGACTAGCCACACCACAGATCATCCCAAAAATTCACCTCATCCCCCTTCCCCACTATAAACCTTCAGTACTTAGAGAAATCCTCCCTCATTTTCCAGATAGCTTTCCACAATCCAATCCCATGAGGCCCAATGGCTTCCTTGGATTGCCACCTATTCCTTTTCCCATGCCTACCACTATAACCTCCCTCTATAAGCTCTTTCTCTCCTCACTAAACCACCAAATCCATTTGCCTAATAACGACTTGTTCACCTCAACCAAAGATTTTACATTTTACCCACTACCAGAGTTCGAGAAACCAATGGTTCTCCTGTTTACCAAATGACAATTTTTGATATCCATCATCTCGCTCCATAGAAAGTCTCTTTGAAACCTCTCAAGCCTATCTACAATGGATAGCAAGATGAAAACATGGGATAGGAAATATGTTGAGACTTGAGAGTGCTATGAAGAAGAGTATTTTCCCACTTTTCGACAAATAGTGAGACTTCCACTATTAAAGTCTCTTGAAGATCTTTCCATGACTGAATCCCACACCAATTTTGCCTTGTAGCTCGTCACTAGGAGAAGAACCAAGTAAAATGTTAGAAAAATCCCAGCCTTACACCCTAGACAAGCCGCCAATTCACCTAGATTGGGGACCTCACCCACCTCGAATATTTGACTTTGAGAGATTGATTTTCAAACCCGACACTGCCTCAAAGTATCTAAAGAGGCAATGGATATGAACCAAATGCCAACTCAAAGCATCACAAAATAGCAGGACTATCGTCTGCGCATTGCAGATGGGAGATGGACAAACTCGATGATCCTTTAGAGAAACCTTCCCAAACATATCTGCTAATTATTCTACAAAGCGCCTCGACCACCATAATAAAGAGAAAAGAGGGTAAAGGAACCCCTGACACTGACCTCTAGAACTCTGAAAATAGTTGTTCAGACAGCCATTGACCAAGACTGAGAAAGAAACCAACAAAAAACAAGCCATCATCCAATTCCTCCACTTAACTCCAGGGTAAAGGAGATGATTTAACAGATTCAATGGATTCTTTATCGAAACCATCTAATGAAAACTGGCTACACCACAACATCTTTTGCATCATGTCCACGCCACATTGAAAGGCATGAACTTTGCTAATCTATAAGGTTAGCAATAAGAATTTTTTTTCTTAGGAGATAGTGGACAAATTGAAGTTGAAAGAACAAATACATCTTCAAGATCACCTTATTCAGTGCTTTAACAAAAGGCAACGATGTACTTGTGAGTACCAGGTGCCTCATCACTTCATTGGTTAGGAATCTATGGATGATGTACGGAATGGTATTACACCGATAGACATTCTCGTCACATCTCGTTGTATGACCAATATGCACTTGTGAGGCTTGAGCAAACACATGCTCCTTTGACAAGGATAGAGTCCATGTAACTCTTTTGCAATTGAGATATCTCGAGAAAAGCAAGGTCATAAATGTCGAAGCACAAATGTTAAAGTGCAAAAATCCGCAACAAAAAGTTAGAAAGTTGCATTGTCTAAAGAGCCACATATCCTTGCAGTATTTTGAATGGTAAACTTCTGAAAATAAAATTGGGCCATATTGAAGAAATTGAATTTGAAGAGCTTTCATGAGTTTAAATGATTTCAAAGACCCATTCCTCTGTGAATCTTAAGAGTCACTATCTAAACTCCAGTGTAGGAAATTACAGCTTCTGGTAAAGCAAAATGAAAACATGTCTATATTAATTTGATACAACCTCAAGATTTCCTCAAATTTTTTATCAGGCTATACCGTCAACTGCCCAAGTGACAGAACAATTCAAAACTTGAGACACTTTTCTCTACCTGGGGAGAAAGGTACCTTTGATAGAAGTGAATGAAGATGCCCCTCCTTCTCTCTCTTTGTACACGCAAATTTTGAGCGTCTCGAAGGAAGAGACACATGAACTTTGGTGTCAAATGACCTTCACCTTTTGAGTGAAGTTGATTTTCTTTGAAGGAGACTATCCTTCCAGTCTGGATAAATCCAGACTGTTAACTCTCCTTGGAGTCACCTCAGATTAAGAAGAAGACCAAAAGATAATAAAAGTACAACTTTTATTAAAAGGAATGGCCTAAATCCAATACCCATGTGAGCTTACAAGTGCCTCATGGAAGACTTTGTAAAAAGAAAAAGAAGAGGATGGAGAGGTAGCCATTTGGGGGTGCTAACTTATATTCTCCATAGTTGTAGTCTTGTATAGTTATGAGAGTTCTCCTCTGTTAGTAGAGCTCTTGAATGTTCTCTCCTTATATCTCTCTTTGGAAAGTTCCCTTGGGAACTCCCCCTTTTATATGAGAGAGTGTAGGGGAGCTACTCCATTGCCTCTCTACATTGGGCAGGCATTAAAAGAGTCTCCTCTTTTGAGAGTAGTCAATCTGTCCAATGGACAACTATTTACCTCTAGGATTAAACAATGAGGTACGGACCCTCTCTATTGAGGGCCCTTGGCAGCATTCTCTCCTGTTTTAGAAAGATTGTGCACAAAAGAAAGAGGGGAGTAGATAACTCTCCTTCCAATGGGGTGTGTTTTGGAGAGAATCATGCACGAAAGAAAGAGGGAAGTAGATAACTCTCCTCCCAATGAGGTGCCAGTTGGAACACTGTCATTAGTGCAGTTAGGGAGGATCCTTATCATGGGATCCCACTTAAAATACATGGGTATTTAGGGTCCTCTATCACCTGGCTGCCATTTATTTGCTGCCAGATGATGCTTGCAGTTATTTAACTGGAGGCTTATTGTGCCATCTATTATTGGCTGCCAAACAAATATAATTGCATGCTTAATTGCATCTGCAGCTTTAAGCTGCGGAAACATGCCAGCAAGCCCTTGCCCTACAGTAAATTTCACTGCAAAGAGTTGAAGGCTATGACTATTTTGACTTCATCCACGAGACTACAAGCCATTGGCTTGCTACTATATTAACTATGAGGGGATGAGGGCTACAACTGTTTTAGATAAGAAGAAGAAGAAGAAGAAGGGCCCATGTGTCACTTTTGATAGATGATTTTGGGTATTGAATGCCTCATATGCACAC
The DNA here is from genome assembly GCA_015143295.1 of Tetracentron sinense. NCBI lineage: Eukaryota > Viridiplantae > Streptophyta > Magnoliopsida > Trochodendrales > Trochodendraceae > Tetracentron > Tetracentron sinense. The sequence goes on along the minus strand of CM026557.1, from coordinate 9,649,260 downwards.
ATAGATTATTAGAAAGACCCCACATTGGGAAGGTGTGCATATGGGCTGGTTTAATATGATTTAGCATAGTTTTAAAGGCCCAATGGGCTGGACTTTTAATTAGAGGAAACAGTTTATTAGTATTGGGTTATTTGAGTCTTTTAATAGATTGAATATTTTAGTCATTAAACAAGTAGGTTTACATCTATTTAAACTTAATTTTTGTTGTAAATTTTTTGTTAATGAATTTTATGAATGAAAGAAAGTGTTTTTGAGCATTCTCCAGTGATTAAATTTGGTGTGATGCCATAAGAGTGATTCCCAAAGATCTAAGGCTGTTGATCTTCTTTCCATTGATTTTCTGTTTTTTCATTGAAACCTTAATCAATCAAACCCTAAATCCTTTTCTCTTGCAAGAAATCTCACCCAAACCAAACCCTAGATTTCTTCCCTCCATTGTTCTGATTGATTTTCTGTTTTTCCATTCAAGAAACCACAATCAATCAAACCCAAGCCATTCTCCATCACTGTTATAGCCTCCCTAACCCCTGCCCTTGCTGCTATAGCATTCCCCATCACTGTTGCAGCCTCCCCATATTAACCTTCCCTAGTGCTGTTACAGCAAACCCTAAAACCCTAGGCCCTTCCTATTGCTGTCACAGCCAACCTAGGCTTGTTCTATTGTTATCACAACCATCTCCAGCTATTTCAGTGAAGTTGCATGCCCCAGCCCCATCCCTAGTTGTTGCCGCAAGCCTCCACCCCTGTTCTTGAACTGTCCCAGCCCTATTTTACCTCCCCAAACCTGTCCCTTGATTGCCGAGACTTTTTTCCCCTAATTTCTTTGCAGTTGCAGCCTTAATACCGCATTCATTTTGCAGCCACATCAAGTCCCAATTGCTGTTACAGATTTCTGCAATTGCAAAACCCAAGAACAGCCATACTTGAACCCTAATTTGAATATCCAAAACCCTAAACATTAAAAATTCCAAAACCCTAACCCTTTACCCTTTTGAAACCTTAAAAGGACTAGAGAATTTGGCTTGAGTAAAGAGCCAAACCCCTAAGCTTTTGGAAATATAGAATTTCATACAACCCTTGCCGATATAATTGAGGGGGCCGTATTTGTAGGTTTGTGATATGGCCTCGAATCCTTATCAAATTGCTTTCTTGAATTTTCTGGAATAATTAATTGTGATAAGATTGCTCTTTTATGATTTTCATTATTATTGTTAATCCAATCTTGATCTCAACTCGCTAGATTTTAGGCCATTGCATAGTCCTGCATCAACTTTGGTATCAGAGCTTAAGGTTTGATCTTAGGGAGTGAGTCTTGCATTTAGATTTATGAGTCCATCATCATTGTTTGCATTGCATTCATTGTTAGGACACCCTAGAGTCACCTCGTGTATGCCCATGCACCGTGGTAGTGATCACCAATCTGACATGGAGTCCTCACAGTTGACCAAACTTCTAAAGACCCTCAACGAGCGTCTGACAAACATGAAAATCAAGATGAAGGTACGAAATACCGTAATCACTACCACCGTCACCCATCTAGGCGCAATAGAGACTTTCATTCGTCATGATGATGATAGAGGTAGAGATAGAGGTGTCAACACGATGCGTTGTTGAGAGAGAGTTGGTCCTCAGCTTCATGAGGTCTATCAGGATCCATATAATCTCAATGATCAATTGATGAAAACAATGAAAGTTGAGACCCAAAGCGTTGATGGTCGACTCGAACCAAAGACCTTTCTTGACTGGTTATAAGATATGGATCACTATTTTGAGTGACATCACATATATGAGGGTCGACAAGTTAGGTTTAGAGCGCCAGATTGAGAGAGCGGGCAAGTATCCCATTGCTCAGTGGGATGAAATGAAGGAGAAACTTAGAAAAAAAAATTCCTCTCCTATTAACAAAGGTTAATGAACTAATGACAGTCTCTTCACCAAGGGTACATGTCAGCCACTAATTACATTGCAAAATTCGATGAGTACATGATGAGGTGTAATGTGAGAGAAGACACTGCCATGACCCTTTCTAGATTTAGAATAGGCCTTCGTCCAGAGCTCCAAAAGGAGTTGATTCCACACATTGTGAGCACCCTTGAGCACGCTTACTAGATAATGCAAGAAATAGAGCGGTATCCGAAGTCGCAAGTCATTAGGCATTTTGACTCCCGTGGACCTGAGTCTCGACCTACTTCTTTGAAGGTAAAACTCATTTATGTGAGTCAGACACCTAAGAATCAACCAAATACTTCATTTAATGCTAGATTTGATAAGAAAAAATGTACAGTTGGTGAGAACTCCAAGGAGAGTAATCAAACCAAGTGCTCTAGATGTCAAGGCTTCGAGCATTATCCATATCAGTGCCCTCCGAAAAATTCTAAAAACCTTCTTCTCAAGGAAGAAGATCATGAGCCTGACATTGGAGCTAGTGATGAGGATCGTGCGAATAGTAATGAATCCAAAACAAAAGTCATTCACATCATTAGATCTAAAGAGTTTGAAAATGAAGCTAGAGAAAATGCTATGATTTTTGCACTTGTTAATAAAGAAAACTTCTCTAAGCCAGATGATGAGTAACTCATAAGATGTGAAACCTGTGTAGAGAGAGTATCAAGATATATTGTCCGAAGAGTTACCAGATAGGCTCCTACCCATTTGTGACATCCAACACGCAATTACTTTATTGCCTATACCGAAACCCATAATGTCTGACAGTGATGCAAAGTTCATGAGTTATTTCTTGAAGACACTTTGGCACATGATGGGCATCAGACTTCAGTTTTCATCTGCCTACCACCCACAGATAGACGGCCAAACAAAAGTTGTCAATAGAAGTTTTACAATGTCTAGTTGAGGATCACATTAGGACAAGGGATCTAGTATTGCCTGTTGCTGAGTTTGTATGTAATAATTATGTCAAGAGGACCCTAGGCACGAGTCCATTTGATTTAGTGCATGGTTATAAGCCTAGGAAACTTATAGATCTCATTCTCATGTCAACTACACATAGGTCATCTAAGTCTATAGACACATTTGCACATCATATTCATGAATTGCATGTTAAGATTAAGAAACGGATTACCATGAATAATGATAAATATAAACTTCTTGTTGATTCACATAGTAATTACAAGGAATTTCAGGTGAGTGATTTTGTGATTATTCGAGTTAGACCAAAGCGATTCCCACAAGAAAGTTGCAAAAAAGCTACAAGTCTACAATGTTGGTCCATTCAGAGTATTGAAGCGTGTTGGTTCTAATGCTTATATTCTAGACCTTCCACCGGACATGGGTATTAGCCCAATATTCAATGTGGAGGATCCTGTGCCTTTTCAAGGTCCAGCAGTCCCACCTCTTAACCCATTATCCAACCATGACACTATACCTAACCAATCCCTACCACCTCCACCACCACCCATACCTCACAGAAAGGAAGAGATTGATCATATTTTATATGAGCAAGTGGTTTCCACCAAACATGAAGGGTATTAAAAGTATCTTATAAAATGGACAGGTCGACCAGAAGCATATTACGCATAGATTACTAAAGATGAGCTACAATGAATTGATCCTGACATCTTAGATCATTAGCATAGTTATGATTCATCGGGGATGAATCCTTTTCAGCCGGGGAGAGAGTTGATGCGGACATTCAACATCAAAAGGAGTTTCAAGTTTATCATAGGCGGAGGAAGAAGAAGAAGGCTCATGTGTCATTTTAGGTAGATGATTTTGGGTATTGAAAACCTCAAATGCACACATAGATCATTTAGAAGACCCCACACTAGGAAGGTGTGCATATGGGCTGGTTTAGTATGATTTAGTATAGTTTTAAAAGCCCAATGTACTAGACTTTTAGTTAAGAGTAAACAATTTATTAGTATTGGATTATTTGTCTTTTAATAGTTTGGATATTTTAGTCTTTAGATAACTAGGGTTTGCATCTATTTGAGCTTAATTTCTGCAGTAAATTTTTAGTTAATGAATTTTATAGATGAAAGAAAGTGTTATTAAGCATTCTCCAGTGATTGGATTTGGTGTGATGCCATGAGAGTGATTCCCAAAGGATTCTTGGCGTGATGCCCTGGGAGTGATTCCCAAATATCTAAGGTATGTTAATGATCTTCTTCCCCTTGATTTTCTGTATTTTTCATTGAAACCCTAATCAATCAAACCCTAAATCTTTTTCCCTTGCAAGAAATCTCACCCAAACCAAACCCTAAATTTCTTCCCTCCATTGTTCTTGATTGATTTTCTGTTTTTTCATTCAAGAAACTACAATCAATCAAACCCTAGCCATTCTCCATCACTGTTACAGCCTCCTTACCCCCTGCCCTTGCTGCTATAGCATTCCCCATCACTGTTACCTACAGCTGATATTAGCCTTCCCTAGTGCTGTTACAGCAAACCCTAAAACCCTAGGCCCTTCCTATTGCTGTCACAGCTAACCGAGGCTTGTTCTATTGTTATCACAACCATCTCCAGCTGTTTCAGTGAAGTTGCATGCCCCAGCCCCATCCCTAGTTGTTGCTGCAAGCCTCCACCTCTATTCTTGAACTGTCCCAACCCTATTTTACCTCCCCAAACCTGTCCCTTGATTGACAAGACTTTTTTCCCCTAATTTCTTTGCAGTTGCAGCCCCAGTACCCTTTCATCTTGCAGTCACAACAAGTCCCAATTGCTGTTACAGATTTTGTCCAATTGCAAAACCCTAGAACAGCTATACTTGAACCCTAATTTGAATATCCAAAACCCTAGACATTAAAAACTCCAAAACCCTAACCCTTCACCCTTTTGAAACCCCAAAAGGACTAGAAAATTTGAGTTGAGTAAAGAGCTAACCCCTAAGCTTGTGAAAACATAGAATTTCATACAACCCTCGCCGATATAACTAAGGGCCATATTTGTAGGTTTGTGATGTGGCCTCGAATCCTTATAAAATTGTTGTCTTGTATTTTCTGGAATAATTAATTATGATAAGATTGCTCTTTTATGCTTTCCATTTTTATTTTTAATCCAATCTTGATCTTAGCTCGCTAGATTTTAGGCCACTGCCTAGTCCTACATCAATATCACTGCCCTATATTGGTTTTGATTTGGTGTGTGCATGTGCATAGTGCACCTGCATGCATGGGTAGTGAGATTTCACTGCCCACACAATCTCTCTCTCTCTCTCTCACGCACACACACACACACAAAATAAACTCTTCCTTTTCTTCTCTCTAATCCTCTCTCCTTGCCACTTGTTCTCACCTTAAGGTCTATCATAGCCAGTACCTTTCTACTTCAGAAGATGTCATCGATACTTGTTGAAATTTTAATAAATTAGAACTCAAAAGGTCAAATATGCATCAATTGGTAGTTGTGTCACTATTGCTAGTGTAAAGGTTCTGACATAAGGAAAGTAACACTGAATTGAAAGGGAACAGCCATTTTGATGGATGAACATAAGTCAACTACTGCATACCTCACATGTGAGCCAAAGATTGGTCATGCGTCATAGTTATGCTTTTGTTTACTGTGACAAGTTCATTCAGTGGTAAAGCAATCTACAGTAAACCAAAGTGATGCAAAATGCTAACTATAATCAAATCAAACATTTCACTAACAGATACCAACAGTTTCCAAGCTTGATCTGAAGTTGACCCATGAAAAACCAACCACGGCATTGATTAGAAATATGCTTCCATCTTCAGCAAGCACGAACCTAAGAAAAAAAAGGTCATGCTGTCAAAAGATAAATCTCCTAGAAACATCGAATTCATTGATCTACCATTTTTTGTAGTCCATTCAACCCTAATTGTTTACAGTCAAATCAGGATCCATCAATACGCAAAATCACATCAGTTCAAGGAAGTGATGTGTAGGGTGAAAATGAGAAGTACGGCCTTCTAGATTAGAAATTTATTTAACCAAACAAATTTCAGCAAGATGGAGAAAGGGGGGAAAAACATAGAAGACAGAGCACATTGAATGGATGTCATAAATAACTCAAGATAATGCTCCAGCACAATGAACTAATTGATTCAAAGAAACTCACCTGTCCATTAAGTCCCCACCCAAAAGTAAGTAGTGCTCCAGCATCTATCGATGTAATAAATGACAAAAATAGAAGTATGTCAATATTTGTACAATGGAAATTTCGATCAGGTCGATAATTGAAGAGAACCAATCAGGCATATGATTGATAGACCATCTTCATTAAAAAACTAATGCCATATCAGCTATATGGGAGTCCTTTTTGGACCCAATAACCAGATGAGGTAGGGAGACCAAAAAAAAACGAAAAGCAAGAATATCCAATATGCTAACCAATGCTGATACATACACATAAATAAGTAACTCACATGTTTCTAATCCACACCGCTTTACTCTCCAGTGAAGAACTAAAAGTAAAATGTGGCAATATCAACAAATAGAAAACAGAGCATCAGATACTGACCTGTTATTACTGCACTATGCCGACCTCCACAAGCAATGCCCTTCACATAGCTTCCAGGTACTTTATAAATCTGCCCCTCTGAACCAATGCTTCCTCTAGGAATGGCTGAAGATCTACCCTTTCCATAAGCAGAGGAATCGATGCAAGGTACAGGATGTGGAGAGGACACCATTCGTATCCGGGAACCCAAACCTAGCTGCCCTTCACCTCCATAGCCCCAACCCCATACCTGCCCTATATCTGAAACTTTGGAAGTTAGGATGCATCAAGTGTCTTGCATTACATAAAAGATCTTCCATAGCTTCTTACTTCGTACAGCCTACAAACTATATATGATAACCACAATGCAGAGACAATTACACCTTAAAGTTAAAACTGTTGCTTGGGGCCATCAGTAATCCATGGGAAGGTGGATTTACCTGACAATGCCAACGTATGGCGCCCACCAGCAGCAACACTGGCGATCCTCACTCCCAGATTCAATGTTACCAGACATGGTAATGCTGAGAGATTTTCATCACCAGATGTTGAGCTTTCTGGTGCTTGTTTAGTCGACGACATTCTTCTTCGTTTTGTACTTTCCTCTCCACCTCCTCTATTGTCTAGACCAGGTATTGTTCCACCGGTTGATCTTGATCCTTGTGACCTAGGGCTCACTGTAACAGAATAATCCATCATTATATTAGTCGGCAACAAGTAAAGAGCAACTTCCGCTTGTTGTGATAAAATAGACTTCATGAAGTCACCTTGTTCAGTCAACAATGAACTCTGTCTCTCAAATACATCTTTTTCTCGGCTTCCTCCCACCGGCTCTCCGATGACCTTCCCAGTGGGAATACACTCTTTCCAACCCCATGTGTAAACTTCTCCACTTCCTGTATTTTGAGAAATGGACTTATCTAGGCAGTTTAAAATGTGCTATAAAGCAAGAGAAATGATAGATACTAAGGATTTCCAAAGCAAGGGATTGTCATTCTCACTATCCAGGATTAGGAATAACCCTGAAAGGCAAAAAAAGAAAATGGGAGTTTTTAACGATAATCTCTTGGCCTGTTCTTGAAAAGTTAAAATTTTGGAGTTGGACCGTGGAAATTAGGTGATGACAGGTTGTACAGCCCTCTATGTGTTGGTTGGAAAGTAATCAGGTTGAAATTACTTTCTTTTTTATTAACTTCACAACTACGATATCATAGAGAGGAACATAACTAGTACCTGTAATCGAAACACAATGGGCCCAACCAGCTGCAGCCTTCACTATTGAAGCTTCAGTTGGAAGAGGAAAAGGCTCCGGAGTTTCCTTAACAAATGCAATGGAAGGAGATGAAAAGTTATTTTACAGAGGAAAAAAAGGAGAAATTAGATGAATTAAAGGATCGTTTAGCAATACACTACCCCATGTTTCCCCGATGTCACATAGCTTTGACCTAGATCATCTGTCGAACCCCACGTAATGAGCTTTCCCGACTCTGATTGAACAATGATACATGAGTACAAACACAAAATGACCATGACCATGACCATGACCATGACCAAAACAATAAAAAAATATATGAAACAAGTAAAGAGTAAAATACATCAACACCCAAAAATCCAAAAATAATAATGATGAAAGAAAAAATAAATAAAAATTCAAACCAAATCTTATCATTGAAGTAAGAAAGACCACAAACTACAGCAAGAGCAAAAGAATTTGATTTCGGTGGTGCATGAAAATTGAGAGAGGTTCAGACAAACTAACAAGCAAAGATCCTCCACACACAGTTAGGCAAAGAAGCGGAATTTTCAAAGAATAGCCACTACTAACTAATATCCAACTTTAGTCCATCGTCAAAATACATAGACAGACTACGCAAAATGAGAATCCGGATTCTAATGGGGGTGAAGAGAGAGATGTGGAGAAAAAAACAAACACTCAGCAAAAAACTACCGCGAATTGCCCCTGAAGGCTGTAACAGCACTACAAGTAAAGTCGAACTGGAAAAAAATACGAATCAAACGTCAACAAGCTCAAAAAATACCTTCGACACAGAGACAAAAAAAAAAAAAAACGCTCGTAAATACAGTAAAAAGGGCTCTTGCAACGGTTTTAGGGTTTCATGCACTCAATGAACAGCATTTGTAGATTCGATGTCAAAAAGGCAAAAGCGTAAAGCAAAAAAACCAAATTCAATATAACACAAATCAAAGATTGAAAAAAATCACCGGAAATTGCCATAGCAAATCCACATCCACCACCACAAACATCCTTCCACGAATCTCCAACGCCGAACGGTGCCGGAAGCCGAACAACGACCGGCGAAATCAGCGGCGATCTCTGCGGTGAAGCTCCCGGAAGGTAACCCCACATGAATACCAAAGACTCTTTTGCTTGCTCCATTCTCACAGCTTCATCGCCATTCATGGCGGTTTCTGCGAGGAAGCTCTGTGCTTTTCTCTGGTTTCTCTCTCGGGTAATTTTTGACTTTTTTTTGCTACTGTAACTCTTCTCTCCTGGAGAGAGTGCCCTAAACTTCTTCACTTAAAAAACAAGGGCGTATCATTTTCAAGCGAATGGCAGCTGCCAAGTTGGATGCTTACGTGTACATTCCAGACACGTGGCGATATGATGACCGTACATGTCTCGACAATTATTAGCCAGGAGTTCCGAGAAGTTTCTCGAAGGTCATGACTTCGCTTCTGAAAGCTTCCCATAGGCCTCGCTTTACCTCCCGATATCATTGGGCATGTGACATTTTAACGGGGGAGAGATATCATGCGAGAGAAGTTAAAATCCGGAGGAAAATGAAACTCCTTATTTTTGTTTTATCGCCGAGTGCGAATGATGTGTACATGCCCGAGGTCGCATGCATCCAACAGAGCTAAATCCAAGCCTTTCCTGAGACCATGCGTGAGACTGACGTGTCTACTTTTTATTCCGCCATGTGTTGCCCCTTAAATGTAAACTTCGATGATTATTCTAATTTCTAATTCGAGGCCGCAGTTTCTAAGTAATATTCCCAAAACTTTAACTCAACATTCGATATGATTTTTTTATATTTAATTATTTAAAATTTAAATGATTTCTAAATTAATTTAATTCTAAAAATTCCATTTAGTTCACTTAGAAAAAATAATTCTCAAAAATAATTTTTTTAAAATTATATTATTATAAATTGAGAGAGGATAATATTGAATTTTTGTTAAATACTTAATAAGAGTCATCTACAGTAGTTCTTGATAATTGAACAAGAGTCTAATAAATGAATTTATATGAATGTTATTCATATTATTTAAATACATAATTGAACACGGTAACATTCTAGTACCCTCATCCTTATCGTGATAAAAAAAATATATCTTCAACATGTATGTGTATTTCAACCAAAAAAAAGGCATGTGTGTGCATAAAATATGAATTTTAACCTTCACTACGATCCAAAGATTTCATTAGGCTTGGTCCAATAATAAGGTGCAGCATCTATTATTCTCAATGAATGATGTCTTGCAAAAGTTTCACTCCCTGATTATTAATCACTAAAGTTCCGTTCTTTTGGTGGAACTTTTAAATTCCTAAACATTAGTGTATTGAATAACTAAAGTTCCGTTTTTTTTGTGGAACTTTTAAATTCCTAAACATTAATGTATTGAAACAAGAGACAAGAGTCTCAGAAGGGAGGGAATAGGGTTTTTAACCCTTTTACTCGATGATATCTTAAGTTTATCGAGTTCAATTTAATTAGAAGTTCCACATCTGTGAAATTTAAAAAATCTAAAAATTTTGGTGGAACTTAAAAGTTTCATATTTGTAGAACATTTGTACTCTATGGAAATATAGTTCTAGACATTACGTAAAATTAAGCATGAAACAACAATGAAAGTTCTAGACTTTAAAAGTTCCACAAAAAAAGTAGCGTAATTGATAGTATCATTAAATGATATCGTAGAAAAAAATATCCAAAAATTTCGACCTCAGATTGCCTCTAGCGGAGTCAGAAAGGGCTTGTCTCGGACAACCATAGAATAGGGGACAAGTAATGGAGAAGTCAAAATCTTGGGCCCCATGATTTTGACTTCTCCACACACTATATTACACATGACGATAAGGTGTTGAGATAAAGGGGAAGAGATATCAAGTGGGGAGAAGTCAAAATCATGGGGAGAAAATGAAATGACTTCTCCCCTTTTTAACACCACATGTTCCTTATTCTATGGTTGTCCGAGAGCTCTTTCTAGCGCCAGAGACAATCCGAGGCCAAAAATTTCCATACTCCTATGGTAAAGGCTAACACGTGCAACCTTTGCAAAAGTTGCAAAAGTAACTAGAAACAACTTGCTTCCTGAGAAATGAAATTATACCAAGTACATTAGCGTTCCTTTAGAAAGGGGAAAACACAAAGGCACCGGCTTATGGGTACTCCCATAATTTTTAATTGAGTAGCGGCTACCATAATTTTTTAATTGAGTCGGTTTATGGGTACTCCCAAATATACTCCTAAATATACTTATCCCAATTTCCCTAGTTTGGATTAAAGTCTTGGACCCATTTATCAGTTGGACTTTAATTTTCTTAACCCTTTGATTGGGTTCTGGGTTCTAGGTTCGTAAAAAAATATAAACATATAATTGTATAATTAATATATGTATGTATGATATTAAATTTAATTTATGTTTTATAGTACTTCAAATATAGGTACACTTTATAGTCGAACATTGCCAATCAGTTTGGGTTAATAAATTTCATATTGGGTTGGATTAGGGCTGTATTTGGGCCGGACTTGGCCAAGCCTGGCTCGACTTGAAAGGGTTTGTTCTAGGCCCGAAATCAAGCTTGAAAACTTGGCCCGAATAGTCTGGCTCGACTCGGCCCGAATTGATTCAAGCTCGAGCCGGGCTTGACTTGGCTCGAGCTCGGCTTGAATGCTTTTTTAAATTTAAAATAAAAAAATAATAATAATAAAAATATATATATATATATATAATATTTTTATTTTTTTAATAACATTCAAGACAATCCGAGCTCGGGCCGAGCCGAGTTCAATTCGGGCCGAGTCAAGCCTCAATCGAGCTGGGCTTCGAGCAGGACCGATTCATACAGGAGTTGGCCCAAGCTCAGCTTGATTGGATTTTCAAGCTTTTTTTAAAGCTTGGCTTGGCCAATCAAGCCTAAAATTCTAGTTGATCTCGTGCCAAACCGGGCCGATCAGGCTTTGTGCACCCTAGTTGTATCTGAGTTTGCCATTTTCACCCGTTTAGAAATGCATCGGGTTTGGGTTGATATCTGCTTACTCGCCTCCATTCCTCAATCCGACCCTTGTTTAAAGGCCAGCTCCTCCCGGATCCCCTTATCAGAAGACTCGGGATCCTCTATAGTAGAGAACACCATCAGTTTCACCGAGTTTATCCTCAAGCATCTACATACCCTTATGCACGAAGCCCAACACGGCTCAACAACATTTTTTTTTTGGTGACGAGGGTATCCGGGCCTCTTAGAGCACCCGACTAGTTCCCCCGGGCACGTGCAGAGCCCTCTGTCCACACGCACTAGGAAAGTCGGGATAAATCCAGAGGGTGGCCAACGAGAGCAGGGAATCGAACTCAGGACCTCCGCTTCGTGAGGCGTGGTCCTGGCCATCAGCCTCAACAACATACCAAAGGTTTGAAATAGAAAAAGACACCATGTCTTTTAAAACACCTTTAAAATTATAAAGCTGACAATGTCTTCATCAGCACCAACTAGAGAGGATCTCGTGTCCCTTATTAGAATGCACGACGTTGTGATGTCAAATTTGAGGTCTTCAATTTTTCCTTCTTCCAAATTCTTTTATTCAGCAAATGTGAGATAGCTCTAAGCTCAAACGTGGAAGAACTTGGTTAAAACCATACGTGTTAAGCCCCAAACCATTTAAAATGGTGCCCCAAAAAGTACCGAATTGGGCCCCATTCATAAGACCTCTCTCATTCATTGAATTATTACGATCATATGATATGATTGGTCGGTTACCTTTTGTGGCAAGAAATCTTATGAGTAGGACTCATATCAAATACCTTTGTGTAAGTGATCACCATTGCAGGTTCAGCACCATGGTCCATAATTGCGTGGTCCATATCACTTTTCAAAATCAAACAATATAACATGGTGACCCAGAAGTACTGATATCAGGCCCTCCTCTCGTAATAACTTTATCTTTATTCAATCATTTGTTGGGGTCACATTTTAATATGCAGGATCCTTGGTGAGACCGTAATCGAATATAAGCAGTGAAGCGTGTTCGTCATTATAATCACACAATGTTACTGAGTGGTTGATGTTGTTTTGCAAAATGAAACTATGTAATATGGTGGTCCCGAGTATGGAAGTGGGGTCCTTAAATAAAGTAGTAAAACTACCCACCTATGCCTCTCTATGAGTGTGAGTAAAATTGTTTAATTATAGACCGATAGTTAAGCTTAAAAAACATAGCCTGTATTTATTTGGCAAGGTTTAGAGGCTTAGAGCTTGGTTACTTGTAGCCCAGTCTGAAGCAATGGTCTATTGCATAAAACAGGCAAGCTCTGCCACCCGACAATGAAACGGCTGGGGCTAGGGTTTAGGAGGAGAAAGAAAAGTAATAAAGAAACAAATAAATGTTTTTTTTTTTTTAATGATTTTGGAAAACTAAAATTTTGATTGTCATGAGTGGGTTGGCATTGGCCCAGCCCGATTGACATAAGGCCTTAACTAACCCGACCTAATGAATGATTAAGGGTGTGTTTGTTTGGTGAGAAAGTGAAGAAAAATAAAAGAAAAGTGAGTTTTCTTGTACTTTTCTAACGTTTGGTTTGTAAGAAATACGCTTTTATTTTCTTGCACTTTCTCGAAAATGACAAACTTTCTTTCAAAAACTTCTTTCATCTTTTGATAGTTGTTTTAACATAAAATTTCAACTTTTCTTTCACCCACTTTCTCGCCAAACGAACACACCCTAATGCTATCTTTGGTTGCTAAGAAAATAGGTGAAAACAAGGAAAAGAAAAGAAAATTTTAGATTTCTAATAAAATTCTTAGCTGTGGTTTGTCCAATTTTCTTTTCTTTTCTCTCTTTTCACTTATTTTCTAGGCAACCAAACATTGGATAAGGGTCCATTCGTTTTGCAAGAAATTGGTGAAAGAAAATAAAATGAGAAAATAAAAGAAAAGAAAGTTATAGAAAAGAAAATGAGTTTTCTTTTGAGTGTTTGATATCAAAGAAAATAAAGTGAAAGAAAGTAGATTGATATTCCCGAATTACCCTTCATAATAATTCATTTTTACATGAAGTGTGATAGATGATGTAACATTAGTGCAAGGACAAAAGACGCAACACCCCCGCCTGTTGCATGAGTGGTAGGGGGTGTGGCCTCCCAAGGGAGAGGTCTGGGGATCTAATCCCCCCAGGGTAAGAGTTGCAACTGCTCCACTGCCCAGCTAACTTCTGACCGGCTGACTGTACTGACGTAGGTAAATGATATCAAGCCCTATGGGGCCCACCAAAAAAAAAATTAACATTATTTTCTTGCAAAAGAACTTACTTTAATTGAGGAAATTTTTGAAGGAAAGTAGAAGAAAATTATGCACTAAAAGACAAGAATCTATGGTTCCGACAGATTTTTGCAAATTCTTTCCTTCCAACCGAACATTCATCTCTCCTATTTTCTTTTACTTTCTTTTATTTTCCCAGCAAACGAGTGCACCCTAAGTGGATGACCATTTTATAATATAATCAAGTTTGGATTCAACCTATATTGGTCTTGATTCATTTCATCCAAATGCGATTATGATTGTTTTTTCGTGTGATCTTCATAATGGTTTCTGGCTGACTAATTTCATACGGTTTCTCTACACATAATGGAACATGAGAATCCTTAAAATTGGGGTGGATCTGATAAGGAATAGAAAATCACTAGAATATACATATATATATATATATACATATATATATAGACACACACATACGGACCCTTAAAGTACAAAAAGAAAAAACTAGTTGGGTCTTGTGCTAATGGTGGGATGTGACTTCTTCAATAGAGATGCCTCAGGATCCATTCCCCTGGGTGATGGGTAACAAGAACTCCAATCCCCAATGCTAACTAGAAACCCTTTACTAACGTAGGTAAATGATTTCCAAAAAAGGCTTGCTTCAACTTGCCTGCATTTATAACAAGCCGCTATCAGTATCTAAATCGCCAAACAAATGGCATTGCTACACTCGCATTTGTATTCCAAATTATGCGGAAATTACAATCAAGATTCAAGACACTTAAATTGCAATTTGCATTGGCGTGGGAGCTATCAATTAGATATGCCCACCTAAATATGCAGTGACCCTAATTTAAATTAAATACACTCATGGGTAAATTGGTAAATTATACCCTGAGGGTAATTTAGTAATTGATTTTTTGGTGTTTTGTCATATGGCTAACCTTGGTGGGGTAGGGCTAACCTAATGATTTAATTTAATGATTTAAATTAGTTAAATCTAGGTTATAAGCAAACATGCCTTAGTGGGATATATTAGTAATTCTCTATATGGAGTTTAGTATAAATAGATTTGTTTTAACTTAATAGCCATATTTTTGCTAAACCTGAATTAGGAGAAGTGAGATATGATCGTTTGGGGAGGAGAGGAGGAAAGCGGCTGTAGAGTTTGAAATTCTGTCGGATCCCGTGGAGAACCCGGTGATGGGAATTGGATCATCCAAGTTACCTTCGAAGCTCTCCTAAGCAATCAACCTCTTGCATTCTTCTCAAAATCAGATCTAGAGGCAAGTGAATATTTATATAGTTTAGATGTAGGGTGTGTTGTGATCACACAATAACTATAATGTGTTTTTTGTTCTTGTGTTAATGATTGTGCATATGAAAATATGCTAGATCGGATAAATATTTTATATAGACATTATTCTGATTTATTAAACATGTTATAGGTGATTTTAATAAATGATATAATAATATATTAGATTTTAGGGAAGAAAATATAAGAGATCTAGGAGATTAAAATTAGTGATTTTAGGAATTGAGTTAATTTAAATGAGATTTACCTAATTTCGATATTTGGGTCATAACTTTATGACATTAAGTCCGATTTTGATCCAATAGTATATCGTTTCCAATAGCTCGAAAAGATCTACAACTTTCGTGAAGAAAGTTTTCCCAAAATCAGTATTTTTGTGGGCCAAAACCTTAGTTGAAAATCAAAAACGGGAAAATGGATATTTTTTCACATTAATTTTCCTAAGATACTTTAATTAAATGTATATATTATTTTAGTGTGAGAACATTGATTTGTTGGGATTACTTTATAACTAATTAGTAACTTGACTTATATTTTATTAGTTAATTTGTTCAGTGGTTGAAAGATACCCGTAACAAACTTAACTAATTAGTTACTAACCAATTGGTTAGTAACAGAGTTTGTTTATGCTAGTATAAGAGTTTTACTAAACTCATTAACATAAAAAGGGGTTTTCCAAGCCTTTTGGGGTTTGTGAAACCCTGAACCCCATTATCATGGGAGATTGAGAATTTATACGATTATAAATATGTGATATTTATAACTAAAGTTTCAATTGTTGGAACACTACTGAAACCCCTTTTGAAATAAAGTATGTTATGTCTGCCTAAATATTAAATTGTAAATTATAGCATTATAGATTTTAATTATGAATTATGATTTTGACTGTTATAACTGTCATTTAATGTCTTGTTATATTTTTATGATAGTTGGAATTTATTTTCTAAAATAATGGTGATTCAATAAACATTGTTTTAACTTTGGTTAAGGGTCATTCAAAGAGTAAGTTATGTAAGACCTCCTTAAATTGGTTCTAAGGTGATGTTGGGTATCACCCAATGATGGTTTCAGGGTTGTGTAGAGTACCTACCCTAAAACAGATGATTGAGTTGAGTTGTGTAAAACACTCAATTCTCAAATGGGTAAACTGTGTGAGACCCAAGGAATAGGGTAAGCTGTGAGAGACCGGTCAATAGGGTAAGTTGTGTAAAACTCCTATTGACCGGACTGAACCATAAGTAAAGACTTAATTGAATAATATCATAATTTGTTAGTTATCTTAACATATGAATTGTTAATGCATTTAAATTATAGTGTATTCTCTTGTTGAGCTGTGGGCTCACCCTTGTTGATTCTTCTTTTTTAGGTGATGATTAAAAAGAATAGGAATTACTCTCGTTTGAGCAAGTGAGATCAGCTTTAAAGTTTTATTCCCTATTAAAGTGTGAGAGAACTGTAATGAGGTAAACTATATGAAATCTTTTGATGACTTAGTTTTTGGGATAACTCATGTTATTGAGTCTTTTATTTATGCTGGTTATTTAAATCTGTTTAATGAAGTATTAAATTATTTTAATTTCCATTAATATTGAAATTTTGTTCCCGGTTCACGCCTTGATATTTATACAAATATTAGTATTATTATGTATAGGTTTCAGGACGTGACAAAATATCTCTTGCGCCAAATCGGAAATGTGATCATGACCACAATATGTATTATCTGCAAAATTATTGTTGATAGTGTCTGTAGAATCCCAGAATCCAAGTTCATGGTGCGATGAATAGTGTTTGGCACCATCTTATTATGGCTTAAGACTTTCCATGTATCCTTGGTTTGAGGAAAGTGAAGTGAAGGTTTTATATGGGTATGTAGAGTCTCAAAACAAGAGTATAATAATATTCTAAGTGTCTAAGAGCATAGGGTATTGAACAACCTAAGTGTGTATGTTGAACTCGGAAACTTAGGTGAATAGTAAGGTTCAATAGTTGTAGCAACATAAGTGAGAAAGATTCTAAGTGTGAAAAATAGGAAAAATTGCAAAATAGTCAAAGTACAAAGCAAACTGGTCGACTGGATTTGCTACCGGTCGACCGAATGTCATTACCGATCGATTGAACCACTATCGGTTGATTGATATTCCTTACCAGTTGATCGAATGTGCATAATTTTGTATGGAGAAATTTTCCAGATAGAGGCTTTTCCACCGGTCGACCGATAGTCACTACCGATCGACCGAACCTCGCACTTGCCTTGTATGGTTATTTTTAAATCATTTCATTAAGGGTATGTTGGTCTTTGACTACCCCTTAGCCTATATAACCCAATTTTCATGGGTTAGGGTTTCACAAACCCTCAAGACATATTTTTGAGAGATTTTTGGAGAGAGAAGAAGAGAGAGAAAGCTAGGGTTTTGCTTGAGGTTGAATGTGAAGCCCGAATTTCGACTCCAAGGACCTCTTAAGCTTGGATTTCGCTACCACGGTGTTTTTCCAAAACTCTAAGGCTTAGATTGAGAAAGAGTAAGGGTTTGAAAGGGGTTTTATTGTGAGAACAAAGGTGGGGTCTGGTGTTGGCTTCTAAGAGTAAAAATGAAGCTTGGATTTCACTTTTCTCGCTTTCTCAAGTCTTCTTCAACTTTTCTAAAGTGCCAAGACCGTAGGGATCCGGTCAAGAGAGGTAAATACATTCTATTACCTAGCTTGGTTATGATTCATTCACGCAAAATATGTCTTGATGTATGATTTCAGTTAGAAAAAATAAAAGAGAAGAGTTTGATAAAGAGAGTGTGAATACACTATCCAAATGGTTTTGATAGGATTTCATTATGCTAAGTAAGGATGAAGGGATGAGTTTTGATGAAAAGAAAGTAGATACATCCTACTCTCTAGCTTGTTATGAATTCTTTATGAAAACCATGATTTTTAAGGTATGTTCTTGATGAATTTAGGCTAAGGATATGTTCTTGCTATAATATCTCTATGAATGATGTTCCATGATTTTGATTCCATGATCAAGAGCTTTTTATGACTATCATGATGATTATAAGTCTTCTATGTTATGTTTATAGATTTTTAAGTTACTATGACGCACACAAGGAATCTATGCATGTGTATGCCTTGTATGATTTGATATGAGCATGATTTTGGGATGGAATTTGGGTTTTTCACCATTACTCACAAGTACCTTATATGCTTACAAGCACTCTATGCACATGTATGACGTGTATGATCGAGGTATATCATAAGTACAGGTATTCAAAGAAGTATAAGAAAGTTCATAAGTAAAAGCTCACGTTAAAGGCTCATAAGAAATTGAAAAGAAAGTTCATAAGACAAGAAGAAAGCAAAAATCATAAGTAAAATTCTAAGTAAAGCTCATAAGAAAAAGCTCATAAGAATGTTCTTAAAGAAAAAAGAGAAAACTCATAAGGAAAAAATGGAAGCTTATAAGACAAGAAAAAAATGTTCATAAGAGGAAGCTCACAAACTCATAAGTATATAGAAGGATGTTAGTGTACTAAGACTAGGTACGAGCATTAACATCTATTCCCAAATAAGTATGAGAAGATGCTGATATACTAAGACTAGGTACGGGTACTCGCATCTATCTCCAAGTAAAATGAATAATATGAAAGTATACTAGTGTACTAAGACCAGGTACGGGCACTAGTATATGTTTTTAAAATAAGTAAGAAATGATGTAAATGTACTAAGACCAGGTACGGATATTGACATCTGTTTCCAAGTAAGTATGAGAGGATGTTGGTATACTAAGGCTAAGTACAGGTACTAGCATCTGTTTCCAAGTAAAATAAAGAATATGAAAATATGTTAGTGTATGTATGGACACTATTATATGTTTTCAAGATAAGTAAGAAATGATTTTAATGTACTAAGACCAGGTACAGACATTAACATTTGTTTCCAAATAAGTATGAGAGGATACTGGTATACTAAGACCAGGTACGAGTACTAGTATTTGTCTTCAATCAAGAATAAAGAAATATGAAATGATACTAGTATACTAAAACCAAGTACGGGCACTAGTATCTGTTCTAAGAAAGTAAGAGAGGATGCTATTATACTAAAACCAGGTATGAATACTAACATCTGTCTCAAAGTAAGTACAAGATAAGTGAAGAAGAATCTCATAAGGTACTCATAAGCTAAGAACCTCGTAAGATGCATAATGAACTCACAAGACTTATATGATGCATTAGGAACTCATAAGACATTTGAAATATGTTTTGTTAAAGCATGAACTTAAAGTATGATTTTTGAGAATATGCATTTGTTATCTTGTTTTAAACTTCCGCACTTTGATTATGTATATGTCCTGATGAACTGTATCCTGTATTAAATGCTAATGTTTTGTAACATGGTTAGTTAGTAGTTTGTATACGCTGAGTATTCAGTACTCAACCGAACTGTTATTTCGGTAGGTTCCTAGTTTGACGGTTGTCCTTCGGAGCCATGGGTTGAGGAGGTTCATGAAGAGCAGGAGCTTGCTTGAGATTATCATACAGATGTTAGGGGCATTGACATGTGGCCTTATGGGGGAATTTGAGTGAGAGAGACATATATTTTGGGATTTTTTTGGGGGGGATTTTCATGTGAGATTGAGTTTGGTAACTCAAGTGCTGGATTTTGTGTACATGTTGTAGTTTTATTCAATCTTTCTTCTATATTAATACTTGAAAGAACTTTTATACTGAAGAAAATTTTCAAGTCCACTATTTGATAGGTCTTGTATACTCTCTGATAGGATAGTTAAGTATAAGTCATGACGCCCAAGTCTCATTTCTCCTAGCCTGGATTTTGGGTCGTAACAATGTCAGTTGTTTTTTTTTTTTTTTTGATATTCTAATCACTTAACCCCACTCACACACACAGTTAGGCCAACACACACAACCCTATGAGACTAAGCACAACACACCTCTTCAAAATGGGCTATCTCTTGAAGAGTGTCAGCTGTTTGACAAGCTTAATTTAATTGTCAATCATGATCTCCTAAGTCAGAGGTCTTGTATTTGTTATCATCAAAGAATACAAGATTCGGTTGCTTGAATTTTCAAAACCAATTTAATCGCTTATGTAAAGATTATGATAGAATAATAACATTTTGTTGTGCTTGTCATAACCTATTTTTCAAATAATTAGTAATTCCATAATTTCACCGAGGATGATAATGGGATAGCATAACCAATCATACATCCTAATGAATATGTGGGAATTATTGTAAGCAACAGATTTTACATCCCCTAAGGCTTACAAGACCCCTTAAACTTGAGAGATTTTTGAAAACAACCAAGTGTCATCTTTTAAAATGCTTTATAATCACTTTATCAACATTGTACTAGCAAAATAAGATTACTACGACAACTCTGATTGAGTAATTAACTGTCACTATAATAATCTAAACCAAATGAAGCCTAACCAAAATAGGGTTGGCATAGAGTGCAAATCACTTTAATCCACTTAGGTGACCATTTGTAACGCGCAAATTTCGTTGAGGTCAAATTGTCTCCACTATTGTGTGGAGTTTATTATTTTTTGTGGGGACTATATATCCTTCCAATTCAAGTAAACCCGAACTGTTAATTACATTCCCGATTTGGGAAAGAACCTTTTATTAAGAAGAAGAAATAAAGAATAACAAAATTTGAATAAAATATTTTATTTATTCAATGGGTTGCTCATATCCCATGTAGGCGTTACAGATGTCTCATTGAGTTCTTTGCATAAAGAAAAAGGAAAAAGAAAGAGAGGTGGTCATATTGAGGAGTTCACCTGATATTCTCCATTGGTGGGAGATTTTTATCCTTCACTTAGTTACTTGCTATATTTTTGAAAAAAAGAAAAGTTCTAGACTTCTGATTTTCGTTCATTCGTTTGTGGGAGTTTCTTGTGAGAAACTCATTTTTTATATCTTTTGAAGAGTCATTTTTGGACCCACTTTTGACTTCATCTTTGTTAGGTGGTCAAGAAGGGGCTAACTCTCCTTAGAGAAGGTCATTTGTTTAAGACAATTGGTTTCTCTTATCTTAGAGAAACATGGTACGATTATGAGTCATTTTTCTTGAAAGACTCCAAATTGGTTTCCCTTTTTGGGGAACCCTGGAGGATAAAACATTTTCTTTTAAAAAAGGAAAAATCTTATATTCCAAGAAAATGGGAGAGGTTACTCCCCATTTCGAATGAGGTGTCATATGACACTCTATTGTTAAAGAAAAATAGGGGATCTTTATCTTGGGATCCCCCAAAGTTGGCGGAGAATCCTTTTTATCAAGGATTCCTTGCCACATGACAGTTAGGAATTGACTGCCATATAGAGAAAAAGACTGAACTTGGTCAGTCCGCGGATCAAAGGGGTGAGACCATGAGTCTCACCCACGGTCTATGTCAAGTTCAAAGCCCATATGGGTTGCGAACCAGGGTCTGACTTTGGTCAACTTGCGGACCAAGAAAGAGTGGGGCCATGGGTTTTACCAGTAGTCTGGGTAAGGTCCATGACCTTTTATGGCTGCAGACCAGGTCTACCTTGGCTAGCCCGCAGATGGACTCTTGGAGTCTATCCGCAAGGGTTTAACTGGGTTTTCCCGCAAGGGAAAACCCTAGCCACGTGTCAGTCCCATAGGAATTGACATTGAGGGTGTTTACGGGGCATAATTGTCCTGCTGCCATCATTTAATACTGGCGGTAAGCCAACTCTTGCCAACTGGCACACATGCCTTTGGCACGTGCGAAGCCCAACCGTCCACTCATGTGGGTGGTGATCCAGTGCGGGTAGGTGCATGGTGTACCTTCCCTGCGGACAATGAGATTTCACTGCCCATACCATCCATTTGAAAAAACATGTACTCATTGTCAAGTGTAATCCAAAACAAGATTGACTATAGTTTGTTAGCCTTTTGAGTTATTACTAGAGGAGATCAGTCCCATAAAAGAAGGGTGACCTCCTAGGCTTGCACAATCTCTAATTTAGAGGTTTGAACCCTAGCCCTACAAATTATGGGTGGCAATGGCTGGGTTTGGGCTTGAATTAAGCCCAATACAGCCACACATGCTTTGAGCCTGAACTTGGCCCGATTGTCGGCCATACCCAAGGTTTGAAATTTCGAAATTTGTAGAGATTTCGATCAGACAATCCAAACCGAAATCCTGAAAAATTGTGGGATCTTGGCGAAATTTCAAAATCTGAAATATTAATATTTAATTAATTATATATATTTTATTAAATATATATGTTAAAAAATAATATTTTATTAAATTTTATATATTTATATAAATATTATTATTTTATTTTTAAATTAATATATAAAATTTTGAAATTTTAATAAAAATATTGAAATATTTCCAAATTTTAATATAAAAAAAAATCTGTTTAAAAATAAAATTTTTACATATTGTCGAAATTCTGAAATCTTCAAAATCCGACATTTGACTCGAAATTTCTTAAATTTCGGTTGAAAACGTGTTTTCCAATATCCACTCCGTATCGATGTCATTGGAGTTGGACCAAACCGATTGCAGTTGAACGAAATTGTGAAATTTCAACGAAAATTTTAAAACCTTACCCTTACGTAGGAGGCTAGGACCATTGATAGTAGGGTATGATAACTAGGGGTGTCAATGAGCCCAGCTCGCGCGCTGGCTTGGGTCGACTCGCAAAAAAACCGAGTTTGAGCTTTTACTTTGGGCTCGTTGAGCCGAGCCTTAAAAGTGAACTCGAAAAATAAACAAGTCGAGCCTCAGCTCAGCTCGGCTCGGCTCGATTAATTTTATAATACCCTTTAAAAATTTATATTATATATTTAGTATACCTTTTTTTGGTAAAATTTATATAGTATACATTAATATAATTATTTTTGTTTAAGTTTTAACTTAGGCTTTCACGTGAGTCACATGACATTCCAAAGAAAAAAATATCATTTTAATTTTTTGTAAATTAAATTTAGTGCTTATCAATGTATTTTTAAAAAAAAAATTATCGAGCCGAGCCAAGCTCGAGCCCAATAATCTGTGGATGAGCCGAGCCAAGCTTGAGCCTCTGTAAAATTCCAATGAGCCAAGCCGAGCTCAAGCCTCTGTAAAATTCCAATGAGCCGAGCTCGAGCAGTGCCCAGCTCGGCTCGTTGACACCCCTAAATTGACAACCCTTAAAAGAGTATTGGTACATCCAATGCTGACGTTTATATAGTTATCCTCTCGGCGAAGCTGTATAGGGATTTTGAGACATGCTAATTTTACTCAGTTAAAAATTAACACTGCAAGAATAAATATTTATCTTTAGTTGAAAGCACAAGGGTTGATTTTTGGTTGATAGTAAGGAGCACTTGAATGTAGGCTTAGCATGACTCGCGGTTTTTTAGGCCGTTACCCCCAATTAGCTGTGT
Source organism: Tetracentron sinense (assembly GCA_015143295.1). Lineage (NCBI taxonomy): Eukaryota > Viridiplantae > Streptophyta > Magnoliopsida > Trochodendrales > Trochodendraceae > Tetracentron > Tetracentron sinense. Next base: position 9,625,636 of record CM026557.1, on the reverse strand, counting down.
TAGGTCATGCACACCTCTGCTTATGCCCATGGCAGTGAATCTATTAATTGAGATCTGCCATTCATTTTCATGAGGGTTGATAGTGCCACTGTTTGGGTCAGTTTCAAATGTTAGGTTGCTTAGTCACCCATGATGGACAAGAGCATTCCTAGCAACCTGACCAAAATAACCAAAATTGTTAAAAAGTACCAAAAACTCTCTCCAAGTGTCCCATCAAAACTCAGCCAAAATAAAGATTTGGGTTTGGGAAGTGTAGAATACTCATCAAGTTTGATGAGTTAGTGTACACTCACCAAAGCTAAAATTTTGATTTCCCTATTTTTTTGTGGGCTTACACAAATAATAAAATAAAGATTTTTCTCTCGCTTCCTTTATTGTGACCCCACACAAACAATAATATAATGTTTATCTCTTTTCCTTTTTCGTTTTCCTACAAAAATGATAAAATATTGATTCTCTCTCCTTTTTTTTTGTTAAAATGATGAGGCTGTTGAGAGTGTTTTGAAAAAAGTGGCTAATCAAAATAACTTTTTATCAGTTTTGGCTATTTTGATGAGTAAGCATTCCTAGCAGCCTCACCAAAATAACTAAAAAAGTTATTTTGGTGAGCCAAAACACTAAAATTTGTAAAAACAGATCTCCCTCTTTAAACTAATCATTTTGGTTTGGTGAGTGTACAGTACCCAAGTTTGGTGAATACTCTACACTCATCAAACCAAATCTTCATCTCTCCCTTCTTTTTTGTGGTCCCACACAAATAAAAAAAAATTTCCCACACAAATAATAAAATAATGTTTCTCTCTTCATTTTTTTATTAAATTGGTGAGGCTGTTTAGAGTGTTTTAAAAAAATGGATAGTCAAAACAAAAAAAGTGAGTTTTGGCTATTTTGATGAGGCTGCTAGGAATGCTCTTACGTCTGTGTTGTTTTTTTTTCTAAAACCTGGTTAACTCTACAGTTAATTGGGCAACAGATTTCCTATGATAGATGCCTGAGTGCAACACTTGGGCATAGCCTCTTCAACCCAGGCGGGAAAAATAAAAAAATGTGGGAAAGATTGAAACTGCCTTTGATATTTTGATTTCTTCTCCAATTTATTATTAAAGAATGTGTTATTGTAATAAAGTGAATGAGAAACACTGTATCATAATCAGTGTATCTCTTCACAATTAGGTAGTATCAATTAAGTTTGAATTTAAGATTTGATTTGATATGATTAGATTAGGATTATCTTTTAGAGATCTTTCTATATTAGGTTTCTTTGAATATTATTTAAACTTTCTTAGGGTTCTTGTAAATCATCCAAGAATTCTCAATAAATCAATTTCTCTTTATGGTATCAGAGCGGGCGATCTGTCTGTATTGATTTTTTTTTCCCTTTTATTATGTGTTTCCGGCGGCGGCATTGCCGCTGCCCATCGGGATTGAAGTTTCGCCTTTCTCTTTCTTATTTTTTGTTGTCATCAAAGCCACCATAGATGTTAGTATTGTTGGTCTAGTTTTTTATTTTTTTATTTTTTATTTCTCTTTGATGGTTGTTGTAATAAGTGTATCTCCTTTTATTTTATTAAAGACCTCTCTAACGAGAGTTTTTCTTCACATTGCAAATCATTTTTCCGTTGCTTTGGTGAGACAATCATGATAGCTCGATCTAGTGGACTATCGGCTCCGACAGACTCATAGAAATGAGCGAGATGCGACAGAGATAGACTTCACAGACTGGCGGTGACTACCAAACACAGTTAGATATTTTAACTCTTCATGCACAAAGAGAGTACTAAGTTATGACAAACCTACGAAGATTTTCAATCCACGTGTGTTTGAGGGGGAATATTAAAGAATCTGTTATTGTAATAAAGTGAATGAGAAACACTGTATCATTATCAGTGTATCTCTTTACAATTAGGTAGTATCAATTAAGTTTGAATTTAAGATTTGATTTGATATGATTAGATTAGGGAAATATTATGTTAGAGAAATAATGATGTAATATATATGAGATACATAAGATCTCATAGATAATCTTAGAATAATATTTTTAGTATATTACGATTATCTTTAACATTGTCTTTCCAAGTTAAAGAGTTTGGGTTATTTATTTAAACCCTCTATGGGTCATTGTAATCCATCTAAATTTTTCTCAATAAATCAGAGTTTCTACATGGTATCAGAGCGGGTGATCCACTGCCTATTTTGATTTTTTTGTTTGATTTTGCTTTTTCAGCGGGTAGTGCCGTCACTGCCTGCCGGGTGTGAAACCTTTGATTTTTATTTTTTGCTTTAAATAAAAACCCTACTATCATCCTTTATACTTTTACCACCCTCAAGATCATACTCATACTCACGGATCTCTTTTTATTTTCATTTATTGAAAACCTCTCAAACGAGAGTTTTTTCTTCAAATCGTGGGTCAGTCTTCATGTGCTTTGGGCGAAGATCATGAGAGCTTGATCTAATGGGTCACCGGCTCCAACAGAATCAAAATAAACGGGATGCGACAGAGATGAACTTTACAGATTGACGGTGACCACCAAGTATAATTGGATGTTCTAACTATTCGTCAATAAATTATTAAAAAAGATCAAAGGTGAGGAGTACTCAACTTATGGCAAACTCATGAAGATCTTGATCCAATTGTATTTGAGGGTGAATATTAGGGAAATGTTATGTTAGAGAAATAATGATGTAATATATATGAGATACATAAGATCTCATTGATAATCTTAGAATAGTATTTTTAGTATATTAGGATTATTTTCAACATTGTCTTTCCAAGTTAAAGAGTTTAAGTTATTTATTTAAACCCTCTATGGGTCATTGTAATCCATCTAAATTATACTTAATAAATCAGTGGTGATTGATTATGCTCGACTTGTAATACTCTGGCTGAGAAATCCGGTTAATTGATGTTAGACACAATTATAAATTTTAAAAAAGTTAGGGGACAGGTGTCATAACTACATTTATCTGTAAGTGTAGAACTTGAAGCATTAGTTCTCTTTGGCCGGACAAAAAGAGACGTTTCAGAAAGTACATATAGGAGTGTCAAACTTGAATAGTGTTATTTTCAATGAAGAAACTGCCATCAACTTTTGCATAAATTTCGAACATAATGGATTTATTTGTTAGGCTTTTATGTTATGTTTGGTTGTCGAGGAAATAGATGTAAACATAGAAAAGAAAATAAAATTTTGGATTTTTAATTCAATTTTTAGTTGTGTTTTGTCTATTTCATTTTCTTTTCCATATTTACACATATTTTCTCAGCAACCAAACATAGGGTTATAGTCTCTCAGATTCGAGTCTAGAATACTCTACGATTTTATAATTGGGTCAAATTTTTTTAGGCTCCCCTGAAACTGTTATGATACCCAATCAACTCAGTAATGTTGATTTTACGTTTAAATATCATTATAATATAATCCCAACCCTCATGTGCACTGTGCATACACTCTCTTCTCCAACCCATCAATATTAACCTCCTAGATCGTAACCTTAATTGGGTTAACACTAATCAATTTGGGGTCAATAGAACAAGCCACAAGTGCGATTTTTTTTTTTTGGTGGTGCACAAGTGTGATTGATGAAGAAGTTTTTATTAAGAAAGACAAAAGAGGAAAGTTAGGAAAATTACTTGATTTAAAGAGTAGTTTTAAAGTGTTCCATTGCTCGTTGTTTAAGGGTAAGGTTTCATGCCCCCTTTGATGTAATTGACGTTTTTGTAAGGGTCTTGTCTAACCCTCCTCCATCACCGGGTGTTTTTTCTTTACAAAAAGATTTAAAAAAAAAAAAATCACAATCAATCATAATTGAACTCATGGAGAGTTCAATTGCACCCATAGGTCAACACGTGCTCTCTTTAACTCCTATTAACCGTGGTTAAGAGTTAGTGACCCTTAGAGTTCAACAATCTAACCTTGGTGTTTAGAATTTTTTTTGAAAATTTTTTAACCTTGGGGTTAAAATTTCTTAACCCTAAGGTTGTTTTTTTTTAAAAGTATTTGTTTTTTTCTAAAAACTAGATTGTTGAATCCTAAGGGCTAGGAAATCTTAACCATGGCTAATAGGGGTTAAAAGATTAAAAGAGACACGTGTTGACCATTTGGGTGCTGTAACAGATAAAATTCGTAAAAAAGAGTAAAAAGAAGGGGTAAAATAGGGATTTGTCACTCTAGCAAATTCTAACAATTTAGCTGACATAAGCCCACTTGGGCTATGTGCTGGCTCACTTGAGTGTTGTCTGGCAGGTGACCTCAGCATGACTACACAAGTCATGATGACTCAAAATGCCTATAAATAAGCAAGAATCACCAGAAAGAAGGGATGGATGGTGCGAAAGGCAAGAGAGGAGAGAAAGGGCAGAAGAGGAAGAGGAAGAGGGAGATCTGAGAAGCTTGAGTCATTCACACCCCTACCCCGGAGGGCTATGCAGGCGGTCACTCACCTGATTCTCTCATCTTCCTTTGGTGTTATCCGGCTACTTGATGCTCTTTATGGTCTCACAATCGATTATGGCCACCAGATTCTCTCAAATAGGCCATGTCCGCCTGATGCTTTCCATGAACGGTCATACTGCCACTTGCACGACCTTGCAGTTAATCATTTGATGAGTGCAATCATACTTAAACTTGTGCCTGACATTGTGAATGGTGCCAAACCCGTTGTCGCGTTGTCCGCTGTGAATAGTGCCGAATACGTTGTCACGTTGTGTTGTGAATGGTGCTGAGCTCGTTGTCCGTTGTGAGTTGTGCAACGTATCTGTTGTCTGATGTACAACGTACCGTTGCCTGATACACAACGTACCCGTTGTCTGATGCACAACGGATACACAGCGTATACGTTATCAGAGCTATGTTATCCGAGCTAGAGCTACGTTGTCTGTGCCTTATCAGAGCTACGTTGTATGTGCCTTATCTGAGCTACGTTGTCTGTGCCTTGTTCGAGCTACGTTGTCAGAGCTATGTTATCCGAGCTAGAGCTACGTTGTCTGTGCCTTATCTGAGCTACGTTGTCAGAGCTACGTTGTCTGTGCCTTATCTGAGCTACGTTGTCAGAGCTATGTTATCTGAGCTAGAGCTACGTTGTCTGTGCCTTATCTTAAACTTGTGCCTGACATTGTGAATGGTGCCAAACCCGTTGTCGCGTTGTCCGCTGTGAATAGTGCCGAATACGTTGTCACGTTGTGTTGTGAATGGTGCTGAGCTCGTTGTCCGTTGTGAGTTGTGCAACGTATCTGTTGTCTGATGTACAACGTACCGTTGCCTGATACACAACGTACCCGTTGTCTGATGCACAACGGATACACAGCGTATACGTTATCAGAGCTATGTTATCCGAGCTAGAGCTACGTTGTCTGTGCCTTATCAGAGCTACGTTGTCTGTGCCTTATCAGAGCTACGTTGTCTGTGCCTTGTTCGAGCTACGTTGTCTGAGCCATATTCTTTGTGCTTCCTGAGCTACAATCTCCAGAGCATAACACCAGAGCTCGTCCTCAAGTGCATATACCCAGTGTCCTCACGAACATAACACCAGAGCTCGTCCTCAAGTGCATATGCCCAGTGACCTCACGATAAGTATCTCTATACTATTATGTTCATATGTTCATGTGTTCATGTGCTTGTGCCTTATGTTCATGTGTTTGTGCCTTATGTTCATGTGCTTGTGCCTTATACTGACTTTATCATCGGAGCTTATTTCAGGGTGCACACCCGCCCCCTCAGACTCATTCACAGGTGGAGTTTTGCTATCATTCCTCTACCAGCAAAGCAGCTATAGACGTGTGGCATGTACGAGATTTTTCCCTTTCAGGTGCCATTGAACTCTCCTTAGTTCAATCGTGATTGAGTGTGATACGTGTAATGGGTAAATTTCGTAAAAACCTAAGTATGGTAACAACGAGCTCGTCCTCAGTGTGGTGTTATCGTTTGAGCTCATTTCCATCGTCTCCTCGGCAACGGGCCCGTGGTCGTATGAACGACGAGAACGTGGTCCCATGAACGACGATCACGTCTTCACTCTGACGACGGACCCGTGGTCTTGTGAACGACGATCACGTCTTCACTCTGACGACGGACCCGTGGTCTTGTGAACGACGATCACGTCTTCACTTTGACGACGGACCCGTGGTCTTGTGAACGACGATCACGTCCTCACTCTGGCAACGGACCCGTGGTCTCGTGAACGACGATCACGTCTTCATTCTGACGACGGACCCGTGGTCTTGTGAACGACGATCACGTCCTCACTCTGGCAACGGACCCGTGGTCTCGTGAACGACGATCACGTCTTCATTCTGACGACGTACCCGTCATCTTATTGTCCACGATCGCGTATCCTAAACACGTAATGAGATCTGGCGTTGCTGCCCAGTCGCCTGGGACTGATCCTACCTCTACGATGGTAGGTGGGTAACATTGTCTTGGCATTAAATGGCATTTAATGCTGCATTTAATGCCAGTCACCTCGGACGAGTTCCTACTCTTTGCCTGTTCTTTCTGTGTGCAGATGCGCGTGCAGTACGAATGACCGGGAGATCTATCTAAAATGATTACTAAAGTACACATCAGGGATTCGAGGGATGCATGGACATCAATGGGTACCCATGGCCATGGCCAGGGTGGCCTATATAAACCAGAGAAAAACAGTGTGCAAGGGGGGGGAGAGAGCTAAGACCTTCGAACTCTCTATTATATGCTTACTGTTCATCATCTCCTACACCTACTGACTTAATCATCGGAGCGCAGGTCAGGGTATCACACCCTCCACTCCAGCCTTCTACCAGCTAATCAGAACTTGGGAGGAGCTGCTGCTGACGCGTGTCCTTTCGGTAATTTTCCCCTCACAAAATTGGCGCCATCTGTGGGAAATTCTTAAGCCGAAACCACCCTTCGCTCACACCACCTCTCGGTCAGCATGGCAGACCAAACTCCCCAGTCTAGCATCGAGAACCAGCCCCCTCAAGCCTTTTCATGCACCCCTTCCACCATGCAAACGTTCGCATCAGGCCCATCTTCTGGACAACTAGAAAGGCCCATGACCATATCTGATCACATCCTGTTACTATTACAACAACAACAGGCCACTCTAGCCCAGATAGTCAGCCAGCAACAGTCACTGCAGGAGCGGCTTGATGCTTTTGAGCACGGAAACTTGGAGATCGATGACGAATCTCCTAGAGGGGGCTCTGCAGCTCGTAAACTCAATTTCCCTCCTTCTCCTCCCCCCAGAGGAACGGCCCCGATCTCGCCGTCTGCGCCAGAGAATCTGGAAAGAAGATTCACTCTCACTCCTTCTACTGAGGAAGCTGCCCACCCTCGTTCTCTTGGTGCTCGTGCTGAACATCGAGATCTCCTTGTCAGCGACGACGGGTTGAAGACAGGCCTGACCCTCAAAGACGTGGAAGCTTTGATTAATGCTCGAGTCAGAGGAACGACAAGTGGAGCCTCTCTCGATCAGTATGCTCAGAAGTACAAGGACGAGGAGGAGACGTCCCCTTTCTCCAAGGAGATCGTTGAATCTTATACCCCGTCAAAGTTCACGGTACCTAACTTTGTTAAGTTCGACGGGAGGAGAGATCCTATTGACCACCTAACCGATTTCAAGAATGCTATGGCTGTCCGTAACCCGGATGACAATCTCCTCTGCAAAGCCTTTCCTAGCAGCCTGACTGGAGCGGCTGCGAGATGGTTCCGCAATCTACCCGCAGGGTCGATCAGGTGTATGGCTGATCTGAGATCAGTTTTCATTGACCAGTACATCATTAACAAGAAGAAGAAAGCAGGGGCAGATTCACTCTTCGCCATGAGAATGAAGTCGGCGGAATCCCTTAGAGATTTTACTCAACGGTTTACCGATGAAGTCTCTAATATCGACAAGATCGAGGACTGCACTTGCATTGCGGCCTTCAAAAATGCCATACCCAAGAGTTCCAAACTCTACGAGTCTCTTGCCCTTGATTGTCCAATCAAGATGGACGAGCTGATAGTTCGTGCCTCTAAGTACGGAAGGATGGAGGAAGACATTGCAGCAACGACGAGGCCTAGAGCACGAGGGGTAGATGCTGTGGAGTGGGGAAACAGACCCTCCTCGAAGAGAGGGAAGAGACCAAAGTATGAATCATCTTCCAGTGACGAGGAACCACGAAGACGCACACGACAGGAAAAGGTTGTGTACGTTGAACGACGAGGAGAATCGAACCAACTCTCGTTGGGAATCCGCCAAGATGCAGACTCGTCGAGGAGCACGGATCTACGGTCCAATTTCCGGCGGAGGGACGACCGTGCCCATCAGAGACGAGAGGAGCACGGGCATTACAAGGAGAGGGAGAATCGAACGACAGAAAGACGTCCTTTCGCGTCTCGTGGTGGTCAAGTTAACTTCTCAGCAAGCCCATCGACGATCATGAAAACGATGGAAGACAAACCATACTTCGAATGGCCTGCACGGACCGTTCGTGATGTCACCACGGGACCCAGGGCACACGAATATTGTCAATACCACAAATGTCATGGGCATCTCACAAATCGTTGTCGCATCCTGAGAGAGTACTTGGAAAGATTAGTCCGTGAGGGCTATCTGGGAGAATACGTGGACTCTGGAAGAGAAGAGGGGCATATTACGGTGCCATCCACTCGGTCTCACGAGGGAGAGCCATCTGGTCAAATGAGCCGAGGTGGAGAAGCTCCGAAGGGAGTCATAAACGTCATCCATCGCGCTCGAGCACCGGAAGTCGATGTTGAGCAGCAGTACCGAGTGAAGGCCAGGAAGTTATCACACGTGGCAAAAGTTTACCAAGTGCGATCGACGACGGAGGAAGTCGAGCAGGCCCTAATGTTCACTGACCAAGACATGGCAACTGTGGTCAGGCCTCACTACGATGCTCTTGTCCTGTCCATGAGAATTGGCGATTTCGACATCAGGCGAGTGCTCATTGACCCTGGGAGTGGGGCAGATATCCTGTATCTCCATGCTTTCGCTAAGATGGAGTTGGATCCAGCGGTTCTTGTCCCTGCACAGACCCCCTTGATAGGATTCGAAGGAAGTTCGATGCAACCCCTACGAGAAGTCATCTTGCCAGTCAAAGCTGGACCTATCACCCTACCCACCAGGTTCTCCGTTATCGACGCTCCGTCCCCATACAATGCTATCTTGGGGCGATGGTGGACTCACGAAAGGAGAGCTGTTCCGTCTTCCTATTACCAGGTACTGAAATTCCCCACTCCGGACGGACCACGTGAAATAAGAGGAGACCAGCTAGCATCGCAGAAGTGTGATTACGCCTCACCCAACCCGCTCAAATAACAATTACAGGTCGGGTCCGTGGAGGAGGAGAGCACAGGTGAATCACTGGTAAACCATTCTGTTGAACCCACGAAGTTTGTCAACCTCGGGACGGAGAACGAGCCAAGAATGCTACAGATCGGGACTTGCTTGACAACAGATGAAGAGCGGGAGTTGATAAATTTTCTGAGGAAGAATCTTGACGTTTTCGCTTGGTCACATGAAGACATGACGGGTATCCGTCCTGAAATCATCTGTCACCACCTCAACGTTGATCCCGTAGTCAATCCAGTTAAACAAAAGCCTCGTAGACTCGCTCCAGCGTACCATGAGGCCGTTAATGAAGAGATCGATAAGTTAATTCGGCACGGGTTCATTCGTGAGGTTCAATATCCGGAGTGGATAGCCAATGTAGTAGTTGTTCCGAAGAAGAACGGGAAAGTCAGAGTCTGCATCGATTTCACTAATGTTAACAAAGCTTGCCCGAAAGACTTCTTCCCAGTTCCCAGAATCGATAGACTAATCACAGCAACCGCGGGTCACGAGATGTTGAGCTTCATGGACGGGTATTCGGGTTATAATCAAATCCTCTTAGCGGAGGACGATCAAGAGAAAACGGCCTTCATAACGGAGCGTGGCTTGTTCTGTTACCGGGTCATGCCCTTTGGCCTGAAGAATGTCGGGGCCACTTACCAACGATTGATGAATCTGATGTTTGGACCCTTGCTCGGTAAATCGGTGGAGGTGTATATTGACGATATCGTTGTGAAAAGCCGAACTCGGGTCTCTCTTGTGGCTGACTTAGCGGAACCGTTTTCTATTTTACGCACTTTCAATCTAAAGTTAAATCCTGAGAAATGTACATTCGGCGTCGCTTCGGGCAAATTCCTCGGTTATCTCGTCAGCCAACGGGGCATTGAAGCAAATCCCGCGCAGATCCGTGCTCTGATAGATATGCCGGAACCGAAGACAAGGAAAGAAGTTCAAAAACTGACGGGACGTATCGCTGCTCTCAACCGGTTCATATCAAAGTCTTCTGATCGATGCAGACCTCTGTTCGAATTGCTGAGAAAGGATTCCGTCTTCAGATGGACAGAATAGTGTTCCCAATCTTTCGCCGCCTTAAAGACGTATCTAGGCTCTGCTCCGATCCTCTCCGTACCTGAACCTGGTGAAGTGTTGTACCTCTATCTCTCCGTTTCGGAACGAGCCATTGGCTCCGTGCTGCTCAGAAGTCACGACGGCGTAGAGAAGCCTGTTTATTTCGTCAGCAAAACATTCCACAAAGCAGAGTCCAACTACAGCAGGATGGAGAAGGTATGCCTGGCTCTCGTCTTTTCCGCTAAGAAGTTACGTCCTTATTTTCAGGCACATACCATCGTCGTCATTACGACGTATCCTCTGAAAACTGTGTTGGGGCGACCTGAAACCGCGGGACGTATGTCGAAATGGGCCGTGGCGCTTAGCGAGTTCGATATCCAATATCAGGCCCGAACCGCAGAGAAGGGGCAGGCCGTTGCAAGCTTCTTAGCCGATTTCCCCGTGGAGGAGGCCGAAACTTCAGCGGAGTCCAATCGTCACGAGCTCCCAGACGATGCGGAGGAGGATCCCGTTGTGGAAAAAGAGGCTGGAGACGGAACCAAACTGACGGCGTGGTGCGACTGGGTCTTGTACGTGGATGGGTCGTCTAATGTCAGCGGTTCGGGACTTGGTGTTGTTCTTGTCAGCCCTGATCATGTTAAAATACAGAAACTGACGCGCCTTGGTTATGCTGCCTCCAATAACGAAGCTGAGTATGAGGCGTTAATCCTTGGGTTGCAGAGTGCCCGAGAATTGGGAATTTCTAAACTCCGGGTGTTCTGTGATTCACAGCTCGTGGTGAACCAAGTCAACGGTACCTATGAATGTCGGGATGAGCGGATGAGGCGCTACGCTGCATTTTTACAAGAACAACGGAGGGCCTTTGATGTCCTCGAGATCAAACATGTCCGAAGGGACGATAATAGGCACGCTGACGCGTTGGCATACCTCGCCTCAATGTTACAAACTGATGAACCCAAGACAATCCTCGTTGAGTATAAAGAGTATCCCTCTATTGAGCTACAAACGCAACGCACGGTGTTGACCGTAAATCAAGTGCCGAGTTGGATGACGGGCATAACAACCTACTTGAAGAATGGAATTCTCCCCTCTGACACAAAGGAAGCAAGACGAGTACAATATAAAGCTCCCCGTTATACCCTTGTGGACGGGGAACTGTACCGTAAATCCTTTGGAGGACCCCTTTTGAAATGCGTGCATCCTGAGAACGTAGAGACGATCTTAGCCGAGCTCCATGAAGGGATTTGTGGCATCCACTCGGGAGGATGGACTATCGCTCATCGTGCTCTGGGGCAAGGATATTTTTGGCCTTACATGCAAGCTGACGCACAGAAGTACGTACAAAAATGCAGTCAATGTCAGCGTCATGCGAAGTTGATTCATGCCCCCGCTCAAGAACTCAACATCGTATCTCAACCTTGGCCTTTCGCTCGTTGGGGACTCGACATCGTGGGACCCTTTCCCAAAGCTCCCGGTAATTTAATTTTTCTGCTCGTGGCCACGGATTACTTCTCCCGGTGGATCGAGGCTGTTCCCCTAGCGCGTATTAGAGAACAGGAAGTGAAGAAATTCTTGTGGGAACACATTATCTGTAGATTCGGCATCCCGCAGTCCATCATTTCTGACAACGGGAAGCAATTCACAGGAAAGCTCATCTCCGACTTTTGCCAAGAGTTGAAAATCAAGAACATCTTCTCTTCTCCTTATTATCCTCAAGGGAATGGCCTTGCCGAAGCAGCCAACAAGAACATTTTGAATGCCCTCAAGAGAAGACTGGAAGATTCCAAGGGAAAGTGGACCAGCGAATTGCATAATGCGTTGTGGGGGTACAGAACAACACCACGGAGCCCTACGAACGAGACCCCGTTCTCTTTAGCATACGGGGCGGAAGCTGTTATTCCCACTGAAGTCTTTCTGCCAACAACACGTTCACGGAAGAAACACGGAGAGGAAAACAAAAATGTCGAATTGATGGCTATTCATTTAGACTTGCTGGAAGAAAAGCGGGAAGATGCCAGCATTCAGATGAAACGCTATCAACAACAATTACGAAAAGCATACAACAAGAAAGTACGGAGAAGGATTCTTCAAGTCGGAGATCTCGTTCTTCGAAAAGTTTTCCAAAACACTCGAGAAGTCAATAGTGGGAAACTGGGTCCCAACTGGGAAGGGCCATATATCGTGGATCGTGTCGGGAGTCCCGGGGTGTACTACCTTAAAGACTTACAAGGTAATGTAATTCAAAAATCGTGGAACATTATGAATTTAAAACAATTTTTCCAGTAAAGTTGTGTTATGCATTACCACGAGTTAATTTTTCCAATAACAGTACGTTGTAAAACATTCTAGACGAATTACCACGACGGGTACATTTCACTCGCACAGGGTACTCACCACGGGACACGGGCGGCTCATACAAAGGAATTGCCATCTGAGCATCATAGCGGCTTATACTAATGGAATGTCCTCTGAGCATGGTGTCCCACCACGAGTTACCACGGCGAGCGCATTTCACACGAACAGGGTACTCACCACGGGACACAAGTGGCTCATACAAAGGAATTGCCATCTGAGCATACCGGTGGCTTATACTAATGGAATGTCCTCTGAGCATGGTGTCCCACCACGAGTTACCATAAGTTCGTCTTTATGAAATGGACTTGTTGTCAAATTGCGTCCGTAGTGTTAATCCGCTTCTTTAACGACCCGTTATTAGAAGTGATGTGAATTATATTCATTATGAGATTTATACTCAATCACGAGTTAATTATGTGCTATTTGTCTTATTTTCATTATGAGGTTTATATTCAATCACGAGTTAATTATGTGCCATGTCTTATTTGAACGAGATGATTATTCCGGACCAATCGGTTGCAACACAGTGATCATGAAAGGAGGTACATATAAAACAGAAATTTTTCATTGATATAAGATGAACGGGAGTACAACCGATACAAAATTGAAAAGAAAGGGATGGAAAGGAGGAATGATCAGTCTTCGACAACGTCGACGATCACGACAGCGTCATCAGGAACGGTCGAAACGTCGTCAGCAGCAGCAGCAGGATCGACAGAGGCGATTTCAGCAGGAGCCTCGGGCAGGACGGGAGATGGTCCAAGAGAAGATGAGGGTTGCCCCCTTCCTTGTACCTCGGGTTCTTCGCCAGGCGAGATCTCCATGCCCACAGCCTCAGAACGAGTGGCCTCGTCCTTCGACTGTTGGGGAGACTCTACCAGTCGTCCCGACTCTCGGAGTTCGTTCATGAGTTCTCTCTCCGTCTCGACCCGGTCTTCAGTTATCAGCCGCTCCATCTCCGTCTGGAAGTGGGCTCGAAGAGACTCCGTTAAAGCCTCCTTGGCGGCTTCAACCTCCTTGTCCCTCGCGGCCGTGGCCTCCTCGAGCTGTTCGGCCAATGCTGCTTTTTCGGCTTCTATCGTCTCCAGCCGCAGACGGAGAGAGTTCACGATCTCGTCCATCTCACTGATCCTGAGGACGGACCTCTCGGCCTGTTCCACTGCCGCCTTCTCTCCTTCCATCGCCTTACGGGCTTCGTCCTGAGCTTTGTCCCGCTGTTTCACAGCCGAGGCAATCGTGCCTTTGGCAGTCCGAAGATCCGCTTTGACAGACATCAGCTCGTGATTCAGCCGTTTCACGTCCTCGGCTCCCCTCCTCTCCAGGTCAAGGACCTTATCCCTCAGTCTATTGGAGGTACGCCTGTTCTCGGCTGTGACCTCGTACATCCCGGCAAGCATGTTGCCCAGCTACAAAAAGAAGAGAAAAAGAGATGGTAAAAAAAAAAAAGAAAAAAAAAAGATGAAAGCGTACCGTGGCAACAGCTCGACTCGCAGCACTGAACATCCCCATCCAGTGCAGGTCCCGCGTTGCGGTCATATCCGCTGGGAGCCTCATCGCCAACATCATGGATGTGGCGATGGAATCATGCTCCATCGCGGAATGGGCAACGGTAGGGCGGGTGTACCCTCTGGGGAAGACGGGATTCCAGAATTCGGCGGGGCCCCCCATGGTGATCCTCTCTCGAGGAGGGGCAGAAGATGAGGCCACATTTACGGCAGGAGAGGGAGCAGAGGCCGGGACGATCGCGGGGAAAGCCGCCTCTACCACCATGGACGGAGCGGCTACGGCATCCGCGGGAGAGCCGCTGCTGACGATTGGAGTTTCCTCCGCGGGGGCACCACTCCCCTAGCCAATTGTTGCAGCCAGAGTAGATGGCACCCCGGCAGATTCGCGCTGTCGGACCCGTCGATCGTGCTCTGCTTCTCGCCGAGCCTTCTTCGCCGTCAGGGCCTTGAGAGCCTCTACTCTCTCTCTTTTCTCCGCCCTCTTCTCCGCTGAAGATAGACGAGAAGGGCGGGGAGGACGAGTTAAGGCCGGAGCCTGTGTAGATCGTGGAGAAGATTGGTCGGCCATTTCTTCTTCTTCTCCAAGAACAGCTGCCTGTCCGAGCGGTCTCTTTGACGACGGACGAGCTTGTCGACGAGACTTTTTAGATTTGGCCCCTGCTTCTACAGTGGACCCTGCCTCTCGAGTCGAGGACGGCTTCCAGGTGACGTAGGCGTCCCCTTTCTCGCTGCGAATCCTCCGGAGCGCGTACTCTTCTTCCGCGGACAGGTCGGAGAAGTGTATCTTAGAAGCCTCTGCAGAAAAAGCAAAATACTATTAGTCATGTGACAGGAGCATGTTTTCAAAAAAACCGACAACGGGAAACGACTGAACAGTAACAGACCTGAAGTAAATTCGTGGGGAACAGGACGGGCAGTCTCTGCCCTCCAAGCACCGGAGACCACGAAGGGCATCTCCTTCCAATCCCGTTCCACGTCGGGGAGGTGTGAGATGATGTCGGGGACTTTGGATTTTTGTCTCCAGGAGAAGTACGTCTTCTTCCCCTCCTCAACAACCCCGGGGCACTTCACGACGAAGCGGAAGTGGAAGACGTGCCTGGCATCTACATTGTACCCGTCTCTGTTGAACTTGTCCATCAGAGACATGTACTTGTAGAACTTCGGGTGCATTTGACCCGGGGCAATTTGCAGGGCGAACAGGACAGAGTCCGTGACAGGAGAGAGGGGAAATCGAAGTCCAGCCTCGAACTGAGCGAGGTAGACGATTGTACAGGAAGAGCGGTGGTCAGGGAGAACGTCTTCTTCCCCGAAATGCAGGTGGACGTGAGGAGGAATTTGGAAAAGGGTTCTGTAGTGGTCAAGTGCGTATTTGACCACTGGTCTGGTTTTGGATTTGGAAACACCGGTGATAACACCGTGAGGGGCACTGCCTGAGCAACTGGCCTCATCGGCACTGTCTATCCTAACTATTTCGGCAGACATGGTCGCAAACAAGGGAGAAAAAGAAGAAATATAGGGAAGACGACCACAGAATAAAAAGAAAGGAGAAGGTTCTTACCGAAACTGGATTTGGGAAGCAAGGGGAGGCACAGCCGGAGAAGGGAGAAAACCAGAACAGTAGATCGTCGGTGAGGAGAAATTCCGGCAGAGTAACGGGATGCAAGAATTCGGGTGAAGAAGATGGAGTACCAGGCATTCGGTATTTATAGACCAGTCCGTAATTCTAAGGACGATAATGACCTCGATCTGTACCGTACGCGTGTCCACACGTCTAGACAGCCCGAAGGGCAGGATGGTCTTTTGACCGAGCTAAGTAACCGTCAGGAAAGCAAAGCGTCCTAAAGATAATGATGGCAGCCTGCCAAACATTTATGAGGTATGACGTTTCGGCACGCGCAATATAGCTGGCACGACGCTACGCCTTCGCGTACAGAGTATGTGACCTATCATCATTCTGAGGTGAGCTGTATCTTCTCCTCCAACGTTTCGCTATATTTATGACACTCTGAACCACGTTCAAAGTATCATAAATGGGCAATTTGTAATGGGTAAATTTCGTAAAAACCTAAGTATGGTAACAACGAGCTCGTCCTCAGTGTGGTGTTATCGTTTGAGCTCATTTCCGTCGTCTCCTCGGCAACGGGCCCGTGGTCGTATGAACGACGAGAACGTGGTCCCATGAACGACGATCACGTCTTCACTTTGACGACGGACCCGTGGTCTTGTGAACGACGATCACGTCTTCACTCTGACGACGGACCCGTGGTCTTGTGAACGACGATCACGTCTTCACTCTGACGACGGACCCGTGGTCTCGTGAACGACGATCACGTCTTCACTCTGACGACGGACCCGTGGTCTCGTGAACGACGATCACGTCTTCACTCTGACGACGGACCCGTGGTCTCGTGAACGACGATCACGTCTTCATTCTGACGACGGACCCGTGGTCTTGTGAACGACGATCACGTCCTCACTCTGGCAACGGACCCGTGGTCTCGTGAACGACGATCACGTCTTCATTCTGACGACGTACCCGTCGTCTTATTGTCCACGATCGCGTATCCTAAACACGTAATGAGATCTGGCGTTGCTGCCCAGTCGCCTGAGACTGATCCTACCTCTACGATGGTAGGTGGGTAACATTGTCTTGGCATTAAATGGCATTTAATGCTGCATTTAATACCAGTCACCTCGGACGAGTTCCTACTCTTTGCCTGTTCTTTCTGTGTGCAGATGCGCGTGCAGTACGAATGACCGGGAGATCTATCTAAAATGATTACTAAAGTACACATCAGGGATTCGAGGGATGCATGGACATCAATGGGTACCCATGGCCATGGCCAGGGTGGCCTATATAAACCAGAGAAAAACAGTGTGCAAGGGGGGGGGGGGGGAGAGAGCTAAGACCTTCGAACTCTCTATTATATGCTTACTGTTCATCATCTCCTACACCTACTGACTTAATCATCGGAGCGCAGGTCAGGGTATCACACCCTCCACTCCAGCCTTCTACCAGCTAATCAGAACTTGGGAGGAGCTGCTGCTGACGCGTGTCCTTTCGG
Organism: Tetracentron sinense; assembly: GCA_015143295.1. Taxonomy (NCBI): domain Eukaryota; kingdom Viridiplantae; phylum Streptophyta; class Magnoliopsida; order Trochodendrales; family Trochodendraceae; genus Tetracentron; species Tetracentron sinense. The sequence continues at coordinate 9,608,331 of CM026557.1, read as the reverse complement.
TAATTTTCCCCTCACAATACGATCTCCTATATATGTTTTTTTTTTGGAACAATCTGATCATTTATCTATCTAGGTTAGGGGTTAGGGGGTTAACATTCATGGACCCTCAACAGCCACACCAAGACTTGAACTTGAGTCACACCTCTTCAAAGGGAGACACACAACTACAGCCCAATGGTGTGTTCCTATTTTAATCATGTGCTTTTGATTCTAATATCAATCACGTGCTTGAGAGCATCTGTATCTTATAAAATTGTTTATTTCTCTGGTTATGCGAGAGGAAATAAATGGGTGGGTTTGGGTTGAAGAATCCTTTTTATGGGATTGAGTTTTTAGAATCGGGTTGAAGGCATTTTCACCCGAACTAAATTTAACATGAGTCGGATCCGACCCGATTAACATAAAATAGACCACATTAATGAATTGTTATCCTCAAAAAAAGATACGACAAGCTCGAAACAGATTGGCAAGGAGGGTAATTCTGGTAAAATGAGAAACGCAATGTAAGGGTGCTGTGGCTTTAAAAGAACCGCCTATTTTAATTTTTTAAAGGGCCAAAAGGAGATTGAAGAACTCGGTTAACCACATGGACAGTCTGTCACGGCATTGCTAATGGTGGTGGTGGTTTTCTATTTCCGACCCAAGTAGCCAAGTAGGGCTCACAGATAGGAGCTTCGTTCTCTCCCTCTTTTAATATTTTTTTTCCCCCATATATTCTAGAATATTCTCTGTGAAATTCGCCGGAGATCGAGCTCACCTCGCCGGTTTCAATGGCGTTCTTTCTCGAATCTGGTTGGCAGGTACTGTTTTTACTGCCTCTAATGTCGCAATCACGTCGGATTTTGTAGTTTTTCTTTATGTCTTAGATTTAGATTTTACCGCTCTTTTTTTTTTTTTGTTTTATTTTCTCGTTCTGGCATTTCTGGTTTCCGATCTGTAGATGTATGGATTTGTACAGAGACGATGTTTTACGTTTAATCCGTTCTTTAGTTATTGTTTGAGGAATGAAGGGTGATTTGATAGGCATTGATTCTATTTTCATTTCTCTGTTTGTCTGTGAGATGATATTTTGATTTGAGCTGTAGTAAATGAGTTATATATTTCTCTTTTATGTTTTGGAGGTTTTCATTTCATTGCGGTGTCTAATACGCAGCTGCCTTCGAAGGATAGTTGTTTTCTATCGGCATGCATTGGATTATGAATTTAGGTTTTTGATTTTTTGGTTTGATGATTTCTGGTGGACGTCAGGCAAGAACTGACAGATTTTTCTTTAATGTTTTTATTGTTTTAGCTGAAATAATGTCTCAAATGTACCTATAAAAAATGTGTTGAATATGAATCATGAATGTTATTTTTTTGCCACATATAGATTAATCTGCATGCTTTGATAAACAGTTAGATGCTAGGATCAGTAATTGATGTCGTAATCTTGTAGTTCTATTGCTCTGCTTGTCTACTTTGTTTCTCCCACTGTAATTCTATAATAATGTGAATTGCAGAATACTTGCAAGTAGTTTCCCCTTTGGATGGTAGTAGTTTTGTTTGATTTGATTTGTAGAATTCAGATTGTAGATGATTGCTTAGAACTTTCAGTGTTGGAATAATATTTATGTGTATCATTTTTAGATGAATAGTGGTTTCTCAATTCTCTGTAGAGATTGCTAAGTCTGGTCTTTTTTGTTTTCTTTTTTGTTTCTTCACACTCTTGTAATAGTCATAAATCCTAAATGTCATGAAATAGCCTTTTATCTGATTATAAAGTTCTTTTTGGCTGGTGATGCAGTATCTCATTACTCATTTCAGCGATTTTCAACTGGCATCTCTGGGAAGTTTCTTTCTTCATGAAAGTGTCTTTTTCTTGTCCGGACTTCCATTTATATATCTTGAAAGAGGAGGATACCTGAGCAAGTACAAGATTCAGGTTTTTTCTTCTGTCTTAGATTCTTAATAATTAATTAGAATAATAAGTTAATGTTATTGAAATTCTTCAATCAATGGCCTGTTTCTGCAACTTTCATAATAGTATACATAAGCAACACATTGTGAAAGGAAAAAAATCTTGATGCACAACACATTTTTAATTGTCATAAAGGTGCTAGGTGCTGGGTGACCAATGCCATGTGATTTCTACCATGTGCTACGATTGAGATTGAATAGCAAATGAAAAGGCATAGAAATTTGTTTCGAGAATAAGTTCATTGATGCGCATGATTGTAATTAAATGCACTTATTAGGTAATAATCTCCCAAAACTTTTGATGGCAAACTAAAATCATCAAAATGATCTTTGTAGGCGTTGATTAGTTACCCAACCGTGTTTTTTTGGATTTCAAATTCTAAAATGTAAGAGGTAAGACTTTCTGAAAACCAAATTTAAATGAAGGAAATATAGGCAAAGTTATTAGACCCAATGAAGTCAAGTATAGTAGCTTATCAAGGCTACCAATTTGCTTGCCAACATCTATCTGGTTAACACTAGTCATATGCAAGCCAAGAATGGTGTAGGAAGTAACTTGCTGCATGCAAAGAAGGATGGAACCTGGCATTTCATTTTAGGCTAGTGTTATTCATGTACTCTTTTTTGGCCTGGCTCTCAATTTCTCATGGTTTGGACAATTGAAAATTTGTCTCTCTATATATATAAATATATATAGTATATTGCATGTTTCTTCTCTCTGCTACTCTGCCTAGAACTTTTAGGAGAGGTATTGTCGTTTTTTTATGATTCATTCCATGTCCTCCAAAAGTTTGTGTCCCTCAAGTCTTTTCATACTTTGACATTGCCCATTTATCATGTAGAAACTTCTTGTTTAGCTAGCCCTATGATACAAATAAGAGGCTTAACTATTAATGAGGTTGTTTTATCAATAAATATTGGATCAGAGGTGATGATCGAACTGATAAGCTCATTTGACTTACTCTCTTTACTCTTATATTGGACAAAACATAATTTCCCAGTCTCTCTACATATTCCATGCGGAACCCCTTTCCACCAGTTACAAAATAATTCTAAATCACAAGTTTGTAAATTCGACCTTAGGCTTTCCCCCCTCTCAAATTCAGCCCATATTCCCGCCACTTATTTCTGTTTATCTTTTTGTAGGCATTTATATATGCTTGACATTGAGTAATTAAACATTTAGAAAAAGCCTAGTTTTACGTGCGTTAACATATTAGTGAAAAATTTGTGTATACTGTATAGCATAGTGTTGACAGGTTGCCTCCTGATTAATATGCAAAAGAGTCTATACATAGTTTCCTCTTGCTTCCACTACTTAGCTACATAACATACATATGATCATTCTCTCAATATTATTTGAGTGTTATTATTATTTTCATATCCTGCTTGAGCTGTATTTGTTTAATCCGATTAGTACTTTCTGGTTCTATGCAGACGAAAAATAACACCCCTGCCGCTCAGGAGAAATGTATTACTCGCCTATTGCTGTATCATTTTGGTGTGAACTTACCAGTTATGATTCTTTCATATCCTGTCTTCAGATGTATGGGCATGCGAAGTAGTCTGCCACTGCCGTCCTGGTATTTTCAACTTCTTTAATTACTAAACTTCAATTTTATCCGGCAGTAGAGTCGGTTATGTTTATATTATTCTAAATAAATGAGCTGTATATTTCCTTTTGGACACTTTTACAGTCTCCATTCTTTGCAAGTCATAGGACGCAAATAAACGAGTTATTTATTTCCTTTTGGACACTTGTAGAATCTCCATTTTTTGCAAATCATAGTTAGCAAGATTCTGCTTGGAGTGGCTAAATGAAATCTATGATTGCTCAGGAAAATAGTTATAACGCAAATACTGTTCTACTTCATCCTGGAGGATTTTGTGTTCTATTGGGGGCACAGGGTTTTACATACAAAATGGTTGTACAAGCATGTCCACAGTGTCCATCATGAGTAAGTGATACAATCATTGCTTATAATGAAGTATTTATTTTTGAGAGATTCACTTGGTTGCTGTAGAATCCCTAAAATTTCTCACCCTAAAGTTGCGAATATTTAGGGTTTTACAGTTCCTCCTTTCTTTGGTGCTCTTATTCGTGGTATTGGATCATGCACAGATATGCTACCCCATTTGGACTGACTTCTGAATATGCTCACCCCGCTGAGATACTGTTCCTTGGTTTTGCTACTATAATAGGTCCTGCTATTACAGGACCTCATCTGTTGACTCTGTGGTTATGGATGGTAGTAAGAGTCTTGGAGACAGTTGAGGCACATTGTGGTTACCATTTCCCGTGGAGCCTCTCGAATTTGTTTCCTTTGTATGGAGGGTGCGTTGATATATTTTTCCTCTAGCTGGTTTGGTTAGCAGCCTATTTTATCTGTGTCTATTTCACCTGTTATGGTTATACCTGATATGTTTGTATCATACAATTTCACAGTGCTGATTTTCATGACTATCATCATCGTTTGCTTTATACTAAGTCTGGCAACTACTCATCGACTTTTGTTTACATGGACTGGTAAGCTTACAATCTCTATTGGGTAATTTATTTTGTAATAAACAAGCTTTAGCAGAGCTGTGACCTAGTTATCCAAATAACCACTGACATGATTTATGCTATTTTTTTTGGCAAGTAAATGTTACCGTCTAAATGTTTCTGACTTCCTTTTTTGGGTTAAATAAATGTTTCTGACCTCATTATCAAATTTATTATCTTCTGTGATTGCTGATCTATTTTTCTATTTTATTATCATGCAATATATTATTTATCTTTGTTGCCTTTTGTTGATATCTGTTGGATGGTTGATTGCCGCTGTAATTGGGTCTTTTTGGATTGTAGGAATTTAAATATCCATGAGAATTCTAATTCATATACACAGGCATTGCAATATCTATAATTGGAAACCTTGTATTGAAATTTTATTGTTTGGCTGAGACTGAAATTTGCTGGAAATAGCCTCTGAATTCCAATTTTGATGTTTGGATGCCCAAAATTCCACTTGAAAATCAATCTGTTTGTTCAATATATATTATATGCATAACTGTTCGAAAATGTAATGCATGTGTTCGGGTTCACTCATTAGGACCCATCATTCGAACGAGACTCAATCTATTTGAGTAGTTGGTCTTAATACAGATAACAGCATTCTTTGTATGTTTTAGAGTCTTAGTAAATGCAACAGCTTATTATTCTACAGATTAGCCGAAATTTTTTTCGGTCTATAATAATTTTTATTAAGTTTTTAAAAAATATATGAAAACAGTAACATGCAAAAAATAAGAGATATTTGATGAGTACTGCATTATATATATACTCTAGTAAAAATGCACATGCATTGCACTTAAAATAACATAGTAGTGAATAAAACCATTTATAATACCAGGGGTAGAGCCGGGATTTTATTGTAGGGGGGCACACAATGGTTGATTAAAAATATTAGTAATTGTTGATGAATTTGTGGAGAATGTTTAGGTGGGTATGAAATATTTTGGGTGTAGGGGGATGAGGATTCGGGGGCGTAGCTCCCGATCTTTTTTTACAACTTAAGTTTGTGGGTCATTTCATCCATACTACATTTCCTACGGGCTACGGGTAATGTTTCTCATTGTTTACGGGGCAGCTGTCTCCTTACCCTATGGCTATCATGGTTTAAAATATTGATACGTATCGACCGATACAGGCCGATATGTATCCTATTTGGAGCTACCTGATACACTGGTACGCTGGAAAAAAAAAACTCCATTGTATTGGGTCAATACAGGCTCTATACACTCGATACAGGGATTTTTCAGTTAATTTTTTTTCTCTTTCCATTTACACTAAGATCTACAATACAGACTCAATATACACAACTTATTTACATAATATATTATTTAAGTAAATAATTTTAACTTGATTTTACTTTCATTTACTTTAGATATTAATATGTAAATAAGGTTATCCCCTTAGTTTTTGATGCCCCAGATCAACCCTACTTATCAGGAGCCACTGGTTATGATGCTCAGTCCTAGTCTTTGACTGACAGTTATGGACAGATCATGACCCGACTCAGCAGCAGACATATGTACAAATGTACCTGGGCATATACCGCACGATGATGACTTGGACATAGTAGTGTCATCATGTCTGGACCACTTATAATGTATCACTCTATTCAATTCCTGATCCCACAATAATAGAGTATGAGCCGGCACGAAGCTCAATGTGGTATTGAGCTTTTATCATGTATGTAATTTAATTTGTGAATACAAGGGTTTATGTATTTTCATATTTTTGATTTATGAATACAAGTGAGCTTCTATCACTTGGTTAAGTAACTATGGTTTGTATTTTCATACATATTTATCAGCGCACACGCTTTTTTTAACTTATAAATTTGTTAACTCTTATATGTATAATTATAAATATAGTTGGAAGCCTTCATTTTTAGCTTATATTTGCATTAAAAGAGGTTTTATGTAAGGTATCCAAGTTTTTCCTTGCGTATCCAAGCCTTTTTTAGCGTATCCTGAATTTTTCTGCCGTATCCAACCGATACGGTACCGATACACCGATACGTATCCTATTTTGGACTTAACGATACGGCGACCGATACCGATATTTTGAACCATGATGGCTATGATCTATTAAATAATTAAATAACATATTATAAAAAATATATTTTGTATTTAAAAGATCAGGGCCCCCTTGCCCAATGGTTGTGCCCTATTAATATAGGGAAATGTTTGGTAAACTGTCGAATCGGCTATCTAACCAAATGTTAGTCCTCATTGGTCTAGGTACCCCTTTTAACACCCACTACCTGTGGTTAAGATTTATTCACCCTTAGGGTTCATTCATTTAACCTTGACTTTTAGGGGAAAATATTAACCTAAGTATGTTAAGCTTAACCATAGTTAAAGGAGACAAAATGTAGGGGCGGAGCTAGGCGGGGGCTTGTGGGGGCACATGCCCCAATTGAAATTTTGTAAAAATTGATTTATTTACTTTTTAAATAGCCAAGGGAATGGAGGCCGGTGGCCCCTGAGCTTTGAGTCCGAATCTGTTCAATTGTGAGAACTTGGGATTGCATTCACAACCGGGCGAGAATCGAAGTGAGAGGTTAATATTTTTTAAATATTTTTTCCTAAAAACTAAGTGATGTAGGACAATGCAATAAACCTATGATGATATGATTGAAAAATCAAAATTGAATTGCAGTAATAAAGAAAATCATAAAATTGCTAAGGATTCCACAATTACAATAAAGAAAGTCAAATGAGAATTAGTAAACAACTTAGGTCAATCATAGTCCTGCAGTAATGAATTTTAGACTTGATTCGGTGATTGTTTGGAAGTAGGAACTTCCAATAGCTTAGGGTTAAAGTCCAATACTCAATGTAATTTCCCTATTCAATTGTGGATTTCAAAAGATAGTTTAGACTCAACAAGGTTAGTGGGTGTAACATGCATGTGAGGTATGTTTCAAACATTATGGAATTGAATCTCAAAGAAAACCAGCAGCAAGCTAAAATCAATTGTAAAATTAGGGTTAAGGTGTAAAGAGGTTGTTTTATGGTTTGGATTGAGTTAGGGTTTAGGGTATTACTAATTTTTAGGGTTAGGAGGGCTGTGGCAGTCTAGGGACTGGTGGGGACAGGTATGGCACAGCTGGGATGGATTAAGGACAGGTTAGGGTTGCTGGGAGGACTGTAACAGTCAAGAATAAGGTAGGGATGGCTGCTGTAATCAACAGCAGGGTTTGTGGGGCTGGTGCAGCCTGTGGCTGATCTGGGAGGTGGAAGAAATAGGGGCTGTAGATGGGGCAGCAATGAGGGAGAGGCTGGGGAATTGCTGCAAGGGCTGTGGCAGCAAGGAAAGGGGATGGGGTGACCTGCAGTTGAAGGGAGGTGGCTGTAGGGAGGCTGCAATAACAGTAGAACAACAAAGGGGTTGAATCTAGGGTTTTGTGAATAAGAGTTTTCACGAAAGAAACAGAAAATCAAAGAGACATAAGAGAAAAACAATGGAGAAAAGAGAGAGAAGATTACCTTGGAATCACTCCAAGGTTGGCATCACACCATGTCATCACATCATTCCCATCACAGGAGATTCTAAAAGCCAAAAAACTCTTATATTTTATTCATAAAAGTTCTCCCTCATAAAAGGGTCTTTAAACTATTTATAAAGACTCTTAAAATCTCCTACGAAATCTAGGCCATTAAACTAATTGATGGCCAAGATTAAAACATAATAAAAATCTAAAATAACATGTAATAAGACTAAAGTATTCTCAATTACTTAAACTAACATTATAACTCACTAGTACCACACATAGGGCCCAATTTGGGTCTTATAAAAGCCCAAAATAAACTCCTAACATAAAGAGACATGCTGAATTCTTCCCATGTGCACATTTTCCCAATGTGGGGTCTTCATGATGAATCTTATGTGCACATGAGGCCTTCAACGCTCTAAATCATCCATCAAAAGCTCGAATCAACCCCATGTACATGTCGTCCATCCACAAGGAAACATGTGTAGGGGTTCTCCTTATTCGCTCGTACACTCGCACACTAGATCCTCTGATGTCCGCATCACTAAGGTTAGAGAGAGAGAGATGTGGGGGACGAAGAAGACGATAGAGAGGGAGGAGTTTCACCAACGACAGTAACACCTTCGATTACCAAGCCGAGTAGAGATAGCTTCACCTCTGGAATCGGTTTTGGTAATCGAGAGAGCTTCGATTCAGTTTGCATGAGAGAGATAGAGAGAGAGTAAGGTGAAGGATAATTACGTCCACATAAAGTTTGGTATACTCTTCGTACTTTTATTAGTAGAGATAAGGAAGGTATAATGACTTTCTTAGATTGCTCAGTTGATACGATAAGACTCCTTGACCCAACCCGAGCAACCTAGATTTTGTGAGGATCTATCTTTAATAGTAATGAGGAGCTATCTTAAATAGCAGTAGGAGTTTCCACTCTCCACACTCCTTCATTCATAACAACGCAATGATTTCTACAAGTTCTCCAAAAAGCCAAGCTTCATCATTCAACATAGCATTAGGGTTGGGCTATGCTTCTTGATTTGAAATCTTCGGAATGACCAACTTCCCTACCTTATCATTTATGTGAAAAAACTGTTGAACCCCTTGCTTCGTAGGGGTGTAGTGATGGATTTCCCGCCATAACATGAATCCCAAGACGTCTTTTTAGATATGCAAAAATAAATAATCCCAATACGTCTTCTACCATCTACCTTTACCTTCTCCTCCTCCTATCCCAACCCAAATCCTATTAGGATTATCTTTCGTTGAGTGCTACTTCAGTGCAAACCCTAGCGACCCCACGACTCTTCATCTTTTTCGATTTGAGAGAGAGAGAGAGAGAGAGAGAGAGAGAGAGGTTAATATAATTTTTATATAATAAAGTAAGGTGAAGGGTTATTATGTCCACATAAAGTTTGGTATACTCCTTGGACTTTTATCAGTAGAATGGTATATATGTATAATCTAAATGAAATCTTCATAAGATGTAAAATTAAAGTTACTTAGATAAGATTTTATTTAAATTTAACATGTAAAAAATTATTTAATTTAAAAAGAAAATTAATTAGAAAATATTTCAAGTATGAAATGATCAAGGGTTGAGAGAGGGAGATTCGGTTTGTAAAAGATCTATTTTGATTCTCATGCACACGAGAAATTGCAGGACCTCATAGGTGATTTTCCAATTCTCATAACATGTGGGAATTGAAATGATCTTAATTCCCATGTGAATTGAAATTAATAGAAACTAGGGGTGTCCAAAGTCCAAACACCGGAACTTGAATTGTTGTACCCTAATTGTTGATGTGACAGTCCTTATGCCACTAGAATTCTCTTTGTGCCAAACAAACCGTAACCTCTTCTTGAGGTTATTAGTAAGTGGGGCCCATGTTGAGCCTTGGAGATAGTGATTAAAATAGAATAAAAAAGGGTTTTGGTGAAAAAGGAGATCAGTGGTTTTATGTAAGAATGAAAACGAAAGTTTTGTTTATAAACCCTTTTTGAATGAGAAAAGGGGTTACATCTGTGAGAGATAAAGATAAGAAAAGAAGCTAAGAAAAAGGTGGACTAAGATCTAGGGATTGATTACTTTTTGCATAGGCTTGTGCCGGTTCTTTGTATGTTCTCTTGATTATGTCTTGTAATCTCTTATCTTCTACATAGTGAAATGGCGCACTGCCTTTTGTGGTTTTTTCCCTTTACGGGGTTTTCCACGTTAAATCTTCTTGCAATGGTTGTGTAAATCTTCTATTTTTTCTCTCTTTAATTTGCATTAGATTTCTATAATAAACATTGTGATCGATATGGAAATGTCCAATATATTTTTGGATCCCTATTCTCAACACTAATTCCAAATTTGGTCCCCCAATTCCAGAGATTCAAATAGACCCTTAGGAAGATGTGAAAAGGAACATTTCTAGTTTGAAAGTTGCATTTTTTTTGTGTGCCTCTGTTGAGGTTATATTCTCTAAAAATTAACCATAATACCAGCTAAAAGATTTAATTTCCCTGAAAACATGCTATAAATGGAGCTCCTTGTTGTAACTAAATATGATCGATAAGTTCCCTAGTATTGGAAGGAACTCTTAAGTCCTCATGGCTTGGTGTAGAAATTCACCATTTGTCATTAGATGAATTTTCTTGAGGGGCAAAAGTTTAGAGAATTGAAAACTTTATAAAATGTGCGTTGTGAGCATGAGATTTTCCAACCCACTTTCACAATTATATGTTTTGACTTGAGTCGCCACCTATTCATTCTTAGGGATAGGTCCCGGGTATTTGTTTGTTTGGATAAGGCAAATGGTCTTTACTGAGTTAGGGTAAGCGGTTCGATTAAGTCTTGGGGAAGGTATTAGGCATCCCAAGACCTCCGTTTTATAACGGTTACCTACTTCATAAACTTAAGCCAATTATAATCTCAAAGTTTAATTAAAATGTCCAAAGTTTTTAAGTGAGTGCTAATCCAAGAAAAATAGAAAGCTAGATGGCTAGGGTCGAACCCGAGTTGAGTTGCCTACGTACTCACATGGTGAGATCAGACCGAGCGTAGTTCTGGCACATGAGCCCGTGCCGAGGCTAGGGGGGAGTGTGTGTGTGCATAGGATGGTCAAAGGGTCTAGCCTAGAAGGCTATGGTTTAGTTGACCGGGGAGGTCAAGTGCACAAGTGTTAAGTCTAACCGCGGTTAGAGGGTATTTATCCATGGTTAGATGAGCTAACCAAAGCTAAGGAGATCCTACAAGTCTCTTTTTGGTCTTTTTGTATTTTTTATATTTTTTGAGATTTTTTGAGATATTTGAATGTTTTTTATATTTTGGTTATATTTGAATGTTTTTGGTGTTTTGAGATTTTATCATGTTTTTGGTATTTTGAGATTTTATCATGTTTTTGAATTTTCATATAGGTAAGGTTTTGACAAACTTAACTAAAGTCAAATTTAGTCCAAGAGTTTGGCTAAAAGATTATAGTTTAAGACATAAAGAGGGATGCGCCTTATGAATAGTAAATGGTCTATTAGCAACATCTATTTTGTTGGATTGATGTTGATAATAGATCAAATACCATTGTCTTTAGTATGAAACATTTTTAAGAATGTCCTCTTTAAGTCCTTACACCATCATTTATCTTAAGTCCTTAAACCATCACCTACCCATTCAACATAGAACATGAAGGAAAAATAAAGAAATGAAAGAAAATGAAAACTCATCATCTCCCTTTTAAGGTGGTTCATTTACACCATTATTAATGATGTAATGTTGCTCTAAAGAATGTTAGGGATGGGATGAGCTTTCACAAAAAATTCTAGAAAGAGGACTAGAATCTCAAAAGGAAACAAAATGAAAAAGAGAGGTATAGCTTTAGCTTCCACTCTCTATGGGCCTACCCATATCCACACTTGTGGGTACATAAAAAAGAAGAAAATATGTACATGGAAAGGAAAATAAAAAATGAGCATCTCCTTGCCTTTGATATGGGGTCCCTCTACACCATTAGATTGGTGTAGAGAGGCCCAACTATGCTTGAGAAATGAGAGATCAAGAAGAGAGAACCAAATAAAAAAAAGATAAAAAAGAAGAGAAAATGAAAGAAGGAGTGCCTACTCCTCCAAGAATTCTCCTTCAATGCTCCAAGGGGTAGGGTTTAGAATCCACAAAGGAAGAGAGTTAGTGAAGAACTCTAAGCTTTTAGTCTTAGAATTCTTTCCAAACTCTAAACCTTAGTTTCTTCTCCCTTCTTCAAACTCAAGAGAAACACAAGTGGGTGAGAACCTTCTAGGGGTCTTCAGGGATGGATCTAAGGGGCTAAGGGATTGGTATTTATAGGAAAACTAAGAGGTTGGGTTGTGTCTTTTACATGGGGGATAAAAGGAGCTAGTGGGTAAAGACTTGAGTGTTGTAAGGTGAGTTGATAGATTGGGTGTTGTAAGGAGTGTAAGATAGTGTAAGAGAGTTGGTGGGTTGAGTGAACTATGAGTTATATGAGTATGAGTTGTAGGATATAGGGTGTAAGAGAGGTGTAAGAGAGTTGGTGGGTTGAGTGAACTATGGGTTATATAGGTATGGGTTGATGTAAGAGAGGTGTAAGAGAGTTGGTGGGTTGAGTGAACTATGGGTTATATGGGTATGGGTTGTAGGATATAGGGTAGGTGGATATGGATATGTGGATTAGGTCTTATGGATCATGGGTTATTAGTAGATGGGTCATGGGTTATGATTATTGGACTTTGACTATGACATTTGGGCTTGGGCTATGGAAATAGGCTTTGGTTTAGGCAATTGGGTGATTGGGTATTTGGGCTTGACTACTTGGATTGGGTAATAAAATTAGGTAATTGGGTTTGATTGAGTTGTCTAGGTATAAGTTTGGTCAAATGGGCTTGGGCCTTGGGTATACCTAGGGCTTACTAAGGTTAGGCTAGGGCTACCTAGGGTTAAGCTTAGGGTTAACTAGGGTCTTAACTAGGGTTTAGTCCTATGGTTAAGGGCTTACCTAGGGTTTGGAACTAGGGTTGATCTAGGGTTTGGACCATAGCTAAATTAATTAACCACGGTTAAGGGGGTGTAAAAATAGGGTGCTGACATGCGTCTTACTTTTGCCACAATAAATTCGTCTTTCCTACAAACTGCTCAAGGGGACACCAATAAATCTGACTACACAATCTTCCCTTCATTTTTGCCCTCTACTAGAGGAATGCTACTCCTACGGTCCTACTTGCAAGTTGCAAGTAGGTAAAATGTTGCAAGTAGGTAAATGTTTCTGCTCCCCCCATTTGTATGATACATGTCTGCATAAGGATATATTCATAGTATATGCGATTTCTTGTTAACCGAAACAACTTCGTTCTCCCTATGAAAAGTACCAAAACATCCTTAACAAAATATGTTTCCTCCCAAGTAGGGAAATGGAAACCCTTTTCCTACTTGCGCGAGCAGGACTAACAATCCTCTTTGTGGATATCAACATCTATGTATGCATCTATAATTGTATTTATGTGATAAAAAGGTGGATACATGGTGGCCCTGAGGTCCATTATCCATAACAATGAGTATATTTCCATAACATACAGATGGCAATTAATTCATTTAATTTGGATTGATTAATCTGTGGGCATCCTCTTTAATGAGGCGTAGCATGCAAATTCAGACTGACCGGAGGATGTTAACCTTCTTGCCTATATCCGAAAAAATATAAAGGCTAATTATAGGGAAAAAAATTCATGTGTGGGGTGTCTAGAATTGTCTGCTTGGCCTAATCCGAGTGGTGATCCACCAGTTTTAACAGTCTAAAGATGATTTGGTATTTTGGTTGATGACATCGACACCTTGGGGTGCAGGGTCTATAAAGGATGGTAAGTGTTTTCAGTCTCTCTCTCTCTCATTATTTAATAAATAAATAGTTTAACTTTATATGATGGGTTACACAACTATCTCTGGTATTCTTGGAAGTAATTAGAGAAGTGGCCTGACTTAAAATTTGGCCAAAGATGCATTAAGGATATGCGTTTTGAAAGTATACGAGATCCTTGAACCTGTGCAAAAAATGACATATTCCCTTATGCTGATGTTTGAAAGTTCTGAAAGGATACTTGATTAACTCAAAAAAGCATGGGTGGGAGAACACAATCCTATTCTATTACAAAGTTCCGCCTGAACTTTTCATCTATGTGCCTTATATTGCTAGAATCTGATGCTCTGGATTGTCAAATGCCCATTCCCTCACCTTACTTACAGTATTATATTTTCATTATCTCATGGAAAATGTATGCTGAGTCGCTGACAAACACAATCCTATTTTCTAACAGAGTTCCGCCTGAACTTCTTTGTCTATGTGCCATACATTGCGAAAATCTAATCTTCTGGATTGCCACTCATTCCTTCACCTTGCTTACAGTATTATATTTTTATTATCTCATGGACAATGTATGCTGACAAACACGATGAAAGGAAAATTGCCCTTTCCCTGCCAGTTTCAGCATAAACTTATAAGAATATTGGGTTTAGCGTGAGACTGTTGCACGTTTTCTGAACAACTGATGCCATTTCATTTGTTCTGATTCTGATTTTCTTTGCATTCCAACTTGTTTTCTGATGGTGATTGAGAAGCATTGTGGATATGGCTTCTCAGAATTAGAACATACATTTCCTGTGGGGATTTGATTCTTATTATAAATCTCCATAATAAATTGATACTGCTTAGATGAAGTATATTATTTACTGACTAACGGTCAGGTGGTTCTCTTGTATACTTTTGTCAGGATATTCGGTACAGATAAGGGTTACAGAAAACTGAAGGAATTGAAGAGCAGTGGAGCTGAAGCTAGCGACAAGCAAACGTCGTAAGATTTTTTACCGGTTTGACAACGTTGAACGGGTTCTGGGAAGGAAATCTTGAAAGAAAATGTGTATTTCCTTCTTACCCAATCTCGCGTATTCATTTGTCTGTTTGGTTGGTGTAGGCAGACTCTGGTTTTAGGTGTGCGTTAATGTGGAATCTTTGCTCCCTCCTTCCCATTTCATGAAAGAAAGCTTCTGCTTCTCTATGCTCTTTCCTATATTCATCCTTACTGTCAGAGCCGGACCTTATCTGTTGGGAAGACCTGTTTAAAACAAATTCCTTTAAATATAATAAATTTCAGATAGTGAATTTTTCAAAGTCTTCTCCAATTGGAGGCACTTTCAAGCTCTGGAAAGAAGTTGGGTATATGGCTCTTGATAGACTCAAAAGATTCTACATGATTGTACTCACAAGCACTGTTATAGCTTAAGCAGTAATCAATCTGATTGCTCGTCTACTTGATCTCTCACTTGTCAGATAAAAAATCGAAAGCTTAAAGAGAAGAAGAGGCAGGAAAATAATGAAAATATTCAAATGGTTGTGGTTATCATTAAATTGACTATTTACAGAGTACCTACTAATTCGTTGGTTACCACCTAGAAACATAAATTTTTTGCATGTTCTGAGCCTATATACTAAGAACTTTGAATTTCCTTTGTTGTGCCTACGCCATAGAAGTTGTCGATGTATATTGGACATTTTGAACACTAAATGAAAAGTATACTTATTACCACTGTTGTCAGAACCGGACTAAACTGGCCGATCGAACCGGAAACCGGTCCCCTCACCGGTTCCCAAACCCCCCAAAACCGGATATGTTTAAAAACCGGTCATTTTTGCCAAAACCAGAGGAACCGATTGGTTGAACCGAGAACCGGTTGAGAGAACCGGCCATAACTAATAAAAATGATAAATTTTTTTTTTTTAAATAAAAAAGGACAAACCGGTCCGGTTCGATCGGGAGCCGGCCACTCAACCGGTTCAATGACCGGTTCGGTTCTGATAACATTGCTTATTACAGACAATGAAAGTTGTATGCAGGGTCTGATCTTTTGTTGAGACAAAAAGTCCAACACTTTGTAATATGCATTTTCTTTTGAGAACTAGTTGTATTGAGTTTTTCATCCCTTGGGTTGTGATTCCCGTTAAACTTCCAAATGGAGCAAAATGAAAGATTCAAATATCTTAAAAATTGATAAGACTCGGAATCTCATAATATAAGAATTAATTTTATAAAGTGCCAAGTTTATTAGTCTTAGTAAGAGAAGGAACAGACCTAAAAGATATTTGATGAATAGGCTGGCAAAGCGTAGCTGTTCTGATAAGTGTGACTTTCAGGTTCACGTGCCCGAGTAAACTCCTTGATAATAATACTTCTCAGCAGATGTTTTCCAAACAGAAGAGTAGGAGCATTCCTAGCAGCCTTATTTTGGTGTGCCAAATGGCTAAAAAATGTTAAAAACTTTCTCTAGCAACCTTACTAAAACACTGCAAAATAAAGATTTGAGTTTGGTGAGTGTACAGTACTCACTAAGTTTGGTGAGTTAGAGCATTCCTAGCAGCCTCACCAAAATAGTTTTTTAGCTATTTTGGTAAGCCAATTGGCTAAAAAGTACAAAATATCGTCTCGAGCATCCTCACCAATTTGAAGATTTTGGTTTGGTGAGTATACAATGTGTACACTCACCAAACCAAAATATCTCTTTCCTTCCTTTATAGGCCCACACAAAAAAAATAAAGGTTTCTCTCTTTTATTTTATTTTTTTTGTTGTGGAAGTGACACAAATGATAAAATAATGAGAGTTTTTGGCTATTTTGGTAAGGCTGCTGGAGTGTTTTAAAAAAGTAGCTCACCAACATGACTTTTTGTGATTTTTGGCTATTTTGGTGAGGCTGTTAGGAATGCTAAGGCAGCCTCACCAAAATAGCCAATACTCTCATTATTTTATCATTTATGTCACTTCCGCAATAAAAAAAAAGGAAGAGGGAAACCCTTATTTTATTTGTATGGGCCCACAAAGAAGGAGGGAAAAAGAGATATTTAACTTTGGTGAGTGTCAAGTGACTCACCATAGTTGGTGAGTACTGTACACTCACAAAATCGAAAACGTCAAATTGGTGAGACTGTTGGGGGTGTTATTTAGCACTTTTTAGTTAGGAATGCTCTTCTTGTACTCACCAAAGCTAAAATTTCATTCTCTCTCTTTTTTGTGGGCCCACACAAATAATAAAATAAAGGTTTTTCTCTCCCTTCCTTTATTGTGATCCCACACAAACAATAAAATAATTCTCCCTTTTTTTTTTTTCGTTTTCCCACACAAATAATAAAATATTGTTTATTTCTCATTTTTTTTGGTTAAAATGATGAGGCTGCTGGTAGTGTTTTAAAAAAGTGGCTCACCAAAACAATTTTTTTGTTAGTTTTGGCTAATTTTGGTGAGTAAAATTTGGTGAGGCTGCTAAGAATGCTTTAAGGAGCAATAAAATATCTGAAAGATTAATATAAAATATCTGAAAGATTAATATATAATCCCTTTCCCTTCTGAAAATGCTCTAAGGAGCAATAAAATATCTGATAGATTAATATATAATCCCTTTCTCTTCTGAAAGTAAACGGGACAAAATACAAATTTGGGGGGGCCAAACTTTGCTAAATCAGGTCGCAATCTTAAAGGAAGATGTGAATGTCTCCTGTCCAGACATAAAAAAGAATATGTGATCCAGCTCAGCAAGCAACAGGTGGATGGCAATTGAATTGCAGGCAAACGAAGCCAGAAAACCCTTCTCGGGCAACCGTAGAATGGGGGATAATCGGTAGAAAAGTCAAATCATGGGCTCCTAATTTTGACTTCTCTACGTATTATATGACAATTGGTGATATGATAGATAAAAGAGGAGATGTACAAAATGGAGAGAAGTCAAAATCATGGACAGGAAATAAAATGACTTCTTTTTTTAATCGCAACATGCCTTATCTTATGGTTAACGGAGAGGGTTTTCTGACTTTGCTGAGACAATCGGAGGCCAATAAGTAGATGGTGCGCTCACAAGCGAAGGAATGAATAAATTGCAAATACACGATGATGCCCTCCACACATCCTCTTCTATCTTTCCGTACATGTTAGGCAAACCAATACACATATCAAATCTTTTGCATCTACTTAGGTTACCTAAAACCAATATTGGGTACACGATATTAGATTAAATTAAACCATTTTCAATAACACGATCTTGTGTTCGTGATGAACAGGTTGCAAGTGGAGATGGTATTCCAAATACCAAATTGCTCCCGCTAATCCTAATAGGGTCCGACACATCCCATCAGCTAAACTGAAACGCATCGGATTCGAAATTGCCTTGGTGGACCTCACTGTCTCCACTCAAACCACGGAGTGCTAACAACCATGGTGGTTCTTGACTCGACGCCCTATGATCCTAAATCATTAAACCTAACATTGACCAATATTGAATACAAAAATCCCTCCTCCTAAACCCATACCAGACCAGGCATCGATCAAATGCTCTTAATCATTAATCACCACACGTATCCAACAGGTGGACCCCGTTCCGATTTCTCCTTCCCATTATTCATCGCCGGTCTCCCTCCGATTTCTCCTTCACCCCACTTCCATTCACAATTTGTCCAATGCATTAAAAGAAAAAAAGAAAAAGAGAAAATCATTTATACTATTAACGCGTATATTCATTAATTATAATAATTTTGTAAAACAAAAAAAAAAAAAAAAAAAAAACCAAATTAACTTGGAAGCCCGCGAGGAAAGCTGGGCTTAATAACCATTTTTTTCCCGGGAGGAACTTCGACACTGTAATTAACCCTATAAAGGATTAAAAGGGAAAAAAAAAAAAAAGAAAGAGAGAGAGAGAGAGAGAGAAATGAAAGCCCTAGAATCCAGAGAGCAGCTACTGTAAAAGAAAGAAAGAAAAGCTATACATCCCTAGGTTTCCCTCCGGAGATCGACTACTACCACGCTCACGTTATCCGTACTATGCCTGGCCAAAGCAAGCTTTGTCAGCAATATCGACGCCTCGGAACACGCCTTGTCGGAAATTTCTCCGGGAATGGCAACTCTGCCGTCGCTCCTTGGCGATTCTGATTCTACACGTAGACACCTGCGGGTTATACTACAGGCCATGTCGTTCGTCACCACATCCCAAAGTCCGTCGCTCCCTAGTATCAGGCACTCGTCCTCCGCCGTCCGATCTATTACCATCACCTCCGGTTCCGAAATCACGAACGGCTTCAAATAATTGTCCCCTGCAAATTCCAAATTATATTTTACATTAATATTAAATAAAAAAAAAACACCATTAGATCTTCAACAAAGCCACCTTGCGCGTGCGCGTGCGCGTGTTGCGGACTTAATACGTACCGATAGCCCTAGACATGGCTAGAACTCCGAGAACACGAGCACCGTCCCAGTAAATTACACGACCACCGGCGGTCTGGATTCGAAGCAGTTCGTCCGGCCGATCTGGCTGTAACCATGCACAATGAGAGAATCGAGTTATTCCAAGTCCGAACTGCGACGAAATGAATCGAATCGATGTTTTCAGGGTTTCTGAAAGACCTCACCTTATGATCGGAGGAGATAGGAACTGCTTTCCCATTCCGGCTAAGAACGGCTCGTGAATCACCGCAGTTAGCGACGATAATCTTATCTGGTGTCACGATTGCAACCACAGCCGTAGATCCAACTGTATCGCACTGCGGCGGTTGAAGTTCGCATCTGCAATTCGCGCTTAATACACTGTCGCTACCTCCTAGCACCTCCTTGTCCATACGAGAGAAGCTTCGCTTCATCGCTTCGTTCCATTCCGGAGATTCTTTATGGATTTCGAGCTCTTCTTTCACCAATTTATGCAATCGCTCTTTACATGTCATCGCAACCTACGGCGATAAAAGAAATCAAAATTAGCGTAAACGGCCTATAAGCAACGTACGTAGTACTGAGAAACACTGAACTAGATTATTATTATTACATGAGAGCATCCGTGGCCGTCGTAAACGCCGAAGAAGTGTAATCCTGTCCGAATCTGACTATCTCGCCGGAAAAACGATGGATGAATCGCCACCGCGTCTTCCATATCTCTCCTCCTGCCACATACAGACGTTACACCAAACCTAGGGCACTCAGGATCAACCGATACAGTTGCCTGAGGTGCACTCAGATTCAAGGTTGCCTTAACCGGCGATTGAATTGATTTTACATTCTCATTAGTTACCGATTCTCCATTTTCTAACTCCAAGCAATGTTGTACTCCTTCCACAGCACAGTTCTCAACGGCGTTCTCGCAATCACGCAACGACGACGCCGGTAAAACCTCTAGCTTCTGACGTTTTCTATCGTTTTCCGGCTGTGGTACAGCCGTTCCAGCAATAAACTTAATCCGCCGGATCTCCTTCCTCCGGCGCCTTGCAGCTTGCGGACTCCGTTCACACGGCACCGATGTCTCACTCTCACCAACAACTTTACAACAAATCTCCGCCATTACCGCTGTCTCCGAGCAACCAAAGATGAAAAACCCTAATTATCACAGGAAAACCAGAACAAGAGCCTCCGCGATTCCCTCTGAAACCCTAGAAATCAGTTTGTTCCTTCGTTGATGTTTGAACTTCAAATGCTTGAACTTGTACAGACGCCTTTTTACAATGGGCCCTTAAACAGCCCAGGAAGCTGCCCGTCACCGTCTCGGGCAGGTCCTTATAGGTACAGTTGGTGCGACGTAGTTCTCCTTCGCCTGCAAGAACCCATCTCTATCGTCCATCTCACCACTGGTTTCTCTCTCATATCTCAAAACATAACACGCGTATAAGGATATTATCTAAGAATACACGTGGCCAAATGAAATTCCTACACGAAGTATACGCGTGTGGTCCAAAGCGACCTATCCTGGTATTCTCTTTTTCGTGGTCTGCTATATATTTTTAGTTTTAATATATATATTTAATTATTTATTTTAATAAGGGAGATTAAGTCAACACGTGGCGAAATCGTGGATGCGAGATTGTTCTCTCTTAAAGTATTCTCTCTTTATTCTGCTTATTCATAGATGTCCAATTAAAAAGGTCTACGTAGAGGGGCTTTGATTTTGACACATGTGGGTCCGATGTCTACATCGTTGACGCTGCAGAATATCTGACACGTGTTCCTTTTGAGGTGGCATTGGGTCGCGCGACTTTGATTGGTCGCGTACGACACGTCTCTAGGCTGTAGCATTATTCTTTATTAGTACGATTTGTGGACCAAAGCAGATTAGCTGTATTGTCTGAGAGAGTAACACGTGTAATATGTGGCTGGCAAGCAATACGGACTCCTGCATGAAGTGACTGGAGGGAAAGGAGAGCCACGTGAATGTGAATAGGGTCTAAAGTTTTAACCCTAGTCTCTAACCGTGGTTACTTTAACGAATTGGCTGCTCCGGCATTTGCCTAACTTCACCTACCTTCTCCAATCTCCTCCACACACGTCATTTCAGGGGTCCCAGAGAGGGAGGAGGACGAAAGGGACGGAACTCAATTTTCACATACACAGTTATAACGGCGTCAAATTTTCTCTCGGCACCCGAATCGGTTAGGAAAAGTATAGATCGGCGTAGCCGCTTCAAAATTAATTTTTGACACCGTTACTGCCCAACACCGAGTACGCCACGTGACAAGGCCGAGGGTATGGATTGAGTTCAGATATCCGAACAGTTCAGAGTCGGTCTCGCTACCGATACGTGTTAGAGGTGCTACGCCGCGTGCTCTGTCATAAGAAATTCTCTCAATTAAATCTTTAATAAAGTTAAAAAGGGAAGTGATAAACATTATTTTATTATTTGTGTAAGAAAATAAAAAAAAATAAAAAAGAAAAAACAAAGGGATACTCTCAAAGTGCATATCTCAATTATAAACAGTTAAGATTAAAGCTGATGTGACATTAGAAAATATAAAATAAATCAACTCAAATCCTAACCCTTAATGATTGGTTATAAACGGTTAGGATTAGGAAGTATATTCGGAAGTATCTATAGATTGACTCAAAACAAAATATTATTTTATTTATTTATGTGAGACCATAATAAAAGAAGAGAAATGAGAGAAAACATTATTTTATTATTTGTGGGAGACCGCAAAAAGGAAATGAGAGGCAAAGATTTGATTTGGTGAATGTACAGTACTCGCCAAATCAAAACTATTATTTTGAAGAGATTTGAAGAGGTTGTTGGAGATCACTTTTTACAATTTTTAGTATTTTGGCTAATGAGGAATACTCTTAAGCCAGGGGAGGAGCCAGGAAACTCTATTAGAAGGGGCTGACAATTCTCTCTCTCTATATTTTTAATTACCGGGGCATGAAGCCCTGCCTCATGTGGCTCTGCCTAAGTTGGCCAACATAATTTAGGACCCGTTTGACATTGCTCTTACGAAACAATTTTCTATTTCTCCGGACTAGAAACTCTTGCGTTTCTATTTGATAAACACAAATCGGTGAAAATTCTAATCCATAAGTCATTGTAGAAGCACTGATCCCTTGCAAAATTGACATACAAATTTACTTCTACTGGCTGAGTATATACCCATGTGTGAACACTACAATTACTGGTGCACGCACACAAACACACTTGAGGCCAAGTATATAAGAACATATGAGGATATTGGCCTTGAATTGTCTCTGGCGAAGCTAGGAAGGGCTCTCGGGTTCCATACATTGTGCGACAGTCGGCATGAAAATGAGATGTCATTTCATTTTCTTTTCATAATTTTAACTTTTCCCCATTTGATATCTTTCCCCTTTATTCTCACACACTTATCGCCACATGTCTTATTATGAGTGGAGAAGTCAAAATCATAGGCCCCGTGATTTTGACTTCTCCACCACTTGTCCCCTATTCTATGGAACCCCAAGGCAATCCTTTCCTGGCTTCACCAGAGACAATCCAAGGCCCACAATATCTCTATCTACAGATACTTCCCTGATGAGCGAAACTGCCGGCTCCCTTTTGACCTTTTTGGAAACTCTGCTTTCAATGCACAGTGATCTAATGAATTTTGCCACATTAAGCACCTCCACGGCTCCACCGTACTTGCTTAAAGATGTCCTGTTGCACCAAGAAGAGGAAAAGCACTTAAAAGAATGAGTCGGTCTATGACTACTCCCAATTATACTCCCAAATGTATTTCTTAATTTTAACCGTTTATAGCTAACCATTAATTATCAGGATTTCAGATGGCTTATTTTATCTTTTTTATTGTCACATCAGCTCAAATTCTAACCGTTTAATAATTGAGATAAACGGCTAAAATTTGAGAATAAATATGAGAGTACACTTTGAGAGTATCCCTAGACTAATTCTATGCGAGATTGCTAAATCTAGAATACAAAGGGCACTATGAAAGTGAAAATAAAAATGAACACTCTCTTGGGTTGAGTGTTTGATGGCCAAAATATCTTGTACTTATTTAGGAAAATGCTAGTGAGACCACAAAGGGCCGAGACCACACCGAGACCGTGCATGTGATGCACGGATCTCAAAATTTCAAAATTGGATTTAATAAAATTTTGAGATCCATGCATCACAAGCACGGTCTCGGTGTGGTCTCGGCCCTTTGCGGTCTCCGTAGCAAAGTCCACTTATTTAACATGGGATCCTAAACTTCAAACACTTATGGCCATAGGCAAGAAGCGGAGGTCTTGAGTTCAAGTCTCTTCCTCTTGTTGGCCACCCTTCGGGATTTATCCCGGCTTAATTGGTTGTGTGCTATAAGTGGATCTACACGACTCGAGGGACTTAGCCGGGTGCTCTAAGAGGCTTGAATACTTTCATTCTAAAAAGAAAAAAGAACCAAGGAAAGAGCACATACGATTTGGTTCCTGCTAACACAGAGTTGTGGCCCAACCGTATTGACTACCCCAAAACAAACAAACAAAAATTCCGTTCAGATTCCTCACTTCTAAGGTTGTAAATGGAACAGATTCTGAGCATATATAGTGGTATTTTTAAATTCGTATCCAAATATATATATATTTGAATATCCGAATCCGAATAAATATCCGACGGATAGTAAAATATAATATCCGTATCCAACTCCAATTAAAATATTCGAATTCAGATTGAATCCGAATTATTCGATTATTTTTTTAAAAAATTTAAAAATGTAAATTAATATTAAAAAATATAAAAATATTTAATTTTTTTATAAAAAAAAATATATTTTAAAGGTTATATTAGTTTATAAATTTAAAATATTATATATATATATAATCGATCAGATATTTATTAGATGGATATAACAGTATCTGATTATAAACAATCCACTCCATTCGATACCTATTCGAATAATTATCCGACTAAATAGATTCAGATACAAATCGGATACTCATAATATCTGCATCTTTTGGTACAATTTATTTGTTTTTAAATTCATGTAATCTTAGCATTAATACTAAGATGTAATGGAACAGGTATCGTAATGGTGTACCTACTGGGGCATTTGAAATGAGGATCCTACTTGGACCATGAGAAATTACAAGAAAGAAAGAAGATGAAGAAAAATAAAAATATGAAAGAGATAGAGGGATTATGATTAGTAATCATCTCCGGTTGTAACCGGACTTGAGGAGTCCGATTACGCCACTGCCACGTGTCCTTTTTGACATCCTTTAATTGTGGTTTAAATTCACCCACCTATCCTTGGTTTTAAAAATGAAAATTATTAATGAATTTTAATCGGGGTTAAATTATTATTTTTTAAATAATTTTTTCTAAAAACCAAGGATAGGTGGGTGAACCCAAAGGGTGGGTGATTCTTAACCACAATTAAGGGGCATCAAAAAGGGCACGTGACAGCATCAGTGGCCTAACCGGACTCCCCCAGTCCGGTTACAAATGGAGAGAATCACGAGTCAGGGATTAAATGTAGTGGGTTGGGGCTTGCCAGAATCAAAAGGTTTTTTCAACCGTGCCTAAGGCTAGTAAAACCCATCATCTTAACACTCAAATTTCAATGGAGAAATGCGCGTCGTGATACCTCATTGACCAAGTAAACTGGCTGTGATAGTGGCATTCCATCTCAACCCAAGTGGATGGGGTCTCGGATTCTCTTTGGCAAATGTTAGAAAAGCGGTCTCAGGTGGCTGATGCTAGAAAAAGTGGTCTGGACGACATGTGACGGAAAAGTCATTTCATTATTTCTTAGATTTAGACTTATTTAGACATTATTCGACATGTGACGTTAAAATGATGAGAAGAAAATGAGAGATATCAAGTCGGAAGAAGTCAAAATCATGAGAGAAAATGAATTGACTTCTCCCTTTTTTTATCGCCACATGTCGCATAATGTGTGATAGCTCAAGACCATTTTTTTTGACATCTGCCAGAGAGAATCCGAGGCAATGGATGGTGATAATAGTGTAGGAGTACGGACTCTCTCAGACAAGCACAAAAAAATGCAGCCTCATATTTTCTTGGCAAACACCAGAAAGGTGGACTTGGACTACTACACATTAAGCACCATGTGGCATAAAAAAAAAGGGAGAAGTCATTCTCCCCATGATTTTGATTTCTCCCCCCCTTGATATCTCTCCCACTTTTCACAACAATGTCGTAACATGTGTGAAAAAGTCAAAATCATGAGGACAAGGATTTGACATCTCTAAACACCTGCGCTTAATGTGTGGTATCCTGAGACCACCTTTTGGCACCTACCGGAGAGAATCCAAGACCAAAAAATGCGTACAATGCCTAGATAATTTTTAAAAAAGTTTTTGTCATCTTTTCTAGAAATCAAGTTGGATTAATATTAATTATAAGAATTAATGCTGATTTAACTCAGCATTCGTAACATATGTTATATTTTTGCGCTTTCTAGATACTTTCTTTTCAACAATTTGAAATGGAATTCATGGATACGTTAACAATTGCCAGTGAGGACCGTGAGGTTCCTTTGTCAAAAAGTAAAACCACATATGTTGGGCGATCCTCTATATTTAGGGAAGTTAATGGTCCGGGCTGAGCGGGCCCACAATATGACCTGATTACATAATTGGGCAAGCTTAGGCTTAGAGAATTTGGCTCGGGGCCGTTAGATTATACTTTTAATTGGGTTGGCCTGGCTGACCTGGTCCAACAAGCTCAATTACTAAAATTATCCAAAACAACATATTTTTCCAGACTTTGCTACCAAAACCCCTTTAGGGCCAAGACCACTGAGATCATGATCTAAGAGCACGGGATTCGGGTGGGGCCCATTTCATATGGTAAGCCCCACCTGAAATCCCGTACTCTTATTCTTCCTGGGTAGGCTGGTATGACCAGATTAATAAGCAGTTTGACCATTTATTAATCGGGCCTAGATGGGCCGTGCCCATTGGGCTTTGACACCCCAAAATTCATAGAAAACAAAGGGAAGTCACTTATTTAATTCAAATTAATAAAAATAAAGTTTCATCCAGCTCGAGTAGTTACACCAAAATAAAAAAAAAGTAGTTACACCAAATAGAGATAAAGAAATGGATTTGTACTTTGAAATTCTAAAAATTAATCACGCTTTCACAATTTAACTTGTAAACGAGTTGTTTTATGCTGGCTCGGTATAAAATTTGTCATGCACGTCATACACACATTGGAGTGTTAAGGACGAATTCGAAGTGAATAGTTGTATATCCGAATTTGTATTCGATTATTCGAAGTGAATAGTTTCATATCCGAATTTGTATTCGATTACATATTGATTATTCATATTCGATTAAATATGCGATGGACAACGAAATAGAGTATTTGTATTTAAATTTGATTAAAAAATATGAATTACCAATTACTTTAATAAAAAAATTAACAGAAAGAAAAAAATGTAAAGAACTTAATTTTTTTATTATTAAAAAGTGATATATTACTATTTTATTCTTTGTTTTGGGCGATTCACCTAAAAGTTCATGCTTTGCATGTTTATTACCTAAAAGGGCATGCTTTTAACATATTTATCAAAAAAAGACATACTTTGTATTTTTATTACCTAATAGGGTATGCTTTTGACATATTAACCCCTTAGCTATGCATATAAATCCTAAACACGAATAAGGGTAATATTGGAGTATATAACCTATTAGGTAAAACTTTTCAAACCATGTCCTTTTAGGTGATATTTTTGATTTAGGGTGACTAATCGGTACTTATCTCTTGTTTATATTAAAAGTAATAATTTAATGAAATAAAATTTGTAAAATATATAGAGTAATAAGGGTATTTTAGTTTTTTACATATATATATATATATATATATATATATGACTTTTAGTGGTAAAATGAGACAAGGAATCTTATTTGAATAGTTTGGGGTGAGAAAAGAATAATCATTTGGTCTTGAGATTGATTTTTAGTGTGTGAAACTCTCCAAAAATCCAATTATTTACTTTTCTGAAGGGGTTTGAAGAATTTCCTCATCCTCTGCACTAGGAAACTTTTAATCTGCCAAAAAAAAACACTTGTAGTAGATGATTTTTAAACGCGATTTCAAGGAAAAGAAGAAAAAAAAGCTAAAACAACTAATGACTTAATACTAAGAATAAATATTTATCAGGGTAGATTAAGAGAGATGTGTGAAAACTGAAAACCCACACTGCTAGTGGAAATAGGCTTATCCCCTCAATAACTGATTTTCTTCTTTGAATTAATGAATTGGTTGGAGCCTATGGTTAAACCCCATCTCTATCGGGTGTAGCCATTGTAGTGTTCAACGATAATCATCCATTTTCAGCCATCCTGAAAGTCTGAAAATCAAATAGAAGATGAAAGACTTCAAACATGTTTACCCAAAAAAATAAAATATAAAGACTTCAAACTATATTGAAAACAGAGATATGGTCTTAATAAGTTTAATCTAACAATAACAAGTTCACCACTTAAAAGGCCTTGGCTCTCTTAGGTTGAAAGCTTTTTTGGATGAATTATTGAAGCCTAATATAGGAGGAATTATCGACAACATAGATGCTCCAAAATTTTATGTTATTTGCAGCAACAAGCTTGATTTGATGCTCTAATTAAGAGATGGGTAGAAACCAGTTACTGTATATCCACCATCGACACAAATAACCTGCCCGGTGATGTATGAAGCAGCAGGGAGACAAAGGAATGCCACCAATGATGAAACTTCATCTGGTTCTCCCATGCGGCGGATAGGAGTTCGATCTATTACTTTTTCGATCTTCTCCAGGAATTCCTCCACGTTACCGTTATCTATATGCTGTACAAAGATGAAAGGCAATTCGAAGTAAGAATCATTGTAAAAATAAAAAAACTAGGTAGATTAAGATGTACATATAAAGAAAAGGATGCAATACAATCCTGTTAGTAGAAAAGAATATATTAGGATGCCTCAGGCCTCAACATATTTAATCATTTTAACCAAAAAAACAATGTTTAATCACAGTAGAAAAGGGCAAGATAAAATAATCTCTGCATCAAAATGTGCCTGAACTGTGCCCATGAAATTCTCTGGTTTATGGCAGAGGCTATAGAATTGGTATTTTCTGTCGTTGAAAGAACAAACTGGATATCGACTTGCTGAGCTTCTCTATAAGGAGAAGCTAAATTTATCCTGGTTTGAGGTAACCAAGAAGTTTGTATTGCCAAAAGGGGACCAGAAAGAATGCAAATCACCCCATTCACTACATTAGGAGAGGCACGGTAAGGAGAAAGACAGAGAGGCATAGAGGTGATGAGAAAGTATTAAGGCAAATCGTTTAAAAGGAAAAAAGCTGAAGCCCTTCAAAGTACAAAACAGACTTGAACTAGAAATAATCACCTAAAACTATTCTAACAAATGTATTGAATAACTTGTTATAGCATTAAACGATCTTAAGATGAATTCAGAACAATGGGATTATATGCTCTAGCAACAATCTTAAATATGCAATGCTGTATCATTCAACACGTTGTTTTTGACGTTTGGTGGATTGTTAGGATGATTGATTGGTTTCTTCGATTTTTGCCGACTGTCATATAATTATTGAATAATGAGAGAAGTAATTAAAATGTATGAAATCGAGGGAGAATATTACAGATTCCACAAGCGAGGTTCTAATAACCCATGGTGCAACCGAATTAGCACGGATATTATCTTTCGCCCACTCACATGCCAAATTCCTTGTAACCTGATTGATTGCTCCTGAAAATAAAATGTGGGAGACAAAGTTACAATCTTTCAGGCCACATGCTTCAAATTATCAGCCATAAATTTTGATACTTATGTAACCATTAGGTACCTTTAGATGCTGCATATATAGATGCAGAAGGTATAGCCACCACACCGGCAATAGAGGATATGAATACTATGCTTCCCAATCCGGATGCCTTTAAAAGAGGGTGTGCAAGTTGACACAGATGATATGGAGATTCAAAGTTGGTAGTCATGGTTGCTGAGACATCTTCAGCACTATATTCCGAGGCCTCTTTTTGAACAACTAGTCCAGCATTATTTACCTAAAGCCACAAGACCAAATGAAAAAAGTTTTGAAAATGAGAATGCTCGATCCAACTGACTGAAATAATTTCTAATGTCACCATAAACCCATATTTGAGAGTGCAGAGTCGTTTTGCTGAATATCCATGAATAGGATTCAGTGTAGATAAAGTTCAAAACTCATTAAACTTGTAAAACCAAACAGATCAGATTGGGGGAAAAAACAAAGTTGCACAAAATACTTATCCAACTTATCACTTTGGATAACTTTGTCTGTGTAAGAAGAAAGAAAATAAGATATGTTCCTTTAACACGTGACGTTCCATCTGTCGTAGAGGCTTTAATAAACCAAAAATCAAAGGACTTTTCTGTTTGTTGCACCTTCAGGGTGCTTAATTAGAGGTCTATGCATAATTTGAGATCGCTTGTTTACACATGTGATGTCTGGTACTATTGCGAAATTAGGTGCTGAAAACCTCCCTCCTTGATAGGTTTATTTCGATGGAAGACAATCCAAGCTACTCTGATAATCAGGAAGAATCTTGATTAGAACCCACCAGGGTGCAGTTGGCTAGCGTCCCGGGTTTGCTGTTGTCTGTTCAACTCCCACTCCTCGACTTATCCTGGTATCTGTGGGGAAAATTTCAAGTGGGGCGGTGCGGATACCCAAAAGGGACTAATCCTTGGCTCAAAGGCTTTGAGACACTCTCCGTTGCCCAAAAAGAATAAAAAAACTTGATTAGAACAACTTTCATTTTATAATTGGTTCTCTTATACCTCAATTTGAAGAATTAAAAAAAAATACACATGTTAGATCCAATTCATTTAGAACTTGCCCGAAGCCAACTACAATGGTGTAATCCACGAATGAATTAGGATAACAAAAAACCGGAGTAACAATCAATGTTTAAAAGACAACCAACATAACCACTGGTTTGGGAGGATCGACCAACTCAACCAAGAACAATCCGAACTGGTTTCTCTTAGAGCCAACAAATTCAACCATAAATTTCAAAGTGTTTTAAGTCCTGATTCAACTCGAATCGTGCATGGCATGATCTTTATACTACAACTCACCTTGAGAGACTGTTTTCCTTTTTCTTGGCTTAATCTCAAAACTACTTAGAAACCATTAGAATTAGCAGTTTAGCACCTCAACATCTAAAATAAAACTACAATTTTTTTTTGTTGCATCCAAGGAGCAAAAACCCTAGATTTTTTGATTCCTACAACTTACTGGAGGCTGGAAAGGGGATGAACTTACAAGGATATTGAGCTTTCCGTTGAAAAGCGAGGAAACAGTCTCCATCAGCTTCTCGCGTTGTTCGCGAGATGAAACATCGCAGACTGAACCAGTGACTAAGAATCCCTTTTTCTCCCAATCTCGCAAGCGTTCATTGAGCTCTGCTTCGTTCCGAGAACAAGTATGTACGGTCGCCCCGAATCCTGCTAATTCTTCTACTGTTGCATATCTGCACAAATGGAAACACACACACAAATAATAAGAAAGAAAGAAGAAGAAGAACCCAACCTTGAGTATTGGGATTTTGAGAGAAATTTCGAATCTGAGAATCCAGAAAAAGAAATTACAGAAGAGTTGAGGAAACCAGCCATTAATGGAGCTCAGAAAACATGAAAAATAAAAGAAAGGGAAATAAGGGAGAATTACGAACCCGATTCCTCTACTTCCGCCGGTGACGAGAGCGGTCATTCCCTTGAGAGACCATCTCCCGCCTCTGTTACTGCGATCTACTGCTTCTGCCATGGTTTGGTTATCTCTCTGCAGCTCTTCTTTAACTTCAATATGTACCCACGTTATTACCAGTGCCGTTAGAATTTCAATATGGGACGTATTCTTCTCCGGTTGTAACCGGTTTTGCCAAAACCGGTTACGCCCATGAGGTGGCCAAATGTCTCTTTTGACAGCTCTTAACTATGGTTAAGATTCAATCATCCCAAAGGTTCATCTATCTATTCTTGGTTTTTAGAAAAAATAATAAATTTTTTTGTTAACTGTGGTTAGAGTTTACCAACGCCTAGGGTTAATTTTTAAAAAATAATTTTTCTAAAACCAAAGAGAGGTGGGTAAACCCTAGGGGTAGGTAAGTCTTAACCACAGTTAAGGGGTGTAAAGAGGGACATGTGGTGACCACAGGGTTTTTTTACCGGTTTTGCCCAAAACCGGTTACAACTGGAGAAGATCACCGGTCTTTCAATATTTAAACTGTTTCACTTTAAAATGCCATAAATTCCCCAATAGTATGTCTCGTTATCATCTCCATTTTTAACCGGACTTTGGGGAGTCCGGTTAGGCCACTGACCGTCCACGTGTCCCTTTTGACACTCTTTATCCGTAGTTAAGATTCACCCAAGTATACTTAGTTTTTAGAAACAAAAATTAACCTTAGGAGTTGATGAATTTTAACCGGGGTTAAATTTCTTTTTCTTATATTTTTTCTAAAAAACAAATGATAGGTGGATGAACCCTAGGGGTGGATAAAATTAACCACAGTTAAGGGGTGTCGAAAAGGACTTGTGGCAACGTCAGTGGCGAGGGGGAGTCCCGTCTCAAATGGAGAGAATCACGAGTGCAATAGTATTTGTTTGGGAAATCGTTAATGTAGCCATGAAATCCATTTCACGGCCTCAATGGTGGATGCCCTTTCTGATTTTTCTGTAGAATACATTGAAGACGAGTGTTGGGACTATATCCACACTTTCACTTCCAGGAGAAGATGTTTAGCCCAGGAAAGGGATTGAACCAATGTATTGAGTGGTGCAGTGTAGATTTTTTTTTGTTTTGTTGAAGAGGTAATCTAAAGACACAGTGTGACAATTATGGTGAAACTTATAGAAGCAATGGTTAAGCGACTCTAGCCCAAGGTTACAAAAAAAAAAAAATTCAAATTAAAAACAATAGATTTAATGTTTTTTACAAGGTACACAATTGAGCCAAGCTTCTTGTAATATCCAACGTCACTCTCACTGGATGGGATTAGTCCTTGTCTTGAAGGGTTTGGGAGCTCAATTACCACAGACAAAAGAAAATAAAAAATTTGGGCTCTCAACCGAGCTTTTAATATTAGGCATTGACCTATGATCTCACAAAGATGAAATCTCGGTGAATTTCAATTTATTGATCTCATTTCACATAATCGATCCCCCTTTAACTGTACAAGAAGATGTGGAGTTTGGTATGTAGCGAAGCACGGGAGAACATTCTTTTGTATATATTATTACCAATATTTGATATTGTGCCAAAGCTCATGAAGGTGTATCTTTATTTGACAGAGTAGGCAAATGAACTCATGAAAAAAATGATCTTTACATGAAAATGAAAGAATCTGAAGTGATTAATGAACAAAATATAAAAGAGAAACTTTGGTGTGACTTACATTCCAAATAGGCAAATGTATAACTTTACATTCCAGAGTGGTAGGTGTATTCCTTCCTTAGGAAGGAGGTTCTGGATTCCATTCCCGAGAGGGTGAGAGTGGGTTGCACTCTCCACCTGCCTTTAACTTAGAACAGATACTGATTTGCTAACCGGGGTTACGGCCTAACCGTGTGTCTCATACCAAAAAAAAATACTCTCCTTTTTAACACTCATCGACTGTGGTTAAGGTTCACCCACTCCTTAGGTTACGCAATCAGAGGAAAAAAAAATAGCTATAATTTTCTTGAACTTAACCCTAGTTAAGGAGGTGCTAAGAGTGAGACGTGGACATGAGACACGGCATTTGATTACATAGTCAAATGCATGATGGGCTAATTACTGCCCTTCGAAATATCCACATTCTCGGCCAAGCTTTTAATGCTGCGCAGCACCTGACGGATCCAAAAATTGCGTACCGATTCCAATCGGAAGTTCATTGCTTTGGGCCATACTAGAGAAGGTATAAATATTTGGACTGGATTCGGATTGGGTTCATGATTCACTTCATTCCTAACAAGTCTCTAATTGAATAGCTTGAACTAAGAGCTTGTTTTAGTAGCTTGCAAATTGAATAATCTTTTTGAAAATGTAATATGTATATAATACCAAGAGGCTCCAAAGATTTATTTCAAGAAAAACATGTGAGAAGAGCTATTTTGTTCTTGGGGAAAAGCATTTGAATAATGGTTATTTTTATCATTTAAATAAGATACAAGTAACGAAGACAGTGACATGCAAATGTCATTATTCAACCGCAAGATCAAGAATTAGACTGTCCAAATGCTGAGTAATACAGCTCTACTTATGTCTTTAATTAGTTTTAAAAGGATACTCCTAGTTCAATATATTGCAATAAAATGTTTCCAGAACTCCAGATTTGACATTAAATAAAAAAAAAAAAAAGAAACTCAGAAATATAAAGCAGAAGAATGCCCTCAGCTGATACTTAAACTATATTTAAGTCGAGCTCAGTCGAGAACGTGCTCGAGTTCAGTTTGAGTTCTTAGACAAGCTTGATTGAGCTCGGGTTAACTAAGCTTGATTTGAATTCTATTGTTATTTTGATTAATATTATATTTTAATTAAATTATTCATCTTTAATTAAAATACAAGAAACTATATAAAATTAATTTAATCATGCATATATGTATATTTTTACTTCTAAAAAGAGGATGAGCGTGTTTTGAACGTCAATTAAGTTATCTGAAATTCCAAAACTACCCTTCACTCTTACTTCACCACTACAAATTCAAAATGTTTAATGGATTTGAGTTAATTCCAAAATTGCCTTTTACTCCTGGTTCAATTTCAAATGTTAAATTTTAATTAATTTCAAAATTGCCCTTTAGACATATAAGTTCAAAATTGACTGAATTTTACTTAATTCCCAAACTATCATTTACTCATCTAAAAGATAATAGTACTTTAAAAGGTTGAATGACTTTTAACTTAATTCTAAAACTACCCATTTGTTAATATAAAAAAATATATTAAAAAAAGTTAAATGAATTTTAGTTTGATTTTAAAATTAACCTTTATTCATGTTAGATTTTATTAATATAGGAGACTTTTTAACTAAAAAAATTTGAGAGTTAAAAAGTTGATTGAAATTTAATTTAATACTAAAACTGACCTTTATTAATATATAAGCAATGTTTTCAAAATCAGATTGACCGTCGAACTAGTCGGGTGACCAGTCCCTGTTCGACCAGTGTGGTTGAATTATGTCTATTTATTTTTTAATTTTCTTGGTCAGAATGTCCCTAATTTTTTTTCATCTCAAAATGTCCTTAAGTTAGGTTTCTATATCCAAAATACTCTCAATTTTTTTTCCATAGTCAGAATTTCTCGAATATTTATTAGTTCCCATAATGTTCCTAAGTCAAATATCTATACCCACAATGTCCCTCACAAATTTTTTAACCAAAAATTCTTATCAAGTTTGCCAATATTTCATTTTTTTAATTTTTAAAATGTCCTTCGAGTTTATATACACAAAATGCCCTCAAATCTTTTCTATACTCAAAATATCCTTAAAGTGTTTTGGTTCTCAATATGTCCTTGCGTCATGTTTCTATACCTAATGTGTCTCTAACAATATTTTACCCAAAATGTCCTTCAAGTTTCTATACTCAAAATATTCTTTAATTTTTTTTCTCAAAATGTCCCTCACTAGGGTCCCTCATCCCAATCTCTCACCCCTTCCCTCTCTCTCATGTGCATCGCACGTGCGGCCCACTAGGATATAAATATAAGGATTGTCCTCCATCCAGAAGCAGGCAGTTAGGATTATATATATTTTTTGCAACTTCACAACTTTCTTTTATTATTACCTCATACTTATTTATTGTAAATGCAAAAGTAATTATATATATATAGGGAAGGGATCCTTAGACGTATGAAAAAGAACTTATAAGGTCACATATGGTTACAATTGATAGATCTCCCGATCTAACGGTTCCAATCACGCACCCTTTTAATCTAGAAGGGCATTTGAGGAAATTTAATGTTTTATTTAAGAGATTGTCTCTATCTTTAATCTCCTAAAGAGAAGAACACGTCCTCCTTTCTCCTCTCTCCTCTCTCCTCTCTCCTCTCTCTCCACTCTGACATTCTCTCTCTTCAATGTCGACGAACTCAAAGAATGCTTCTAAAGAAGGCAAGGAGTTCTCAACTGTTCCATATACAGAAAACTCCATCTGGGTCTCTCCAGATACAATATGAGATGATTTTATTCAAAACTAATAGAAGAAGAGAGGATTGAAGAGGATGAAGATGAAAATTCAAGCAAACCCATAAGTAGAGTTTGCACTACGCTTGAATTGCATAAGGAATACATGCAGCTTGTTGGGTCTCAGAGAAGGAATTTTGGGATCCATCAATGTTTCCAAGCTCATGCTCAATTTCCCAAAGCACCTTGTCTGCCACTTTGATTCATTCTACATAGGCCATAAGATCCCAACCCTCTATAGAGAGTTTCTATTCGCTATTTGAGTATATATACATCCAATGTGGATCATTGAATTGGGATTTGAATTGGTGTCATATTCATATTCTGTGTAGAATGTGTTATTTTTCATTTGGATTTGGACTCACCCGAATCTCACCTTCTTTTTTAGTTGTTCATGTTTGTGCTAGCAATTGAAATTTTCTCTGAATATTTCTTTGAAGTAATTCTATATTGGATTTGATTTCCTGAGAGAATATTTTTAAAATAATGATCGAGGAGTTTTTCAGAAGTTGTTTCAAGAATGAACACCTACCGGACCATATGAAACCAGAAAAGAATATGAGTCCCACAAAAAAAAAAGTATTACTTTGATAATAAACTGATGGTCTGGATTGGTCAACTAATCTTTTCATGTGGGAAGAAAATGCCTCTGGCCAAATGTCCGGATGGGGGAGATTGCAGTTGACTTGAGGTAGAGGGAGAGACGGGGACGAAGAGAGAGAAAAAAACATGAGAGAGAGGGGACGAATTAGAAACTCTCCCTAGGAGAAAGGAGATGGTTTAAAGAAAAAATCTAAATTCCCAAATTGCCCCCTTACACATAAAAATTGGTGTAGTAAATAGTAATGATCGTTTGATCTGATGGTCGAATGGTTATGTGCATATGTAAACATATATGTTCTATCACATATGTCTATGGATCCCTTCCCATATATATATATTCTAGTAAAGGTGCACGTGCTTTGCACGTATTACTTTTCTAAAAATACTATCATAATAATTTTTAATTTTTATTAACTATAATATTATATTATCAATATACATTTTTTAAAAATAAATGTATTATTATTAGTTACTCATGGTTATTAAATTGTTTTAAATCTTCAAGTAAGTTGATGCTTTTGTTTTAAACTAATATATTCTCGTTAAACTTGATCACTTTATAATGTCTACGAGGTCCTAAGTGTAATTTACTTATAATAAAATTGATAAATATCTTAACTAATTTAATTTTTATATATATTAATATCATAATTAGTGGTTAATTTAATAATTATTAGGACCTAGATATAAGAGTAAAAAAAATATTAATTGAAGAACAAATTAATTATAGTATTGTTATTAATATTTTTCTTAAAAATATTTTTAAAATTGTTGATATTCAATTTAATTTATAGTATAGAGTTGTTATCAATAAAGTGTCTTTTTAAAAAAATAACACCTTATTTATTTTAAGAATTGTAATTCTAGAGTTGTTAAATGACACATCTTTACCAAGAGGCCCTAATGTATTTAGAATTAGTCCAGGGATACTCCCAAAGTGTACTCCTGTATATACTCCCATATCCACACCGTTTATCTCAATTATTAAACGGTTAGGATTAGAGCTGATGTGACATTAGAAAAAAGAAATAAGCCAACTCAAATCCTGGCCCTTAGTGGTTGGTTATAAACTGGTAAGATTAGGAGTATATTTGGGAGTACCCATAGACTGACTTAGTTAAAATTAATAGCTTCAATTGATCCTTTTTCGTTTATGGTTATTAATCGTGTAGTTTGTTTGTAAATTTAAATATCTTTTGTAGTCTCTTTCAATTTTCTTGGACTAGGTCGTGGCTCATTGGGTGGTTGTTCTGTTATGGGTGACTCTCATCCTCATGTTTGGAGATGTGCTACATGATCAGATTTAAGTGGCCATGGTTTTTTTTTTTTTGGAGGTGCTTTCTTGTATATGATCCTTTTTAACATCTTTTGTTTGTTTGTGTGATAAACAGATATTGCCGCAAGCATTTTGTAACTTGCTACGACTTGACTATGGGAGCAACCCAGCGTCAATGACACCCTTTGTCCGTATTCTTCCCCGTAGCTATCCAATTAGTAAAGTATAGTCTATATTGTGGGAGCGACAATGACATCCTTAGTAAAAGGAACCTCCTCTTGGAAGGACTCTAGTTGTAGATAGAGTCCTAATCTTTTAACGTACTTGTTAGATTAGGTAGAACTCCAAAATTCTATTATAATAAATTGAAAGAAACTTTAATATAATGTTTTTATATAATAAAATACAAAAAAGGGTAATTTTGTCAACATAAAGTTTTGCATACTCCTTATACTTTTATTCGTGGAATGATATTGATCTCAAGCCAAATCAACCCTTAAATAAGCCAAGCTTCAAGTTGAGTCAAATCAAATAGGGTTTGGCTCAAGCTTAGCATCTTTAAAATTTTGAACTCAAATAAGAGCTTGCCTTGGTTGTTCAAAATCTAAAATACAAGCTTGAACTTAACTGAATGAGCCTAAGCCCACAAGTCAGCCTGACTTGAATGCAGCCATACTAATAATGTTACTAGCTGGGCTTTATTCAAAATTGAATCAAATACATAATAGGGGTATTTGTAAATAACCCCTATCTTTTTAGTAAATACCCCCCTAACTTTTGTAATTTTGCATTATGCCCCCATTGACTTTTAAATCTTTTGCAAAGACAACCCTACCGTTAGTTTGTTTAACAGAAACTTAACTCTCGTTAGTTGATTGTGATTGAATAAATTAAAAGACTAAATTACCCTTTTCTAATGTCATTAAAAGTAAACCCTAACCCCCCCTCTCTTTCTCTCTCAATACGCTTAAAAGAATAGATGTCTTCTTTTACCCCTTTCATGCAACATCACATATAGAGTCCCTTTTTTTCTTTTTCCTACCATATACTTGATTGCTTGTCTTTTACCCTTTCACATGCAACATGCAAGAGCACATACGGTTCCTTCCGCCCCACTTTTCCATTGCTTTGTTCTTGTTTCTTTGAACTCTTTGACCGTGGTTTTGCAACAGACCCCCAAAAAATAATGGGACTCAACATTAGTCGCTCAGTCATAGCTTGTAGCATCCATGGCATCTGCTCTGCAAAAAAGCAAGAGAGAACATCTCTTAACCCAAATAGTAACTATTAATGGTCTTTCATAAGGATAGACATATGTGAGAAAAAATTCCTGGCATCTGCTCTGCAAAAAAGTAAGAGAGAACATCTCTTAACCCAAATAGTACCTATTAATGGTCTTTCATTAAGGATAGACACATGTGAGAAAAATTCCTGTCACTTGAGACATAACATACAAAATAAAGAAATTAAACAAAGAGTACTGAAGCACAAAGAACCATTATTATACCACACTATAAGAAAGAGACGCATGGTACCGGAGTTTTCCAAGCCTTCATCACTTTATTAGTGCTGCTCTACTTGAAAATCAGCAAGTCTCATCGATTTCACCTCACTTTGCAACACATTAACACCCAAAAGTAAAATAAGGGCCTGTTTAGAATTTAAACATGCGTGAGAATTTTAGTGCGGAGACATAACAATATCTATAGATTAGAATAAGATGTCCACTCACCAATCAGTAACCCTAGCCCTTGATGTATTCTTTATGTAGAAATATTATGTCATTATTTATTTGTTCGTAATACAAATTAAATCATCTATGTTTACATGTTTATGTAATTCTCAACTGTAGGTGAGATGCTACAAAATGACATAGGTGAGAGTTCTCATAATGACGATAATATAGATCCCAATTTGTCAGATTATACTGATGAATTTGCTTATAAAAGTTTAGCAAGTTCTTCAAATGATGATTGGTCAGATCTTGAAGATGAAGACTTAAGTGTGAATCCAATTAGTTCTTCAATCAAATTGCACCAAGAATGCATCAATATTAAAGACTTTCGTGATTCTTTACGCAATTATTGTGTCATTAATTTTGTTGATCTTGAATTCATAAAGAATTAAATGAGAGGAAAAGAGTTACTGCTAAAGGTAAGACACAGGGTTGCCCATGATGCATACATGCTTCTACAATGCAAGATGGACAAACATTTAAAGTGAAGAAATTGAATGATGATCATGCTGGTTGTATTGGGGTTAATGATGAAGGAAATCACATGGCATCTGCTGAATGGATTGCAAATGAGATACAAGGACGCAGAATGATCTTGACTACACAGTTGGAAAGATTCAAAATGAGTTGCACAGTAAGTATAATTTAACACTCAATTACCATCGTGTATGGCATGAGAGGGAGATTGCTTTGAAAAAAAATACATGGGTCCATAAAGATGCAAATGCCCTTATTCCTAATTTTTGTACCATCCTCTTGGGTACTAATCCGGGTAGCATCATCCAGTACGAGGTGACCCAAGATAGTTCATTTCAGAACATTTTTGTCTCATTTTATGGTTCAATAGTGGGGTTTAGAAGTTGTCGACAATTTCTTGTAGTTGCTGGTTGTCACCTAAAGAACACGTATAAGGGAGTTCTTCTTTCTACGACTGTGTTCGATGGGAACAATGGATTGTTTCCTCTTGCTATAGCCGTGGTTAAGTCTGAATGTGAACTCAATTAGATATGGTTTTTGAGTGCTTACATATGTGTATTCCTCGTATGCAGACTCTATTCTTAACTATTATGTCAAATAGGCAGAAAGGTTTGTTGAATGCTGTAGAGCAGGTATTTCCTTGGGCACAACATCGATATTGTGTTAGGCACTTATATAAGAATTTTGAGAAAAAACATAAGGGCAAAGCATTGGAGTCAATGTTCAGGGCTGCTGCAAGGGTTTATACAAGATTCCACTTTCAGACTGCAAATGAAGAGATTAAAAAGTTATCTATTACTGTATATAGGTGGGTAGACAAATGCTCACCTCAATCATGGTCACAAGCATTCTTTGATGAGAGAGTGTGCATGATCACAATCACAAATAATATGTTTGAGTCATTTAACAACTTCATATTTAGCGAGAGATACCTCCCAATCTTGGAGTTGGTCAATGGAATAAGGGTGAAGTTGATGAAAACAATGACTTCTCGCCGTAATCAAGCAAGTACATGGGTAGGGGTCATGGTTCCAAAAGTTGAAAAGTATTTGGTGAAACTTAAGAAATAGGCTTGAGCTTGCAGTATATTGGTCATAGGAAATGACGGGTATGAAGTAAAATGTCACGAGAGAGGAACATTTGTAGCGACATATTCAGTTTTTCTTCAGCAAAGGACATGCTCTGGTTGATTTTGGCAAGTTTCAAGTTTGCCTTGTGTTCATGCTATCAAGGCAATAGAATGGAAACGACTAAATGCAGATGAATTTTGTGATTATTACTATACTGTTGAAGCCTATAAGCGTACTTATTCTGAAGTTATTCATTCCCTACCAGATCGCAGGTTTTGGAATGTGGTTAATGTGACTTGTGTCTTGCCACCTCGTACTCATCGCCCTCTTGGTAGACCAAAGAAAAAGAGAATAAGGGGTGATGATGAAATACAACATAAAAATTTTCAAACGACACGATGCACACGATGCAATCAATTGGGCCATAATAGGAGAACATGCAAAGAAAAAATCAACTTTCCTAAAAGGACGACACAAGATGGAGAGGTATCTAATCTCATTTAAAATGACTTTATTTACTATCATTTTCTAATATGTTTACAATATTAGCTTTTTTTTTTACAACTTATTTTAGTTGTGAGACATTTTTTTGTTGATTTCATATTAATAAATTTAGTTTTTATATTTTTTTGCAGGGCGGCGTGTCACTAGATTAGCATCTAGTTGCATTTACAACAATTTTATAAATTTGTATTGTAGTCGAAAGATACATTTAGACAATTAGTTGGATCTTTTAGATCATACGGTAGCTGTGGCAACAATTTTGGAGGTGTCACTTTTGATTCACTTGATTTTCTAAGAGGCTCGGACACTTTTTAAACTATTTTGGAGGTGTCATCTTCAAGATCTTCATTAGACTTGTTTCTTATCTTTGGTAAAGGAAAAACATATTGCTTGCCTCT
Source organism: Tetracentron sinense (assembly GCA_015143295.1). Classification (NCBI taxonomy): domain Eukaryota; kingdom Viridiplantae; phylum Streptophyta; class Magnoliopsida; order Trochodendrales; family Trochodendraceae; genus Tetracentron; species Tetracentron sinense. The sequence goes on along the minus strand of CM026557.1, from coordinate 9,566,814 downwards.
TCATTCGGTTTTCACCTGTCATGACGACCATGCAAAATCTTATGGATTTGCTTGCTAACTGAGTTACTTGTGGAGGGGTTGAATGGTGGTGCATTGGTTTGCATTGCCATTTGAAGACATTCTGTCAAAGGGTGAACATGGTTTCTTGCTTATAATTACTTCTAGGAGGGCATGGAGGGTGGATCACATGGTTACTTGCTTATAGAGTTGATCATATGTTGTAACGAGTCTACTTGTTACAAAATTTATTTAGTTGTATTATTCCCTCTTAAACACACATGATGGCCTATATATTTTTCCAAATACTTGGGGGGTATTTACAAATAGCTAGATGAAAATATAGGGAGGTTTTTACAAATCTCCCTAAAATTATTCGAAGGTTAAATTAGTCTTTTTATAACTTTAACATCCGTTAACTAGTTTTGGATGGAAATTAGCTCTAGGGTTGTCTTTGCAAAAGATTTTAAAGTCAATGGGGGTGCATAATGCAAAATTACAAAAGTTAGGGGGTATTTACAAATACCAAAAAAGATAGGGGGTTTTTACAAATATCCCTACATAATAGCTAACAAACAAAAAAATAACCTACTAGTCTTATTCTCCTTACTCTGACATTAATCCTTAATAGGTGTTTATTACCTTATAGCGCTAATAGACCTGTAATTAACGATGTTAGATTGTACATTTTAGGCATTGTAAATAGGGTCAATGTCAATGGTAGGTTGGATAACAACAGGCCAAAGCAAACAGGCGTGGAATTGCTGCAAGAGAATGGAGTTGCAGATTCCGTTACCGTGTTGCTCTCCCTAACCCCGTGAGATTCTCTATGCCAAATTGGATACTTTAGCATAGACCCTTTAGAAGGCAATAACCGTGTCGCAGATTCCGTTACCGTGTGGCTCTGATGATATGGACCCTTCAATGAATGAGAAACCAAATTGAATATTTTAGGCACCGCCGGCCAGCCTGCCGTCGGTGTCATCTTATTTGTATTCTATAGTAACAAACAGACGCATGTTACTTAGAGGGCCTGCATTTCGACGACAGCTAACATGTCTTTCGGCTCACAAGAAAAGCGACACCCACACTCTCTCACAAAAAAGTTGAGTGAGAGCTGTGACTCTGTGCTATTAGGACGCGTCTTAATGGGAGTTGAATGGGAGTTGAAGGGTTGGCTATGTGAGAGCGAGAAGGAATAGTTGACTCCTCGCCGCGGAAGGGACTCTTGCTCTTTCCTAAAATACATCCCACGTGTCAAATTAATAAGGGACACTCATTAGAACCTTTTTGTCAGTGGGGAAAAGAAAAGAAAAGTGTATTTTCTTGCGTTTGGTTTGTATAAAATACACTTTTATTTTCTTGCATTTTTTTAATAATGACAAACTTTCTCCCAAAAAGCCTTATCCATCTTTCGATCGTTATTTTGTGAGAAAATTTAACTTTCTTTTCTTTTGTTTTCCTGTTCTATTACTTTATTTTTTTTTTGCCCACTTTCTCGTCAAACGAACGCACCCTTAATGGCCCAATGAAATCTTTTCTATATTTATATATTAAATTTACATGTTCAAACTAAGAAGTGAGAGTGAACGCTTGGACCTATGTTACTATGCTTTAGCGTTCGTTTGACGAGAAAGTAGGTGAAAGAAAGAAAAGAAAAGAAAAGAAAATAAACTTAAATTTCTCTCAAAATAAGAATCAAAAGATGATGAAGATTTTTGAGAGAAAATTTGTCACTATTAAAAAAATGCAAGAAAATGAAAGTGCGTTTATTGCACATTAAAAAAGTATAAGAAAACTCAATTTTCTTTTATTTTCCCTCACTTTTTCAGTTGACCCAAACTGAATTTGCAATATGATTTACTATCTCTAACACACAAGCCAGAAAAGCTTGCCAGATTAGGGATTTCAGACATATTATATTCTGAAACAACCTTCTTTAATGAAATTGTTTATTCTTGAGGAGAACTCACTTCCTCCCCCCTTCATTCAGCTAGAGCTGGTTCATTCAATGCGAGCCAAAAGGCTGGTGGCATTTTCCAGAGTAAGCATTCGAACCATTTAGTTTTACCGTATGGTAACACAGACGATGCATTTATACAAATAAATAAGAATCCTTTTTTTATTTGTATAAATGTAGTAGGCTCATAGTGGGCTAATTCATTAATTGAAAAAAGAAAATGGGCCCTTTTAACTCTTAGCGGTAGAGAACGGGATGAGTGATACATCCGGCAAGCGTCAGTGAAGAACACAAGCAAAGCTGGAGCTCGGGCATTATTATATTCCATCAAGAGACAGGAGGTAAGAAGCCCGAACCCATTGGGGGCATTATTATATTCCCTCAGGGCAGAGCCAGGAATTTTCTCTTTAGTTAAGATTCACTCATCCTTAAGAGTAATCTTTATTTTTAGAAGAAGGAAAATATTAACCATTAAGCTTAACCACAGTTAAAGGGAGATGGACAGGGCACATGGAAATTTTGGGGGACCCATAATTTGGGGGGACATGTATATAAAATTTTGATAAAAAATCCTACGAACTCAAGAAGGATTTACCAAAATTTGGGGGGGGGGGGGTATATATATATATATTTGTAAGGTGGAGTAAACCATTATAATGGATTCAAATATTTGGATATAAAAGAAAAGGAAACCGATTCCTTTTGTTCCACATAGCTGTCTTTCCCGTAAGCGGCCATCACCCATCTTTGAGCACGGTGCGGAAGCCCTCTTGAACTTTTGAGGAAATAGAAAGAGCTAAATTTATTCTCATATAATTTAATTTAAGAGGGCATAGGCAAATACAAACATATAAGATGACCTACAAACATGGTCATTAAAAAAAATATCCGGGACACCGACATTGTTATCCCCTGAGAAATTTCTGGCTCCGCCCCTGATAACATACCTGTTTTTTTTTTTTTTTTGTGGGGTTCTAATGTATTACATTATTATTATTTCTTTGTTAGATGGGATCATGGGATAAACACATTAGTGCAAAATTTGTAGACTGATTGGTAGCATGAACAAGGATTCCTCCTGCGAGAGGGGTGGCTGTTTGGAAGTTGGGACAAACACTTATGGCTAAATTTTTTTTTGTTGGGGACACTTATGGCAATTTGGGCATGGCAATTTTTCTTCTTTTTTTTGTTTTTTTCCGGTAATGGGCATGGCAATTAACATTCCCTCTTCGCGTAGCATGACCGCATGGGCAGTTGTTGGGCCAGGCCTAGAGGCCCTCCAGGCTGGACTAAAATGAAAATTTTGAGCCTCGTTTAAAAAATGGGCTGGGCCCAGAAAAATATAACTCAAAAGGGTTTTGCAGGTATACGAACACCTTTCAAAGGAAGGATTTTGTTAGGGTCAATTGCCTGATGTAAAGAGAATTTTTTCATGACAAACAAGTAATGAGTAAACAAGTTATTTGTCTTATTAGCAAGATTTAGGATCCTCTTTGGCTTTTCTGCACAAGTCTAACATTTGTCCTTAACTATAGTTAAGAAACTTTAATTCCTAAGATTAATATTTATAACCTTGGTTTTTAGAATACAAAATTAAAAAAATAATAGTTTCATTTCATTGTGAAAGCTAGTCGTTCTCTCTAGCATCTGCCAGAGAGGATCCGGACTATTGACGTCGGGTTCACTAAGAATGTTATGTGATGGGCATCTAAAACTTCATTCAATAACTTAGATGATGCTTAATTTTTTTTTTTTTTAGGGTTTATATAAAGATCAAAATAATTACAGATAAAAATAAAATTCAATCAAATCTAATCTAATTCAAATATACTTCGTGATGAGATACATACCTTATTACAATACTATTTTTATTTTCTAATAGTCCACATCAAACACATGGACGCATATCGTCTGTGTTATTTGGTATGGCCATTCCTATGTTCTTAGCATTTAAAGGCAAGATCTCTTGCCTTGTATGGATTTCACAGTTGTAACCACCTATATAAGAGATCTTGGCCTTTAAATGCCAAGAACATAGGGATGGCCACACCAAATAATACAGATGATTTGCTTCCCAAACACATGATGGTTAAAAGATTTTCATGTGTTTGACAACTGTCACGTGCGTATGTTTAGTCCCACACCAGCCATGTACTGGGCGTTCTGGGCCATTGGTGTGGGAGTAGGCAGTATCTGAATTGGTGAATCACTTCGGTTGGCAAGCACTCCATGACAAGTGCTATCAGAGCTGACCCAGGGATATCAGGGGTGTTGGACGGATTCATAGCACGTTGGGATTCAAGGGTGGATCCCCCTGACGAGGGCGTCAGGGATTTAGGCGGGGAAGTCTATCACGTGCGTATGTTTAGTCCCAGACCAGTTATATACTGGGCGTTCCGGGCCATTGGTGTGGGAGTAGGCAGCCTCTGAATTGGCTAGTCACTTCGGTTGGCAAGCACTCCGTGACAAGATGATAGAGTTGCGCCTATCGCCATAGAGCGACTTGCCTATAAAAATTGAAAATTTAATGCAAAGTTGTTTGCTCGGGTTGTTGTTTACTTCGCTGTTGAGGAGATGGATATGGAGAAATAGATAAATTAGTGGGCCAAAGATCAATGGCCCTTTCGGCCTAAGATATCGTCCTCTATGGGCCAATGACAAGGAGCCTTATAAGCTGAAATTGTGTCTTTATATACTTAATATATGTAGACCGGATCAAAGAAGATGGGCTGTTATGGGCCAAAAAAGTATTTCTAATGGACCATAAAGTAAGCCTCAAATTGGGCTTGAAAATGGCCTCATGGCAATAGAAGTTACTTCTCCATTCACATTCTTCCCCCACCCTTTGGCTAAAGTTGGCTACGTTCCTGGTTGGCTTCCTTGTTCTAGTGATGAAAGAAAATGGCTTCACTTAAATTTAGGTTGAAGAAAATCTATAACGACTTTTGAATCTACATTCATTTTTACTAATCTTTTCTTACATCTTTTGTATGTCATGATTATGGACTAAACTCTGTAAATTGGCATTGGATGAGTTGGAGATTGGGTGAGATTGGGTTTAGAGGTTTTAGGGTTTAGAGAAGAGAAAGAGAGGAAAGAGAGGAAGAAGAGAAATTATGATAAATTGTTTAGTTAGGGATAGAAAACCCTATTAGCATCTTATATTAATAAGAGAGAACATTTCACCTACTAGCATCTTATATTAAGAGAAAACATTACATCTATGCCCTTTTATAAATATACCCCCGATATTATATATATCAACCCGATACACTTCTTATACAGGCCGTGTGATTTGGTGCCACCCACCTCTTGACGAGACCACATGGCCATAACCAGCCATTTAAGAGTATTGCTTTTCACAACGGGCTTGGATTTAGTTCCAGAATAGGCGCCTATCTGAACTTAAACAAAAACACTTTACGATATGTGATATATACGCGAGGATGCTAAATTATAAGCGGACTGAAAAATTAACGTCTCCCTCCGCCAAACAGAAGGAGAGGCCGAGGATCCCTGGTATTGGTGACCATATGATTGAATTTTTGTGGTAACAGTGGGTATATCTGCAAAACATACTGTGTCATGCAAATCTGAAAAACGGTTTTAAAGAGGAAACTAGGCTTTGGGTTTTGGGCCTCAGTATGTGTTTATACTTGCTTACTATTAGAGATATTATGGAGCAAAGTAATATAGTGTGATGAGATGCGTCAATATTTGAATTAGAATTAGATTAGATTAGAAAAATAGATTTGATTGAGGTTTTGATTCTATCCCTTCATTGGTTACAAGTTACCAACTCGTGAAAATAGATTACAGACCACCCAAGCGGGGGAAACACACTGCCAAGTACCAATGGGCAGGTCTTTAGTTTCTTCCTTTACAATGATTTACGGTTATGTTTGGTTGTCAAGAAAATAAGCGAAAACATATATCGAAAAGAAAATTTTGAATTCCTAATACAATTCTTAGTTGGGTATTTTCTAATTTTCTTTTCTTTCATCTCTTTTGACTTATTTTATCAGCAAGCAACCAAGCATGGGATTTAAGTCAAATTCTCAACATGATTCCATGAAGGCACCTTGTGTGTCCATGAATTTGTCAATAGCAATCAATGCAAGTTTGGTCCGCCTCACCAACTTATCTACCTGCTACTACATGCATGCATGCACGGTATATATCAAACTAGTAGTGTTCAAATCAATGAAAGTGCCAAAATCAGTATTCTAATCAGACACGGGATTTCAAATGCAAATAATAAGGGACACGGAGCCTTGTACAGACATTGGAACATATGATCACGGATATTGTTATGGTTGGACCTAAGACACATAAAGCTGACCAAGAAAAGAAGTTGACCGAATTACTGATCTCAATGAATATTCTTTAAATAAGGACACTACCACCTTTAATAGTAGTGTGAATTTGTGCATCCACTCGATCTTGGAAGTCAGATTCTCAATCTCTAGGGGTTTCTCTCTTCCTCTCTGCATCTCGCATTTTAAATTCCCCTCATGACATCCATTTATTAATGTTTAGTTCAATTCCATCTTATTTAAAATTTCAACAAATATGGTAATTAAAAATATTAAAGAAGAGACGTTGGGTGAGGTATCTAAGAGTGGCTATGTTTTTATAAAATCAAAGCAATAAAGAGAACAAACACACACAAAAAAACAGCAGATTTAAGTGGTTTTTTGAGCACTTCCTTTGACATATTATCAAAACATAGAGTTTACTCCTATACCTAGAAATGCTGTACTCATTTCCTCCGTTGCTGTGTAGTTATCTTCTCTTTATTATATGATTAAACAAATTTCAATGATATTTTGATAAAGAAGGAATGAGAATGGTTTCAGTCTTATAATAATTATATTTTATCAAACTTTGAAAGAGAATTTGACCAAATTCGTTTTAGATCTTCTTCTCCAATATTGCGAAAGGTTTTGATTATGCATTCGACCTTCGCAAGAAATTCTTAGTCCGTCCGTCAAATATCTGAACCGAAAGTCTAGCTAAAGACATTTTAGTTGAGCAACGACCGATTTTTTAAATAGAACACGCAATGTTCTTTGTATTAATTAAAATTTTATATCTCGCAGCTGCATGGACCCTTCTTATGATAACAAAGGGTCTTCGATTAAAAAATATATGATTGAGTCAATAAACCTTACAAAATGATTAATAATCGGACTAGTATTAATTCTGAAGTAATGATCCCTAATGAAACTAAGAGTGAAACTTCTGTTATACTAAATAAATGTATAGACTTGATAGACTAACCGCGTCATTAGGTGTACCATGAAAATGATAACTAAAAACAATCCAATTTATTCTTACTTGTCGATACATGTGAACGGCAGGACCTTTTACATTTCTAGTTTTCCAATTGAGAATAAAAAGAAAAATCCATACTTATCTACAAAGATAGAAATCATGAGCCCATAGCTCTATTGGATGTGATCTCTGTTATTGCAATTGTAGTCTATAACCAGGAAAAAAGGGCTTAATATAAGCTTTATGAGATAGATTAGTAATCCACCATTAAGGTTGTTGCATAAGCACTTCTCTTTCATAGTTTCATTTACTTGTAACAATCTTAACTATCAAACCCATTTAATCTACATCTTATTTTGTTCTTACTAATGATATATCAATTGATTTTGACGGTAAGGACCACACCGACACTTTTTTATCCACAAATGTTAAAATTAAGAAGAAACTACAAGTGAATCATAAAAAAAGTTAATGCAAGAAGCTAGAAGCTCTATAGTTTTTCTTAAAGCTTTTTTTTTCCTGTTTCATTTTCATTATGGAAAGTTTAGTATTGAGAAGATAATACAAGAAAGGAGGGGGAACAATAGGAATCTTTGCTGGAATTAGTGTCTATCTTGCTCAACGATTTGAGGAATGAGCAATAGGTAACATTTTCGTACGAAACTTACCTACGTTTAATCAGGAACAATAAACATTAAAATTGCTTCTAATTTTGAGTGTATTTATATATATATAAACTCTTATTAAACAAAGATGAAACACCAAATAAAATCCAAATTAGTGGTGGGGATTACAAAGAGAAGTATAATTAGGAACTAACGCTTTCTGCAGGTATGAACACTTAGTATTTCTCATGTAATATATACTAAACTGATGTTACATTTTTCATCCAGTCATCCAGTGTCATATCATACTCAAATATTCTATAATAATCCGTGCCATGTCTCAGTCGGCAGGGATATTTAAATAAAATTTTAATCTTCATTATCTATTCTTTAATTATCCTTTGAATGTCTTTTTTTTTTTTTTTCTTTTTATTATTGTTATTGTTATTTTTTGTAATCAGGGGAAAAAAATAAACTTAAGGGGGGGCCTTTTTTCTCTTTTTTCAAACAAGTTGAGAATGAAGACATTTTAGGTAGAATCTATTAAGATAAGACAATCTCACTAGTACTTTTAAAATAAGAAGCCTTAGTCTTCAATGAAATAGTGATTTTGACAAGTAGGGGAAGGCATATGTCCCTTCTCTTTTGGAGTAATATGGATTCTGGTCATGAATCAAAAGGGTATCCTCCCTTCCTGAGAAACTAGTCTCATGGCTCTTTCTACCTGTATTTGAATGACTTTTTTTTTATTAGACTACAATAAAAGGATCGATGGACTGTTTCTTCTTTTCTTCCCAACAACATAAGCAAGTTGTTCTCGTATTTTATTATAATTTCAATTTATTTCAAAGTACAGTGAGGATCCTCACTGTGTATTTGGACTATTCAGACAGTTTGGGTGTACTTAAACGTGATTTTTGGACTTCCCTGTCTTATCTTTAAGATTCAAAGCTTACATTTGGGTTTAAATGCTAATCCCATGTGGTTCATCTCCATGTTAGATTTTACTAACAAAGTTTTGTACTGATTATATTTGTATTTATAGATCATAAATCTTGACCCTAAATACCCTTAAACAACCCAAGTTGGCCCCCCTCTCACTGGTGACGGTCGTGCTAGTCGTTCGCGTGTCTTAGCCGGCTAGGATATAGTTGTTTGCGTGTCTTACCCGGCTAGGGCACACGGTTGGACGTCAAGGTCATGGACTAGACCCCATCTTACCCACCCGAACAAAAAACATAATAAACAAATCAACTGAATTATACAAAGGGAGGCGTGATTGACTCCATATACTGACCTGATCTTGAAGGCAAGATTCAAGGATTCGAAACACATTCATTAGACAAAGAAAAAGAAGCATAAGAGTAATCCATTCAAGGTTAAGCTCAAACAAACGTGTTTATTCATTTGTTTTTATAGAAATCTGTTCTTAGATTAATTAGAATGATTGAAGGACAATTGCTATGAGAGATCCTTTACAGATTGAGAAAATGGGACACTCAATAAATGATTATGGCCTTCTTGATTATATTTTAAGCAAATTTTGTATATTTAATTTTAATCCTCACAACAGCTTGTCTTGTCTTCTACCTCCCCATTTATAAATGTCCTAGTATACAGCAAGGGAGCTCTCTGAGGTCTTTGTCCGAACATATGCTATTAATCGACCTGATCATAGGATTCTAACCATCCGGATAGTGAAGCCTTTTAGGTTAGATCTGATAATCAGGACCCATCAGAAGGTTGTTTTCTTAAGGGGTCCAGAATGTATGTAAATTGTATGACATTGTCGTTCATTGGCCATATTTATGACCTGTAAATGTGTGTGTGTGAATGAGGCTCTCTATTTCAAACATGTAAGAGAAAATCATGAAACCAAACCAGATTTCTTCTCAATAATCAAAATTTAGCTCATGAAGACAGGCCATATTTCTCAAAGGCCATCTTCCTTACTAGATTTACAGTATGTAGTCTACGCAACAATATTCAAAGCATTTGTGCTGTAAGGTAGGTCTAGCTACATTAGAGGATTACTATGATCTTGATGGAGGTGTACTTAAGAGTCTGAGATACATTTGGACCAGAAAGGCTAGTAGAGTAGATTCTCAATAATCATGAATAACACCAGCAAAACTTGCTAGAAGTAGAATATCTTTGAAGGGACCCAGCCCATTGAATTCTCAAAGACTAATATAAGATCCTTATCTTGCAAATCCCACATGTGACACGAGATCCACCATTGAAAAGTACCAATTAGGGGTTATGCCACAGATCCACCGTACGGAATTTTTGCAACTAATTGTTCTTTTCACATTCGTTTGATGTCAGGCTAAGATAATATCAGGATTCAATCTAGCAGAAGGTGAAGGGCAATGAAGATTAATAAAAGAATTTTGATATGGGTTTGATTATTCTTCACAATTATAGGAAATCTTTTCTTTCTCTTTCTTGACCATCAACAACCTTAAGAACCATAGGTGCACTTTCTGACTAGTGCAGAGTGTTTATACTAAAATTTTTGGGCACAAGCCCGTCACTCGATCGGCTGACGTGACAATATGCAACCCTTAAGGTCGGGTGTTTGAATCCAGCTTACAGTTTTGATTAGATATTGACTTGGGAACACAGCTTTCTCACCTGTGGACATAAGAAGGGCCATAGATTGGGACCTGTAGGATCTAAACCCCAATAAAAATGCTGCAGTTATTGTGTATATAAATGAAGAGATACATAACAATCGCTTTACTTAGATTTAATTTTTTTTAAAAAAAGAAGAAGAAGAAATTCCTTATTTTCTGTCATTTTCGAGAGATTACAGTGATATGGCAAAGAACAATAATTTTTAGACGAGCCTTTAATGCAAGTCAAAATACACAAAAAATAATTTGGGAAGCTAAACTGATTAGCATTTTATGTATTGTTCATCAATTTCTCACATGAAGCTTCTCCCCGAGAAATTGCCCAAAAAAAATACTCCTCTATATAAGTATGTAGCAGATCAGCTAAAAATTAAAAACAGTAGCTTCACTAGAACAGCCAAACTAGAGCATCCTCCACCTCACCCTCCAAAACAACCCCCAAATTAGCAGGAGACTTTTCCAGATCATCTCTTTCTCCTCTCCTAGATTCTCATGTTACTTTCATGTCTCCAACTTGGATATAGAGTTTACTCTTGTTATCCATTTATATCTACCTCTTCCTCCTCTAAAGCTCCCAACAATAACAACAAAAGCAACCCATCTTTTCTTTCAACTAGCCCAAGTCTATCCAGTATTAGAACCCTGATTCAATCTCGGGCAGTAGTGCAATGGAGCAAACGCGATACTGTATGTGGATGAAGAGGAAACACAGTCTGGGGTCTGATCATCAGGTTCAAACATTGACGAACGACAACTCGTGGGAAGAACAGGCCTTCGCAGAAGACGCAGCTGGGCCTCTTGGAGGGTGTATATGGCCTCCAAGATCTTATTCTTGCAGTTTTTGTAGAAGAGAATTCAAGTCAGCTCAAGCCCTAGGAGGTCACATGAATGTCCACAGGAGGGATAGAGCTAGGCTTAAGGAATCTCCCAGTCCCCAAAATGAAATTCTTCATCATCTCCATCAAAATCATCATCAATGTCATGTTCCGAATGCTTATACGCCTTTGGGTGTTCAAGACCCATCTAATGTTTGCTCTTTGGTTTACAACCCTAACCCTAACTCCAACCCTAGTGTTGTTGCATCACCTCTCTCTCCCTCTAGGGTTTCAGCCCCATCCATTCAGGAGAATTGTATTGAACAGACCTTGATCTCTGGTTCTTATTCTTCTATTGTTCAAGAACACCATAAGGGGTCCTTTTTTTCACCCCCTCCATCTTGGTCGGACTCTGTTACCATTAGAGCTCATAGTATATCAGAGTCAAAGATTGAAGGAGAAAAGAATCTGATGATACACGACTCAGGATGCTGGGGTCAGGAGGGTTATGTTAAACCTGATTTGTCTGTGAGCTTGAATTTGTTTGTCCATTGTAACCAACCGACAAGGTCAAGTGGTGAGGAGGAGGAAATTAGTTGCAAGAGACGGAGAATCGATGCACCATCATTGTCTTTCTTCCTCAAACCAAGCTCAGTTGATGGATATGGTCAGCAATCAGAGGTACTTGGAATTAGCCCTAGCTCCATGGAGGACTTAGATCTTGAGCTCAGGCTTGGTGATCGGCCTAAGGTGAAGTAGAAATGCTGAACCCATGTGTTTGAATGAACATATCACTATCCTTTTGTTTTGTTTTTCCTTTTTCTTTTGTGCCATCAATCTTATGGTTAGGGCTTCTTCTCCTTGAGATTAGCCCTTCTCCAGGTCCTTCCTAAGTTGCAGGTTCTAAAAAGAACAAAACTGAAATCAAACTGAAGGAAGAACTCGCCATTCCTGTACGAAAGATGTTGCACTTATTAGACAATATGATATTAATTGGTTTCCCATGGTCTCCACTAAGGTGGTTTTGTCATGGAAGATTAAGCAATTGATATTGATAATTACTATGCCTTCATAAATGACTGTAATACTTTCAAAATCTATTATCACTTTTGCAAAAGAACAATGATAACTTCTCATTACATTGATGAACACTATTTATGTAAATTTCATGGTAGAGTTTCTCGGGTGATATTTATCATCTGATAGATGCAGAAGACATGTAAAGTCCTTTTGACTTCCATCAGTGTAGTACTGCAGCTAGAATGTTGTACTGTTGAGTTGGTAAGAAAGTTGATATTAATCTTCTTTACACTGTAAAACAGTAACAGTTGAGTGCAAGGCTGAAATTCATATTAGGATGGTTTATCTGAGAGAGAGAGAGAGAGAGAGAGATGTGTATGTGGGGCTTAAGGGAGTGAAAGAAATGACTAGAACTGCATGGAAACATGGTGGGCTCTTCTTCCCACTCAGTACCTCACTGACATTCTACCAGTACAACAACAGAAACATCACAGTGTTTCCAAGAACGTGTAAGTCAGATACATCCCAACATCGATTCCCTTTTCTCTTGTATTATTATCATCAACAAATCTTTTATAATTAGAGTATCTGATATCTCCTCCACATAAATCCATTCGCCTGTGTTCTTCTCCCGCACTTTTCAATCCTCGAAACCTCCAAAACCGCCACCAACTCCGGGGAATCAATTGATTTAAGTATTAGAAGAAAACCCTTTTTAAATCAGAGAGAATATTATCACATCACGGCTCAAGAGCGCTATCTACGCTTCTTTTGTTTCTTCTTCTGGACGTATTATTAGTTATTACACTCTCTCGACGAAGAACCCTATAAACCTAACCCTAGTAATAGTCATCTACCCACCCGTTGATATCGAAGTTTCAGTGCTTTAATTCGTGCAGGATATAAGGAGATCTTTCAGTGTTGTTTTTCCTTGCTAGGAAAATCGATGAAACATCTCTTTTAACTTAATGGGTTTTGCAGAGAAACTGAGAAAGAACTTTAAATGGAGGGAATTTAAGTTATACCCTAAGAACAAATTCCAATAATGGGTAGAAATTGAAGATTATTATTTTTTTTTAATGATTTGAGATTTTTTTAAATGTGTTATCAAAGGGATAGAGAAAAGAAGGATTACTAGTTTGGTGAAAGAGCTGTTAATAGAGGTGAGAAAGTGTGATTGTTTGCTTTGAGATTTGTACGAAGTTCTACGTCTGTGTAAGAGAGGTTGAAGGGGATTGGTTGGGAGTTTGTTTTGATTAGGGTTGTTGAGTTGAGGTCTGTTTTCTTAGTAACATACTAACAGCTAGCGAGGAGGTTTAAAGGGGCAGTGACAGAGATGCACATGGACCCCAAATGACATGTATCTCTGTTTCTTTTAAAAAGTAAGGAAATGAGGACTTCTTCTCGGTTTGTGTGCGTTTCTTAATTTATTCGGGGAATTTTGGAATTCCATTCCATAGTATATATATATATATATATATGCATTTGCTATGAGACCACAAAGGCCGAGACCACAATGAGATTGTGCCTGTGATGCATGGATCTCAAAATTTCACTAAATCTGTATTTGAAATTTTGAGATCCGTGCTTTACATGCACGGTTTCGGAGTGGTCTCGGCCCTTTGCGGTCTCACTAGCATTTTCCATATATATATATATATAATGCAAATTGCAGAACAACTCTAGAGTATGGAGTGTCAGTGTTTAAATTTGTTATTTATAATTGTATTTACAACTCAGCTATATTTGCATGAGAGAAAGTCTCTCTCTCTCTCTTATATATTAGAAATTTAGAATACTCTATAAAAGGATCCCTGACTTTGAGGGAGAGTATTGGAGAATAGTATGTTGTATAATAAGGTGTGATGAGATACATATTATCTCATCACAAAGATGACCTATATATATTAGATTTGAAGATTAGGTTAGATTAAATTTGATTGAATTGTGATTGGATTATGTTTCCATCTTTAGATATCTTTCAATTCTATTCAAAACCCTAATTAAGGTCATTATAAAGATCATCTATTTTTTTTTCAAAAGAAAAACCTCCTGGAGGGGGAGGGGGGTTTGGTAACCCCTACCAATTAAACCCTAAAGGTATGTTTGATTGCCAAGAAAATAAGTGACAACATGGAAAAGAAAAGAAAATTTGGATTTCTAATACAATTCTTAATTGTGTTTTGTCCATTTTTCTTTTCTTTTCTCAAATTGTCACTTATTTTCTCGGCAACCAAATATAGGGTAATATTAAATAAACCTGTCTTGTCAGTTCTGATAATTCCTTTAAGAATTTATAGCAAGGATATCATCCAAACCCCTAAGGCTCCATTCTTTTGGTGGAACTTTTAAAAGTCCGGAACATTAGTATTTTGGAATAAGAGGTGCAAGTGTTTGGGAGGAGAGGGGAGATGGTTTCTTACTCTTTTACACAATGTATCTCAAATTTATTAGGTTCAACTTAATTAGAAGTTCCACATAGATAGAACTTAAAACATCCAAAATTTTGGATAGAACTTGAAAGTTCTATATTTGTAGAGCTTTTGCACTCTATGAAATAATATTGTTCTAGACATTAAGCAAAATTAGGAATGAAACTATGAAAGTTTTAGACTTTAAAAGTTCCACCAAAAGAACGGACCCTAAAGGTTTTGCTTCTGGAACTATGGCAAGCCTCGTTTGCCAGGAAATCAGCGCCTTGATTATTTTCTCTAAATACATGCTCGAATTCCATATTGCCCTGATTCTGCAATCAAACAATCTCCTTTCTCCAATACCACACTCTCCAAGGGGTCTCCATGATACCAACCTTAATATTCTGTAAACCCATAGCATCACAAAATTTGCATCCGTCATAGATTGTCTTAATTTCTGCCATGTTGTTCCAGCCTGTCTCGTAAATTATTGGAATGCAAACAACAAATTTTCTTTAGTAACCCTGATGATACCTCCTCCACCACTGATTCTAGATTTGTCCTCCGAAGCTCCATCAGCATTTAACTTGAACCAACCTGGGGAAGAAGTTATCCATTTGGTGATAATGGGCCTAACCGGCTAAGGATAAAACAAAGAGAACTGAAAATTTTGGCAAAGATCCTCATTTAATTATCAGTCCAATCAGTTTTATCATCACACACACACGCTAGGAACTAGTTCATTATATCTCGTGAGGATCATCCTATCATGCAAGCTACATGTCGAACCCCATATTTACTTGATCTGATAAATTGAGAAGAAAAGCTTCGGAGTTTGTACTGATCGAGTGTATGATTCCTGTCAATTAAGATTCGATCAGAAATAAAACCAACTCATTTACAGTGCCATTTTGCAAATTTTCAAGGATCGAACTCCTACATTCGATCGTGAACCAAATTACCTTGTTTCTTTCCTCTGTAAGTATCTCATTGACCACGTTCATTTAAAGTCTCTCTTATGTCATTCATTCGTCACTAATAAGCTATGGTAAGGGTGACAAACCTAACTCAATCGCAAAACAAACCTTTAAAAATATGAAGAAAGAAAATTATACAATATTGAAAAATAAATAAAAAAAATACCCCGGATTTAGCTCAATGAATCCTTACCAAGATCAAAATAAGAGGAGCGATCCCAGATATATCCACAAAAGATCTGGCTTCTTAGTCTTGGGCTTCCCTATAAAAATATATTAGTATGGTTGTCAATGTAAGGTACGTGGGCCAACTAAAACGTCTTTATCCCAACATCTCACATCCAGTAAACATACCCACCTAATTGATTACAACAGATTGTATGAGTGTTGCCGATGATCTAGTCTAGAATCAAAGAACTTGCAAAAAGAATATCAGTGTATATTAGTGATGGTGATAACAACAGTTTGTATTGGATTCTTGAACGATTTGTTTTTTTTTTTTTCTCATCCGAATTTTCGAGTTTAGTTATATTAGGCAGATGATTTGATGAGAGAGCCCTTATTTTCAGAAGAGCCTGCTAACTTCCACAGCTAAGGGGTTTAAATGGGTCTATCGGGTCTAGCCCGATTGATAATTGGGACCTAACCTCAACCGGATCACGTCCGACTAATGGTTTAAAGTTAGAACTTAGGGTGTGTGTGATTGGTTGGACAGGGACCATTTAGGTTCGAGATCGATCAAGTCCGACTATCCGTTTTTAGGTAGAACCTAGCCAGACCAAAACCGTCTGGACGCAAAAAGCCTCTTTAACTACTCTTTGAACTCTGATTAATAAATTTTAACTTCTAAGGTTAAAAATTTTAAAACATGTTTGCTAAAAACCAAGGTTAGATTTACGAATCCTATCGATAAGTGAATCTTAAGCACAGTTAATAAACGTTAAAAAGAATACATGGCAACCTGTCGAGAATGGGCACGTTGGTTTTGGTCTTGGGAGGGCCAGACCAAACTTCATTCCTTCAGGTTCAGTTTGGAAATAATCCAAAAAATAACAAGAGCATGTGATAACTCAAACCACACATGACCCACTTGATCCAGAATGCATATCTTGACTCGTTGTGAGCCCTGTACGTTCCACATGGATTCATGGGATTGACCCGACCCATTGGACTCATAGACAGAGCTCAATCGTTTCTCCCAAAACATATCATGTTTTAAGGGTTTTGTGATAAATGTCTAAGTAATGTAAGGATATATTTATTAATTAAATTTTATATATTTATATATTTAATTTTAACTATGAACTGAGCTGCAGTTGAAAAGATAATCAAAGAAGGCAATTACAAATATTAAAAATAATGTTTTTGTGCGATGCACGTGAGAGCGAGGGAAGGAGTTAACCACAGTTAATAGGAGTTAAAAGTGACCAACCCACAGGTGCGATTGAAAGCTCCCCGAGTTCAATCATGATTGGGTGTAGATAGATGAACAAGGGTAGTTTGGGAATTAAAGTAAAACACTAAATCAAAGTTTTTTTAAAAATATATATAAGGGTAGTTTGGGAATTTAAAAAAAAATCAGTCTACACCTGCTTCTTGCATTATAAGAGTAAAGATGAACTCTCCCGAGTTCAATCATGATTGACTGTAGATAGATGAGCGAGGGGTAGTTTGGGAATTAAAGTAAAATATTAAATCAAAGTTTTTTTTTATATATAAGTTTAGTTTAGGAATTTCAAAAAAATCAGGCTACACCTGCTTCTTGCATTATAATACTAAAGATAAGGGTAGATTGAAAATTTCAAAAAAAATCAAACTACGCTTGCTTCCGGCATTGTAATAGTAATGAATGAACTCTCCCCGAGTTCATCATGATTGGTGTAGATAGATAAAAAAAGGGGTAGTTTAGGAATTAAAATAAAATATTAAATCAAAGTTTTTATATAAATATAAGGATAATTTGGGAATTTCGAAAAAATAGGCTGCGCCTGCTTCATTCTCCTTGCATTTATAATAATAAAGAAGATAAAAAAAACTATATTTTCCCTCCTAATTCTCAAATTACCCCTGTCAATTTGTTTCCCATTAGCGCATCATGAGCGATGAGTACGTAGACCGAGGGTGATTTGTGACACAATGGCAAAATAATGGATTGGACGGTGATGTTGTAGGAAAGCAGTCAACGTCATCTGTCTCATCATTGACCTAGAAAATGATTTTAATGATCGAAATATAAACAGATCACAGAGCTTTTGTAAGAATAAAAAAGAGTTTAAATTAAGGGAATTGATTTAAAACTCGGTATCAAGAGTTGGATCGTTGGATTCAGGATCCAATGGTTTCAAGCATTAGGTGGGGCCCTCATCTAAAGCACGTGAAGACATGGAACCCATGGATATTAAATCCAACGGTCTAGCTCTCCATGATAGTAAGTACCGAGAGTTTTTTTTATCACTTTCCTTAAATTAATATGATCCAAGGACCTGGTTTAAGAGATAATCCGAGGTCCCTACAATATGCTTGTGATAGAGTTCTTTTAAAAATAAAGTAATAAGGTGTAATAAACATAAACGTTTTTTATTTATAAAATGAGTCATCTATGGGTACTCCCAATCATACTCCCGAATGTACTCTTTAATCCTATCCGTTTATAACCAATTATTAAGGACTAAGATTTAAGTTGACTTATTTTGACTTGGCCTCGGATTGTCTTTGGCGAAGCAAGAAACCCCTCTCGGGGTTCCATACATTGTGCGACACTTGGCGTAAAAATGGGGAGAAGTCATTTTATTTTCTCCCCATGATTTTGACTTCTCCCCATTTGATATCTCTCCCCCTTATTCTCACACACTTATTGCCACATGTCTTATTATGCGTGGGGAAGTCAAAATCATGGGCCCCATGATTTTGACTTCCCCACCACTTGTCCCCTATTCTATGGAACCCCGAGACAAGCCCTTTTTGGCTTCGCCAGATACAATCCAAAGCCTTTTATCTTTTTTATTGCCACATCAGTTAGAATCCTAACCGTTTAATAATTGAAATAAACGGTTAGGATTAGGGAGTATATATGGGAGTACACTTTGGGAGTATCCCTAAACTAATTCTTATAAAATACCTCTATATAGGACTTAACTCAAGTCAAGCTAAGCTCGAGTTGAATAGACTCATTTGAGCCAAGCTCCAATTGGTATTTTAGGTTCAAATAAATCACTTCAAGCTTTTATTTGAGTTCGAGGAATGTTTAATTAAGCCAAGCTCATGTTAGATTTTATCTGAATTGGCTCAGCTTCAGCTCGTTTAGGGCTCGATTCAACTTGAGCTCGATTAGGCTTGAAACACAATATTTTTTCCGTAATGTTATTTATATTAATACAAAATAATGTTTTGTATTAATATTAAAAAAAAAGTTGATCTGTGAAGAACAGAGTCTAGTTCCTGTCATAAGATTATTATTAATTTTTTGCTAGGGATATCATTTACCTACACCTACACTGGGTGAGAAATTGTAAGAGCTTAACCACTAACTTGTGCTACTAACTGTAGGTAAATGATATCCCTAGCAAAAAATTAATAATAATCTTATGACATTAATTATCGAGATGATCATAGTATAAGATGAGGACAGGTAATATTATGTGTGATGAACAGGGTCTAGTTCCTGTCCAATTGTGAATCACACTCACAAAGCCCCATTGATTGCCTATTTAACTAGTTAAAAAGTTTTAATCTTTAAGATTAATATTTTTTTTTCTAAAAATCAGGATTAAATTGTTTAATTCTAAAGGTTAATGAACCTTAACCACAATTAACAGGGTGAAAAATGTCAAGTGTTGACCTGTGGGTTCGATTGAACTGGGCGAGTTGAATCCCAATTGAATATGATCCCAGCTCTTGATGCACGTTGGAGTGTTCCCAATGCGAAACCAGCTACAAAAATCAGCCTGAATTGTAAATACTAGCCATTGGATATACTGACTTCGGCATGGGCTTTGTTACCAGCCCAATAAAGCCTATGGAATGTCCAAATTGTTTCTAGTCCGTGATAAAAGCATTCAAAGGGGAGTGCTAATTTCACTCTCCTTCATATAGTGTAAATTAGGAGAGAGTGGGACTAACAAAATTCGGTTAAGATTAACCAATCATGCTAGTAATAGTGGACCAATTATTTTTGAGTTTCCGAACCTGGTAATTGTGGGGAATCATTCATGAGTTTACACACCTACCCTTCTGCCTATGGGAAGTAATGCATCCTTCAAGCATGAGGTGGGGATCGAGAGTCCCATGGAGTGGTCGTTGTTGTTAATGCCCACAACCTAGTTAACCAAGTTCACTACATGTTATAGCGAATCACGAACTAAGCGAACCCATACTAAGTTCACTATATGTTATAGCGAATCACGAACTAAGCGAACCCATACTGGTTTGTGTTTCGATTCGGATTGGTTCATGAAATTGAGCAAACCACAGTAGTGTCAAAACAATCTTAGTTTGTCAATTTTTTTATTCAATTAATTTCGCTGATAGTTTTCTTTAGATTCGACAAATTTATACTTTGAGTTCACAAACCGTTCATAAAAAGATATTTTTATTATTTTTGAAAATAAGTATTTGCAATATATTGTTTACATGTTGAAAAGATATATATTTTTATGATATAATATAAAATATATATTTTGTTTAACATACGTGAGTAGCTAACCAAATTAAAGAACCTAAGCGAACCGAAAAACAAATTATCTTATCTTACTCCTAAAAAAATTGGGTTCACATTACAGTGACGAACTATGAACCATAACCCGAATTCGAACCGATCGAACCAGGTAACATTGATCGGAACTACTCTCAAATATACTTCCAAGTATACTCTCAATCTTAACCGTTTGTGGCTAATCACTAAAGGTTATTATTGATATTGGGGTGACACATTTTTTACTTTACTTATTTTGTCATTTCTAATGTCATATCAGTTTTAATCTTTACTCTTAATTATTTAAATTAAGGGAAATGCTATTGAGACCGCAAAAGGGCCGAGACCTCCAAGACCGTGCATGGATGCACGGGATTGCAGGTGGGGCCTACCATGTGAACGTGGGCCCCACCTGAAATCCCGTCCATACATGCGTGGTCTCGGTGGTCTCGGCCCTTCTACGGTCTCAGTAGCAAAGTCCTTAAATTAAATGATTAACATTAAAGAGTTGGCGTATTTGAAGTACGCATTGACATATTCCTTAACTTAACCGTATTAGGGTTTAAAAAATTATTTATGAGTTTAGTGGGTCCAAAGACTTTAAAGGTAGCCCTAGGATCAGGTCTGGTGCTTCCACGTGGCACATCTGAAGAAACTGTACGATGCCAGTTAGTGTACAGTTGTTGGAGCACCACCTTGCCAGCTTCGAAATAACTGTTGGAGTTGGGTTGTTTGCTGCAGATTAACCAAAACAGCTACTATTTATGTCCCTGTCGTGTGTGAGAATGTGAAGAAGCAAATGGAGAAACTTGGCTGCGAGAGAGGGCGGCCAAAAATAATAAGAAACTTTCCAAGGACAGGAAGGATGAAGGTCCATCACAACACAGAGATGTCGCCAAATGGCTTCCTGCTCCTGCACTGATTGATTAGGTTTACGTTCACACAGGCTAATATCGTTCGTTATATGACGGAAATGCCCCTGTAGTTCAGCTCGAGAAATATTAGCCCAGACCCAATGTTTAGTTTAAGGGGAATAGTCCCCGAAACCTTCAAGAATGGTAAGTTGGGAGTGGGATAGTTATTCACCCTACGGTTCAACAATATACATTGGTTTTTAGAAGAAAAAAATAATAATTAACTTTGGCTAAGAATTTTTTACCTTTAAGGATAATATTTTTTTAAAAATCAAGATTATATTGATGAAACCTAAAGGAAATTGAAATTTTTTTTTTTTTTTGGTCCAATGAGGAAATTGAAATTTAACCACGTTAATAGAGGTTAAAAGGGACACATGTTGACCTTTGGGTGCGATTGAACTCGGGGAGAGTTTAATTGCAATCGAGACTGTGATCTAATATCGTTTGGCTTAGGGTCAGTATGTGTAAAATAAAAGAAACCCTCCAAAAATAAAAAAGGAAAGTGTAGGTCCCGTTTAGATGTATTGTCATTTTTATGTTTTTAAAATTGGAAATGACTCATTTGTTTTCTCTCATTTCAATTTTTTTAAGCAAAAAAGATGTTTGGCATTAATAATTATTTCAAAAAACGAAAAACAAAAAAGAACACGTTTGATAATCACATAATAGTATAAAAAATAATTTAAATTCTAAACAATTAAGAGTCTCACTCACTAGTCCACTTAATAATTTACAATGAAAAACCATAAACAAAAATATGATTTTGTTGTTGTTGTTGTTGGTGGTGGTGGTAGTAGTAATGGTGGTGGTAGTTGTGGTGGTGGATAAGAATCGTTGACTCAGGTGGAGCACTTCATGCTTTCTATTTTTGTTTTTTATTCATGAAAACAGAAATATTACTTGATTTTCAAAAATTTTGATATTAAATTTTAAAAAGAGAAAAACATAAAAAAGAAACATGATTACCAAACATGTTTTATGCAACAGTTTCAAAATTTTCTTTTTAAAAATAAAATACATAAAATTAAATTAAAGTACAACCAAACAGGTCGTAGTTTCTTTTATGTGTTTAGTTTGAAAGAAAATTGTTAGAGAAACATGAGTTCTTTCACAACTCTAACTTACAATTTTTGTGTTGTTTAAGTTTTTATCCGGTTGGGTAAGTAGGTGGTGTTGTGCAAAAGTGTGCAAAGATAGTGAAACAAACTAAATACAGTAAATCTAAAACAAAAAAAAATAGAGAACAAATCAATAGAGAACACGATTTATGTTGTTCGACAAGATGCCTATGTCCACGGGCAACGATGATCAACCCACTATTTCCAACAAACAGATTTCTACAATACACTCACAAAGAAACCCTCTTTCCCAATACACCCAAAAACGGCTCTCCTCTCTACTTATGAAATAAACCCTAAAAACATCTTATATAATTAGGAATACAATATAAAGATAATATGAGTAAAATACCCAAAACGGGTCGGGCCAAAATTCAGGTCCAAATTTTGGGTCATACGGGCCGCCAACAGGTCATCATGAATCTAGGTAGAATTCATGGCAACTATCCAACATGTGAAAGTAAGTGAAAGTGGGAGAAACCCACATTTTCCTCCGCTTGGTGTATGAGAAAGATACCATTTCTCAAAAATTAAGTTTCTCTACAGTACTTGAGAAATATTTCTTCTTTGTTAAATACTCTTTCTTTTTGCAAAAAAGGAGAAAAAAAAATCAGAGAAATAAACTGAAATTGAAATACCAACTTAAGGCACAACATATGACTATATCAGCATGTTGTCATGTGAGCTTTCTAGGCTGAAAATCAACCCAATGCAGTCCCAAAGATATCAAGTGGATTGAACTAGAGAAACTAACTCAAATATGAGATTCAAACATATTTCAACTAAAATTTGGTTTGGTTGATGCATTTTCTTGTTCTATTCTAAATTCTAATGAAGGGCAGAATCGATTATACAAAATTATAGAAACATTAATATTAACTAGTTCATGGTATCAGAGCCCATAAATAGATGATAGCTACACAAGCTCGGAATATTAGTTTAACCTTTTCATAAGTTCATAAGATGTGAAAATAAATTTCATAATATATTTATTTTAGACATGTTGGCTATATCGCATTGTACAAACACCAATGATGCCTACTGATCCAAATGGGTCGGAGCGGATACTTGAAGGGACTAGTCCTTGTTGGCTCGAAGGCTAATTTTGGACACACTCCGTAAAAAATAAAAATAAATAAATATGCCGTACTGAATCCTCAAATGGCCCATGAGGCCCATGACTGCTTTGGCTACCAAGCATATATATCATAGATTTCTTCGGCCTCGATTGACTCAATCAACAAATACTGTTTGAATAAAGGAGCTTAATAGCTTACAACAGATGTAAGATACAACGGTTATGACCTAGGGTACTTTGGTTATTTTTGTGTTACAAGATAGTATAATAATTAATTGATGGGTCATTATCTAGATGAAGGCAGGCCATTTAAAGATCCCCAATGGAAACATCTTCATCACAGACTACTTGACCATATCACTGCTTCCTCTCCCAACTCCTGGTGCAATTGCAGATTTAAATGGAGACTGATCCACCTACCCCGGACAATTCCGATCAGGCGGTCTGCACCTCATCAGAGGACAAGGGTCCAAGCCATGTGAGGTACTATGAGTGCATCTTCTGCAAGAGAGGCTTCTCTAGTGCACAGGCTCTAGGAGGTCACATGAACATCCATCGGAAACATAGAGTCGAGCTCAAACATCCCTCCAATGAAAACCAACTTTATTTGGACATCACAAAGAAGAATCCCTCGTATCCTCCGATCTCTACATACTATCAGTCATTGACTTTGGAATCTAATGAGGAAAAAAGTTGCACATTTCTGTGGCCATTTATACTTTCTAGAGAAGATGATGCCATTGTTAGTGAAGATATTGGTAGGGGAAAACTCCGGCAGCTTCCATTGTTTGTCGAGAAGCCGTCAACGAGCATAGATCTCAATTCAAACAGTCATTTTGGTGGGCACCAAGAAAGGATGATCCAATCGAGTCATGTTTCGCCACCGCGGGTGGAATTGGACCTAGAGCTTCGACTGGGACCTGATCCTCAGGACACATCGTCGGAAGTTACCAAAGAATTCTTTTGAATTCGGATTTGATGGGCTGATTTGAATTTTATAGAGGTTTATTTCTCATCCTTGTTTTTCTTACTCTACTACTTCATCCCTTGTTTAAAAGAAAAGAGTACAATATATTGCTCATTAGCTTTTACAGTGTGTGTAGCAAAAGGAAGGTCTCTTACCTAGTTATATATTTTCATATTTTCAAACAATTAATTGTAGTATTTTTCATTTCCCTTTTCTTTCCCTCTTTGTGCAGTATAATAATGCTGATCGACCATGTTTATTTTTGAAGTTAAATTCCAAATACCGTGCATTTTAGAAGAGAAAACTAAGTTTAAAATTGCCTAGTTTGCATTCTTTTCAAGCTTTGGTGAGAGACTGCAAATATAGGTAACCCCATGAAACTACAAATAAACTGTTGCACAGTCCTGCACTTATTTTAGGGTTTGACATAGGTAACTTGATTACCCACCTGAGAAGACACTGTAGATGAAGGTAATTGCTAGAGACTGATGCATTTTTCTTTTTTCGAATATTCCCTTTTACTTTCATTTTAGTACTATATATGATTTGGGATGGAAATGAGGAACAATGACCATTGAACTGAAGCTTTAACAAGGATTAACCTACAAGACATATTTGTTAGATCATTTTCAATTTTAAATGGATGAGAGAGAGAGAGAGAGAGAGAGGAATGTCTCGTAAACTCCTTAGGAAAATCTTCATCTACAAGGTCTTCTCACTGCACCCCTTTCTTCTGTCACTCTAGATCTACGCTGCATAATATCATGCTGGTGCTGTTTGTCTAACAGTACGCTTTGATTTGGTCATGATCATTACAACTTAGTAATTGTTTTAGGATAGCTTTTAAATAAACACAAACAATCTTCAACCTATTAATGGCGGTGTTGATATTTTCAAATAGCATAGCTCAAACTCAATACAATATATTCTTACTGGGTATAAGTGTAGCATATCTGTTATTCTATTTACTTAGTGTTGATAGCTGAATATAGCTTATAGTGGCACTTTTGTGTATAGAACATTGACAACCATTGTTAATTAGTTTGGGTCTTGGCCTCAGTTTCTACTATATATACTAGGGGTTCATGGGAAACGGACAGGGTACTCTGGTAGGTTTTGGGTTGGAGTAACATAGAATGTCTACATGAAATATCAAATTTAAGCATTATGTTTTTAAATATAGTGCGTAATTATATTCTCTTAAAAGTATTACTTGATTGAATTCTAATATTTATATAAAATTTTAAATTTCTTAAAACTAATTTAGGGTACTTAATAGAGCATGTGAGAAGCTAGTGTTTCAGTCATTTTTTGTCTGAGTTCCTTTAATGCCAAATCTCGAAGATGATGTAGTATGATAGTAAAGGAAGAAAAAAAACTTGCTGTTTGAAGTTTTGATTTAAAAGGACTTGATGGATCAAATAGGAGACACTGTAACCAAAGTTAGAACAATTGCCATTTACACTAGCAATGCTTTTGTGTTCATATAATTCCCAAATTCAATATATTGAGGAAATGGTTGAACCTTAGGAGCACATGAAGATATGGCTTTTAAGGGATTTGTGAAAGTGATGAACTGTTTCAAGTATTTTTCAATTCATCAGGAAAGAATTATGGGAGACTGATAGGTTATGCATGATCACTTTTATAACTAAGTGAATGTTCCAAGCAGGCTTACGTACCTTTAGGTAAGAGGATGAAATCCAGTCTTGAGTAGCAAAATGAGCAACAACGACAATAATCACTGAATTGGGATGCAGGCTCAGTTGAAATGTAATACAAATTTTGTTAAAGAAATTCGCAAGTGTTCGTTTGATACCTGGATATGTGAAGATATTAATTGTATCTACTCCTGTGATTGATGATACATGTAATTTCCTCCTTAGGACTTGATGCCACTTCGTGGTCAAAAAAGGAGAAAGAAAAATCGTCTTCTCGATCAAATGGATTGTAGATTAAGATACCTACATCATCTAACTGAGAATAAAAGTACTTTTTGCTTGCTATGTGTGGGCTAATTAGCTGTGAAATGATGGTTATATAAGATGGTTTGCAGAATCAAGAGATTAGAGACATGATTGCCCATTCAAGCATGGGTATCGAAAGATCACATGGTTATTCTATTAGGGAACGAAATATATATAGTAGTGTAATAAGGTGTGATGAGATACAGCATACCTCAACATGCACAAGGTATATTTGAATTTGATTCTGAGATTTGATTAGATTAGGTTAGATTAGGGTGTTATCCCCCTCTGATCCCATGAGAAAACCTGACTTTAATGAATCAAAGGTTTAAATAGATTGTAGAAAACCCTAATTTAGAAAGATAATCTGAGGATAATCCTAATCTATTCAACACACATATTTAAGATTGTGATAGAGATATACTGGGAATTGGTGCATCTCTTGCCTTCATTATAAGAGATATTAATTCCCTAATACGGTCATGAAAGTGTTGAATCATTTGAGTGAAATTTTAGTGTGAGAAATACTAACAAAAGAGTAAGGGAGGAAAGGGTAACTTTAGACATGAAGTGGTCACATTTGGGATCTTCTCCATGAGATATTAGACCGCATAATTACGAGTATGTTGATGAGGTTGATGATGAATGCTCTTGCTGCCAAAACATATGAGCATGTGAACTCAACATTTTCTCTACTTTTTTAGCATATATAGTAGCATTCAGTCAAAACTCCATTTTCAGAAACTCTGAATTTTTTCTTCCTAAAATTAGTACTAAAAAGATACTATACATCTCCTTGCATCATCTGAAAAAGCATTTCGATATACATTTTGATTACATAAAGAGGACAATAAACTCAGCCGACCTGTTTGCTCCTCCCCTCATTCACTGGATCACCATTTCATGAAACTCAATCAGCATACATCCCCTTATATCAATCGTCTGCAATTTTTTCAGAATCCATACGTATGTAGCTTCAATCGCATTAGTTGAATCTGCATGCATAAGAAGGCTTATAATGTCTCGGGCACAGGCAACACGGATACCATGATATATTTGTTTGGATAATGCTTTTTTTTTAGTTGATAGCATTGTACCAGGGACCTGGGATCGAATCCCGCCTATGTTTCTCCAGCTTACCTTCCAAAAAAAAAACTAACACACACGTGTCTTTTTGTTTGGATAATGCTTGCACCACTCTCTTTTAAGACACTCTCTTTTTGATTGGACAGTGTTGGTTAATAACATGCATTTACCTCGAAGAAAGTGAATCTAAAAGAAAGTGTAGCCATTTTGTTAAGCACCAATAACTCATGATTTATTAAATAGGCCGTAGAGGTTTAAATAGATAATCCAAGACTCCTAACTTGGAAAGATAATCTTAACAATAATCCTAATCTACTAAATGTCAGCACCCTATTTTTACACCCCCTTAACCGTGGTAAATTAATTTAGCTATGGTCCAAACCCTAGATCAACCCTAGTTCCAAAACCTAGGTAAACCCTTAACCATAGGATTAAACCCTAGTTAAGACCCTAGTTAACCCTAAGCTTAACCCTAGGTAGTCCTAAACCCAAACCCTAGGTAGCCCTAGCCTAACCTTAGTAAGCCCTAGGTATACCCAAGGCCCAAGCCCATTTGACCAAACTTATACCTAGACAACTCAATCAAACCCAATTACCTAATTTTATTACCCAACCCAAGTAGTCAAGCCCAAATACCCAATCACCCAATTGCCTAAGCCAAAGCCTATTTCCATAGCCCAAGCCCAAATGTCATAGTCAAAGTCCAATAATCATAACCCATGACCCATCCACTAATAACCCATGATCCATAAGACCTAATCCACATATCCATATCCACCTACCCTATATCCTACAACCCATACCCATATAACCCATAGTTCACTCAACCCACCAACTCTCTTACATAAGGCTGTCAAAAAAGCCCATATAGAAGGGTACCCGGCCCGGCCCGGCCCGGCCCTCCAAAGCCCTCCAAAGCCCGGCCCTACCCCAGCCCTTGGGCCGGGCAGGGCCAAAAAATTGGAAGCCCTTGTTCTCTAGGGCCGGGCTAGGGCTCCCCCTGTCCGGCCCTTCCCGGCCCGGCCCGGCCCTACTTTATCTTAAGATAAATATTTTTTAATAATTTTACTAATATGCTCCCTTTAACCTTTCATTAACGTTACGAAAGTAGGGCTATGTTTGTAATTGCGCCAACTAAAGACCTTATAAAAACCAACCTAACATAGACCAAACCCTAACTTGTATTCACATTCTAAGACTTTGCCTCTTCATTCTTCAACTTCAATCGCACAGGCCACATACCACTTCGGCTCTTCATCGATCATCTCTCTCTCTCTCTCATATCTTACTCTCTACTTTCAGTTTTATATTTAAACATATTTTCAATTTTGTTCTATATAGTTTTATTATTCTACTTCTTTACCTATACTATGTTTTGGTTTATTATGCATGACTGTCACTGATAAGGAAATTTTTTTTTTAACTCTGTCATTGCTCTTTTTGTTGCAATGTTGATCCCAAACCCGAATAAAAGAGGAGGGTATCCATTTCCATCTAAGGTTGACAGTCGATGTAGTAAAAAAAAATTTATTATCTTAGATGAAAAAAAAAAATTTCCGCTCTTTCTTCCGGCCCTTTGGTTGGCCCGGCTTGGCCCCGGCCCTTGAGGGGCCGGGCTAGGGCCCAATCAACCCCGGCCCTTGAAGGGCTAGGGTCGGGCTAGGGCTCTACTCTTATAAGGAAGGGTAGGGCTAGGGTTGACCCCGGCCCTACCCCAACCCGGCCCTTTGACACCCCTACTCTTACACCTCTCTTACATCAACCCATACCTATATAACTCATAGTTCACTCAACCCACCAACTCTCTTACACCTCTCTTACATCAACCCATACTCATATAACTCATAGTTCACTCAACCCACCAACTCTCTTACACTCCTTACAACACTCAATTTATCAAATCACCTTACAACACTCAAGTCTTTACCCACTAGCTCCTTTTATCCCCCATGTAAAAGACACAACCCAACCTCTTAGTTTCCTATAAATACCAATCCCTTATCCCCTTAGATCCATCCCTCAAGACCCCTAGAAGGCTCCCAACCACTTGTGTTTCTCTTGAGTTTGAAGAAGGGAGAAGAAACTAAGGTTTAGAGTTTGGAAAGAATTCTAAGACTAAAAGCTTAGAGTTCTTCACTAACTCTCTTCCTTTGTGGATTCTAAAACCCTACCCCTTGGAGCATTGAAGGAGAATTCTTGGAGGAGTAGGCACTCCTTCTTTCATTTTCTCTTCTTTTTTATCTTTTTTTTTATTTAGTTCTCTCTTCTTGATCTCTCATTTCTCAAGCATAGTTGGGCCTCTCTACACCAATCTAATGGTATAGAGGGACCCCATATCAAAGGCAAGGAGATGCTCCTTTTTTTTCTTTTCCTTTCCATGTACATATTTTCTTCTTTTTTATGTACCCACAATTGTGGATATGGGTAGGCCCATAGAGAGTGGAAGCTAAAGCTATACCTCTCTTTTTCATTTTGTTTTCTTTTGAGATTCTAGTCTTCTTTCTAGAATTTTTTGTGAAAGCTCATCCCCTCCCTAACATTCTTTAGAGCAACATTACATCATTAATAATGGTGTAAATGAACCACCTTAAAAGGGAGAGGATGAGTTTTCATTTTCTTTCATTTCTTTATTTTTCCTTCATGTTCTATGTTGAATGGGTAGGTGATGGTTTAAGAACTTAAGATAAATGATGGTGTAAGGACTTAAAGAGGACATTCTTAAAAATGTTTCATAGTAAAGACAATAATGGTATTTGATCTATTATCAACATCAATCCAACAAAATAGGTGTTGGTAATAGACCATTTACTATTCATAAGGCACATCCCTCTTTATGTCTTAAACTATAATCTTTTAGCCAAACTCTTGGACTAAATTTGACTTTAGTTAAGTTTGTCAAAACCTTACCTATATGAAAATTCAAAAACATGATAAAATCTCAAAATACCAAAAACATGATAAAATCTCAAAACACCAAAAACATTCAAATATAACCAAAATATAAAAAACTTTCAAATATCCCCAAAAAATCTCAGAAAATATAAAAAATACAAAAAGACCAAAAAGAGACTTGTAGGACCTCCTTAGCTTTGGTTAGCTCATCTAACCATGGATAAATACCCTCTAACCGCGGTTAGACTTAACACTTGTGCACTTGACCTCATCGGTCAACTAAACCATAGCCTTCTAGGCTAGACCCTTTTACCATCCTATGCATACACACACTCCCCCTAGCCTCGGCACGGGCTCATGTGTCAGAACTACGCTCGGTCTGATCTCACCATGTGAGTACGTAGGCAACCCAACTCGAGTTCGACCCTAGCCATCTAGCTTTCTATTTTTCTTGGATTAGCACTCACTTAAAAACTTTGGACATTCTAATTAAACTTTGAGATTATAATTGGCTTAAGTTTAGGGAGTAGGTAACTGTTATAAAACGGGGGTCTTAGGGTGCCTAACACCTTCCTCAGGGCTTAATCGAACCACTTACCCTAACTCTGATTAGACCATTTGCCTTATCCAAACAAACAAATACCCGGGACCTATCCCTAAGAATGAATAGGTGGCGACTCAAGTCAAAACATATAATTGTGAAAGTGGGTTGGAAAATTCCATGCTCACACTAAAGATATTAATCCATGATTGAGATTGTGATGAGATACACTTATGATCTCATCTTAAATTTAATTCCTTAATACTCTCCTTCAAACACATGAGGGTTGAAAATCTTTATAGGTTTGCCGCAATTCAAGTACATCCTTTATTGATGAATAGCTAGAACATACAACCTTGCTTGGTAGTCACCGCAAGTCTGTAAAGTCCATCTTTGTCGCATCTCGCTCAATTTTTGATGAGTCAATTGGAGCCAATGACCCACATGATCAAGGATGATTTGGAAATTTGAAGAAAAACTCTTATAAGAGGTTTTCAATTAAAAAAAAAAGTAGAGGTTGTGAAGCGTGAGTGGAAAGAGGAGAGAAAAATAAAAGGAATTAGGATAAAGTCGAGCCAATGAGTTTGAAGCACCCCCATAGGCATATTGTACTAAATGAACTCAAATGATTCTTTTAGCTTTCCTCTAGGCCCAAGAAGATCAATCATGCAGAGGCTTAATGTTCTAATCCATGATTTACTTTATACATTTGTTCATCAATTAAAAATACTCACATCCTTTCTCGAGGAAACCTGCATGATTGAAAGCTTGTTAATCCATCCTCCCAACTCAAGCAAGCAGACGTAGAGAAACAACTGGTTCCATAGAATTAAACAAAGCCAACATCTTTGAAGCCGGAGAAGCCACCGACGAAAAGGTGGGTCGAACCACCCCACACTGATACCATGTAGACTAACTGATTTATTGAATAGTTTGGTTGGATTACAATGATCCATAGAGGGTTTGACCGTTAAATAGATAATCCAAGACTCCTAACTTAGAAAAACAATCTCAAAGATAATCCTAATCTACCAATGATACAAATCCAAGATTGAGATTGTGATGAGATATTCATCTTACATTTATTTTCCTAATAAATATAACTTGGATTTGCACACAGTTTCATAATTTATGTCTAGTTTTCATTAATTTCAGGCCCAGATCCAATTCTATTTTTAAGAAAATATACGACTACAATCATGTAGAAAAAAAATAAAATCAAAGCACACCAAATTTGGGTGCTTCGGCAAGATTCCTACATCACGGCTGAAGGAGTTTACTTTTTGCAGTGAAAAAACATATTACAAATCTCTCGTCACTTTTTAGTTTTCACTCAATGAAAATCCTAGCAAAAATGTTATTATATAGCAACTAGTGGGTTGCACGTGCGATGCACGTGAGAGAGAGGGGAAGGGGAGAGAGACTGGGAAGAGGAATCCTAGTGAGGGCATTTTGAATTTTTTTAAAAAAATATTTTGCGTATAAAAACTTGAGGGACTTTTTAAATTAAAAAAATAAAATGTGATCGACGCGTTAGTATAGAAAGGGACATTTTGAGAACCAAAAAGCCCTACTTTTTCTATTGAAAAGTATTTATCACATAAAGAGAGTGTACCTCTTCATTGAGAGAGACAAAGGAGAGGGAACATGAGAGAAGATAAAGATTTGAGGGAATCATGGAGATATAGAGGGATTATTGTTAGTTGTAGTTGATATTACTTCAATACCCCTACTAACTTTTCTCATGTAAAATATAAAAAATTCACCCTTACTAACTCTATTCACAGTAAGATACCATAAAGTTGGGACTCATTAGGAATATTCGAAAAAAAACCAAAAAACTTTCTAACCCCACTTCTCTCATTATAATAGTAGAGATTACAAAAAATAAAATTGTGATAATGCAATTTGAGTAACCCCTAAAAATTTTGGGGTTGAGCCTGGTGTACAGTCCAAACTCCAGAATGCTAGGAATAATTAACATAACAAACAACAGCCCCTCAAGGAGAGATGATAGCAACGTGTACTTGTAAAGCATCGTTCCCACTAAATGATTTCTTGTTCCATTTCTGGGAATGCATTTGTAATGACGTGTTTCGTTCGCAATCAGAACAGTTTTTTAGGAACAAAAAAAGTTGATCCTCCTTACAGAACAAAATGATTTCTCCTGGGCTGATGAATACAAAAATCGGACGTTAAATAGAGAATCCTATTCATGAGTTATTAGTTTTTAGAATCGGTTTCTGATTTGGAACGATGCCAAACACCACCGAAAGGTCTTTGGAATTGATCCTGAAATGGGTTCCCAAATGAATCTAGTTGAACTTATTGTGATTGTATAGCTATTCACCCATAAGCTAACACTACAACTAATAACAAAAATGCTACTAATATATATACGGTGTGTTGGAAGTTGTCATGAATTCAACTCGGATTCATGATGACCCGTTTGGCGACCCGGATGACCCGATTAATGGGCAATGTGTAGAAAAAGAGAGAACAAAGAGTTGTTTTTTGGGAGTGTTGTGTAGAGTGTTTCCGAGTGATTGTTTGAAAGAAATCTCATTGTTGAATAAAGGAAATCGTTGCCCGTGGACGTAGACATCTTGCCGAACCACGTAAATCGTCTCTTTTTTTTGGTTTGTTTTTTCTTTATTTTGTTTGTTTTGATTTGCTGTTTTAGATTCGTTTCACTTGGATTTGCACGCTTTCGCACATCACGGTGTCTCTTTGTGTATATACCCTATTCAGCTAAAAAATTGTTCTTGTAAGAAGTTAATTACATTTATACGTACTAAAACTAGGTGGCTTAATCAAAACATTAAGGGCTCGGGTCGCAAATTCCCAACCCAAACGCAACCATTTTTATTAATTAGATTGAGGGGTACAATCCTATCCCACATTAAACAAGGAGGATTATACAGCTGCTTAGCTATTATTCTGGTTCAGGTCAGGTTAGGCTCGACTTCAATAAGCAATTGCCAGACCGACAGAACCTCATATCTTGTCTGGTTGAGGCATGTGAACCCTGACCCGGAAAACAGCAAGTAGGGTCAAGGATTGCCACCCTAATTCATTGTCCCACCTAAGAAATGAAATCATCGAACAAAATCAATCCAATCAGATGTTTAAAAAATTCATTAGCAAACTCTACAATAGGCAACGTGTTAGGTTGGTTCTACGTAAGAACACCTTCAACATGAACCCAATCGATGTGTTTATGATGCAATCCCAAACAACACCCCCACCTGAGATTGCAACACACGTACAAGGATGAAATATCAAACAAGAAGAGAAGATGTCTCATGCAATATCAACAAGAACTCAAGCCTAGATGCCCTCGTCTTATTCGGGAGAGAAAACCCTCTGTATTCAATATTTGCCCAAAAGTAAAGTGAAAACCCCCTGTTCCAACTTCACGTATACAAACACACCAGGGCTTTGTCCTAATGGTAGTGTATCCCTGCTTTGGGGAGAGGTACCAGGTTTCATTCCCGGGAGGATAGGAGTTTGTATCCATCCGCCCACTAACTGAACATATACTAAAAGCTAACCGGCGTTGCGGCCTAAACGTATATCTCGAACCAAAAAAAAAAAACTTCACGTATACAAAGGACTCGTCCTCTTTAATCCCAGCCGTTGGATATCCTCCTAGCAATTCTAGATCACATTTAATAAGACAAAAGAGACCACTAACTAGTTAGGTCAATTGAACAAACTGAATGTTGTAATTGAAGGTCATTCAATCAAAGAAGCCCATAGGTCTTCGTATCTGTCTGTTTGGCCTCTCCTTGGGTGGGCTTTGATTTGGTGTAATTACAACATCATCCCATTGAACCCCATCGCCATCAGTTTATAATCGGGTTGAACATGAAAAAGGCCAACACACATGTTTTAAATCGTTTAGAATAAAACCCGGAATGGGTGGACCAGTGGTTCCCGGGACTTAAGCCTCATGAACCAGAAGGTCTTCAGTTCGACTTCTCACTCCCCATTTCAGGCCAGCCCCACTTAGGATTTTTCCCCAACTTTCCTGGTGTGGCAGATTGTGGGCCTTTCGTCGCACCCTCACGGATTAGTCTTGTCTCAAAGGGTTAGGAACACACTGCGTTATTAAAAAAAAAAACTCGTTTTAAATAAATAAACAATAATGTTTAAGCCAAACCTGAACGAACTCGAATGAAGCTTATGGCAAGCTCAAACTGAGCTCGAGCATGTTTATGCAACGCTTGACTCGAATACACAAGTCTACAGTGCACAATCCTCTTCCTCTATTTGGGTTTAGCAGCATAAAGAAGGGACTGTAGAGTAACTAAAATAACTGAGACCTTAGGTCTGGGAGGCCCAAACTAAGCCCAACAGTAGGAGGCTGAGAAAATCAAACCCAAAACCGACCAGTGGGGTCCAATACACCAACTGAAACACGTAACAAGTCGGGCACGTTGACAAATCGGTTCAGGCTTTCTACTAGTTTAGGTTTCCACATAAGTGGTCTATCCATAGTTTGAATAAGTTGTTACATGTTTAGGTGATCAGTAATCTATCTTTTATTTATAGGTAAATGGTAGGGAAAATTTTCAAAGTCAGTCCCCTAACTGTTTTATGTCTCTTTCCTCGACTCCTAGGCGGTCGTTGGAATTATACTGCATTTGGCTTTACTAAGGCCAATCAGAATGTGTCACGTCTACCATGAGTTTTTCCTGATAGAATTCGAAGCGTATGGAACGGGATCGAATCATAGCCAATCCCGAGTTCAACTGCGCAGTCATAGGCCAACACGTGTCCTTGTTAATTCTTATTAATTATGAGTAAGATTCATTAATCCTTGGAATTCAATAATCGAACATTGGTTTATATAAAAAAAATGTTAATATTAATTTCTTTTAACTCTGATTAAAACTTTTAATCCTTAAGATTTCTAAACACTAACGTTGGATTGTTAAATCATAAGGATTGGTGAATTTTAACCACAATTAATAATAGTTAAAAAGGACAAGTGTTGACTTGTGAGTGCGATTGAACTTTTACCAAGTTAAATTGCGAGTGATTGTGATTCGATTTCGTATGGAACGGTGGAATCTGATCAATCACATGTGTGCCTCTTGGAGTCTTACAAAAATCAATCAAGGGGAATTCCTTCGTCGCACAGTCATTCACCCTGTACCGCCTTCACACTGTTAGTTTAGCAGTCTTAAGTTTCTATTAAATTGTACATTGATTTCATATCTGTACGAAACACCATAACGAAACTGTTTTTCCTGATAAATAAAGAAACTGTTAAACGTACCAATGTCTTTATTTCACGTATTTAAATGCAAAAAGAATTAATCACAGAATTAAATACCCGAATACATAGAAGAACATAAAAGCACCCTCTTCATGTCTAGTACCCTCTTTGTATAAACCCCTCTTCATGTCCAGTACCTTCTTTATATAAGCAGGGTTAAAGGGAGTGTTAAAAGTGACAGGACACCGCGATAAGTTTTAAAAAATATTTTTTTTTACAGAAATATTTTACAAAATACATAATTATCCTACTTCAGGTATATTTTGAGTTGACTCTTTAAGAGCATTCCTAGCTTCACCAAAATAGCCAATAGTCACTTTGTTTTACTTTAGTTATCCAGTTTTTGAAAACACTCATAGTAGTCTCACTAATTTAACAAAAATAAATAAAAAGAGAAACATTAGTTTATTATTTGTGTGGGACCACAATAAAGGAAAGGAAAGAGAAAAACCTTATTTTATTATTTGTATGAGACCACAGTAAAAGATGGTAAATGTACAGTATTGTACCCTTACAATACCGAAATCTTTATTCTAATGAGGTTGTTGAAGACCTATTTCAGTATTTTTTAGTGTTTTGGTTCACCAAAATAACCGAGGATGCTAGGAATGCTCTAACACAAGCTCTTGTCATATTATTTATTTTATTTTATTTTTCAATAGGCATTATTTAAAACCTTAAAAGGAGAAACATGGTAGTAATGGTTTGCTAAACGTGTCCTCATGTATGTGAATGTTTGAGAAGCCGCTTGTTACTATTTTCGTAAGAGTTATGCTACAGGGTGTCAATCTTCCATTTGGACCCCGGAAAAATCACTTAGGATTTACTCTGGCAGGCCCTCCTTCTCCAACTTGTCACATGTTTCTTTTTTAACTATATTTTTAAAGGGAACTGATACTTTGTACGGACGCATTCCCCCCATCAGAGAGCGTGCACGCCCATAACCCGCTACATGTCGATTTCATAACTTATTAATCATGATTAAGTTTAACTAACATGATATTAATATACTTTATTTTAAAAATGGGTGAATCTTAACCATAGTTAATGAATGTTAGCTAACTTGAGGTTATTTTTCGAAAAGCAAGGTTAGATGGATGAACCCTAAGGATTAGTGAATCTTAATCACAGTTAATGAGTGTTGACTAATTTAAGATTATTTTTTAAAAAACCAAGGTTAGATGTGTTTGGATTCGTGGAATTGGAATTGACCTAAAGAATTGAATTTTATGGAATTGAAATCCATTGAATTGAATTCATCAGAATTTATAATTCTGCCATTTGGATGCACTATTGATTAGATGGAAATGCAAAAAATTATATGAATATAATAATAGGAATAAATAATTATATAATTAATATATTTATTAAATTTAAATATTATTTAATTTACAGTTATAATTTCTTATGTATTAAATTATTATTTATTAAATTTTAATATTGTGATAACTTATAGTTATTATTTTATGTATTCAATTATTATTTACATGAGATATTTATTAAATTTTAAAATAAATTTTTTTAATTCTAATTTGATTATAATAATAAGGATATGTAATTATTTAAGTAATATATTTATAAAAAAATAGAATTTATAATAATTATTTAATGTATTAAATTAATATTTATGAAATATAATTATTACTATTATTATTTTTAAATTTAAATATTATTATTAATTATTATTATTATTAATTTAAGTATTAAATTGTTACTTACATACGATATTTAGTAAATATTAAATAAAAGTTTGAAATTCTAATTTGAATATAATAATAAGAATATATAATTATACAAATAATATATTCATTAAAATTATAAATTATAATAATTATTTTATGTATTAAATTATTATTTTATGTGTACATTTTAATTTCTTATATAATTATATAAGTAATATATTTATTAAATTTTTATTAATAATATAATTTAATAATTTTTATTTTATGTAATTTTATAATTTATAAATATTATATTATGTATTTAATTTAGATTTAAGTAAAATAAAATAAATAAAAATATTAATTATATTAAATTATTATTTATTAAATATAAATATTTCTATTATTATTATTTAATATATTAAATTTAAATATTATTATATAATTATAATAATTATTATTATTATTATTTAGTTTATTACTTATAAATTTATTTTATTAATTTATAATACTAATTATTTAATATAGTAAATTATTATATATCAAATTTAATTATTATTATAAATTATAATTAAAATTATTTAATGTATTAAATTATTATTCATTACCTCACAAGATAATTAATTGGAGAGAGATTTTCATAAGGTTCGTGTCTTTTCCTCAATTCCACAACAGTGTGGAATTGTCAAGTAAGACCTCTCATTAAATATTTGAATTTTGTTCATTTAGCTTATGAAATCACTCCTTCAATGCGGAATTGACGATTCCAATTCCAATCTTTTGTATGGTACAAGTCAAACGAGAAAATTGGAATTCAAGAACGGAATTACCAATTCCGTCCACCAATTCCACAAATCCAAACACACCCTAAGGGTGAAAGAATCTTAACCACAATTTATAAAAGTTAAAAAGGACACATGGTATCTCGTGGACACGTGTGCATTCCGCCTAAAGGAAGGCATCCGCGAAAACAGTCATTCTCCTTTTTTCAATTGTGTTTAAGATTTATTAATGTATAGAGTTACAGGATCTTACCTCAATTTTTTCCAAAAGATTGAAATATTTTTTGGGTATAAACATCCAAATGGCTGTAAACATCCAAAGAGGAATGCTAGCCCTGCCTATACTCTCAAACCTCTATCAATCACTTGTCTTTTTTTTTTTTCTTTTTTTTTTTGAAAGAGGTTGAATTAATCATGATATAATGTGAAAGTGGTTGATGGAGGTTGAAGGTAGGAATTGAGTGACAGAAATTCCTCAACATCCAAATGGTTCTGTTTGGCAAGATAGAGAGAATAACTTGGTCGATAGGTACTATGCGCCACCAATTGCGGGATAGCATGTACTTAGTTGGCGTGGCAGAAGTCGTAAAATGGGAGAGGCGTGTAAAAGTAAAAAAGTAGAGAGAAAGAGTGAAAAAGCTGGAGGACTTGCTTCCAAATCACAATTGTGGAAGTTTTAACACAAACTCATGAAGCCATTACAGTGAGATCAGTTTTAAAATCACAATTGTAATGGTTGATTAGAGGAAGGATTCTTCAATACGATAAGCAGCTGACTCTCCCTTTACGTGGGTTATAATTTACCACTACAATTCTCAAAAGGGTAAATTCGTAAGCTAAGAATGCCATTTACGCTTTGTTATTAGTATTCATCCCCAGAAGAATTGGAGGGTTTTAGTTTTCTTCTTCTTTTTTCTTTTTTCTCTTTCGGAGAAAACCTGCTATTGTTATTAATTATATATTTATTAGATCCCGAAGAATCGTTGTACGGTAGCTTCCCTGTCATACCCAGAAAGCTAGGCTTTTTCAGTAGGAAAGAGAGATTTCAGGGGTGGATATAGAAACAAACAAATTCGGGGTCTCTCCATTTAGATATAAAAAGATATTTCCAGGCGAGAAAAGAAAGCGTGGTCGATTAGAGTTCTCCTGGGCTTTAGTTTCTATCAATAGAGACCTCCTTTTGTTTCTGGGCTTCTATTTTCTTCTACTGAAAGAAGAACAATGGCTCATATTCGAGAACCGAGTCATGACCCGTTGAAAGCCTGGAAACTAATCGTTTTTCAGACCGAAAAATCAGGCGATATTTTCTCACTGTTGATGAAAACTCTAGCCATTTGCCTCATCGCTTCAATATCTCTCTTCGTCTTTTTCTCTACTTTATCGAGCCAATCACGATGGCTGCTCCAATGCCCGGAATGTGACGGCGTCATCGGATATTCCGGTGACAAGAGCGAACTCCACCATCATATTTCCGGCGAAGAGTACGAAAAGACGAATATATCCCACATCATCTTTGGTATCGGAGGCTCAGCGAAAACATGGAAGGATCGTCGGCATTACAGCGAGTTATGGTGGAAACCCAACATCACTCGAGGGTTCGTATGGCTTGACGAGAAACCCGCCGAGTATGAGCCGTGGCCGGAAAAATCGCCGCCGTTTCAAGTTTCGGAGGATTCTTCGAGGTTTAAGTATACGAACCCTTACGGCACTCGTTCCGCAGTTCGTATCGCCCGAATCGTATCGGAGAGTTTCCGACTCGGTTTGGAAAACGTAAGGTGGTTTGTGATGGGAGATGATGATACAGTGTTTTTCCCGGAAAACTTAGTTTCCGTATTATCGAAGTACGATCACCGTCAGATGTACTATATTGGAGGGAATTCAGAGAGTGTGGAGCAAGATGTGATACACTGGTACTCCATGGCCTTCGGAGGTGGTGGATTAGCGATTAGTTATCCACTCGCAGCTGAGCTTGTTAGGGTGTTGGACGCCTGCATTGACCGGTACTCGTCTTTGTACGGCTCTGATCAGAGGATCCAAGCTTGCCTGAGCGAGATTGGCGTTCCTCTCACCAAAGAACTTGGTTTTCACCAGGTATTCTTCTATTTATTCATACTCCTTACTACACCGGATAATTCCCCCTCCCGCCCCGTTTTGCTTTGGAAAATACTTTATGTACCATGGTTTCCATTTTGAAACGGAATGCCGGTCCTCATTTGGCCTCGCCCTAATTTTAAATACTCAATTGGTTAATAGTCACTCACGGATCCTATTCTTCTCCGGTTGTAGCCGGTTTTGCGAAAACCTCTTACGTCCCTTAGGCGGTCACATGTGCCTTTTGACCTCTTAACTATTCTTAATTTTTTTAAAATTTTGTTAACCGTAGTTAAAATTACTAATTATTAAGATTAACTTTTTCTAAAACCAAAAATAGCTAGATGAACCATAGGGGAGGTTGAATATAACAACAATTAAGGAGTGTAAAAAAACCGAAACCAAAAAAAAAGGGAGTGTAAAAAGGACATATGGCGACCATAGGGGAGCTAATCCAATCCCTCTTTTCTTTTTTTTCTTTTTTTTTAAGAAGACTAAAATCTAACAGTTAAGCTTAATCCGGGTTAAAGGATTGTTAAAAGGACACATGTAAGATAGTGCTAAAAGGACACGGGGTAAGATAGGAAGCGAACCCATGGTCCAGTCGGCTATTCACTGCTCTTTCCGTTGAAACGTAACTGCACTTATTTTTCATTTTTGGTAAGGGTGCAAATCCTCTCCAGTGATAACCGGATGTGGCACATCCGGTTATCACCCCTAGAGGTCACCACGTGTCTCCTTTGACACCCCTTAACCGTGGGTAAGGTTCACCCACCCCTAGGGTTCACCCACCTATTTTTGGTTTTTTTTTAAAAAATATTAATTCTATTTTTAAAATTAAAAAACTGTTTTTAAAGTTTTTTTAATATTAAAAACATTTTTTTAATTTTAAAAATATAATTAATATTTTAAAAAAAAACCAAAAATAGGTGGGTGAACCCTAGGCGTGGGTAAATCTTACCCACGGTTAAGGGGTGTCAAAGGAGACACGTGGCAACCTCTAGGGGTGATAACCGGATGTGCCACATCCGGTTATCACTGGAGATGATTTGACACCTTTTGGTAAGGAGCCAAATCATCTATTGTGATAACCGGATTTGGCAAATCTGGTTATCACCCCTAGAGGTCGCCACGTGTCTTTTTTGACACCCCTTAACCGTGGGTAATGTTTACCCACCCCTAGGGTTCACCCACACATCCTGGTTTTTAAAAAGAAATATTAATTCTTTTTTTTAATTAAAAAATTATTTTAATATTAAAAAAACTCTAAAAAACAGTTTTTTAATTTTAATAAAAATAATTAATATTTTAAAAAAAAAAAAAAAAAAAGGATGGATAGGTGAACCCTAGGGGTGGGTGAATCTTACCCACGGTTAAGGGGTGTCAAAGGAGACATGTGGCAACCTCTAGGGGTGATAGCCGGATTTGCCAAATCCGGTTATCACCGTAGAGGATTTGACTCCTTATTCTACTGTTTTTTTTTTGTTCTTTTAAAGGCATATATAACCCTGCCTATTTTTCGTTATATTAATTTCAGGTTGACATTCGAGGGGATCCGTACGGTTTACTAGCAGCACATCCGGTGGCGCCGCTGGTGTCGCTCCACCACCTTGACTATGTGAAGCCGTTGTTTCCGAACGGAACTCAGCTAGAATCGCTGAGGTCTTTGATCAGTGCGTACAGGGTGGACCCGGGTCGAACCCTACAGCAGAGTTTCTGTTACGACTTGAAGCGTAACTGGTCCGTTTCAGTCGCGTGGGGATATACCGCACAGATATACCCGTGGTTATTGACCGCCAAGGAATTGGAAACCCCGTTACAGACGTTTCAAACGTGGAAAAGTTGGAGCAACGAGCCGTTTGCGTTCAATACACGGCCCTTGAGCCCTGATCCGTGCGAACGGCCGATTATTTATTTCTTGGACCGGGTTCAGGAGGTTGGAGCGGGTGAGACCCTGAGTTCTTATAAACGGTTTGTGGCCGAGCCAGTGAAGGACTGTGACCGGGCTGACTACATATCTGCCTTTTTGCAGACTGTTAATGTTTCGGCTACGAATATGGAGCCCCACGAATGGAAGAAGGTGAGATTTCTCTCTCTCTCTCGATCTCTCGACCATCAGAACACGTATAGGCATGCAGTTATTGCTGGACCAACAAAGGATAAGATTTTCTTATGACCATCAGATCTATTGACTATTCTTAGTTTTTGTAAGGTTCTTGTAACTAACAAGGTTGAGATGATTTGATTGGCAGGCGCCACGTAGACAGTGTTGCGAGATCATGAACGGGACAGATGGGGATGACGGTGCAGTACAGATACAGATTAGAAGATGCAATCTCCAGGAGAGTGTTACTCCTCCTTAAAAGAGTTCGGATCCCCGATATGTGAATATGCCCAGTAGTTTCAGGAAAAAATATTTAAAGAGAAGAAAATAAAAGTAGTATATCTCTAAAATTTAGAAGTTTTTGTTTTTCCGGGTAACAAGGTGACGCATAACCCTCAAGGTGGCCAATAAAGGGAAGAGAACCGAACTAAAATCTTCGCTCGCCTGAGGTCCAGCCACCACACCAAACCCCCTTTTAGTATTCTTGAGATTCTCTTGGGTTATAAAAGGACTTTGCTACTGAGACCGCAAAGGGCCGAAACCACGCTATAATCGTGCTTGCTATGTATGGATCTTAAAATTTTATTAAATTCGTTTTTAAAAATTTGAGATCCGTATACCACATGCACGGTCTCGGCCTTTTCCAGTCTCACTACCATTTTCCGTCATAAAAAGTAACCATTTGTCCTTGTCATGAGTGTGATTCATTGGTTTTTAATGTTGATATTAAAGTGGATGGAAAAGGGACAAATGTCACCTCTGAATTATAACAAGTTATAACAGGGACAGATTCCATCTGAGACCGGTTAGAACCCAAGAGAATTCCTAGTCAAAAAAATTATGCTTGGCTTGTCATTCAAGTTTTAACTTATGCAAAAATTAGAAATTGATGCAAATCGAAAGATCAAAAGATAGCTGATCGAGATTTTGACTTCCATGATAAATCATTACAAGCTTGCATTAACTCGCGCATTTTGCAAAAAAAAAAAAATTGAAAGAGAACTGCTCATGTGTCCAAATCAAATGCCCTATACTAAAATGACTTCTGTAAAAAAATATATTGAAGTTATTTTTCTCCAAAGTTTTCTAGAAAATCCATTTTCT
Source organism: Tetracentron sinense (assembly GCA_015143295.1). Taxonomy (NCBI): domain Eukaryota; kingdom Viridiplantae; phylum Streptophyta; class Magnoliopsida; order Trochodendrales; family Trochodendraceae; genus Tetracentron; species Tetracentron sinense. The sequence goes on along the minus strand of CM026557.1, from coordinate 9,522,825 downwards.
TCTCAAGAAATTTATTCAAACAAGGCTATTCCAAGGCTATTCTTCTTGTCGTCTTCAATTGTAACCATTTTTCGTTGATACTTTATAATTATCGAACTAGTTTGGAAGAGACTATAAACCATTTACGAATTAATGGAGGGTGTTGATTTTCCATAAACAGTGATCTTTTAGGGTTCGGTGTGGCATGTTTTATAATGTAGGAGTACTTTTAAGAAAAGTAATTTTGAAAAAAGTTGAAACGTCAATTTCTTTCCGGGGAAGTTTTCTTGGGCTAGCTTTCCAAAAAAATTACTTTTTTAACTTTTGATTTTCGTAAAAAGTCAAGTTTAGATTACCCAACCAAACATGATTTGTATCGACTTTTGCCTTGTTGGAGTCAAAAGCCAATAAAAGTCATTTTTGAAGTTCATCCAAACGCATCCTCTACAAGTTTGGGGACATTTTTTTTCTTTTGGAGGGCATAATTTTGTAATATAGAAATTATCTCTCAATTGATGACTTTTAAATAGGGGTGGCAATCGGCTGGGGTTAGACCAACTTCAGCTCAAAGTTCAAAATCTTAAATTAGCTCAAAGCTCAACTTGAGCCCAATCTCAGTCGGAGCACCCCAAGCCCAAGCCCAAGCTCGGCTTTGCTAGGTAAAGGTAATTACTATATTATATATCTATATATTAGTAATTCAAGTCAGGCTGAATGAAGTGCAGCCCAAGCTCGGCCGAAAATTTACTTACTCCATATCTTACGTGCTCAAAGCCTCTAGAGCTCCGCTGTTATGTTTTGTGGAAGTTAAGTCAACTCTCGTCGAGTAACCAGTTTAAGTGGAATTCATCCCAGCCCAAAATTAGAAAGGATCATCAATTCAACCCACGCAAACTTTGCCGGCCCATAAGATTGACCAGCCAGATTTAGATCACCCCTCTATCACTTAAAGGTAACAACCCCTCTCACTTAAAGGCAACAACTCGATTACCACCACCAACCCTACTTTTAAAGCCTCACCAGAATTTCAAAAGAAATGAAAAAAACGACTTGCAAAATAAGGCACTAAAGTCTCCAAACGTTTGTATTTTCTATACACGTGATGTAGGTGCTGCCGTGTTTTATGGTAATTCGCTCGGTACACGCCAGCTCAAGTGGCGCTGAGTGAGGCCTCCTCCCAAGTCCCAACACGGGTCATACATTAGACAAGTGTCCCCTTTTGATAAGGCACTTTCTTAAACCTTAGTTAGTTCTAGGTGACCCCTTTCTATAGTTTTAGTAAAGGGACATTTGTAGCGCTTTTCTTGATGGTAATAGACTAGTAGAAATTCTCTATCCAATTTTGGGCGGATTTACACTCAAAGGAAGACTAAGTTACCGTATCAGTCCCGGAGGAACTTTCCACCATCCACCACCGCTAGCTCTACCTCAACCTGCCCACCACCCACCAAAATGTGATTCTAATCATCTAATGTTTTATGTTCTTCAAAACAGATTCTGACTTCTTATTTTTGAACGGTTTTCCGCACAGAATCAAGTATGATCTGGAATTGATTCACTTAGGAAAAGAAAATCACCAAAGTTCTTGGTGATTCAAAGTTATTGTTACACCCTGCCTCTTGCGCCAGTGGTGGGGTGTGGCCTCTCTCAATAGAGGGGTCTCGGGATCCAATCTCCCAAGCGATGAGTTGCAACAGCTCCAATCCCAAGTTGCCCTATGCTAACTGAGGTCAGATTCAACATTGTGGGCCCTGACACACATCGCACATGAGTCTAGTGTTGGGCTTCTTGTTTGATTCTCTGTAGATAGAAACAGAAAATATTGATTTGGTACAACACTTTCTAAGTTTATACTACACTACCTTTACCAGCACGTGGATCCAACGTACACAATAGCCAGCAAATATAACAAAATAACGACATTCCATTGCCAAACGACCTTTTGCTGTGGCATTTTGCATCACTCTAAAGTAGTGCCACTGCTTCGTCCTTCATGCAAGCTCTATATCTAACCTCTGTAACGTTCATTCCAGATACACTGGTAATGTCACAGCATTCCCTTCTTCTTCCAATCTGGAAAAGATTGAAAAAAAAAATCCCATTTCAGTAAATTACACTAACAAACCCACTTGTTCTGCTATATAGATATATTTCACTAACCCCATGAAGTCTCTTTGCTGGTGAGATTACCCGGATTTTGGAGATGGGATCGGCGGAATGATTACCGCTCGATAAACAAGCCGCCAGCTTGCGTGGCCATCTTCGAATGTAACTCGTAACAACTTGTGTTTCACTGGCTTTCTCTAAGGATTCAAAGAAGAAGAAGTGAGGAGCGTCGCATGGATTGTTGGAGAGGGGTCGGGTATTGAACATGTAAGGTGGTCTAGCTGTGTCTCTCCATGGTATGAATGTCTGAAGGGGTTTCTCTAGAATGCTTGGAGGATGGATTTTCTCGTAAATATAGGCAGTGTAGCCCCAGGAGATGGAGAAGGACCAGTTGCTTTGCTTGTGGTAGCAGATGGTTTGTTGTAATAGACGAGACGGGTCGACTTTTGCCGCTTCCATAAGGTGGTTGAGTGATTCATAACGGTTCATCCATGGAAAGATGGGTTCGACAACGTCTAGGTGGTGGAGGGAGAGTAATGGAACTTGTGGGTGTGCTGATAGCAATCCAGATATATCCCTGTGAAGATCAATCTGTAATGGAAAACAGAAATGGATCAAACTCATTTGTAAAGAGACCTTCCTATTTGTTTTCTGTTTCTTCTCTTGTCACAAAAACACAGTTGCCAAGGGGTCATTTGGCATCCTTCTTGGTCTTGTTCTTCTGGATCGATTTTTCTTATCAAGGGAACATAAATGCATTTGACAACTTATTTTCTATTTTTAGGGACTGCTGTTAAGAATCGTCTCATTTTTGGCACAATTTTAATCGAGCAAAAAAAAAAACACTTCTCAAAATTAAGTATGAGAATGCACTTAAAACAAATTAGATGAGCGTGAAAACAGATGAGATAGAGGGGACATAATAAAATTTTGAGCATTTTATAAAAGGAAAATGGACCACAGGGTCCATTTGATGAATATAAACATATTTAATGCCTATAATAGTCTTGTTTATTTTTTCAATTCAAACATAATTTTGTTGTTTCTTTCTTTATAATAGATCATGTTGCCAAAACTGAAATTAGGAAAGCATGATTACCTGATGGAACCCCCGCTCATGAGTTAAAGAGACTCCTAAATCAGCTATGCATGACTGTAAAATATGATCACTCCCATGTAAGTACGGGTATCTCTTGATACACCCATCTAAGTTTCTCCCAACCGCCTTCGCGAGAGGGTAACTCAAAGCGAACCCAGCTCCACCAAATGCCATTTCAAACGAGTTATCAAAGTTCGATGCGACGCACTCCGACTTCTCTCCGATATAGAAATACTCGTTATGATCATACCTCGCCAGAACCTCCACGAGATTATCAACGAATAGGACAGTATCATCATCAGCCATCACATACCATCTCACACCCTTATTTTCTTCCCTGAACGTCTCCAAGATCACACGTACTATTCGAATCACAAATGGCGTCCCATGTTTGTATTCTTTGAATCTTGAGGTGTCTTCAGAAACCCGAAAAGGAGGAGAAGACGAAGGCCATGGAAGGAACTCTGTTGGAGCTCTATCTAACCAGAGATATCCTCTGGTTTTGTTTGGGCGCCACCATGCATCAATGTAATGCCTCCTATATCTCCATGTTTTGGCATAACCCGCAATCCCAAATACAATGTGGCTAATATTAGTAGTGGAAGCAATTGAGGAACTGTTACGGGTATATGAATTCCATCCATGTCTTAACGAAGCAAAGAGCTCGGAAGATTGGCAACAGGGATGGTTTGATAGGAAAATGTGGAGTATGTACAGCACCAATCCAGTAATTGCCAGTGATTTGCATAAACCTCCTCCAAACTTATCACATAAAAGCACTATTTTTTGTCTAACTAGGCTAAAATTGGCAATACCTACTGAAGTTCCCGAAGCCATTTGTTACTAATTGAAGATAAAACTTCTTCAATGCAATGAGAAGATCAAAATAGTGTGAAATAGAGCATACCCATATGGGTTTTGCTCAAGTTGGAGACATTTTAGAGTGTGGGATTTCTTGTTGAAGTGCTGATTCATGTGATGGGTGGGTCACTTTTATACTAGTTTTTGCAGCAATCAAAGGAAGGGACTTGCGTTTTACATGCTTTGGTGAATTAGCTGAAACGGCTAAACAGGCAAGGGCACAAGAAGAGCAGGAGAATGGAGGAACATTTGAAATGTGATAAGGGCACACACAAACACATGGGTTTCAATAGTAAGGGTCTTCAGTACTACAGCAACCTCGTTTAGGGCTTTTGATTATAAAGAAACTCTCGTGACACGAGTTGGAATGGAGGAGAGATCATGCAAAGTTTACTCGTTGCTTCCCGGAAATATTTTCAAATCCATTGGACATTTCTTTACCAAAACCATCAATGTAGTTCAACAAAATTACAAAAGAACCTGATCTATACACCAATGAGTGGAACATCTCTTGGATGGGCCATATGCCCATAGCCTAAAAGATCACAACAATCAGAACCGCATGGCGTACCTTGGAGGCCCAGTAATTGGATGGTGTACATTCCCAACTAGGCATAATGGAATATATCTAACTTGATAGGCAACTTTTTATTTTTTGGGTTAAAAGGAAATAACACACTCACACACACCCCCTTGTAGCACAAGCTAGGCAACTTAAGCTGTGCTTTATTAGACAACCTCATCATCAAATCTATGGCTCTTATTATTGACAAAATTTTCAAATTTTTAGCCATTGACCTTTTTCCGAGATGCAGGCTACCAATCAAACAGTCTAATATTCATACCCAGTAACTAGATACTTAAGTTATGGAAAATGTTTACAGATATTGCCTCAAAAGTAACTCCAGAAAACAATTATAATGCCAAGTCAAATACAAACCAAACAGGACTTTTCTTATTTAAAAAAATATATGTTAACGAGTTCAAAGTTTTTAGAAACATGCCCTAAAGAGTTAACGAGTTCAAAATATGATATGTTAACGGGTCAAATACATACCTGGGTTTTTAGAAAACAATATTAACCCTAAGAGTTAAAATTCTTAACCAGAGTTGAATTTATTTTTTTTTCGAAAACCCAAGGTTGGATTATTGAACCCTAAGGTTTAGTGAATCTTAACCATAGCTAATAGGGGTGAACAGGTGTTGACCCCGAGTTCAATCGCGATTGACTGTGATTCGATCTCTATTTTAACTCAGTTGCATACAGTAGGGAAGTTAAGCAAAATAGTTGTCATGTCATTAAGGTCAAAACTGCAATTGTTACAGATACAGCCATCTTTTTCCTCTGTTACAAGACAGTAATTAAGCTCCAGACCAAAGCATTACCTGCAGAGCAATGTATCTCTTGTTGCACTTCTGGTCATTGGGTTGGCCCTGATGAAAAAGCATCCAATTGAAGTTATAGATGGAGGCCACAGCTTTTATGATGAATAAAACAAAAATTGAAAGACTGAAATGTAATTTGAAAGTCTTACCTGTCCGCAACTTTGCAAAGGTATTCCCCTTGATCATCTCTCAAAGGTACGTCAGTGAAGCTAACCACATATATGACAAATCAACTAAGATTAGCTAACCACCTTTCAACAGAACATGGTGGAGGTTATTTTAAAGCTTAAAAAACAATTAGTGTAAGACCCGAAATCACCATGCTTCTTATTGGATTGAAATTTGAAAATGTCCATGAAAATCGGAATATCTACCAATGTCACTCTGTTAGATCTAATACTTCAAAAACTATGTAGTGGATAAGACGAATAGAGAAGGAAAAACAAAGAGATGCTTCAAGGCGCGCTGAAATCCGCTTTCCTTAAGACGTTATTCGCCCCCACTACTAGTCTGCAAATGGGTTTATAGCGAACGCCTCCAAGATACAATGAAGCCCAGCAATTTGCTGTTGTTAATCTACGTCTTGCAGTGACATGCAAGATCAACCCCAAACTCTTTAAGCAACGGTATAATATAATGAGTTTCAAAGCTAACACACTGTAATTTTCCTTTTTGCACTAGTCACTGTTATTGGTTTTGAAAAATAAAAATTATATTTTTAAGAACCCAAACGTCCTATGCCTTATACTTTTAGGTGACTATTCCCAAGAGGTGGTGACTATTCCCAAGAGGTACTTGCCTCTTCCAATATTCACTCAACTAATAAGAAAGGTGGCATGTGACCGTTGAAGAAGTTGCCAACAGTTATTAGCCACAAAACTAGCCACAAAACCGTAGGTAACTGACAACAGAAATAGCAATAGTCAAAGGTTTTTCAAATTTGATAATTGTTCATTTGAAAAGTAACTGTCAAAGACTCAAATTTAAATTTTATATAAGCAACGGTCAAATACTCAATAAGAGAAAACACATGCAAAGGATTGGTGTAACATATACACTGCCCCACACACTAGTATAACCCATACATATTTTATGGTACCAGTGATTTTTAAAAATATCTAACAATCCCCCACTAATTTTTTAAAATTATATTAAAATAAATTATTCAATTGAACCGGAAAAACCAATTAAACCGGAAAACCCATACATAAATGTAGGTGTCTTTTGGACTTGAACTTACACTTAGTGTAGATGCATCAAAGCATTACCGAGGTCCAGAGTAGCCATATCTTTGAACTAAGTACCCCATTTGACAAAGCCGGACACATCACACATACTAGTTTTCAAATGCTTAAAGAGTTTTGTACAAGCCAGCGCATTTACGGCCTTGCGCCTATATCCTGATTTACTCATGAGTCTCCTAGAGACAAAGCCTAAGTCTCTGACCAAGAAGCGGCCCCACTTCCTCAATTCACTAGGTGAACCTATGATGGTACTCCTGTAACACAAGTACCCCTAACAGAAAATTTCTGTTTATAGATTCATTAAGAGTATTGCACTCATCCTTCTCTTTTTCATTACATGTCCAAGCACTATATTCCTGAGGGATCCTTAAACTTTATTCTGTAGTGCTTATCCAATCACTACTAATGACATACTTTACTCATTGAACTCAAGTCTTGGGTCACAAGTATTGAGTTGAGTTTCTGTCATAGGTGATTTTAATCAATGGGCTTTAATCCCATCCCTCGATTAGTCTTACTGACTAAATCCCTTGCAAGGCCTTTTGTTAAAGGATCAGCCAAGTTCTGACTTGACCTTATAAAATCAACTGTAATTACTCCATCTCCGAGTAATTGTTTTACATAGCTATGCCTCAGACTAATATGTCTGGATTTCCCATTGTATACTTTGTTATATGCATTTGATAGTGTAGCTTCGCTATCACAATGCAAAGAAATTGGTGGTATTGGCTTAGGCCACATTGGTATGTCTACCAATAAATTTCTCAACCACTCTCCTTCTTTGCCCCCTGCTGCCAATGCAATAAACTCTGACTCCATAGTAGAATGAGTTATGCATGTCTGCTTCTTGGAACTCCAAGAGATAGCAGCACCTCCAAGAGTGAATATCCATCCACTCGTGGACTTGGATTCTTCCAAATTTGTTATCCAACTAGCATCACTGTATCCTTCCAATACAGCAGGATACCCATTATAATGCAAACCTAGCATCATAGTTCCTTTTAAATATCTTAAAATTCTAGAAATAGCAAACCAATGTAAGTTACTAGGGTTACTAGTATACCTACTTAATCTTCCTACCGCATATGCAATATCCGGCCTAGTACAATGCATTGCATACATCAAACTCCCTATTACTTTAGCATACTCCAATTGTGCTACTGCTCTTTCTTTATTATGACACAATTTTATGCTAGAGTCAAAAGGAGTGGATACACTTGAATTCTCAAAATGGTTAAATTTTTTAAGAATCTTTTCTATATAATGTGATTGTGTCAAGACTATACCATTGTCTTTCCTAATTAACTTGATACCTAAAATCACATCAGCATCACCCAAGTCTTTCATATTGAAGTTACTAGATAAAAATTCTTTAGCATTAGCAACACTATCCATGTCAGTTCCAAAGATAAGTAAATCATCCACATAAAGGCATACAATTACTCCTTTATTTCTAGTAAATTTACTGTAAACACATTTATCTGATTCATGTATTTTAAACCCATTTGACAATATTACTTTATCAAATTTTTCATGCCATTGTTTTGGTGCTTGTTTTAAACCGTATAATGATTTAATTAATTTACATACTTTATTTTCTTGTCCAGACATTACAAATCCTTCGGGTTGTTCCATATAGATTTCTTCATCTAATTCTCCATTTAGAAATGCCGTTTTAACATCCATTTGATGAATTTCTAAACGGTATATAGAAGCTAAAGCAATTAAGGTCCTTATAGTGGTCATTCTAGCCACAGGTGCATAAGTATCGAAAAAATCGATACCTTCCTTTTGTCTAAATCCTTTGGCTACTAACCTAGCCTTAAACTTTTCAATTGTTCCATCTACTCTTAATTTTCTCTTAAAAATCCATTTACAACCTATAGTTTTTGAACCGGGTGGTAAATCTACTAATTTCCAAGTTTTATTTTCCATAATAGAGTCCATTTCATCTTTAATGGCTTCTTTCCAAAAAGCCGAATCTTGAGATTTTATGGCTTCTAAAAAGGTAGATGGATCACTTTCTATGTTAAGAATCATCAAGGTTTCACTTTTACATTTAGTCCTACTACCTTCTACTAAGTATAAGTAGAAATCTGATCCAAAATTATAATTTGGATCTTTCCTACGTCTCTTACTTCTTCTAGGTTCAATATTTTCTTCTTGATTTTTATTTTCAAGAGAGATTACTTGTTCATTCTCATTAATCCTAGGAATAGGACTAGGTGCATCCTTATTTTGGTTCAATCTTGGAATTGTGTTAAAAGTATTTTCAAAAAATTCTGCATCCTTTGATTCTAATATAGTATTCCTCTCTAAAAGACCATTAGATTCAACAACTAGAAACCTGTAAGTTTTGCTATATTGTGCATACCCTAAAAATATGCATTCAATACTTTTATTACCTAGTTTGGGTCTTTTAGGGTCTGGCAATCTAACAAGGGCTCTACACCCCCACACTTTAAAATATTTTATATTAGGCTTCTTATTCTTCCAAAGTTCATATGGAGTTACTTTAATTTTCTTATGAGGTATTCTATTTAGAATATGAGTGGCTGTAAGTAGGGCTTCTCCCCACCAACCATAACTTAAGCCTGAATTAGTTAACATAGCATTCACCATTTCAACTAGGGTCCGGTTTTTCCTTTCTGCCACTCCATTTTGGTGTGGAGTATAAGGAGGTGTAGTAAAGTGTATTATACCTTCATCTTTACAATAATTTGAAAAAGCATTAGAGAGATATTCACCTCCTCTATCTGACCTTAGTGATTTTACCTTAATCCCTAATTGATTTTCAACTTCAATTTTATATGACTTAAATTTATCCAAGGCTTCATCTTTCTTCTTTAGTAAATATACATAAGTATATTTAGAAAAATCATCTATAAATGTTATAAAGTATCTTTTACCCCCTCTAGTTAGATTTTCATTCATATCACATATATCCGAATGAATTAATTCAAGAAGTTTAGAACTTCTTTCTACCGTTTTAAATGGTTTTTTTAGTTATCTTAGTTTGCACACAAATTTTACATTTAGAAGTATTATCCATAGAACATCTAGGTATTAGTTCTAATTTCATCATTGATTCCATACTTCTAAAATTTACATGACCTAGTCTATCATGCCATAAAGAAAAAGAGTCAACAATATAAGCAGAAGAAATATTTTCATTATCAATATAGAGTTTGAACATCCCACCGGCTACATATCCCTTTCCGACAAATATACCATTTTTAGTAATTATTACTTTGTCGGATTCAAAGACCATTCTAAAGCCATGTTTGTTTAGCAAACTGGCCGATACAAGATTTTTGCGAATTTCTGGTACATACAATACATCAGTAAGAGTGAGATGTTTCCCGGATGTTAATTTAATAACAACCTTCCCTTTTCCTATGATTTTAGCGGTTGACGAATTTCCCATAAAGAGTTGTCCATCTTCTACTGGTTCATAGGATTTGAAGATGTTCCTGTCATTAGTGACATGCCTGGTGGCTCCAGTATCGATCCACCAATCTCTATCTTCACCCATCATGTACACTTCAGAAATTACAGCAATCATTTCTTCGGTCACATTCACTTCGGGTTTCTTGAAATTTTGCCCTCTCAATTTCTTGAGTAGTCGACATTCCCGCTTGAAATGACCGGGTTTTTTGCAATGAAAACATGTCCCATCACGTTGGCCTTTCTTCTTCTTGAATTCTTTCTTGAATTTCTTGAAGGTTCCCATGTTGCCTTTAAGATGTTCAGACTTGCCTTCTACCAAGTGTGCCTTAGGGGTGACTTGCAAAGAATCCTCCTTGTATCGAATTCTAAATTGTTCCTCAATTTGTAAATTCTTTGCAAGTTCATCAATGGACAAATCATCCTTCCGGTGTTTTAGGCTTTTCCGATGATTGTTCCAAGATTGAGGTAATTTGTCAATAATAGAACCCACCAAGAATGATTCATCCATCTTAGTTCCTTCTTGTTGAAGTTGACCGGCAATATGTTGTAAATCATGGAGTTGATCTAGAATTGGTTTATTGTCGGTCATCTCAAACTCCAAAAATTGGCTAATTAGGAACTTCTTGGTGCCTGCATCATCATAAATATATTTAGATTTTAGTGCATCCCATACCTCTTTCGCGGTTTCCATCAAATGGTAGGCATTGAAAAGTGGATCCGAAAGCACGTTCAAGATATGTCCTTTGCACAAGTAATTGTCTTTCTCCCATTTTCTTATTTTCTTCTCAACAATAAGTGGCTCGGTCTCAGAAGGTGTTGGCTTTGGAGTTGTTAGCACGTACTCAATGCCAAGAGTGGTGAGTAGAAGAAGAACCTTTTGTTGCCATCTCTTGAAGTTGCTCCCATTGAACCGATCTAACTTGATGAAATCTTGGTTGATCACTTGAGATTGTGCCATCTTAGTGAAATAACGTCTTAAGATTGTTAGAGATAAGACGAATAGAGAAGGAAAAACAAAGAGATGCTTCAAGGCGCGCTGAAATCCGCTTTCCTTAAGACGTTATTCGCCCCCACTACTAGTCTGCAAATGGGTTTATAGCGAACGCCTCCAAGATACAATGAAGCCCAGCAATTTGCTGTTGTTGATCTACGTCTTGCAGTGACGTGCAAGATCAACCCCAAACTCTTTAAGCAATGGTATAATATAATGAGTTTCAAAGCTAACACACTGTAATTTTCCTTTTTGCACTAGTCACTGTTATTGGTTTTGAAAAATAAAAATTATATTTTTTAAGAACCCAAACGTCCTATGCCTTATACTTTTAGGTGACTATTCCCAAGAGGTGGTGACTATTCCCAAGAGGTACTTGCCTCTTCCAATATTCACTCAACTAATAAGAAAGGTGGCATGTGACCGTTGAAGAAGTTGCCAACTGTTATTAGCCACAAAACCGTAGGTAACTGACAACAGAAATAGCAATAGTCAAAGGTTTTTCAAATTTGATAATTGTTCATTTGAAAAGTAACTGTCAAAGACTCAAATTTAAATTTTATATATGCAACGGTCAAATACTCAATAAGAGAAAACACATGCAAAGGATTGGTGTAACATATACACTGCCCCACACACTAGTATAACCCATACATATTTTATGGTACCAATGATTTTTAAAAATATCTAACAAGCGTCTTTCTCAACTGAAAGTGTTATCCAAACTGCATGATACCTAAGTTACTCATTGGGGGGACCAAAAGTATGGCACCATTGAAATGGTCGTGAGGACATTTTCTGAGCCGAAACTTGACCATATTTGATAATAATAACTATCTATTGTATCTATCTTTCTGAACCATTAATCATTTTTTTAATTTTTATTTTTGCACAAAGAAAGTGATATGATCAGGAGTTCCTCCATTCATGCAAGGCTAGGGTTTGAGTAAATAAGACTTGACTAAGTTGACCAGTTTTATGAGAACTGAATCATATACCCAAATGCCTGGGAGTTGGCGAAAAATCACAAATAAAAAGCCCAGTCAGATGTACCATTCAATCAATCATGCACCTGACACTGTTCAGTGGCACATTAACCAGCATGACTCACACATGTGAGTAGGATCTCATGAAAATGGCATAAACATATATCCACCATTTATTAGGGAAATAAATGTATCCCATTCGGATCTATATCTATTTCCCTAATACCGTTTTCCACTTTAGATAGCGAGACTAGAGGGGTTTTCTTTCAGGTCACTCTGAATCAAGAGACCAGCTACACAGATTAAATAAGTTAGGCCCTTATCCACTTTTTTAGCATCCTTTTTTGTGGCTTTCTTTCACCTTTTTCCTCCTCCAAATAAATGCACTGAAATATGCCATTTTTATGTATGTATGACTATCTACATGCCTATCCTGATTCACTACTGTATTATAAAGTTTGAAGTAAATCTAATATTTTCTTATATATACTAATGTTTCTCCCTAATTTCCGTGTTTTCTTTGTTTCTCTTTTTAATAATGTTTTATACCTAGATATGAAGTTTGTCTTCCTAGCATACAACTATAAGTACACAATAACTAAAATATCTAAAAAATAAGAATGGCATACAACATAATAGAAGACTTTGGGACACCGTTCGGATACCCAAAAGGACTAGTCCTTGGCTCGAAGGCTTTGGGACACCCTCCATTACCAAAAAAAAAAAAAACATAATAGAAGACTTTTATCCTTAATTGGGTGTGTTACAATAACAATTTATACTTGAGGTCAGTATATTCAGTATGTCCAGTCTCCAGAGTTATTCACTCCCAGTATATTCAGTATGTGAAGGGTGGTTACTCTCAACTGAACTTCTGTCAGTGGATATGTTATATGGACAATATGAGGTGAGTCTGAAGACCTGGATTTACTGATTAAGAATACATGCTCTTTAACTCCATGGCCCTTTAAGCACATATTCTGAACTCTTAAATGCTCCGGTTAATTACTGTTCTACATACCTGCCCCTGTTACGAGCGATCCCCTGAAAGATGTATTCCTGGTAACAAGTGCATCCTCCAGGTTCGTATTACTCAACTTTTCCTGCACAAAGGGGGAAGTGCGTGCATAAGAACAGTTATGGAAACCAGCTACTTTTCACCATTAGGAAAGTAAATATTGATCACAGCGTGTAGTTACACACAGTAAACAATATTGAAATTTTCAATATCAGCCAACAAATTTACAATTTGCTTAATTATATAAACTATTTCTCCATTGAAACTCTAAACCCAGTAAAGTTAAAAACAATACATACCAAGGTTTATGCATGGAGGCTTGCACGGTAAGTTCTACGAACTTGATTTGTGTCTTGCTATTAATAAGCCCAGCCATCAAAGATGAATACGGCTATAGAAGTGTACATAGTTTTAAAAATAAAGGTACTAGATTTATTTAATTGATCGAAAAGGTATTGAGAATCCTCTAGATTAAAATATACTAACATTAGGAAAGAACTGTAGTATTTTTGAGGTCCCTGTCTCAGTGTCAATGCATTAATGAGCAATTTAGCCATATAGACAGCATACAGGGGAGGGTGACACTCCAGTGGAGGGGTCCCATTTACAAGATATTCCCAAGAGATATTAACTCATTGGGTAATCAATATCATTCAATCCATTGCGTTCTTTTCCAGAGTCAGAAAAAGATTACCGAAAATGATCAAGAAAGAAGTCAACAAACCAGATGGTTATGATAATCCACTTGGATCAAATTATGTCATAGGCTATCTTCTCAGTAGGTCTCACCTCCTGCATGCACATCCCAAGTACCATGGCATTTACGCACTGTATATAGTGTCCATGGTGGGTCAAGTTATGTCTTTCAGCTATTTATCTAGATTGCGGCTCATGAAGTTCCAGAAAAGTACTGCCATTCGATATATTTTCTATGGTCTTCTGACTCTTAAATACTGCTCATAGTTCAAGTTTACATAGGGTTATATAGGAGGGGAGAAAATTTTGAGTATCAGGATAATTCCTGCATCAGCTCCCTGATTACATGACCAAATTGCAGTAGATTTTTGGAAAGATTCATGTCAATCAAACAGGATTTCCAGGTAATGAGAAAAAAATCAGAGTCCAGAAAACAGATAAGAGCACAAAGAATATGTGGAGAGATATTATACATGTTAAACTTGACATACAACTTTAGATAAAAAAGTCACCTTTGTGACATTTGCCAAGGAAAAGTCTGCACCTCACCTCTAAGATCAGCATCAGAAAGATCAGCCCTTGGATGCACAATACAAATAACAAGTAAATCTAATCACAAGAAAACACTACAACACCATGCACTAGAATAAATTAGTTAACAATAGAAACTGTGCGGACAACAGAAAAGATCTGAATGAAAGAAATGCCCAAGATCAAAGTGATAGATCATAACATCATGGTTGACATAATTGCGAGGTATAACATTTTTTTTTCATCAGTTAATAGGATACATCAAAGCAAACAAAGCATACTCTGAGTACAAAAAAAATTAATAGACCGAAAAAGCATACAACAAAATAAAAACAAAACGCTGAGTTCATAAGCCAATTGGAGACAGATTTGGTTGATTTATGTGTTTATATGTTATCCATACATCTCCCTGATCTGGTTACATGGGCACCTTCATCATTGATTATAACTTTATATCTGTGAAAGAAGTATATGCCCTCAACTTAGTCTGAAGTCGATTCTCTTGCTACCCTTCTTGAAAGACTTCATGATGTTTACTTGTGTCCTATTCTCTTGGACTCAAGAGTCTAGTCTCCTAGCCCTAAAGACTCTTTCTCCTCATGATACTTTGCTTCCGCATAAGATAGTGTGCACTCCGATTGTTCTTCTGAAAATTAAAGCTTTTACATGAACTCAACATGGAGTCAACACGTGATGTGCTTTAGAGGGGAAGGAAGTCGAACGGCTTGTCAAGCCACAGATGTTCAATGTGTTTAAGTAGGTGGATAATCTATTAAACACCTATTTATCCATTGCAAGGTGGGGTTGGTGCACTTGGCTAGCATCCCTCCCTGTGGTTGTGTGTTCAACTCCCACTCATCGACTTACCCTAGTGTCCGTAGGGAAAATTCTGAATGGGGAAGTGTGGACGCCCGAAGGGACTAGTCCTTGCCTAGAAGGGTTTGGGACACCCTCTGTTTCCCTAAAAAAAGGTGGCTCCGCATATATGGAATCATTGTTTTTTTTTCCCCTTTTGGTAACGGAGTTTCTTTGCTTTGTCTTGGTTGGATTGGGTTTTCCCATTAAGATATTAATATATTATGGAGCTCTTACCCCAATGGATATCCACATCCTTCATATTTAGAGCGAAGTGGATGTGGCTCGCCATCCTTTAGATTATACAGATGGCGAGTAGCAAAAGCATTCCAGAGATAAAGTTTTTGATCCTGCGAGAATGATTGGCAAGGTGAAGGTGTTGATGCCTCATTGGATAGCGGCAACTCCAGACTTCAAATGCATCAATTCTAATGATATTTAAAGGACTGGAAATCTGTGGCTACATTTTATCTGCACTGTTCTGAGTTCTGACATCAGTAGAAGCTGGTATTGTAATTAAGATAAATTTGATTGATGCTCTTTGAGAAACCTGGTCCTTCAGGGATTGGGGACTTTATGAGATAGTGAAGGCAATACCATTCCGGTGTTCTTTGGTCCGATAGGAGAGGCAAACTCCAATTTAGCGGAGATCTTAGCCCCCCGTCAAGGCATATTGCTGGCTGAGAGACTCGGTGTCTCCCACATGATCATTGAAGGGGGACCATCGCATAAGCAACCAAACGGCCTGATGGAAAAGTGAAAGGGCCATGGAGACTTGATGACACAATTTTTAAAAAAATTGTGTACTGAGTATTCAAAGAAACATTTGTTCTCTTGGATCCCTAGATTCATAAATGAGTTAATAGACTCCTTAGCTAAAAGAGGAGTAGAGAGAGTCAGCTTATATGTTGGAGAAGATATTTCTATCCCTATATTCCGATCATTTATGTTGTAATCATATCTTTCATCCTTGTCTGCGCTAGTATTAGGAATGACCGCTCTGTTCCTACCTCTCTTTTTCTTCACTGATTTTCTCTTATTACGAATCAAAAAAAAAAGTTTTCAATTTCCACATACAATCAAGCAGCATGATGTTAACCAATGTACAATCAAGATAGAAGGTTTGAAAAGGTCTGAACCCCAAAAATAGTGTTCCCAAATCCCAAAACAATACTGAAGAGGGACTAAGTAGAAGATTATCCATAAATACACAAGACAGAAACAGAGGAGGCCTACGAGTGTCGTGCAATTTTAATAGCATTTTGTAATAAAAAGCTCAGTGCAAATCAGAGATGAACAAAGGAAGATTATAATATAAGTCCCCCAATGATCCAGCAAGAGTTCTTGCAGGCAACCATTAATAATTTACATCAACACAGGAAGGTGACCATGTGACCGTAAAAAGAACAAGGAGAACAAACAGGTTTGCTAAGCGAGATTCATATATATTCTTCTTTTTTCAGTAATTTATGGAATGTGAGGGTAAAATTCCAGAGCATTTCTATTATACTGACTTATCGAATAACGAAAAGCTTCTCCCACCATGCTCGCACCAAGGCTTGGTAGGCCACACACTGCCACAGTACTAAGAGAAGAAATCAAATGCTGATGATTCGTATTAAGCCTTCATCTCCTCTCTTTTTTAAATTATTTAACATATTATAATGCCAGGAATTATATTCAGACCTTCAATTTGTTTGCATTTCCAATGCTTCAGCGTTTTAAATATTTAAACTGTTGGTCTATCACCTCCATGGAATGCCTATTGTGAATTCATATATAGGAGAAATCTAAGAAAAACTGAACCTGTTAAATCGGCATCGAAGAAGCTAGAACCAAGTAACTTTGCACCTTTAGAATTGGCTTGTCGTAATATCGACTGGACAAAGAAAGCAGAAACTCAACGAATCACTAAACAAACAAAAATATAAGCAATCATTACTGTTTATTCACAATAATTCATTGCATTGACGACATGGCATAACAAGTTATAGAAATGTAACTCTACTAATGTATCCATTTTGAAGTCATGTTTGATCAAATTCTTCCCGCTAAAATCTTTCCTCCTGAGCCACATTCTCAAATCCCACAGTAACAACCAAAATTTGGAACTTTCAGAACAAGAGAAAGAAAACACACACACACACAAAAAAAACGAAATGGCGAGAGATAAAATCTAAAACATGATATTTAGCAAAAATTAGGGTTTGTTCTTCTTGTATTGCATCTATTTCAATCAAAATTCATGGGAAATTAAAGCGATTGATTACCTTGAAAGAACAGCAAGCAAGCTTGCCCTAGCAACTGATTCCCCTATAGAGAAGATATTTTAGAAAGATTCGAGCTTCTTCGATGCTTGTTAAGACGAAAGAGAAATGCTAGGATGCGCAGACTGTGTAGGATTTAAAGTGAGAAATTTGAAAGAACGACTGAGGAGATGGGTTACGGGTAAATGTCCTCGGTGCGTACGATAGCTTGCCAGAGAACAGAAACATAAATGTGATATGTATTGAGTTCTTAAAGCGAAGGGAGAGACGTTGAGAAGGACCAATACCACCTGTCAATCTGTCACCATTTTCGCCTTAACCGAGACAAATCCGCATATATAAAAGGCAAAGGTATGATACGTCTCTGATCCATCAATATTAATAGATCCTTATCCTAGTTATCATCTTAAACGTTGTTTGATTGATTCGTCGATCTGGACCTTTGAATCACTGATTCAACAACGTGATCGAGCCTAATTGGTCAAGACTCAAGACTCAAGACTCGAACCTACACTCCCAAGGAGTGCTTGGATACGAGATGGAAACCAATCCGCAAATACCTACCCTGTATATGCTACTGTACGTTCCATGTTTGGCTTTAGTAGCCGGATTACTGAAGGTAGAGTCTGGTCACTCACTCCGTCTTTCCCACCTTCCCCTTTTCTTTCTTTCTTTCTTTCATTTTTTTTTTTTTTTTTGCTTTTTATTGGGGTAAATTACGCTCACCATTTTATTTTATTTTATTTTATTTAGTCTTGAATCATTTATCTATTTATGTCAGAGGTGAGGAGGTTAGAACTCGAGGGTGGGCACTCAACGGCCACACTGAGGTTGTTGAAATTGCAGAAACCTCCAAACCTTCCCTAAGATGGAAACCAATCCGCAAATACCTTTCCTGAGGTTTGAAACTACACATACACCAGGGCTTTGTTCCAGTGATAGTGTATCTCCTACTTTGCGGGAGAGGTACCAGGTTCCATTCCTGAGAGGGTGAGAGTTTCTATATACTTTCCATCCGCCCACTAACTGAACAAATATTAACACCTAACCAGCGTTGCGGCCTAAACGTATATCTTGAACCAAAAAAAAGAAAAAATTTGAAACTGCATTGACCTTAGGAGAGGTCAATGTAATTTACCCTCTTTTTTTTTTTACCTCAAGCTAAGATGGTGAATAAACCCAGGGGCAGAGCCAGAAAATTTTTCTAGGGGGGGGGAACTATGGGTCTTGGCAGGTTCAATTCCCAAGAGGGTGGGAGTTTGTATATACTCTCTATCCGCCCACTAACTGAACAAATACTAACACCTAATCGGCATTGCGGCCTAAACGTATATCTCAAACCCAAAAAAAGAAAAAATTTGAAACTGCACTGACCTTAGGAGAAGTCAATGTAATTTACCCTCTTTTTTTTTTTACCTCAAGCTAAGATGGCGAATAAACCCGGGGCAGAGCCAGAAAATTTTTCTTGGGGGAGGGGGGAGGGGGAAGTATGGGTCTTGGGGGTTCGGCACGTAGCCCCTGAAAAAATGTTTTTTTAGGAGAGTTATTATTTAAATAAAATTATTTTATTTTATTTTATATATAAGGAAAATTTTTCTTTTTGACGGAATGCACCAGCCTCTACAACTGCCATGTGTCCCTTTTTAACACACTAACTTTTGTTAAGATTCACTCACCCGTAAGGTTCATCCATCTAACCTTGGGTTTAAGAAAAAAAATATTAATCTTTAAGTTGATTAAGCATAACCACACTTAAAGGAGGATCTACGACATGTCATGTCTCTTTTAACACCCACTAACTGTATCTAAGATCCACTCACCCATAGGGTGTGTTCGTTTGGCAAGAAAGTGAGGGAAAGGAAAAGAAAAGTGTGTTTTCTTGAACTTTTCTTATGTTTGGTTTATAAAAAACACACTTTTATTTTCTTGCACTTTTCTTATGTTTGGTTTGCAAGAAACACACTTTTATTTTCTTGCACTTTCTCAATTGTAATAAACTTTCTCCCAAATAATTCATCCATCTTTTGATGGTTATTTTGCAAGAAAATTTAAGTTTCTTTTTTTTTTCCTTTCTTTTCTTTCACCCCACTTTCTCACCGACCGAATGCACCCTTAATGTTAATCTTGATTTTTAGAAGGAAAATATTAACCATTAAGCTTAACCACAGTTAAAGGGAGATGGACAGAGCACATGGAAATTTGGGGGGGCCATTAACTCATAATTTGGGGGGCACTATATATAAAATTTTGATTAAAAAAAATAAATTAAATCTTACTAGTTCAAGAAGGATTTGCCAAAATTTTGGGATTCATGACCCCTTCCACCCTGAATAAACCCTCGAGGTATAGCCCAGCGACCAAAGGACGAACCGTAAACTCTAATGTCTCGAGACCGATTCGGGACTCCTCAATATGGATTGAGTGAGATGGGGTATAGCCCAGTGACCAAAGCACGTGAGACTACTATGAGTCTTGTAATGCACCACGTTTATTAAAAAAAAAAAAAGTTAGTTGTTTTAAAACCAAGCACGCTTCTGAGCTGGGCTCAACTTGAACGACCCAAAAAAACACTAGAACGACCAAGCCAAACTCAAACTTGCTTTTGAGATCATCCACCAAGCAAAGCTTTTATTTTAACCCAGAATATAAACGAGTCAAATTTAAAGTCATACATATTTGATTTTGGTCAGTTCAAAGCCTGACTCAAAACTATGTGTATATATATATATTTCTTAATATTGTTTATATTAATATAAAATAATATTTTTCACTTATAATAAATAAATTTAAAAGTAATAGTAAAAAGGCAGTAATTAGCACACCCGTAGTAGAATAGGTAGTCTAATGTCATGGGCACGTGTCCCTTTCAACACTCTTTTAACTATGGTTAAGCTTAAGAAAATTAAAGTAAATATTTTGATTTTTTTGCTTTTTCAAAATTAAGCTTAGATTGCTTAACTATAGGAGTGAGTGAATCTTTAACTACAATTGATGTGTGGTAAAAAAGGGCATTGACCAATGAACTGTACATTAGAATAAGTAGTCTGTGGCAGTAAGTTAAGTATTTCTCTAATTAAAAAAAGTTAAAGCCAAAATCATCTCTCTAGTTTTAGACAGAGACTATCCTTAAATTTGATTTTTGTGTATGATTATATTAATTTTATGTAATCCTTGTATTGTAATTTAATCATTAAGTATTTCTATTAAAATTGATTAAAATAACTATAAATTAAAATAAGCTTAAGCCAACTCAAACAATTTTAATATCCGCTTATAATCGGATAAAAATATGGATATTGATATATTTGATTCGATAAATATTCGACCGATTATATAATATATTATTATATATATAAATAATTAATTATAAGTTTATACAACTAAAATAACCTTATAAATATTTAATTTTTACTTAATTTAAGACAATTAAATTCTTACTTTTAATTAGATTATTATTTTTAAATAAAATTTATATTTTTTACATTTGTTTAGCATTTTTTCTTTCTTTTAATTTTTTTTAAAGTAATCAAATAATTCAAAATTATTTGAATTTAAAAATTTTAATAGGAGTAGATACAAATACCAAATTTTACTATCCGTCAAATATTTATTCAAATTCGGATACATTTTGAATTTGTTCAGTGGAGAGCTCTAGACAACGGGGAGACTGGGACTTTGTGCTAAGGGACAAACATTTTGTGACTAGATTTAGGACTCTCTTCTTCTTTTTTTTGTACTTCAACCGTAAATATGTGTGTTTGGGTTTATCAACTCTGGCTTAGCTTAGACTCAACTTTTTTTTTTTTGAGCTCAACTGCAACATTACAGAATATCACTCAAGACTATGATGGATAACATCCTCCATATCAGGAACAATAATCTCAAAACCCAACAGAAACTTAACAAAGGCAGAGGTGGCCATCTAATGAGCCAGCCTATTCAAAGAACAGGGAGCAAAAGTAAACACCACCGAATTAAAAGATCTAAGAGTTGCCCGTAAATCTTCCATAAGAGTCGACACATCTAGATGCCAAGATCCACCAAGAGAGTTCAGAGCAAGGATGAGACGAAAAGAGTCCGATTCAACAATAACATCAATCCAATGCCACTCCCGAGCCAACAGGATTCTGAGGCAAATAGCATTGACTTCAGCCACGAGGGGAGAGACACAACTTGAGACTTGAGCCCGAAAGTCCACCACTCTCCCTTCACTGTTACGACCCACGGCAGCAGCACCCCCAAGGGAGCCCGACAGGGAAAAAAAAAAGGCTTCTTCATCACAATTAATCTTGATAGTCCCAAAAGGAGTAGCCCATAACTTAGAGGCGGAGAGAGACAACTGAGGAGAGGCTGGGGGCCAGACTAATTGATCTTCCTCAACGAAGGCCAAGGCACGATCCAAAACACTTTGGGGGTGCAAGAGAGCTGTGAAAACAATCTCTCATTACGGGCTTTCTAGATATGCCAAAAGGATGGACGCAAAATGGAGAATCAAAACGTCGTGCTCGGGATGGGGACGAGGGTGATTAATAATGAAGCTCCACCACTCGCCAAATGAACTTGAAGCAGCCGGACCAAAATGGATAGCTAGAGAAGAGGAGAGCTAGACAGCTCGAGCAAAGTTACAAAAAATAAGACTCTGCTCAACCGTTTCATTAAGAGACCCACACCAAGGACAAGCAACACCACCGGCTATGTGTCTACACGTTAGATTGTTCCCCTCTGCCAAAGCATTAGAGCATCCCGCCAAATAAAAGACTGAATTTTCTGAGAAATCTTAAGCCTGCCAAATAGACTTCCATATAGTCGGGGCAACAGGGCTCGACTCAACTTTGGATATGAAACAGAGGGTTAGTAATTGATAAAAGAGGAGTGCTAGCCATAGTCACATTTACTCCAAACATTTCCACAGACTTAAGAGTAGCTATAACACTTAGAGATGTTTGATACTTTTATAGATTTATAAAAAAGTGTTTGACATTTATAGCGACTAAGTTGCATGCGTCTTTGGAAGATTTAGCACTGTGGCTAGCAAAATCATTGATAAAATGGTCATCGAGAACGATATTCGGGCTATTCATTCAAGAGGGTACTCACCAATGGAACAATCCTAACTGATAAATATGACATACAGCATTAGGGATAGGGCAAAAGATTACCTCTGGTGGCTGCCCAAGCTAAGCGATCGGGCATCCACAAAACAATGGGCATGTGGCAGATGTCAGTAGGCAGAAGTCATTTCACTTGTCCCCATCATTTTGACTTCTGCCCCACTGACAGCTTTTCCCTTTAAAATGGCCACGTGTCCTATGCTTTGTGGATGCCCGAGCGCTTAGCTCGGGCAGCCACCAGAGGTAATCTTTTGTCGATAGGTGAAATGACTTCTGCCCACTGACATCTGCCACAAGCCCATTGTTTTGTGGATGCCCGAGCGCTTAGCTCGGGCAGTCACCAGAGGTAATCTTTTGCCTAGGGATAGAGTGCATCATCCTCAATATGTATGCCAACGTGGTTTAAGACGGTCAAACGTTTATCTTTTCCTTTGTTGTCTTCTTATTGGTGCATCTTCACTGACCAATCCTTTCACCCGTATTCGTCAACTTGCATCACATCAATGGTAACCCAACAAGTTCAACCGATTGGATGGCTGCAATCATTTAGTCTTTGTTATTCTAACCCACCCAAGAGATGGCATTGACCAATGCTAGTTGCACCTTGTTGTTGTTGTTTTTTTTCTTGGTTCATTGGAGGCCACACAAACCTATGGGCTACACAATGTGGGGTAGCCCTCCCCCTTCCATAAACCCCCCAACCCTGATGTAGGTTGAAATCGATCTCAGGTCTCTGGTACGACGCCAAAAGACTTTACCAACTATACTAGTTGGCACCTACAATTGCATGCTTTTAATGCCGGTTCTCGGGTGCTCTCTCATAATATATTACACGTGACAAATTGTCTCTGGCAGATCCAGAAAATGGTCTCTCTCCCACACATCATCCGACATGTGGCAATAAAAAGGGAGAGAAGTCATGTCATTTTCTCCCCCACGTTTTTGACTTCTCCCCACTTGATATCTCACCCCTTTTTATCACCACATGTCTGATGATGTGTGGAGCCAGAGACCATTTTTCTGGCATCTGCCAGAGACAATTCCATGTCATTGCGCAAAGGCTGTGCCCTAGCATTTCCCAGTTGGTCATTGTAATTTTAATGGTCTAAAAGTCGTACTAGCCATACTTTTATTGTCCAAAATAGGTATTGGTTTTTGATTGGGAGTAGAGAATGCATTAGAATAGGGTAGCATGCCTCAGGGTCTAAAATAGATCAAATGCATTTTTCGCTGATTAAAAATCAAAAAGTCTACTAAATAGTTATTATATAGTTTATATCACTGTTTTCGTAGCCGGATCGGGCATCAAACTGGTAGAGTGGCCAGTTCCCGAACAACCGGTTCAGTTCGACCGTGTACTTTTTATTAAAAAAGACTAATTTTTTTTCATTTGTTTCCCATTTTGCCCGGTTTTGACCGATTCTTGCCGGTTTTGACCGGTTCTACCACCGGTTCTTAAAGAGTTCCGATTTTGGGGGTTTTGGGAACCGGTGAGGGAATCGGTTCCCAGTTTTTCCGGTTTGACCAGCCGGTCGGGTCCGATTCTGACAACACTGGTTTATATAGCATTAGGTAGGGGTGGTTATTGAACAAGATGTATGTGAACTACTCGGGCTCGGCTCGTTAAAAGCTTGAGTATCGTTCGCTTATTTACTAAACGAGCCGAGCTTGAATACACACCTACTCAGCTTGATAAAAATTCGGTTCGATTAGTTAAGAGGTTAAGTGAGAGAATAGTAAACACTAAGGGGCTAACTTTGTATTTATAGGCAGGCTATCCCCATATTTCCTTGCATTTCCGATGTGGGATGAAAAGTCCCTTTGGAAACGCAAGGAAGGCTTGGGCAAAAACATCGTGATGTAGCTTATGCCTTGTGGTTCCTTTGCGCGGACTTTTTTAGTCCCACATTGGAAACACAAGTAACAGTTGGGAGAAGGGTTGCTTATAAAAGGGTAATGATAGGGCTTAGCTTGTTAGCTTGAGAAACAGTTGTGAGCTCAAGCCTAGCCAAAGAAAATTTTAAGAGTTATAAAAACACTCAAGTCGAAGGCATTCTATTCAGAGCCGAGCTAAGCTCGAACTCGTTTATGTTTTCACGAGCCCAGTTCGAACAGTAGTACTTATGTTTGAACCGAGCTCGAACAATAGTAAAACTCAACGAGCCGAGCTCGAACACCCCACTACTCGGCTCGGCTCGACTCGGCTTGGCTCGATAACACCCCTAGCATTAGGACTTCAAATATATATTTTTTTTAAATAAAGATGAAGACAAAAGTAAGATTCCCCATTCAATGTGGATGGAATAAGAGTGTTTGTTGAATAAGCAACTTTCAAAGGGTATTTATTCAATTAAATTATAATGGATGAAGAAGCAATGTTCGAAGGGTATTTATTCAACAATAATTGATGGACAAGGATAATAGGTTTTCTATTTATTGTAAGGGTAAATTCCACTCACCTCCCTTGAAGTTTGGCAAAATTACAAAAGCATTCGATCATGTTTCTAAAATTACATTGTCCACCCTGAAATTTAGCAAAATTACATAAACCTCCCCTCTCGTTTTTGAAATTACACTGCCCTCCCCTGAGGTTTGTCCAAATTTTAAAATCTTGTTTCTGAAATTACACGACCCTCCCCTATCAAGCTCATCACGGTGACGTCGTTAAGGGATGATACTCTTTTACGATTTTGACCTCATATATTTACCCGATGTCGCATAACCAAGTTCGTTGACTTCAAGAAGGGTAATTCATACATTTTAAAATGTTTAAACCATGACATGGTCAAAATCCATCCATGTCAGTAATGGCATACTAAATGAATGGGCAGTTACCGACAACTAAAGTAAAGGGGAAGATAGTGTAATTTCATAAACAAGAGGGAGGTTTCTGCAATTTCACCAAACTTTAAGGGAGGTCAGTCTAATTTTAGAAATAAGAGGGGATGTGTCTATAATTTCACCAAACCTCAAGGAAGTCAGTGTAATTTACCCTTATTGTTATCACAATTGATTATAGGGTAAATTACACTAACCTCCTCTGAGATTTGGTGAAATTTTATAAACCTCCTCTCTATTTTTGAAATTACACTGACCTCCCCTAAACTTTGGTGAAATTACTTCAATTATCCTTATTGAGTCAGTCAACTTGGTTATACAATACCATTTCCTCGAGTAAATAAATGGGGGTAAATCATAAAAGAACATCCTCCCTTAACAATATCAACTTCACAAGTCTGATAGAGGAGGATGGTGTAATTTCAAAAAGATGAGGGAAGGTTTATGCAATTTTGCCCAACTCTAGGGAGGACAAATAGATGGGAGATTTCTACAATTTCGCCAAAACTCTAGGGAGGGCAGTGTAATTTCAGAAACAATTAAGTGGGGAGGTTTCTATAATATCGACAAACCTTAGGGGAGGTCAACATAATTTACCCTTGATTATACAATAAACATTGTTGTCATGACAAAAATATACTCAAAACAAATTTGAAAATACAAACAATACAAAAAAAAAACTCAAAAATATTGGTTAGGTCGCATCCCCAACTAGTAGTGTTAGTATTTGTTCTAAGTTAGTGGGTTAATGCGTAACATTTTAAGCTTGGCTAAGAGTGTGGGCTAATAACTATTCTGATTTTCTGTATCTTATGGTTAATGACAGGAATAATGTGTGTTAAACAGTATTTTTTTATACATAATTTAAATTTATTTATGGAAGTGCCCATGGGCGAAATTTACAGAAAAGCATGATCAAAACCAGTCTCGCTTCACACAAAGATATACCTCTGACATACCACAATTTAATCATGAACGAAAGAACTATAGCTATTATGAAAATAATTTGTGATGAGACAATTGAATTTCTAATGACAATAGTTTTGCTCCAAGATTAACTATGAGTCTTTAGAGGAATACATTGAATTTTAGATTCAATCTAACAATATATATATATATTATCTTTGCTATTATAATGGGAGAGGCATGCGTAGCCTGAATTCTCCAAAATTCCTAAACTACCCTTATATAAAACAAAATTTTGATTTAATGTTTTACTTTAATTCCCAAACTACCCTCATTTATCTATTTATATAATAGAATCACAGTCAATCACGATTGAACTCGGGGAGAGTTCAATCACACCTGCGGGTTAACACGTGTCCCTTTTAACTCCTATTAAATATGGTTAACTCCTTCCCCTCACTCTCATGTGCATCGCCCGTGCCACCCGCTACTATAGAGAGAGAGAGAGAGAGAGACTTAAATTAGAATAAGAATAGAACTGAGACTATAGAGGTAATCCAAATTTAAGCAATCGGTCCTAATATCTTTACTCAGTTATTGATAACGATGGAGTAAATGAAGAGCATGTTGTCAATTGAATAAAAGTTGAGTGGCTAAAGCGGAGATGTATAAGTGAAGTTTTACTTGACTCTACACGTGTCAATTAAACTAAGACTAAACTTTACAAGACAATTGTAAAACTAGTTGTGCTTTTTGAAATATAATGAGTATAGCTTAGATGAGGATTTTAAGACGAATAAATCAAAAGACTACAAGAGATAAATTAGAAATAAATGCATTTGAGAAAGCTTTTGGAGGTTCTTGGCTAGATGTAAGTGAGATCTGATTGATCGAGATGGATCAAATATGTTGTTCAAGAATGAGCACTAAAAATATTGTAACGGATAAAATTCGTAAAATCAACTTAGCGTTGGAGAACGAGCTCGTTTTTGTTGTTTTGTTCACGAAAGTGACACGTGGACACGAGTTGGGGTCACGTGCTTAAAATAGAGGGATCACACGTTGTCTGATGCACAACGTTCACGTTGTGCGCATTACGACGTCTTTGTTTTCTTGTAGAACAACGTTTCCATTGTGGCTTGACAACGTGCTCGTTGTCTGAAGCACAACGTAACCGTTGTACTCTTGACAACGTTTTTGTCGTTACATAAACAACGAGTCCGTTGTCTCACCAACAACGATGTCCTGGCTGTGTTTTAAGACATCTACACCGTAACCGAGCTCGAGTCAACAACGAGACCGACTCGTAGGAGGAAGTGATCAGGAGGCGATCCATAATTCTGACAGGCGTGCCGAAAACACTGTTTTGTGCCGAAAGCACTGTCTTGGCATTTAATGCTGGTCACTTCTGCGTACTGTCCGATCCCGTCCGATTGGACTCATAGGAGGCTCTCACGTGTGATGCAACAGGTGACAGATATGTCTGATATATTTGGCAATGAGTGCAAAACACGTGGTATGGACACCTATGGCCATCCATGGTCATCGATGGCCATACCAACCTTACCCTATAAATACCCCGTGATTTTTAGTGCTGGGGAGGACCTCTTTGGATCACGTTTTTATCACGTTTTTTGCCGTACTTCTGAGAATACTTGTTCAGTGCTTGCATAACTTTCAGTGCCTCTTTCAGTGTTTACTGTTCATCATCTTCTACATCTACTGACTTTACCATCGGAGTACAGGTCAGGGTGTCACACCCTCCACTCCAACCTTCTACCGGTAAACCAGAGCGTGGGAGGAGCTGAAGCTGACGCGTGTCCTTTCCGGTATTTTTCCCCCACAAAATTGGCACCGTCTGTGGGAATTAATAAACGAACCCCCCTTTACTCTTTGTGATCATGGCTGATCAGTCATCGGTGTTCGGGCGTGAGGATCAAACCCCTCAGTCCACTCCTTTTGTACCTTCTGTCGTGCACATCCCTGTGGTCAGTCCTACGTGTGGGCAACCAGAGAGGACCGTGCCTCCTCCTGTTGAGCTTTCTGTTTCTGATCGTATTTTGGCGATGTTGCAAATGCAGCAGTCTGCTCTGGATCAGATCACCAGGCAGCAGCAGTTGATGCAAGCGAGGCTGGAGGCGTTCGAGCATAGCAGGCTCGAGGTGGATGAGGTGCCACTGCAGAGGTCTTCCATGAGACGTCAGTTTGACTTCTCTTCTTCTCCTTCTGCACCGGAGAACCGTGAAACCAGGTTTGTGCTTCTTCCTACTGAAGGGGATGTAAGGCAGCCTCAAGTTCGGGCAGAGCAGAGTATTCCTTCAGATCGTGTGGATTTACGAGAAAGGGCAGGGCGATAAGACTTGAGAGGGGGTAACGGAGGTGCAGACGCCCAGAAGACTTGAGTGACTGCCAAGGAGGTGGAGGCTTTGATCGGTGCTCGTGTTAAGAGCATGAAGGGAGGGATTCCTGATCACTTTGCTCAGTCAGCAAATGATAACGTTGAGAACTCTCCTTTCACAGACGCCATCAATCAGTCATATACTTCTTCCAAGTTTATAACTCCGATCTTCCCCATGTAGACTGGAAGGACGGATCCAGAGGAGCATTTGTTTGATTTCAAACATGCGATGGCTGTTCACAATCCAGATGATGACCTGTATTGCAAAGCTTTCCCCAACAGCCTGTCTGGGGCAGCGTCGAAGTGGTTTCGGAACTTGCCTCCTGGTTCCATCAGTAATTTCTCAGAGCTCAGGTCAGCTTTTATTGATCGTTTCATTATAAATAAAAAGAAGAAAGCAGGTGCAGATACTCTCTTTTCTTTGAGGATGAAGCCGGCTGAATCTTTGACGGACTTTATTTCGCGTTTCACTGATGAAGTCCACAACATCGATAAGGTCGACGAAGCGAGCTGTATCGCTGCTTTCAAGAATGCTATCCCTAGGCATTCCGAGCTCTATAAGTCCTTGACTCTTGACTATCCTGTCAAGATGGACGAGTTGATGGTTCGTGCCACCAAGTACGGAAGGTATGAGGAGGACGTATCCGTTGTGTTGGTGCCGAAGCCCAGGACGAGAGTGGTGGATGTCGTAGAAAGGACACACCGATCTTCGAAGAGGAGAAGAAGCAGAGGTATGAGTCTTCATCATCTGAGGACTCACCACCAAGGAAGCAGAAGGAGAGAATAGTCTATGTGACTCAGCGGGATCAGCCGGTTCGGCGTCCGCTTGAAGTAAATTTTAATCAGCAGCAGAGTAGGACGGAGAGACGTCCTAATGATTAGCAGCAGGTGAGGCAGCAGTATCAGCCACGCCAGGTGCAACCTCAAGTACAGCAAGAGAGAGGCGTGCAGCCTAGTGAGCGGCGACCTTTTGCAGATCGAACACCGCGCATCAATTTCACAGTTAGCCCGGCGACCATCATGAGGTCGATGGAGGATCAGGCGTACTTCGAGTGGCCGGCTAGGGCTGTGCAGGATGTTACATCGGGACCCCGGGTGCATGAGTATTGTCATTATCACAAGTGCTGTGGTCATCTCACCAACCGATGTCGTATTCTGAGGGAGTACTTGGAGAGGCTGGTTCAGGAAGGGTACTTGGGAGAGTATCTTGCTTCTGGCAACGGCGGCATGGAGCATGCCAGGGAGCCGGTATCCCAGTCTCGTGGAGGAGAACCTGCTAGTAATCCAAGTACCAGTGGAGGTGCTTCCTTGGGCACGATCAATGTCATTTGCCGCGTGCAAGCGCCGGAAGCAGATGTGGAGAGGAACTTCAGGGCGAAGGCCAGGAAGCTGTCTCACGATGCTGCAGTGTGTCAGGTGCAAGTGCCTACCAGAAGCGTTGAGCAGGCACTTACTTTCACTGATCGTGATCTGGCAGCAGTAATCCGACCTCACTATGATGCTCTTGTTCTCACCATGAGAATAGGAGATTTCGACATCAGGAGAGTGCTCGTGGATTCCGAGAGTGGAGCAGACATCTTGTATCTTCATGCTTTCACCCAGATGAAGCTGGATCATTCCGTTCTCATCCCTGCTCAGACTCTACTGTTCGGATTTGATGGCAGCTCGATGAAGCCTATAGGCGACGTTGTCTTACCCGTTGTCCTTCAGACCAGGTTCTCCGTTCTGGATGCGTCATCGCCTTAGAATGCCATCTTGGGTCGTTGGTGGACCCATGAGATGAAGGCTGTTCTGTCCTCGTACTATCAGGTGTTGAAAATCCAACGCAGGACGGGCCTCAAGAGATCAAGGGTGATCAGTTGGCGTCGCAGAAGTGCGATTTTCCTGCTTCCGTTGTGCCTTCATAGCAGTTACAGGTCGTTCCCGTTGTGGAAGAGAGCTCAGAAACATCGTTGTGCAGACCTTTCATTGAGCCCACGAAAGCTGTCAATTTGGGAACGGAAGAAGAGCCAAAGGTGTTGCAGGTTGGGACGAGCTTGACAGCGGAGGAAGAGCTCGAGTTGCTGAGTTTCCTTAGGCAGGACTTTGATGTCTTTGCATGGTCTCACAAAGACATGACTGGCATCGATCCGAGTGTTATCTGTCATCACCTCAATGTTGATCATGCTATCCCTACAGTGAAGCAGAAACCTTGGAGGCTTGCTCCAGCTTATCATGATGCAGTGAACGAGGAGATTGACAAGCTGATTCAGTTCAAGTTCATTCAGGAGGTGCAGTACCTTGATTGGATAGCCAATGTTGTGGTTGTGCCTAAGAAGAACGGGAATGTGAGAGTTTGCATTGACTTCACTGGTGTCAATAAGGCTTGCCCCAAGGACTTTTTTCTTATGCCAAGGATAGACAGGCTCATCAACGCCACTGCTGGCCACGAGATGTTATCCTTCATGGATGGTTATTCAGGCTATAACCAGATCCTTCTGGCGGAAGCAGATCGAGAGAAGACCACCTTCATAACGGAGCGGGGCTTGTTCTGTTATCGAGTGATGCCTTTTGGCTTGAAGAATGCAGCTGCCACCTATCAACGTCTTATGAATCTCATGTTTGGGTCACTTCTTGGCAAGACGGTTGAAGTTTACATCGATGATATCGTTGTGAAGAGTCGAGTACGAGGTACTCTGGTGACGGACCTTGCTGAGCCTTTCTCTGTTCTGCGATCTTTCAATCTTAAGATCAACCCAGAGAAGTGCACCTTCGGAGTTACCTTAGGAAAATTTTTGGGTTATCTTGTGAGTCAGCGGGGGATTGAGGCTAATCCAGCTCAGATCCGTGCTTTGCTGGACATGCCAAAGCCTAAGTCAAAGAAGGAGATCCAGAAGCTGACAGGGGAGGATGTCGAAGTGGGCTGTGGCTCTGAGTGAGTTCGATATTCAGTATCGAGCTAGGAGTTCAGAAAAGGGGCAAGCAATGGCAGATTTTCTTTCTGATTTCCCTGTGGAGGAGGAAGCAGAGGAGGTGGTTGTTGATCTTCGGGAACTTCCTATTGAAGTTGACAACGGAGATGCCGTTGTGGATGGAGCCGAGTCATCAGAGTGGAACGATTGGTTATTGTACGTGGACGGATCTTCTAATTTTAGTGGTTCAGGACTGGGTGTTGTGCTTATAAGTCCGGAGAACATCAAAGTGCAGAAGATGTCGCGTCTTGGGTTCACTGCCTTCAACAATGAAGCTGAGTACGAAGCCTTACTGCTTGGGTTGCAGAGTGCTCGAGAGCTGCAGATCTACATGTTGAGAGTGTTTTGTGATTCACAGCTCGTGGTGAATCAGGTGAATGGTGTTTATAACTGTAAGGACGACCGGATGAAGCAGTATGCTACCCTCATTCGTTCGCAGTGTGGAGATCAAGCACACCCGGAGAGATGAGAACAGGCATGCTGACGCTTTGGCATATCTAGCTTCCATGGTGCAGGCTGACGAGCCTAAGGCTATTCTGATGGAGTTCCAAGAGTATCCTTCAATAACTCTTCAGGCACAACGAGAAGTGTTTTTTGTCAATCCGGTTCCGAGCTGGATGACAGGGCTGGTGGCTTATCTGAATGATGGAATTCTTCCTATCAGTGTGAAGGAGTCGAGGCGCATTTTGTTCAAGGCACCTCGTTATTCCCTGGTGCAAGGAGAGTTGTTCAGGAAATCTTTTGGTGGGCCTTTGTTGAAGTGTGTTCATCCTGCAGATGTGGAGAGAATACTTGCTGAGTTGCATGGAGGTATATGTGGTATACATTCAGACGGGAGAACCATTGCCCATCGAGCTCTGGGGTAAGGTTACTTCTGGCTTTACATGCAGGCTGATGCTCAGAAGTATGTGAAGAAGTGCAGCCAGTGCCAGCGGTTTGCTCGTTTGATTCATGCTCCGGCTCAAGAGCTCAGCACTGTATCTCAGCCTTGGCCATTTGCGCGTTGGGGACTTGATATTGTAGGACCTTTCCCTAAGGCTCCAGGGAATCTGATCTTTCTTCTAGTGGCAACTGATTACTTCTCTCGTTGGATTGAAGTTGTTCCCCTTGCTCGTATCAGAGAACAAGAGGTGAAGAAGTTCTTGTGGGAACATATCATCTGCAGATTTGGCATACCGCAGTCCATCATTACTGACAACGGGAAGCAGTTTTCAGGACGTTTGATTGCCGACTTTTGCAGCGAGCTGAAGATCAAGCATGTTTTCTCTTCCCCATATTATCCTCAGGGGAATGGATTGGCCGAGGCGGCCAATAAGAATATTCTCAATGCCTTGAAGAGAAGACTGGAAGATTCGAAGGGGAAGTGGACCTCCGAGTTACAGAACGTTTTATGGGGGTACAGAACAACTCCGATGAGTCCTACCAATGAAACTCCTTTCTCCCTAGTGTATGGTATGGAAGCTGTCATTCCTACTGAGATCAGTTTGCCTACAGTGCGTTCTTGGCACAATAAGAAGAAGGATGGAGAGAAAGATCAGAACACAGAGCTTATGGCTATTCATCTCGATCTGCTAGAAGAGAAGTGAGAAGATGCCAGCATTCAGATGAGGAGGTATCAACAACGATTGAGGAAAGCCTACAACAAGAAAGTACAACGGAGAGTGCTGCAGGTCGGTGATCTCGTTCTCCGAAGAGTGTTCCAGAATACGAGAGAGCTTAACAGTGGCAAGTTGGGACCTAACTGGGAAGGGCCTTATATCGTAGAACGATTGGGAAGTCCTGGAGTCTGTTACTTGAAAGACTTACAAGGTAACCTCATCTCAAAATCCTAGAACATTTTGAATTTGAGGTAATTCTTTCGATAGAATCTATGATATACTACTACGTGCATCGTTGTGCTTACAAGTTTTCAGTGATTTTACATTATCATAGTGCTCATATTTCAACATGTGACTTGCAATATTATGCGCCTGCTCGTTGTCTACACTATGCTCTGTCTGGTTCATCAGTGTAATACTGTGAATGTTTTGCAAGTAATTCAAATAAAATTTTGACTGAACAACCTACTCATAACGAACACGAGTGGCTTATATAAGGGTGTCATCTGAGCAAATCTAGTGGCTTATCCTAATGACATCCTCTGAGCATGTGCTTCGAAACTGAGTTACATTGTGTTCATCATATGAATTTTATTTATCAGATTGCATTCACATTGAACTACGCGAATGATGTATCTGGATTAGTGCTTGCTCGTAGTGCTCTATTCGTAGTGCTTGCTCGTAGTGCTCTATTCGTTGTGCTTTGCTCGTAGTGCTTTGCTCGTAGTGATTTGTTCGTAGTGCTTGCTCGTAATGCTCTATTCGTAGTGCTTTGCTCGTAGTGCTTGCTCGTTGTGCTTTGCTCGTAGTGGTTTGCTCGTAGTGCTTTGCTCATAGTGCTCTATTCGTAGTGCTTGTTCGTAGTGCTTTGATCGTAGTTCTCTACTCGCAGTGTTCTGTTCGTAGTGCTTTGATCGAAATAATTTGTTTAATATGTGCATCAGTTATAATTTTTACCCTCATACATACATTCACATAGTAAAGTGTTATATTCACATCAATGCTGTGAACCGTGAAAATTAATTCAACTACTTGTGTTGTGTTGTTTGTGCATACGTTGTGCTACGCTACGAGGTGAAAAGAAATGCAAACATAAGAAAAGGGAGTGATCCATTCATACAGAAGGCCCATTTCTGGGTAATTACAGCAGCAGACTCACATAAGAGGGAAAGAAAAGAGTTTACATCATTAAAAATGAAAACAAAAACGTGAAGAGGAGCAGCAGATCAGGCGAGCTCAAGGTCAACATCTGTCGTCGTTGCAGCAGGGGCAGAAGTAGAGGCTTCAGCAGTTGGGGTTTTTTCTGGAGTAGCTTCATCGGCAGCAGCAGGAGCTTCGGGAACAACTGGCTCGAAGTACGGCTCAGCTGGGAGAGGTGCAGGACCTTCAAGAGAGTGAGGTTGCTCGACGCCTTGGACCTCGGCCTCGTTGTCTAGCTCGATCAAGTCTTTGCTCTGAAGCTCGGGGAACGTGATGTCGTCCTCTTCATTGTCTTCTTTCAGACGGCCTTGTTGGCGGAGTAATTCAAGTATCTCTTTCTCGGTCTCTGCCCGATCCTCCTCCAAGAGCGTGTCCAGCTAAGACTGATAGTGTTGTTGCAGTCTCAGGGTCACAGTCTTCTCGATGGTCTCTTCAGCTTTCTTGGCCTCCTCGAGCTCCTCCGCCAGTGCTGTCCTAGCTGCCTCAGTTTCCTCCAGCTGTCTGCCCAGAGCTTGGGAGACGTGCTCCAGTTCGCTGATGCGTAGAACAGCATTCTCTACCTCCTGTTTGGCCTTCTTCTCGGCCTCCTTTGCTGATCGTGTCTCAGCCTCAGCTTTTTCTTGCGCCTTGGTGGCAGCTTTCAACTTCCTCTCGACGCGAACAGCGTCAGCTTTGGCTTGAGACAGATCAAAGTCTGCCTTGAGTCTCTCTTCGGCGAGAGTCTTCTCCAGCGTCTCAGTCCTGTCTTGCCAGTACTTGATCGCGTCTCGGAGGTGATTGTAGCTATAATGGCTACGATCACAGAGTTCGTGCACGAGCACGTTCATCTGCAAGGAAGTATCCGGGCATTAGCACAACGAGGAGTAAAATTTCAGCAGAAGAGTAAGAAAAAGAGGAAGTAAGAAACTTACTGACGCCACAGACTGGCAGGCGGCGTAGGACAGGTCGGTCAGACTGAGTTTGCCGACGTCAGTAATGTCTCGGGGCAACCTCATAGCATGAGTCAGAGCTCGGGCGGCCTTGTCCGATTTTTGCACCGAGTCGTTTACGGTCGGTCTCCCATACCGAGAGTAGTCGGGCGACCAGTCCAGAGTGCTCGCCGGTAGCATACGAGCTGGAAGACTCGTTGTGCCAGCTTCCGTTGCGGCCAGGGCAACCACAGCGGAACTCGAACTGGCTGGAGCAGTTGCAGCTCGAGAGGGGGTAGGTGCCGAGCTGGCTTCAGGCACCGCCGTTGTCGCCTCTGCTCCTGGGATTGTTGCAGGAACGGCAGAAGTGGAGGGGGGAGCAGCAATGGCTGCGTTCTCTTTCTCCAGGCGTATGTCCGCCTTCGCTTTCTTTCTGGCCTCGTACTCGGCCTGGGTCGGCATCTTTCTTTTCGGGTCAGCAGTCGCTGTACCCTTGGAAGGAGGGTTCCTCTTCTTCAACGGTGGTGGCAGCTGAACTGCAGGGCGAGCAGACCTTGGCTTCCTGCTCAGCATAGGTGGATCTGTGCCAGCCATGTCTTCTTCTTCTTCTAAGGCTAAATTAATTGCTGGTGAAGGTGCAGAAGTAGAAGCACCTGGATGCTGTTGCTGTTGCTGTTGTTGTGGTTGTTGTTGTCGTCGTTGAGCTGTTGCAGTAGGAGTGCTGAAGGCGACCCACGTGTCAGGCTCCAGTGGTTGCCACAGGATGTATTCCCCACCTCGAGCACGTTTGATGTTGGTAAGGAGGCCTTCTTCTTCTGGGGCCAGCTTCTTATATGGGATCTTCTTTGCGTCAACTGCACACAGAAAAAAGCAGAATGAGTACAATGAGAGTCAGCAAGACGAAAGCATACAACGTACAACGAAAACAGAGTCAGAACAGTGGTGCACAACGGACAACGGACGACCGTAGTAGTATACCTGCCTCCGCTCGGAAGACATTGGGGAGCGTGGAATTCTCTGCCTTCCAACCGCCAGAGACAACGAAAGGAGTGGCTTTCCACCCTCTTTCTCTATCAAGAATGCCTGAGACGAGCTCTGGATGTCGAGGTTTCTTGTTCCACGAGTAGTAGGAGAACAAACCATCGTCAGAGCCTCGGCATCTGACAGCATGACAGAAGTGGAATAGATGCCTAGCTTCTATTGGGTAACCGTCTTTCATGAATTTGATCATCATGGACATATATTTGTGGAAGCTCGGATGCATTTTTCCCGGTGCGAGTTGCAGGCTGGACAGAACGTCGTCCAGGACGGAACGGAGAGGAAAGCGGAGGCCAGCCTCGAGCTGGGAGAGGTAGACGACGGTACAAGCAGAACGCTTATCAATGATAGCGTCATCCCGTTTGAAGTGGAGATTGACGTTGGAAGGGAAGTCAAAACGTTCCCTGTAATAGTTCAGATGTGCCAACTGATGTTGGCGCAGGGCTGAGGATTGTTCGATATAGGCACCGTGAGGTGCGCTACCTGTGCAACTGGCCTCATCTTCAGTAGGGCCTCTAACTTCCTCTAACCTAGCGGGTTCTACGGGAATGTTGGTAGCCATAGTGATTGGAAGAAACAGTGAAAAGGAACAAGAACGGTGAACAGAACACGGAGAGTACACGGAGCAGAATCACTCAAGAACCAGAGAAGAAGAGAGAGAGGGAGAAACAGTAAGAAATATTAAGGAAAATGGTGAAGAGCGTACCGAACAGAAGACGACTAAGAGACTGTTGAGAGCTTGAGGAAGATGAACTTTCGTTTGGGACTAAAATTCGGCAGAGTAACAGTGCTTGAAGGAACAGGGTGAAAGAGAAGGAGTATTCAGTGGGGATTTTATAAGCATCTCAGATTTGTGAAACTACACCACTACCCTTCATCAGAGCCGTACACCTGTGTCAAAGGGGAGAAGAGCAGTGGCAAGATCGTCTTTTCACCAAAAGAGAGTAACCGTCAGAGTTATTAAAGCATTTTGAAATTCGAAACGGCGATGATGACAGCCTGTCCGCATTAAAGAGACGTGACGGCTCGCACGCGCAGCCAGCTGGCGTGAACGGTCGATCTTCTCAGCAAGCGGTTAAAGCACGCAACGTTACATCTTCTGGGGCAGTGCCAGGTATGATCTTTTTGTCCGTTTATGACACTTCGAACTACGTTCCAAGCATCATAAATGGGTAAATTGTAACGGATAAAATTCGTAAAATCAACTTAGCGTTGGAGAACGAGCTCGTTTTTGTTGTTTTGTTCACGAAAGTGACACGTGGACACGAGTTGGGGTCACGTGCTTAAAATAGAGGGATCACACGTTGTCTGATGCACAACGTTCACGTTGTGCGCATTACGACGTCTTTGTTTTCTTGTAGAACAACGTTTCCGTTGTGGCTTGACAACGTGCTCGTTGTCTGAAGTACAACGTAACCGTTGTACTCTTGACAACGTTTTTGTCGTTACATGAACAACGAGTCCGTTGTCTCACCAACAACGATGTCCTGGCTGTGTTTTAAGACATCTACACCGTAACCGAGCTCGAGTCAACAACGAGACCGACTCGTAGGAGGAAGTGATCAGGAAGCGATCCATAATTCTGACAGGCGTGCCGAAAACACTGTTTTGTGCCGAAAGCACTGTCTTGGCATTTAATGCTGGTCACTTCTGCGTACTGTCCGATCCCGTCCGATTGGACTCATAGGAGGCTCTCACGTGTGATGCAACAGGTGACAGATATGTCTGATATATTTGGCAATGAGTGCAAAACACGTGGTATGAACACCTATGGCCATCCATGGTCATCGATGGCCATACCAACCTTACCCTATAAATACCCCGTGATTTTTAGTGCTGGGGAGGACCTCTTTGGATCACGTTTTTATCACGTTTTTGGCCGTACTTCAGAGAATACTTGTTCAGTGCTTGCATAACTTTCAGTGCCTCTTTCAGTGTTTACTGTTCATCATCTTCTACATCTACTGACTTTACCATCGGAGTACAAGTCAGGGTGTCACACCCTCCACTCCAACCTTCTACCGGTAAACCAGAGCGTGGGAGGAGCTGAAGCTGACTCGTGTCCTTTCCGGTATTTTTTCCCCACAAATATCAATAAAAATAAATTGATACAAATTGAAAGTTTTAAAATGACAAGAATAAATAGATGAGAATGCAGTTAGTGAGATAAGGCATTGTGATGAAGAAAAACTTGAATAAGTTAGGGCCAATTCTCTATTCCCTCGGAATAGAAACTCAAGGGAATTTTGAGTTTCTATTATGAGGGGATAGAGAATTTGTTCATCGGGAGTGATGCCAGTGATGGCTAACGGGCCCTTAATTACATTGTGAAACCAATTCTACATCAACATTCTACTTTCTAAGACAATAATCAACTCATTTTGATCAGATATGACATATAAACTCATTGAGTAGATTTAGGATATCATTCTCCTACCAGAAAGAGCCTTGATGTCTACTTAAGAATCCTTAGCACTTGGGAATAATGTCGGGCTTTTTTCACCCAAAATCAAAACCCAATGGCCTAACATTAGGATGAAAACTAAAATAGTTCACGAATTTTAAGCGGATTCTCTTTGGAAGCTCAATTTACATAGGATTTTTTTTTGGTAAGGCATCATCTTTTTAAGGTTAGTAATTTGATGAATATTTTAAAGAAAATTCTCAACGTACCTATAGTTTCCATTTTGTAACGAAATGACCGGTCCTCATTGATCCACGGCCCAATTTTTAATACTCACCAAATGTGGTTAAGATTCACTCACCCCAAAGGTGAAGCAATCAAAATTTGGTTTTTCACCAAAAAAAATCAAACTCTTAACTTTAATTTAGTTAAGTTTAACTAGGGTTAAAGGAGTATTAAAAAGGACACGAGAACACGGGTAAGATACAAAACGGACCGCAGTGTCCCTTCATCACTGCTCATATTTGAACGGAACGGGACTCGAAACTTCGTCCACCCTTATGAGTTATAAGGATATACCGGAGTAGCCAAGAGGTGTTAGGCTTAGAGCATCTCCAACCGTGCTCTATAACTCTAAATATAGAGTTTTGGTTGAAAATCCCAACTCCAACCGTGCTCTATATTTAGAGGTGGCCTCTATATTGCTACAGTGACCCTCTATATTCAGAGGGTGGAGAGAAAAAAGAGATAGCCTCTATAACACTATTCATGCTACCATTTGTGTCCTCTTTTTGTCTTTCAATCTTTGTTAAAATGCCGATTGTGTCCTTTTACCTTATGACACTACTTTAACCGTGGTTAAGATTCATATACCCATCCTTGGTTTGTTTTAAATATTAATTATTTTTCAAAATTAAAAATAGTTTTTAATATTAAAAAACTCTAAAAACAGTTTTTTTATTTTAAAAAACGAATTAATATTTTTTTAAAAAAACCAAGGATGGATAGGTGAATCTTGACCACAATTAAAGAGTGTTAAAAGGGATACGTGGCAACCGTGGTTAAGATTCATCCGCCAATCCTTAGATTTTTTTTTAATAAAAGTGAATAGTATTATAAAGTAGGAATAATGATTTAGAGTTTCTTCCGGTGGAGCAAAAAACTTTAAACTCGGGTCATCTCCTCTAAGGAGAGACATAGAGTTTTGGGGTTGGAGATGCTCTTAGGAGTAAGGGTGAAATATAGAAGGCGATGTGGGCCCCGAGCTTTGCATTCGATACCTTGTCGGGACTCGGGACCCTGATGATGTAGTCCCACTCCCCCATCTTCTCAGGCGCACCTTATCCCACACATTATACACATCAATCTATGCTACACTGGTTTCCCCTTTGGAGTTTAGAGAGTCTTTTTTTCACAGAGAAACAAAATCCCGGACACGCCAAAACCAAGCCATCAAAGCTCATCTAAAAGCTAAAAAGAGAGAGATGATGATAACGGTCTCTTCTTCTTTACCCATCTATGTTCAGGCCTCTCAAAGATAACAGAAATTTCGATTGCTTATCGTACGCCCACAACCAGAACGAAAGAACTCGGATCTTTGATTGCTTATCGTACGCCCACAACCAAAAGGTCCGAAACTACAGAACTCTGAATCCTACAACTGTACTTGCCGTATCTGGAGAGGTAAGCAAAGCTTCTTTTGCTCAATACGACCAAAAGACAATCCGAGGCCTATACC
This sequence comes from Tetracentron sinense, assembly GCA_015143295.1. Lineage (NCBI taxonomy): Eukaryota > Viridiplantae > Streptophyta > Magnoliopsida > Trochodendrales > Trochodendraceae > Tetracentron > Tetracentron sinense. The sequence continues at coordinate 9,482,266 of CM026557.1, read as the reverse complement.
AAAAACAGAAGTCAGAATATATTACGTATGCACGCAGTCGGCGAGAGAAGGGAAGAGAGAGAGAGAGGAGGAGGAGGGAGAGGGTTTTGATGTTTTGTTTCTGGAACACATATTTCGATCCGTGAAATCGGTGCAATAGTAGGGTTTCACCTCAGCTGAATGAAGTGAAAGCTAAGCTTATCTGGTTTATGCAAATTTCAAGTGGTTTTATGTGAGATTCCGCATGTTTCTGAATTCCTGGGACTGGGATTTTTTGTTCTTTATAATCTGTCTTCTTTGTTGACTTTCAATCTTCAATTTCGGATCAACTAATTAGGGTTTCATGCAAAACAAAGAAAACCCATGTGGGTAATGCTATATATATTCATGCGACAGTATTAGCTTGTTAATTAGTATGATTTGGGGTAAGAAAAACAGATAAGGTTTTGGATTTTATCTGTTGGGTTAGGTGTTCTTCATCAGATCTCAATCTACAACAACCAGACGAATAAGAAAAGGAACAAGGAGAAGATAGAAGAGGAACCTAGAGGTCTCTGGATATTCTCAGTTGGATCTCTCTCAATCCATTTCTATCAACAGAAAGGAAGAAGAGGAAGACGGTCAGTGCATCCACGACAAGAACAAGAGGGGGTATTTCGTTCTTCGGTTTTTCTTCTTGTAGAAGTGATTCCTAAGTAGCAAGGGTTCTTCAAGTAGAAGACCTGGCAAACCGGTGGTGGACCGGAAATGTGCCGATGAGAGGCGTCGACCAGGTGTCTTCGGCTCCATCACTTCACCTCAGAAACACAGAAGACGACCATGGCGGATTAGGCTCACTCGGACCCAGAAGAGAGCAGGAGCTTATGGACAACATCACTGCCACCAATAGCAGCAGAAGCAACACTAACTCTAACCCTAACCCTAACCCTAACGCTGTCAACCAAAACCCTGAAGACGACGACAGCAGGGACAAAGACCGAGAAACCGAAGACCAGAACCCAGGCCATGAAATCGGCGAACCTGGTAGTGGCCGTAGGTCCCGTGGCCGCCCACCTGGTTCAAAGAACAAACCCAAGCCCCCACTTATTATCACCCGAGAAAGCCCAAATGCGCTCAGAAGCCATGTATTTGAAATCAGCAGCGGCAGTGACATTGCCGAGAGTGTCGCGGCATTTGCGCGTCGCCGACAGCTTGGGGTCTGCATTCTCAGCGGTAGTGGTATTGTCACCAATGTCACTCTCCGACAACCTACCGCACCGGGTAGCGTAATCACGCTACACGGACGATTTGAGATACTATCGCTGTCCGGTTCGTTTCTGCCGGCACAATCGCCACCGTATGCGACGGGTCTGACCGTGTACTTAGCCGGCCTACAAGGGCAGGTGGTGGGTGGGAGTGTAGCTGGTGCACTTGTTGCATCCGGGCCGGTCATGGTGATTGCGGCAACGTTCACGAATTCAGCATACGAGAGGTTGCCTCTTGAAGACGAGCCTGCCGGAGAGGAAATGCAATTACGGCAAACGGCTCGGGTAAATTCAGGAACTAGTGATGTTTCTGCATCTCAGTCCCATGGTTTACCTGACCCATCTTCCTTGCCTGTGTATAATCTAGCACCAAATTTGCTACCCAATGGTCAGATGCCCCATGATGTGTTTTGGGCTCCCCCACCTCGTCCCCCTCCATACTAAAACAAGAAGAAAAACACCACAGAGAGGGAGAGAGAGTGGGAGAGATTTCCTTTGTATTTTGGAATGGTTTGTTCATGTTATTAGATTTTTCATGGTTCTTGTACACAGCAAGCAAGGTAGAAAACCCTTTTTCACATTTCTTGTGTGATCTTTTGAAATTCTTTTTAGGTTTATTCTGTTTTATATGTTGTTATTTTTTTTTTCCTTATTTCCTTTTCTAATCTTCGTATTGTTCCAAGTAGTTTGAAATTTTGTAGAAAAGAGAAGAGGTGAAGAAATGAAGATGGAGCCTCAAATCCAATAGAAAATCTGTTCTATGCTGGTAAGTGGTAAGCAAGCCATGTTTATTGTTTCATGTTTTCTCATTTTTGCTGATTCTTTTACGGGTGATGATGTCTCTCACAACTCTAGTTTTTGATAGAGATCCTGAACTGGTAAAGACTTGGCAGTGATTAGCACACCCCCACATGAGAATACGTATTCTAATGCCATGGCCACATGTCCCTTTTAACACTCCTTTAACTATGGTTAAGCTTAAGAAAATTAAAATAAATATTTTGGTGTTTTTTGTTTTTTAAAAATCAAGCTTAGATTGCTTAACTATAAGAGTGAGCTAATCTTTAACTACAGTTGATGTGTGGTAAAAAGGGGTATTGGTATATACACATGCTTTCAAACTTCTTCATATGGGTTGTGTGTGTGCGCGCCGAGGAGAGAGAGAGTGAAGGTCTGTTAACCTGGGTGTGTGTGAAGGTCTGTTAATCTGGGTAGTTCCCAAATAGGTCATTTAGCTGCAAGTTGTTTGGAGGCTTTACTGCAAGTTGGTTTCACATCAGAGGATCTTTTGTTCTTTTCCAGCCTTATTATGTGACTTGATGGGTAATGCCATGCTGTTCATTATACTGCCAGGTGTAGTAAATATACTTTTGGAAAAGATTAACTTTATTTTTTTTTGGTAATAATTTTCTTGGTAATTTACATCATTCCATTAATAGTAACCAGGGATCGGAGATCTGTGTCTTGTCCTTTGAACTAGGGAAATTGGTCTAATCGGTTTCCTTGCAGCTTTCCCCTTTGCCTCTTATTTTCATGATACTGTTTATGATTTTTCATTAATATTTTACTTAGATGTGTTGTATATTGTAATGCTCTCCTCTTACATTCCTTGCTTCCATGCAGTCTCTAATGCTTGCTTCCATGCAGTCTCTAATGCTACCATGTTCAATTCCCACGAATTACAAATTCGAGAACTGTTTCTTTGTCAACACAGAAGGAAAAAAATCCTATACGATAGTTTTGCGTGTTTAGTAGGTATATATGATGGTTGTTATAGTTGTACCAGGTTCCCATTGGCGCATTTTGATTCAAAGCGTGTTAAATTGTTATTGAATGATAGTTGTGCTATATGTCGTCAAATGAGTTAATTTTTCAAAAATAATAGAAGTTGAACTAGATCATATTTGGCCCTTCTTCCCTTATTGTTCTTTGCTCTTGAAATGCCCATGATTCCATTCAGTCTATTGCTTTAGAGGTCATAAGAGTGATGTATCATGTCAATTTATATAAATACACTCATCACTCTCCCGGAGACCTTTGATTTTTGATCCCCATTCAACAGTTCTCATTTAGGAATCTATTTCGAATGACCATTATCTTCTATGAAACCTTGAATAACCGACATGATTATCTGCTCATAATCATACACTGAGTATAAGTAGTGATTGTCCTCATAAGATTGATCAGTCTCAACTAGAAAGAAGGAATAAGATAGTCCATGACACGGATGTTCTGTCATATTTGTTAGCACCAAATTCCTGGTGGATATCTCTGTAAGGCACTAAGAACCAAACATAATGCCTTTTTTTGTAATCAACTTTCAAGTCTAGTCCCTTGTCCCTTCTAGTTTTTTCGTTTGAAGTTCATTTTGATGCTCAACCAATAATTGTTAGGCTTAGGATTAACATGGCATAAATAGATTAGTATAGGACCATTTGGCTGAGCTATATGAGCATGACTGCATCTCCCTTGTTACGGTAATTAATTTATTATGGGATGTGCAAGAATCATTGGTATTACTGTTATGGTAAATGTCTTCTATTTCAGGCCATGAATGACTCGAGTTTCTGTTAAGGATATATATAAAGATGTGTTATGAGATACATATAAGCGACTGGAGGATAATGGAAAGGGCTATATATGTTAAGAAGGTGGATAGTGATTTAACTGTTAGGTTGGAAGTGCTCTTTGTTGGATGTCTTTAGAAGGATGAAAATCTCAAATTAATCTATATCTAGAATAGGAAGTTACTCAATGCTGAGTAGATAGATACTCCTTGTAGATGTACTATAATGCGTAGCTGTAGGCCCAACACTCTGCACCATAGGTAATGACAAATGCTATTATTGAGAATGAAAGTACACCAAACCATATATTCTGATTATCCTTGAGAGGAACAAATCACAACAGGAATATCCCATGGTGCAAGATTGCCAAGGGTGATAAGTGTGGTGGAATCAAACACAAGAATGTTATTAGGTTCAGCTGGCCAACTATGTTGCATGTTAAGATGTAGGAGCTAGGGGCATTGCTGGTGAGAAAGACATTCTGTTGTGAATCTAACGCCCCCTCCTCCCCCTCTCTCCTTGGAGTAGTCCTTGTAGCTCAGCTTTTTCACTGATACTTCTCATATTGCTTCCAAGGACTAAGATAAGAAGGTATTGATGGCTTATAGAATTTGTCTTAGAGTTTGGGTGCTATTGTTAGATACGTACCCATTCATGCCACAGTCATTAGCTCCTTCTAGGCTATTGCTTCTCTCTCAAAGGTGCAACTCGTGCCTTGAAAATTGCAGGAATTTCACAAACCATTCTCACCTGCCATTGACCCAAAGAAGAAAGTGGAAACAAAGGGTGGCATTGAGCAAATAGAGGGAGAAATCAGGATTGATGATGTGAATAGCAATGGATAATCTTCCGAAAATGCCCAATTATTGGGTGAGGATCCAAGGTTGGCATTAAGGGATAACAAGAAGGAAATTAGAATCATATGAAAGGTGAAGAATATATTGGGGGAAACACCACATCAGTGAGAATTTGAGATGAATGACTCAATTCCAGAAAAGTGATGTCATGGATGGACTATAAAATTAGGTTATTGAGTGCTTAAAAGGACTCAACTCCACTTTATCAAAACAAAAAACAAAAGGACTCAACTCCAGGACTTTCTACCTTCTATGCTTTTGACGCCACCTTAACTGAAGACATATTTATTTATAAGCAACAGTTGTTCACAAATCCACCCGAAGGGCTAACAATTTCTCTGTGCGTCTCAATTGAAACTTTGCAACTTTGATTTATATGAAAGATAAATTTCAGTGCAGGCAAGGAATGAAGAAAACATAATATTGAAGCATCAGCTAACAACAAAATGCAGGCGGCAGGCAATGAGATACAAAACTGGTGCATGGAGGTCAGAAAAGACTTCAATCATTTGAATTCGTATCAATATTGCATGATTTTAACATCTTATTATATCTGTTTGTCGAGGACAATGAAGATGCGTAATTGAGCCACGGGTATTTCCTTTGTTAGCAAACTGGTTGACAACTTGGCATTTCTAGGGTCTCGTCTTAAATATGCAAAGCTCTCAAATTTGCTTCATTAGAGTTACACTCAATTCAAATCTTCTTAGGGTCCGTTCTTTTGCTAAGACTTATAAAGCTTGGCACTTTGCATCTTGTCATGGTGGTAGTTAGGAAATTTGAGTCACTTTGTCAGGGTTTGTAACAAAATGAATTCTTACATCATGAGATTTTCAAATCTCATCATTTCTTATGAGATTTGAAATAATTCCACATTTGATCAAGTTTACAGGAATTGCAACCCAAGAAATGAAAAACACGGTACATCTAATTCAAAAGAACATACATATTGTCAAATGACAAAACTTGAAAAGTGCTGTACTTTATAACTCTTAGGACGCATTAGGAATGACTAGAAAATATCAATTCCAATCAGCTTTTCATTAGACAACTTAATTTTGTGAACTCAGCCAAATGTTTAGATACCCAAATTTGTTATACTTAGAGTTCCTTTGCATGTTAAGAGGAGGGATCTTGAAATCATGGTAGATATAAGAAAATCCTAGTTTAAGAGGTTGGTAGTGCATTGCTTGAATGTATGCAGAAATTTATCATCCCTAACATAATCATCTTTTTCTCTTGTGTGTGTGTGTGTGTAAACCCTTAAAGCAGTTCCACATTTTTTGCTGAAACTCAGAAGACCATTCTGTACAACCATTCAAATTTCAAGGCAAATTTGCACAAAAAATAGCTCTGGTAAGTGGTTACATGGAATTCTGAGAGAACTACAAAATACGGATAACGGAGTCTCTCTCAATCATCATCTATGTAGATGGTTTCTTGCTTAAACAGGTCACCTAATACCTTCCTCACCTCTTTGTTTGCTTCATTTGGTTTCGCTTTTGGTGACGGCAGCGCATTTGGTTTCGGGGTAGGCTTTTTTATGACTGCTCTCATAGAAGGGAGTGTTCGAGCCATGGCCTGTCCCCTTACAGTGGCAATCTGCACTTTCGGTTTTTCTTCAGGATTTTGAACAGCAGTGGCAACCTGTGAGCCCAGTTTTTCCCAAGAGAGCCCTGAACTAAAGTTTTTCGCTTTATTCAAGAAGCTCTCAACAGAAGACCCTGCAGCCTCTGCATTCTCTCGGGCTTCTTCAGCAAGACTAGTAGCTCGTGCTGCTTGATCCGATAGCTTTTTCACCTCTTCTTCAAGCTTCTTTTCAGCCTCGGCAGCTTCCCAGGCTTTCTGAGTAGCTCTTTGCGTTTCTTTCTTGGCTTTTGTTTTTGCCAGGGCTTCTGCATAAGCTTCCCTTCTACCATCCTTAGGAATGGCCATTTCACATGGTAGGCCCACCTGGCCACCTGAAATCCCATGCTCTTAGAGCATGGTCTTGGTGGTCTCGGCCCTAAGGGGGTCTCAGAAGCTTTATCCAATAAAGATTCAGATTATTTGGACATCTTTGGATCACATGTCTACAAGCAATACAAAAAACTTACATAGAAGGCCTGGTATTTCATAATTCGTATTCGCCTGTTGTTCATCTTCTTCTTCGTTTTTCCTTCTTTTTTTGTTTTGTGTGTGTGTGTAAAGTCATCTGTTTTTCATCTAATAAAGGAGTAAAGGACTTTGATTACCTGAAAAGTTCATCTACTGGCCTTGAAAGTGCCGATGGATCCGAAAAAACTTGGACAACCTGAATAAATTCAATTAATCTGAGTTTAAACCAACAGTGATTCTTCTTTCATCTTGCGCACTGGGGTGGCAATATCACAAGTACGTCGGGTCATAGTATTTCCCCCAATTTGTTTTTGTAGAAGGTCCTTAAAATATGTCTATAATAGGCTGTTTTAAGAAGGGTAATGTTAGCTACACTTTAATTTTAAAAGCAGGGTTAACCCTACTCTCTCAAGGCCTATTCTACTCAGCCTCAACGAAGCAAGTGTTCCAACTTTTTAAAAAGTGTGCGCTTTAACGTTAAAAAAAGTATTGGTTGCTTGTGGGACATTTGGTTGGCGAGAATGAATCACAGCCAATTGTGATTGATTTTAGGGAGAGTTCAATCGCTCTCACAAGTCAAAACTTGTCCCCTTTAACCCCTATTAACTGTGGTTAAGATTCTCTAACCCTTAATCTTCAATAATCTAACCTCGGTTGTTTTAAGAAGGGTAATTTTAGCTACAGTTTAATTTTAAAAGCAGTGCTAACCCTACTCACAAGGCTCATTCTACTCGGTCTCAATGAACCAAGTGTCCCAACTTTTTAAAAAGTGTGTGCTTTAACATTAAAATGTACGGTTGCTTGAGATCGAATCACACAGCTAAATGTGATTGATTTTAGGGAGAGTTCAATCGTTCCCACAGGTCAACACATGTCCCCTTTAATCTCTATTAACCGTGGTTAAGATTCTCTAACCCTTAATGTTCAATAATCTAACCTTGGTTTTCCAAAAAAAATATTAAAAATTATTTAACTCTAGTTAAGAATTTTTAACACTTTGGGTTAAAATTTGTTTAATATTTTTTTCAAAAACTAAAGTTAGGTTATTAAACACTTAAGGGTTAGAGAATCTTAACCATGATTAATAAGGGTTAAAGGGACACGTGTTGAATTTTAGGAGTGATTGAACTCTCCCCTAATTCAATCGTAATTGGCCATTATTCTATCTCTTGGTTGGCTAAGGCTGACCCTGACTCAGCCCGTTGCCTCTATAATTTGCGCATTTTGAATAAAGCTATCACTGCAACCAAACAACTTTTAGGGTGCCAAAGTATAGTCTAATGTCGAGCTACCCAAGAAAAACATGCACGACCCCATAATGTGATTTGTTTCCCTCGGAGAAGCACCCTATTTTTCGCGACCGCGGTATTGGAGAAAACCCCGGCCACAAGCGACGCTATCTACGACTTCGATAGTCGATACCTAATTTTCAACATTAAAAAAAAGTTAATATTAATTTTTAAAAATTGTAAAAGATTAAAATTAGGAAAGGAAAAACATTATAAAAGAACTTTTATTTTTAATTGGAATAAATCTATTCCATAACCCTAACTTATTTTGTCTTTTCTACTATCACATTAACTCTAATCCTAACCGTTAATTGAGATAAACGGTTAGGATTTGGGAGTATATTTGGGAATACACCTTAGAGTATCTCTAGACTAATTCATATAGCATACATTACATTACTTTTTAGTCGATGCGGCGGAGCTTCCTTCGGCGATATGACGACGTTGTAAGAACTCTCCGGCGAGAAATCCTCCGTTATGCTCGTCTTAATAAGGGTGTAGCTAACTTCCGTCTCCACCACCTTCCCCAGAAACTCCGTCACCTTTAACAGCTCAGACATGGAGAAGAGGTTGTTGAAGAATAACGAGATGCCGTCAAGGACGTTGTAGGTAGACTGGGGCGACGTGGATTCTCCATTGTAGATGATTGCCACGTGGGCCACGCCTGCCAACTGGAGTAGCTTGAATAAGTTGCTAGGCGTCAGATGTGGTGACCTCGGTGGTGGGACCGTTCTCGCCCGGACCAATCGTGACGACGACTTTGCTGGCGTTTCCGATTGCTTTGGCGATGGATTCGGCTTCTTGAAAAGTGGATTCGACGGCCTTTAGGCGTTTTGATTCTTGTGGTGAGATGATCTGCGATGTTGATTCATGTGCACTACAGGAAATTCAGTATAATGACATACAGTTCAGCTTGTCTTTCTCTCTTAAATGACTAAAATATTTTCGCTCTCAAGAGAGCTGTACAGACAAAGGAAAATAAACACCTCCTCGGTCGGTGATGCGAGGAGGGGCGTCTCGGCTCCCTTTATTTTGCCATGTGTCCCCCTTCTAATCTCATTTAACTGTGGTAAAAGATTCATCCACGGTCTACCCTCGGTTTTTAGGAAAAAAAAATTTTAACTAAATGATTAGAAAAAACTAACCCAAGTTAATAGGAGTTAGGAGTTGAAGGGCTGGCTATGTATGAGCGAGGAGGAATAGTCTCATCCTCGGCCGACGAGGGGACTATTGCTCCAAGGCAAAAGAGTTAACGGTTCGAGTAAAATCTACTTTAAGTCCTAACCCTTTAATTCAAAGAATTCAAATACTCTACGGTTATAACTTGATCGGATTCTGGAATCCGGTTATGCCCCTAAAGTCACCACATGTCCAATTTAACACCCCTTAACTACGTTTAAGATTCACCCACTCCTAGGGTTCTCACCCATCCTTGGTTTTTTTAAGAAAATATTAAAAATATTTTAATATTAAAATGTTTTTTTAAAAATTAATATTTTTTTCTAAAAACCAAAGATGGGTGGGTGAATCTTAACCACAGTTAAGGGGTGTCAAAAGGAGCACGTGGCAACCTCGGATGCATAATCGGATTCTCCAAAATCCGGTTATACCTGTAGAGGATTTGATTCCTAATTAAAATAATTAAGGATCAAGATTAGAAATTATGTAACTTTAGAAAATGATAAAATAAGCCGAGCCAAGTCTAATTTTAACTCTTAACTATTTGAATGTCTAATTTTAACTCTTAACTATTTGAATTGAAGGGTTTATCCTAGAGTGATTGTAATGGATTACGTCTTAAGGGTGCCATCGGGCTGGCCTGCGGCCCAACCTGCTTTAGGCACATCCGATCTGGTCATGCCTGGCCCGTTTGAATAATTGGACAGCCTATATTAAAATCTAGCTAGTGTTGGCTCAACCTGATAAAACCCTTTATTTTATTTTTTTGATGATAAAGCCCTTTATTAAAACATTAAAAAAGGTCTATATTTTCCTCTTCATCCCTGGACGGGCTTGGTCTGAGTCAGCCCAAACCGGCCCGTTTACCAGCAATTGATGGGTCAACGGGTTGTTTGTTGACCCGTCTATAAAGCCCTCAATTCGAACCTAACTTTTCAAACTTTGTTGTAAAAGCAACCCAAATCGAATCCAGTTAGATATCTCTCAATCCGAGCCTGCTGGCCTAATCCATTTAGACTAAGTTAAAAATAGTTAAATAAAGGGCAGTAATTAGCCCACCAGCCATTTTCCCATGGGCCTCGGATTGTCCCTGGCGAAGCCAGAAACCCCTCTCGGGGTTCCATACATTGTGCGACAGTTGGCGTAAAATGAGGGAGAAGTCATTTTATTTTCTCCCCATGATTTTGACTTCTCCCCATTTGATATCTCTCCCGTTCTCCACCACTTGTCCCCTATTCCATGGAACCCCAAGACAAGCCCTTTCTGGCTTCGCCAGAGACAATCCAAACCTTTACCATGTAGTTAAATAAAGGGGTGGACCCAGGATTTTCATTCAGGGGGGCTAAGAATGGGGTGTGGGGAATTGGGGGCGTAGGCCTCAAAAAAAATTGTGAAATTGTGAGGGTCAAGTTCGTAGGCCATCTCATCTGTTTGTAATTTATATTTTTTTTAGGTTAGTTTGAAAAGAACATATTTTTTCAAGTTTGATAGCCACCTTTTAAATTAAATAATATAGTATAAAACTTAGTTTTAAAATAAAATTTAGGGGCAACTGCCCCTTTCCATGCTTATGCCCTCTTAAATTAAATTAAATTAAATAATATAAGTATAAATATAGTAATTTTTAGTAGTTATTAGCCAACCCCACATGCGGATAGGTAATGGAATGCCTTCCCATTTTGTCCCCCTTTAACTACTATGGTTAAGCTTAACCAACTAAAGGTTAATATTTTCTTTAAAAAAGCTTACATGAATGATCCCTAAGGGTGAGTGAATCTTAACCACAGTTAATTGGTGTTAGAAAGGGGATGTGAAGTGTAAAACAATGAGGACTGGCATTAGGCCAAACATTTTTTCCCCCAAAAGTTCAGGGAGCTGGCTCCCCGTCCCCTGCCCCAGCCCTGCCCCTGCCCTACTGATCTTACAAAAATAATTTTTTTCCAAAGTTGAAGGGGATTTCAGCCCCCTGACCCCATGTGGCTCCCCCCAGTCAAATGTCATGTCCACATGCCTTTTTTAACACCCTTTTAACTATGGTTAAGCTTAAGAAAATTAGGGTTAATATTTTTGTTTTCTTTTTCTTTTAAAAAGAAACAATATTAGGTTGCTTAACCTTAGGAGTGAGTGAATTCTAACCACAATTGATGTGTGTTAAAAAAGGGGCATGGACCTATGTGGACCACACACTTGACTACATAATCAAATGCTGTGGTAAGTTAAACATTTCCCTTAAATAAATAAATTATCACTCTTATATGCGTGTAGGGTGACATTCTAGTGGGTAGTTCTCACCGGAACTTTTAGTAAGCACCCCCTAAAACAAATCAACAGTGGCTGGTTTTATTTTTATATCGATAGTTGGATGTCAAGTGAGTTTTCTTGAGAGAAATGTGGCAAACAAAATAGTTCAATTAGGCGTATCTACACCTTCTGATCATAAGGTAAGAATGTCATAGGTTTTTATAGCTTCATTAGATCTAGTGAACCCTAAGAGGCTAATGAGTTCAAAAAAATGTGATTGGACTATTTTTTATTTATTTATTTTTGCCGCATATCATCCAAAGTGACGGTGATCCACCTTAACATTTAAGCAGGACTGTAAACAGATCCGATTTGAATTCCATCTGCTTAGATCTGAATTCGATCCGATTAAGAATCCGACATATCCGGATTCAATCCGAGATCCGTCGACTTATAAATTATCTAATCTGAATCCGAATCCTATTACTATATAAAGATCTGAATCCGATTCAAATCCAATTAATATTAGTATAGATAAAATATTTTAATTAAAAAATTATAAATAGTATAGTAGTATTTTTGTAAAATTAAATAAATATTATTATTATTATTATATAATCGGATCAGATTTTAACCGGATTGGATCATTATATATCCAAATCCGATTCGATAATAATCGGATTCAGGATCTCGGATCCATTGTCCATTAGAAGAACGGCCCATGAAAAAGAAGTCAAGAAAAATACTCTGGTCACATATTTCTAAATAATCCAATTATAGGGTGAAAAATTAGACAAGTAGCTTGTGCTACAAGGGTGTGTGCGCTTGTGATAGTGTGTTATGTTTCTTTCTAACAAAAAAAATTTTAGACAATTTTATATCCTAAGTAGCGTCTAGTGAATCAAATGAGGTGGTGTGTGTGTTTAGAGAGTGTGTTAGTTACATGATATCATTTCAACCAAACAAAAAATCCAATGAGGTTAATATAGTCTAATCTAATGGTTTAAAATCTTTTGATCAGTCCGAATTTTTGGCAGTCTCTGTCACGAGATCCACCTTACCACCATCCAATAGCTTGATTTCCAATGGATGGCAATGGACCGGGAGAGCTTAAATTTCAGTGGCGTTCCCGAAACCCAACACATTTACATAGTCTTTGAAGCTCAAACTCGGCCGATTGCCACCCTTAACCAAAGGACATGTCACATGTCAAGATTTTAAAGGGGTTCTAGTGAGCACCCATTAAAAAAATGACACATGTTATATAATGTATTATGACGGGCAAAAAATTCACTCTGCATCCACAACTCATGGGGGCACTTTGGGATAATTTGAGAGAAGTCATTTTATTTTCTTCTTATGATTTTGACTTCTCCACACTTTATATCTCCCCCCTTTATTATATTATTGCAGGAGCCCCATGAGTTGTGGATGCGCTCAGGCATCCACAAGAGCTAATGTTTTGCCGTTAAAGACATGTTGCGGCCGAGTATTCTAATCGGAACCGATCCATTTACAAAAGAGTTGAACAGACCAAAACCGACCCGGGTGTCTAAAAGATCTGTGAAAGAATGAGGGATCGGGCCAGAAACTACCACCCTTTGATAAAATATCAACCGCGATTAGGTAGCTGGTCCACCAATCATAGACAACTACTTGATAGGGCCCGTGGAGCTGGTTTTAGCCCTGGAATTGACTGCGATGTACAGTTGTGCAGTGTATCAGAATCATACTAAATAGATTTTCCCAATCTTAACCCAAAAAAAAATTTGATTTTCCCAATCGGTATAGCATAAGGGACGTTCGTTAGCGAGACTTTTGGGACGCTTAGATTGGATTTTATTAGTTAAAAATCAATTCTAATCAAATAGATTTTGTAAAATAAATTGTCAAATAATTATTTTTTAAAATAATAATGTTTAGGGAATACGAAATTGAGTGTATCATATTCGTATTTTCCAAATATTATTATTTGACAAATGATTGTTTAACAATTAATTTTATAAAATCAAATTTATCAGAATTGATTTTTGATTAATAAAATCCAATCCAAAGGCCACCTTTCTCAAATTTCCTACCATCACAATGAAGTGTAAAGTACTAAGTCTCAACAAAAGAACAAACCCTAAATGGCAAAATTCCCCCAGTAATCACCACTAGTTATATGCATATTACAAAATCTGAAACGCATTGGTTTAAAGAAGCTGTCCTTGTATTCCTATGGAATGAATTAGCCTATTGAATTCAGCCACCTCATCTGCATTTAGCTGCAATAGGAAATCGGACAACAAACGATGAGTATGTTGACGGCATCGGATTACCTCTGGTGCACACCCGCTCAGCCTCAGTGTCCATTCATCAGGAGGCATGTGGTGATAAAAGGGGGAGAGATATCAACTGGGGAGAAATCAAAAAAAGGGGAGAAAATAAAATGACTTCTCCCCTATTTTAGCGCCGCATGTTGAATGGACGCCGAGGCTGCACCAGAGGTAATCCAATGCCACCACACGAGAATTTCAGGGAGAAGTTTGTGTTGGTGTATATCCATCAGCAAAAAGCCGTCAAAGATCGAACTACCGATCCATCTAACAAGGGCCCTTTAGAAATAGCCTAAAACAGTCTTTGCAGTTTAAATTGTAACAGGGGCCCTTGTTTGAATGGCATTGTTGTGATTGTGGAGAAAATCCTGAGCATTTTAAAAATCAGTTTTTTTTCCTAAAATTACAAAAATGCTACTCATGTCATCCTTATTTACAAATCAGACACTCAAACAAGCCTCCAAACTAATTACAAATAAACTAAGCAAGTTAAAAAAAAAAAAATAATAATCACCTCCTCGATCAGTGATGCAAGGAGGTACGTCTCGGCTCCCATTGTCTTGCCATGCGTCCCCTTCTATCCCCATTTAACTGTGGTTAAGATTCATCCACAGTTAGAAAGGACAAGTTCTTCTCTTCGAATATTATTTGGAAACTGTACAATAATAAATATATTTTGAGAAAACAAGAGTAATTTTTTTATTTATTTTTTTGGTAGACAAAAAAAGAGTAATTTTTGCTGAGATAAAATTCTGAACTAAGTACAGGATGTCTAAACTTCACGCCTCCCTGGTTGCTCCAGTGGGGTAGGACTGCGTATCCTCATTACGGGTGGACTCAGATTTCCACTGTCTTTGACGCCTTGATGTTGAAAAGCTCACCATTGTATAAACCTAATGCTACCTACTAAAAATGTTTATACATCAAAACGTGTTTACAAAAAATGAAAATGAGAGATCAAACGGTGTTTTATTAACAATGTACTGGACTACTGAGTTAAATTGCCCACTTCACCACCTCTCCATATATGCTTACCACTTGGGCATCGATACACACAGCTTTGGACAAGGACCAGAAAAACCATCGAAAGGAAACCATTCATGCAGTAATCAGTGTGACAATCACTAGTAGACTGGATGGATTTTAATGGATCTACACAACATCCTTCCTTCAACTCCACTCTCTGAAATGGGGGTGTAATTTGTTTTGAACACAACGGTCCAGGGTTACCAATTTCACTGTATGCTATAGCAAACCCGAATCAGTTCATGGTTCAGTTTAGATTGGTTTCTGAAATTGAGCGAACCAAATCGTAGTTTCAAAACGGTTTAATCAGTTTTATTGATATTTTTCTTTTGGTTTGACAAATTTATACTTTTGAGTTCACGGTTCATAAGACTTTTTTTTAAATGATTTTTCAAATAAGTACATATATATATATATATATATATATATACTAATAAAAGTATAAGGAGTAACCTAAACTTTATGTAGACATAATTTACCTTCACCTTAATTTATTGTTGATAAAGTAAACATTATATTAATAAATAAAGAGAGAAATTTAGGAATAATTTTTATAGTGGTTCTTAGGGATAGTATGGTCATTAGAAATTTCATTAATGACATTCGATATAAATAATGAACAAATTAGAATTCTATTAACAGTATCCTATTTAAATTAGAATTCTATTTACGATATACATGTGATGAAAAAACTTCATTCTATTTAGTTTTTAGATATACACATGTGAGTTTAGAAGGTTTGTTATTCACAAACATCTCCTAATTAGCTAAGACAATCTCTATATCCTATGAAGGATTCTTAACTGAAAGTCATCTTCCTCCTATCAGGGGTTCTTGCCTTCTCTTTACTGGTTCATCCATGTTTTGCAAACTTATAATGGAGAAGTCATAGGATCAAACCGACCAGAAAAGGAAATTACTTAGTGAAGTCCGTAGGTTGGTCCTTATCCTAAGGTTTGTTATCTTCATGTCCTTATTTTGTGATCCTTTTATTGGTGTAGTTGATATAATGAGCGTCAAATAATAGTGTCCTCTTGAGGCTTGCTAAATTAGTAGGCAATACATCATATTTCATAATTATTAGGACATCTTATTCATCCTTAAACTAAAAAAAATGTATTAGAACATCTTTTTTATCATTAACCCATAAAAGTGTTAAAGATAGATCTTTTTTAGGCATCCTAAATTTTCTAATCATGTCTCTCCATAATCATAAATGGGTGATGTGAGTTATGTAGTTGACTGTTAATATTTTCATATAATTTTTTTTTTCTGAACCAGTAAAATCTATTTTGTGAAAAACAAATAATGTTATGTATGATTGCCTTATTGGAAATTTCGAGAAATTTCGGTAATACAAATACGGAATCAAAGAGTTCAAGCAAGATGAGATCGAAGAAGAAAATAGAAGAAAATAAAGATGTGTCTGGTTTTAATGATTTGTTAACAGGATTTGGTGAGAGCAATCCTATATGAGTATTTTCTTCTCTTGTATACCATGATTATGTCTCGAAATATGACGAGATCACATCTAAGTTGACATCCAAGTTGATATGCGAGTAGAGCCTATGCTACATTCCGGAGTCCCGTGGCCAGTGTGGCCGTATGACATGGTGCATGAACTGTACATATATATTTTTTTCTTTTTCTTTTGTTTTAATTTTTGGAGTCTTAGCACTCTTATATATAATTATTATTTTTATAATAAATAATTATGTTTTAATAAAAAAAAGTAATACGTGCAAAGCCCGTCCACATTTATATATATATATATATATATATATTTATTTATTTATTTATTTATTTACATACATAAGTAGCGAACCAAACTAAAGAACCTAAGTGAATCGAGAAACAAATTATCTTCACACCTAGTGATCGGGTTCACTCTTGAGTGGCAAACGGTGAACCGCAAAACCGAATTCAAACCAGGTAACATTGCGGCTTGCAACGGTCTATTTTGTCACATTGGTAAATGATTTCACTAGGGATGAAACCACGCGATTTGACTTCATCCTAACTATATTGAACTGTTTAGAATCTTTAGATTTAGATGCACAAATATAAAAACAAAGATAGAAAATAAACAAAATAAATAATTCCTCAAACAAACTGGGGTCAACAAAACCACTTGAGGGCGGGAAGGAAGTAGAAAGGGAGCCCAACATAACTCCTATCAAACGAACTCATACCACTTCTAATCGCAAGTGTAACGACTATATTGAAATTATTCAAATTCAGACCAACACCCAAGAAGTTTAGCATATACTTTCATTTAAAGTAAAAATCATTCATGCATTTTCACTTCATTGAAATGCCTGGGTATCCGGAATCTGGCAATACTGTGTTTCTCAATCGATCAGGCAAAACCATTCAAACCATAAAGACATGCTCAATCGATCAAGTAAAGTAACCCATGTAGCAAAGACTTGCACACGGCTCACATGCAACTCAAATGGATTTAATGCAGGATATCAATGGCAAAGAACTGATCAAGAAAAGGTATAAATAATCCATTGGCATTGCCAAAGATTAGGGGTGGTGAAACTTTCTGGTACATCTCACGTAGTTGCAATCACTGTTATTAAAACCAGACCGGACGGTCAAACCGGAAAAACCGGGAACCTCGCCGGTTCCCAAAACCCCCAAAACCAGAACTCTTTAAGAACCGGTCAAAACCGGCCAGAACCGGTTGGTAATCGGTCATAACCGGGGGAAAATGGGGGGTAATGAAAAAAAAGTTTTTTTTTACAAAAGTACACAGTCGAACCGGGAACCAGCCACTCTGCCAGTTCGATGCCCGGTCTGGTTATGAAAACAGTGGTTGCAATAAATAGGAAGGATGCACTCCCTGTAATGTAGCTATGTGGTAACCAAAGTATAGTGGAGCATTTATGATCTACCAGTCAGTAACATCAATGGAGAAAAATCAAATGAGCAAGTCAGGATTCTTTCTGCC
Source organism: Tetracentron sinense (assembly GCA_015143295.1). Lineage (NCBI taxonomy): Eukaryota > Viridiplantae > Streptophyta > Magnoliopsida > Trochodendrales > Trochodendraceae > Tetracentron > Tetracentron sinense. Next base: position 9,464,510 of record CM026557.1, on the reverse strand, counting down.
GATGAGAACGAAATATTTACATCCATACTAGCTTAAGAGTCCTAGAAACAAAAGCTTTAGCTTTGGAAGAAAAGCAGAGAATCAAAAATCGGATTCGGTTCTAGTCAATTGAACAGAAGGAACAAAAACTGGCCACAATACTCCATCATCACAACCAAAACAGTAAAACCCTGAAATCTCCTACATCCAAAAAAGAAGTCTTAGGCCTAGGAAGGAACAAAGGAGATAAAAATAATATCAACCGGGCGCACCTTTGATTTCTCATATAATTTAATGATAGACATCCTTGGAAACAAACGAATTCAAATCATATCAGCCAAGACAATACCAACCATATGATTAGCTACAGTTCCTATTACTGAATGTTTCACACTAAGCATTTATTAACGCAGGGAATAAACAAATATGGTCACCTAATTATCAAGTGATTGATCTCGCCAGTATATTAAAATTGAACCAAGGATACATGGAAGTTTGATAAAATATAAAAAAAAAGCATGAGTATATGTATTTTGAACTAAAAACATCTATTTTGGAAAGAAACAGGGATTATTACCCTTGGCAAATAGCTTATATTAGTAAGATTTTGAACCAGAACTTAAAAGAGTTTTTTAGTATGGTTTTGATTTTCCATACCGTTTGCCGTTAAACAAGCAGTTGTCTATTTTGAAAATCCACAAATGAGTTTCTTCCCAACTATGCCACCAAAACACTGGATATATATATACTTGAGGCCTACGAGCAAGCTACAAAACAGAAAAAATTCTTCAGTCCAGCTAAAAAACAAAGTAAATAAAATCAAACAAACCTCTGAAACTCCTTACATCAACCAGCAGATTGGAATGTCAGATCCCGAAATAATCAGGTCGAGAAGATTTAGATAACAGAAAAGCACCAGCAGATACAGCTGGTTCAACCATGACAATTCTTTTAGCGTACAATTACTGTATTCACTAAATGATAGACAAAGCAGGAGACTACTGTCTAAAGAAAAAACACCCCAGGAGGGTGGAAGATTAGGTGGAGGTTGGCAAGAGTCCTACCAGTTAATTAATTAAAGGGACAACCCTACAAAAAACATAGTGGATAACTGTGGATACACAGCCCATAAAAACTAACAACCACTGACAAAGAGAAGGCCAACTCTATCCTAAAAAAATTAATGATTGAAACATGGCAGACAACATGGAGCTAGAAGAGCAATTCCAAGTTGGTCTGATTGTCACATGCCAGACTAGCAAAGGCATTAACAATCTTAATTGCTCTCATGAAAAATATGCTTGATGGAAGCTCTGGTGGAGTCATTTGTTTTCTCACCAGCACCAGCCACCAAGTGCCCCTAAGGAGGGTATTTCTTGTGGTTAATGTCTTTGTGAAAATTCTGGATGATGGGTCTTCATATGAATATTGAAGATTCACAGTGAGAGACCATCAGACAGACTAATTTTAGCAATGAAAGTAAACACGATGCCAAACAAGTTAGAGAAAGCACATACAAGTTTACAATTAGAATTTCTGATATTGAATCTACCTCCACTAATGCAAAGTTTGCCTTTCGAGGCATCTTCAATATTAAGTGAATTCCCCCAAAACCTATGATTCTACAAGGCCTGATGTGAAACATATCTTTTGAGGAAAGAGATGGCCTTTGGAGAAAGGTTATTGTCACTAAGTTTGGGCCAGTGTTTTAAAAAGCGTTCGAGGTTTATGCCTCAAGGCTCATCTTGAGGCGAGGCTTAAAGAAAACGTTTTGAGGCTCAACCATGAGGCTTAAACCCCATGAGGCACACGCTTCATGTCTTGAAGCTCGCTTTATGTATAGGACGTATATCTCATAAATTAACTAAAATTAGATTTTTAATCACAACTGAAACTTAAATGTCATTTTTTTTTAATTTGTTATTTGTTTCAGCTAATTTATATAGTATTTCCTATGTGTAAGCACATGAAAAAACAAAACGTAAAATGAATACAACTATGTGTGTATGTATGTATATGTATATATATATATATATATATATGTATGATAATTGTCAAGGCGACTAAGCGACAAACCTCATGGACGCCTGAGGCGGTAGCCCGAGACGCCCGAGGCGTTGCTGATGAACTTTTTGTTAAGCAAATTCTCCTTAATATGAGATCTATGTATGATGCATTTTCTTTTATAAGGGACCCTACATTCATATAAATTACACCATGGTCAAGATGCGCTTTGATAGAACTATCATTAGAGACGGTTCTAAGAATAATAAAGAAGAATTTCAAGTGTTGGAAAAAAAATTAAATAAAAATTAAGTCTACAATGGTTGTTGAAAGGAGGAGAGAGAGGGATTGTGAGAGGTAAAAAATAGACAACCCAACAGGAAAGAGAGAGAGAAGAGAAGAGAAGAGAAGGGAAGGGAAGGGAAGGGAAGGGAAGGGAAGGGAGAATATAAGACTAAATAAAAAGTAAAAAAATAGTCCAACAGTCAAATGTGATGCTGACCATGGGAGAAAGAAGAGAGGAGGGGAGAGGGAGATATCGTACCTCTTACTCTCATTTCTTTCTTTTTGTCGATTATACTCGAGATAAGTAATAAAAATAATATTGATAAGTAAAATATATAACTATAGGGTCTGCCTGAGCTAGTTGGGCAGCCTGAGCTAGTTTTAATTTAACAACCACGAAAAAAATGGGGACTATATAGTCCACAATAAACAAAGGGAAAGAGACCAATTGGTCTACCCATTGAGAGAGAACAAGCTAACATGAGAAAAACATACTCGACATTGTTCGTCTCTTTTTTCTTCTATCTATAAAAATTTTTGTTAGATATACAAATCCGAACATATTATATCATATTTTTTTATTTACCGAACAATCATATTCAAATAAAATAGATTTTTATATCCACAAACAATAATAATAATACATATATCAGAATATTAATAATGACCGCCTGAGGTGACCAGTCGCCTGAGCCCAACTGAGCGTCTAGTCGCCTAGGCAACGCCTTTAACAACTATGATATATATAATATATATACACGATATCTTTCATTAATTTTTTGAATATTTTTATAATTTTTCTTATATTTTATTTATTTGTTAAAATAAGAGAGCATGAAACTTTCTTGTAAGGCTAACGTCTCACTCAGTTGAAAGTCCTTAACGCCTCACCCCACGCCTTCACGTTTTAAAACATTGGTTTGGACTAAACAATGTTTGGAGTATAAAAGAAGCAAAGGGACCATATGGAGAAGGTCTATGGAAAGCTATCCTAAACAATCGTTTTGACTTTTCAAAAAACATCAAGTTTAGGATAGGGAATGGTCTAAGATGTAAGGTTCTGGGAAGATGCTTAGTGTGGCGATACCCCCTCAGGGTTGACTTTTGACAACTTTTGGTTACCATCTCTGGATAAGAGAACGGTGGTGGCATCTTGTTTTGAGAAGGTTTTTTCTTCTTTCGTGTGGACTCCTAGGTTTAGGCGAAACTTCAACGACTGGAAGATAGTTGATCTCCTAAGTCTTTTGTGGGCGCTTGTTTTGTGTTACCCCATCTCTTCTTAGGGCCGATGTTCGGATTTGGTATAGAGATCCTAAAGGTCTCTTCTCAGTGAGATCTTTCTTCCATTATTTGCGGGCTAGTTTTAGCTCCTCTTTTCCCCATCTGACTGTTTGAAAATCTATGTATCTCATCAAAGGTAGCTTTCTTCCTTTGGTTGGCACCATTGGATAAGATTCTCACATGCGATCATTTGAAAAATAGGTGATGGAAGTTAGCTAACCGTTGCTTTTTGTGCCTTAATTCAGAAGAGTCAGTAAATCACTTGTTACATTGTCCTTTTGCCTCAGATATTTGGAGCAAATTTCTCTTCTACTTGGGATCGCTTGGATCTTTCATTGGTCCTCTCAGGACTTTTTATCTTGTTGGCTATTGATTCCATTGGAGGTTTGGATGGAGCGTAATAGAAGAGTCTTCAACGACTCATCTTTTATTGATGAGAGGGTATTCTCAATTGCAGATGATCTTCTCAGATCATGGTGTGCCATTAGGAAGGACTTTGAAGAGTGGTTAATTGGGTTATGATGGATACCGAAAGTTTTTGTTTGCTCATTCTAATTTTGATTGATTTACATTTTCTCTAGTTTATCCTTGTTCATATCCTTAGTGAAACATTTATGCTTTTTTGCTATGTATGCTTCTTCTCAGTTTATCAATATATATCTTTACCGATGAAAAAAATGTGAAACCGATCAATATCGAAAATGTTGAGCATAAGGGTATCAACCAATGTTTTAAAGCTCGACTTGAAAACTCGATCAAACTCCTCCAAATAATGACACCTAAAACTCGAAGAAATATAATATTTTTTTAATGTTATATATACATAGAGGAGGTGACTAGTCAGCCTAGCTGATTATACCTTATAATTAGCTTACATTTTTTTACCATTAGATCTAAATCAATGACCAAGATTAAAAGAGCTTTTATGGAAAGTTTTTTATTGCCAAAAATACTCATGAGTTGTAAACACGTTAACTATTCACTTTCTTCCCTAAATCAAGTTCTTCTCTTCTCTTTCTTCTCCAGTACCGAAGATTTTTCCATCCCCTCCCGTTTGTGCAAAAATTTCTCCCGCCGGTGCAATGCTTTTCTTACTTCCCTCCGGTAAGAAACCCTAATCCTTCATTCTCTTCTCTATTCTCTATGCTACTGAAATTAAGGTTTCATAAGCCCCATTCCCTTCTCTCTCTTCTCTTCTTCAAAATTTTCAAGGGGCAAATCCTCTTATGTGGTATTCAAGATTGATTACCAAACAAATAGCACACCCAATTCATCTTTCCTTGTGGGAGATATGCTATTTCTCATACTACAATCCATACGATGCGCTAATTCCAGTGTGAGTGAAACACCTAGATGAAGCCATCACATGTTCTTTTCCTTTTTTTGAAAATGTGATCTCTTTCAGATAAAGACAATATAATGCTTGTGGTCAAAATCCAAAGAGTGGCTTTGACCTGGATATTCTTTTGAACATTCAAAGATAAGTTGGGTATTGGTCCAGCTTACCTTCTAAATAAGCTTGTACATGGAGATGAACAAGCTTGTAGAGGAAACAAAGCCTCTCGGGGGATTGCATTATAGGAGATGATATCAGTTGCGAAATCAGCATTTGGAACAGAACCTACTGCCTGAGAGCTTATCCTCGTTATATTTATTCATCTCACCTAACTAGAGAAATTGGGGGAAGAAAGAGAACCTGGTTTTGAACGTTCGTCAGTACCAGAGAAGAAAGAGAACCTAGTTTTGAATGTGTTAGAGAAGAAAGAGAATAGTTAACGACATGTTTACAATGGGTATTTCTGGTAATAAAAAAATTAGCACCATAAAGGCTCTTTTAATCTTGGTTGTTAATTAAGATCTAACGATAAAAAAATGTGAGCTGATTATAAGGTATAATCAGCTAGGCTGACTAGTCACCTCCTCTATATATATAGGGGAATGATTGTTTGCACGGGAGTGTTCCGCCCAGTGGAACGTGCACGCCTCCACGGGATGCTACGTGTCCCTTTTAATATTCATGAACCGTGGTTAAGTTTCACTCACCCCTAGGGTTCATCCATCTAACCTTGGTTTGTAGAAAAATAACTTCGGGTTAGTTTAACACTCATTAACTGTGGTTGGTTCATCCATCTAACCTTGGTTTTTAGAAAAATAACTTTAGGTTAGTTAACACTCATTAACTGTGGTTAAGATTCACTCACCCCTACGGTTCATCCCTTTAAGCTTGGATTTTAGGAAAATATATACATGATTGTTAAATCCTTGCGATTTACGATTCAAATCCTACAATTCGATTCGAATCTCAAGTAAAATGATTCAAATCGGAGGTGAAGATCTTAATTGAGTAAATCTCATTTGATTTCCGATTCAAATCGTACGATTTATGCGATTCATACGATTTGAGCACGAAACCCCTTTTACAGACCAGTACTTAAAAATATTATTTATATTTTTGATTTTCTAAGATTACTTTATGGTTCTTAAGAAGAGAGAAGAAGCAAGAAAACCCCTATTACAAACATGCCAAAACCCCTATTTGAAAAATGATGAAGTTGGATTTTGGAAAAACTTGATAGTTTATTTTATTCGTCTTTTTAATTGTACAAGTCTTTTGATACTTGATCTCATACAACATGATTATATGCGTTTACTTTTGTTGATTTATCTTTAATGATATTGGTTTATTTTTTTTCATTTTATGGAGATTATTCCCGTTTTTTATAGTGTATGTAATGAAATATTCATTACTTTCTTTTATCAATAGATATGAATGAATCTTTTGGATAAGAGATTATTCTATTTTTCTGATTTATTAAGTAATTTTTTAAACAATTTTTTTAAAAAATGGATTTAATCTTACGATTTACGATTTGAATCCCGATTTGAATCGAATCATTCCTAAAACGATTTTACGATTTGATTACGATTTAACAACCTTGAATATATATATTAACCTCAAGTTAGTAAACTTAATTATGATTATAAAAAATAGAAAAAGAGAAAAAGAGAAAAGGGACATGTATATATATCACTTCTAAAATTATATCATTTTATATACACGAGCTGAATTTTTGAAAGAGAAAAAAAGAAATTTCATGATTCAATGAGATCATACAACCATTAACCATTGTAGAGTACGGTTGTATTGGCTAGTAGAAAAGTAAATTTGCTTGTATCTCAACTGATCTTTTGGTGAATAGAGATTCTCTCTCAAATGATAAAACAAAATAATGCATAAGTTTATTAACAACAGAGCATGAATTTTTCACAAGAGAAAAAAAAAATTAACTCGATCAACTCGACCAAGTCAAATCAACTCGGCTGAACTTGCTCGAGTTACTCGCCTTCGCTCGAGTGAAATTGGTGATTCGGCTCGATACTCAGTCAACTAGCCGAGTTTTAAACACTAGTATCAACGAGTCATGGGCTTGAATATCAAAAGAGTTCAAGATTCCACGAGCCATTGGGAGACATTGCTAGTGTTATGTTAAAAATTGCATGCAATTTTATCAAAGTGTCATCAACCTCATAACTGCAAGCGACGTAAGATATCCATGTTGCAACTAAATTTTTAATAATGAAAACCTATAAGAAATTTTTTTTTATATAGTCAATATTTATTCAAAGATTTATAAAAAGTCGTGAATAAGTTGCGTTTAATTTGCAAAATTCGTGACTTTTTGAAAAGTTCGAATTTTTTTCAAACAATCGTGAATTACTTATTCGGGATGTTCTGAAAAAATCGGAGAATTTTGTTACTAAGGCTGTGCGGGCTTTAAACTTGTACATTTTCTTTCTCCAAACTTATGGCCATGGAATCCCTGTTGAATCTTGAATATTCTCCCAAGATGTTTGTGATTGGGAGAACATCTAACTAATAGTTAGTTTATACAAGATGAATCTAAATTACGCAATTTGTCAGTGTACATTTAAGCGCAGGTGTGTTGATATTTAGTCACCAATACAATAGCTCAAGAAAAAGTCACATCTTCATTATTGAGAACATCTTAACAATGTGGCAGCCATATAAGTGAAGTGCCTAGCTTCATCCACAACTGTGTTGTATTAGGCATAAGGAACTAAAAAGCTAATTCTTTCGGTGTCAATCGGTAGCCATCACTTAGCTCTCCTACAATATGTCTTAAGGATTTTAAGAGGTATCTCATTCCTAATTGATCATCTCATGATCAATATATTACCTATAGTGAATGTGATGAGGAACAGCCCCTTAAAGTTTCAGCAAGAGAAAGAAAAGTAATGACTACAATGTAGGCCCAATTGATGAAGACAAGCCCATGGGTCTTAAAGTATATTACCGTAGGCTCAAGAAAGCTCATGGTTGACCATGTAGTCCACAAATAAGTCTGCTAGTGAATTGTAACAGCATGATTCTTCTAGAAAGTCTAAAATCTTTGTTGGAAATTGTCATTAATCATTCTTCTAGAGAGTCTTCATTTAAAGAAAGAATATTCTAAAAAGTCTAAGACTATAGAAGTCCAAGGGTCTTATCTAGAAAGTCCAAAAGTCTTATCTAGGAAGTTCAAGAATCTTAGTTAGTCCTAGAAACTATAAGTCATTTAATGTCTTAGCATTTATATAGAATGTTCTATAAATGCCTATAAATAGAGGACCCTAAGTCCATGTAAAAAATTTAGATTTGAAGTGAATATAAAAGTTCTTCTTTACTAAGATGTGACTCCTTATATTGGTGGTGTGACTCCATCCTCGGTTGCCTAAGTTGGTGATATTCCAACCTAGGTCAACCATAGAAATAGTGAGATTCTACTTCTCTTATCTCTCTCCCTTTATTGCACTTATTTCTTCTCTTTTTATTAAAATCCAGCATCATTCTTCTGCCGACCTACACCAAAATACAATTAATGAAAGTAAAGAAACAATTTTATTAATCAAATCAATTGTGTCAAACAAGGATAAATGACTTTTTCAATGCATTACTTCCAACAATCTTGGGATATTCTATACTCTCTTTTGGCGTTTTAATAGTTTGGTGAGAGTTTTAACTATTTAAGCCTAGCAAATTTTGGAGTGTCTTGCAACCAAAAACCTTAAAGTGCAGATTTCAAGTTTGCTACTTTGATACCTAATGCAATTCAATTCCATCTTTTGAGGAGTAATTCTACATTGAAAGAGCAAAGGAGTGTATGGAGCTTTGCCTTTAGGGAACATAGGACTTTTCACAATCTCAACCAAGTCAAAAATGTTACCTAACGGGAATTATTCCATCTTTTGCAGAGTAATTCTACATTTTAGGAGCAAAAGGATGTAGGAAACTTTACTTTTGAGGAAGGTAGGGCTTAGTTCACAATCTCAGCCAATTCACTCAAAAATTTCTTATTTTTTGGATTACTTTTCTATTGTTGGTGGGGTTTTGATTGTTTAGATAATTTTAAGAACCGGGCAGAACCAGTCAATTGAACCGGGGATCGGTTATGAACCAGGCATAATTAAGAACCTACTAAAATTAATGTAATCGGAATAACCGGCTGGTTAAACCGGGAACCAGCGAAACCAGTGACCGGTTCTAATAACCGAATTCATCATCCCCAAACTGTATAATCAGCCTTCGGCCAAAAAGAGAAACCTGTATAATACTATAATCAGACATTTAGATTAACACTCAGATCTCAAGAGAAAGAAGAGAAAGGGAGAGACCTTTCCGGAAGCACTGTCAAGTTTTGTAACGGCGCAGGCAACTTTAGCGAAAGCACCACTAGGAGCTTTGATGAAGCCTTGCAACTCAGCCAAAGAAACTCCGACAACCTCAACATCAAGAATGAAATCAATAAGCATCTCTCTGAATGAAGAGAGAAGAGGGGGGGGGGGGGGGGGGAGAGGGAGAGAAGACAGAAGGTGAAATCAGGTAAAAGTAACAGGCATGGGATTGGGCGTAAGTGAATACATTGAACACATTTATACTTTCCACCAGTTGATGAAAAAGGGAACACTACTCATTGAACACATTTGTGCTCTCCAAATTTTGGTTTCCAAAGCGCCACTCCCATTTAAAACATTTATACTTCCCAAATTTCGTCAGCTTGTTGAAAATCGGCCAAACCGAGAACCGGTCACTCAATTGATTCGGCGGCCGGTCCAATTATTAAAACATTGGTTTGGATTGAAAACAATAGAAAATAAAGAAATTACATAGGAGCATTGTATCATTGTCCATCCTAATAACAAATTGTTACTTTTATGTAACTGTTATAGGTGAGTACCATTAGGGGTGTATTCGAGCCGGGCTTGGCCATGCCCGGCTCGGTTTGAAATTTTTTCATCTATGCTCGAGCACGACTCGAGTTGAAAATTTTTCCTCTATGCTCAAGCTCAGCTCGAATCTTATCGGCTCGGCTCGAGCTCAAATTGATTCGAGCTCGAGCCGAGCTCGGCTTGGCTTGAGCTTGGATTGAATGATTAAAAAATTATTTTTAAATAAAAATAATAATATTTTTATTATATATATAATAATTATATTATTTATATATATAATTTATTATTTTTCTATATTATATTCAAGTCAAGCCGAGATCGGGCCGAGCTTTGAGTCAAACCGAATCAAGCAGGTCTTGGCTCAAGCTTGGCTTGAATACATTTTCAAACTCAAAAAATAGCTCGGCTCGGCTCGATCGAGCCTATTTTTCAAACTCAAGTCGGGCTTGATCGGGCCGAGCTGAGCCGAACTTAGAGCCAACCCGGTTCAGATACACCCCAAGAACCATGATGATGTTTTTCGGATGAAACACTGTGACGACCCGGAATTTTAATATAATAAAATTATGTGTTTGTGGGTCCTTAATGGAGGTTAATTAGTTAATTATTTGTTAAATTAATAAAAAGTGGATTTTGCTCGGGATTGAAGGGCACCGAGGAAATCTCAGTATCTTTTGGCGAAAATCGCACACAGTGTGCCAGTCGACTGCCGGGACACACCCCTACCGTATCGGTTCCGTCAGGTATCATTTCGCAGGACCGCGGGGCCATTATGTGTGATAAAATTGAGAAAAAGGGAAAATTTCCATATTTCCAGAAATTAAGTGGGACCCAATATCTGTTGGAGATCATAATAGAAATCCGTGCGGTTGGCATTAATGCGTGTCGATCGGCCGTAGGGACTAATGTCTGTCGACTTGGTAGTTAGTTATCTCAAACGAAGAAACGGCGGCCTGTTTTGTGTTCGAAATCAGGAAATTAATGGGTTTTGCAATTTTCTTCCGAACTAAAGTGTAGTTGTCAAAACTCAGTATTTTTCTTCGAAATTTTTACAGCAGGTGTCGAACTATCCCAAGTTCGGTCACCTAAAGTTTCGTCAAAATCGGACTCTATGTAGTAAGGTTTCGGATACCGTAAATGCATAAAAATTCAAAAATTGGTCAAACAGTCAACCGGTCAAACGAGTTGACCAGTCAACTCTCCACACCTTATTGGTCATGTGCTGTTGCACATGATCCCATCCCCTTACTTATATAAGGAGGGTTAAAACCCTCATTCTCTGATATTTCTGCAGAGACATAAGGCTGCCGAACCATTTTAGAGAGAGTGAGGAGAGAGAAAGGAAGAGAGATAAAGAGGAGAGAGAAAGGAAGAGAGAGAAAGGGAAAGGGAGGTCCCCTTGGGGTTTTTCGACATCCCCGACGCGTTGGCGGCGTCTGATTTTCTCTCCAGCGTCTCGTTTGGCGCGTAGGGAGAGAGAGAAAGGTAGAGAGAGAAAGTTGCATGCGCTCTACCTTGGGGTTGATCATCCTTCCGAGCGCGTTGGCGGTGTCCGTTTCGGCTCTAGACGCCTCGAAACGCGTGAAGCATGTAAAATCCCTCTTTTCTTCTCTTTTTCCCCTTATTTTGCTATATTATTTTATCTGAAGTATATGCATGTCTTTTGGTGTAATTGAAAAAGGGTCAGAGACCCCTATGTGATGTTGTGATTTTATGTAGTCTATCAAGGAACCCAGATCGGGTCCCAAGTATATTGTATCGCCACTCTAGGATGACGAAAAATTGTTTTGCATGTCATATAATGCTATGGAGACATCCATTAGCCTGGAAACGCTCCCTAACAGGACGGTGTGTTACCGGAGTTGGTTCACGGGCGCGAGGCCCAAGTATTTCAGTTAATCAAGCGAGGCTTGGGTTAACTGAGGTTAACTGTGGTTAGAAAATCTAACTAGGGTTAAGTATAGTCCGTTGTTCCTCTTTGACTAGGTCAGGAGAGACGGTGTCCAGTAAGACCCGGGATTCCTCCGTGACTGATAGTCGGGAGATGTCGGTCTGTTTGTCTAGGTCGTCCGTGGTGCCTCTTGGACTAGGTCAAGAGTGGCGGTGTCCTGCATGACCCGTGGTTCCTCCGTGACTGATAGTCGGGAGATGTCGGAGTCCTAGGGAGTTTAAAGTGGCTGAACATCAGATAGTGTATAGTCCGGGGTTCCTCTCTGGGTGGATTAGAAGATGTCGGCACCGTGTCTATCGGGGTCCCTTCTTGGTGGAACGTCAGGAGATGTCGGCATTGGTATAGATGTCGGGGTTCCTCCGTAGACTAGCCAGAAGATGACGGTAGGCAGGTTGGTCAGGGTTCCTTCATGACTGATACCCAGGGCGATGGCGGCGAATACACGGTAGATGTGGCCAGTCAATTGAATGGAAAAGCATGTCCTTATTGGGTGAATGCCCGTGTTGTGTGTGTAAGCTTCGGATACGAAGTGGTCTGAGTTGGTATACTCAGGGTTGGTGTATTTGTTTGAGTTGGTGGACTCATGGTTCGGTATGGAATCGTCAGATTCCAGGTGAGTTGGGTTAGTATACCCAAGGTTTGGTCGTGTTTGGGTGAAAGCTAGAATAGCGTGTGTGAGTCAAAATGACTCAATGTATTATGGTTAGGATTTAGAGACTTTAAGCTGAACATTTGTGGGCTGTGGCCAATTAATAGTCTCAGGACTCGAAATGAAACATGATTGATGATCGAAACGATAACTTGGTAATACATTCATAACTGAACTTCATAATTGGAAAGTAATGTGAGGTCGGGAACCTCGGTTAGGGTGACGTAACCCTAAGTGACCTTAGGTCACAGTTTATTATATACTATTCTATTTTACTGTAACATGCAAATTGAACTGTTTATTATATCATTATTGATGCGTGTTATTATGCGGAAAATTGTTTAGAAGGATTGTGGTTTTATTGGGCTTCATAGCTCACTGACTTTTTGTGTCAGCAGATCTTGGACCTGCTGACCAGTAAGTGAAAAGTTCAACTGGACATTTTAGAAGCTTGTACAAGTTGTACCCGGCGTGATAGAGGCGCCTACTTTTGTAAAACAAACTTGATGTAAATAATACAGATATATGGTTTGTATAATGGCTATTGTGATGACAGGTGTTACTTGCTTCTTGGAAGCATCTGATAAATGTTTAAATTTTCCGTATTTTCGGGGGTAAAGTCTTCCGCTTGCATGATTTGACGAATGGACGCACGTCTCGGAACTTGATTCCCTAGGCGCGGGTTCGGGGCATCACAAACACCGTCTCGAAAAAACTCGAAAGAATGCGAAAGCATATACCAATAACCCCGAAAAAGTTACAATATTGTTTAGGGATTTATGGGTGAAGTTCCCAACAAGAAGTGATTTGTCTTGAAAGAGAAGTAACGAGGAGAAAGAAAAGATCTATGGATGATTATGTGAATTTAGGTGGGGTGGAGCTACTCTGATGTAAGACGAATGAAGAATGATGCTAGATTATAATAAAGGGAATACGAAGTTTAAAGAGAAATGAATTAAGAAGAAAGAAGAGAAGTAGAGTCTCACTACTTCTATGGAATACCTAGGATTGGAGTCTCACCAATTTAGACGTCCGAAGATGGAGTCACACCACCAATGCAAAGAGTCACACCTTACTTAAAGAAGAACTTTCATTCACTTCAATTCTACCCTCCTTACATTGTCATAGGGTCTTCTATGTATAGGCATTAATAGAACATTCTACATAAAAGCTAAGACATTAAGATTCTAGAACCAACTAAGAACTCTTGGACTTTCTAGACCCTTAGGTTTTCTAGAATATTCTAAATGACTCTTGACTATCTAGAGAATATTAAAGACTCTTAACTTTCTAGAAAACTCTTTAGACTTGACTTTCTAGAAAGTTCTTGACATTCTAGAAATTCCTTAATAACTATTTTTGACTTTCTAGAGTATTCTATCAACTTCCAAAAAGAGTCTTGGTCTTTCTAGAAGACCCCTTTAATGCATGGTTGGATTTTCAGATTTGTGGGCCCATTTTATGGGCTTTATGGATTGTCATGAGTTTTCTTGGGCCTACGGTTGTACACTTTGAGGTCTACGGGCCTGTCTTCATCAATTCCCCCCGTCTTGAAAAAACTCGGCTCCGGAGTGAATGATCTGGTAATACTCATACAAATCAGGATTGATTCGCTGAAAATCCTCCGCAGTGATCCATGTGCAATCTGATAGAGGGCGATTCTTCCACTTAACTAAAAACCTTTGATATCCACCGCGCTTAGGAGTGAGGAGAGCAGGTACTGCACAGGGACTCATATTTTCTCTTATAAATCCCTTATCAAGGAGATCGTCCACTTGCCTTTTAAGTTCGGCATACTCTGTCGGGTTCATGCGATAGGCTGGCAAGTTGGGTAAAACAGCTCCATATTCCAAATCGATTACGTGTTGGATATCCCTAATTGGTGGCAATTCTTTTGGTAGCTCTTCCGGAATGAGATCTGAAAAATCCAATAAAAGCTTCTGAATTTCAGGTGGTTGCTCCTTCGACATTTCCTTGGGTTCTTCAACTTCACAACCCACTAATGCATAAATTAGCCCTTGATCTCGGCTGTCCTCTATGAATTCTCGCATGGTAAGCACATTAGAGGAGGTCTTCTTTTCCACCTTCACGGGTAAGGTATCCTTCATGGGCTTAAGAATAGTCCGACGACCATTGTGTAAAAATGTATAGGTGTTGGCAAACCCATCATGTTGAACCTTGCAGTCATATAGCCAAGGTCGTCCCAACAAGATGTGGTTAACTTTCATTGGGATAACATCACACCAAACTGAATCAGAATAATTTTGACCCAAAGAAAAGTTAACTAAGCATCGAGTACTTACCGGTATTGATGTGTCATTTACCCAAGCAACTCGATAAGGTCGTGGGTGTTTTTCCACCTTTAGATTTAACTTATCAACCAACTCCTGGGAAGCCACGTTCATGTTACTTCCTCCATCGATGATGACCTTGCAAACTTTTCCTTCACATGCTACATGAGTATGAAAAATATTGGTGCGGCGCCAATCTTCTTTCTCCTCTTCCTTAGGGATGGTCAAGATTCTTCGAACTATAAGAGTAGTCTCAGGGAGTCCTTCTAATTCTTCAATATCAGACTCTTTTAATGGTTCAACACCTTGATCATTAGCTAATTGATCTTCGGTTTCTTCTTCACAATAGTGAATGTTCTTTGTAGGGCACACAACTGCATAATGCCCTGCTCCACCACACTTGTAGCATTTTACTTCACTATCACGACGTGATGTACTATTCACAGGAGCCTTGCCCTTATTACCATCTTCACAAATAGCTTCGAGCTGCTAAATTTGTTGATGAAAGGAGAGTTTGAAGTACTCACATTGCTACGGGGAACACTTGAAGTATTTTGAGAGGTAGAGAATCCGCCAACTACGACTCCAGTACGCTTTAGCGTTGAGTGCCTTAATTGAGCTTCAATCTTTAAGGCCAACTGGTAAGCTTCTTCAAGGCTTGTCAAGCGTACAGTCATGAGTTCCTTCTTAATTTCCATCTTCAAACCCATCCGATACCGCGATATAGCTTGTCGCTCATCTTCTGTTATCCGGCTACGAATAGTGAATTCATTGAATTTCTCTGTGTATTCTTCTATACTAGAAGTTCTTTGTCAAAGTTGAAATAACTCCTCAAAGATGGTTTCTTCATAATCAAGAGGAAGATACTTCTCTTTCAACTTCAATTTCATCTCCTCCCAATCACTGATAAGAGGTTGACCGAGTCTATAGAGTCGATCCTCTATGCTATGCCACCATATACGAGCTTGTCCCTTGAATTTCATTTTCACAAAACGGACCCGTCGTTCTTCGGACATTTCGAACCAATCAAAATAATCTTCCAAAGACATTAACCAGTCTTGGAAAGCATGCAGATCTAGCTTTCCGAAGAAATCAGCAACTTCAACTTTAACTCCCCTCGATCCATCATCAAATCGATCTCTATAATTATCACGACGCTCGAAGATTTGACGGAAATTGCCTTGTGGAATTCTAGCTTCAACACGATGTGGAGGTGCTCTATGCAAAGTAGAGTCATCGCGAATTGGAGTATGAGTTACTGATGCTTTGGGCTGATTGTTCCTCGTGCCCTCACCAATGCCACCTATGTCTTCATGCTCTTGAAAAACTTCATCAAAATTTGCGTCACCATTGTTGGGTTCTTGTTGAACTTCTTCCGACTGCTCCGGGAATATACGAGACCATAGGATGTCTATACGTTGGGAGAGTTGTTGCACTTGTTGAACTAACTCCAAAAGAAGTTCATCTCGCTGAGATTGCGTGAGTTTAGGAGCATATGGTTGTCCACTTCGAGTAGACATTCTTTCACAAAATTGCCAAGAAGTCGGAACTTGCTCTGATAACAAAAATTGATGTAGGACGAAGGAAGAATGATGCTAGATTATAATAAAGGGAATACGAAGTTTAAGGAGAAATGAATTAAGAAGAAGAAAGAAGAGAAGTAGAGTCTCACTACTTCTATGGAATACCTAGGATTGGAGTCTCACCAATTTAGGCGTCCGAAGATGGAGTCACACCACCAATGCAAGGAGTCACACCTTACTTAAAGAAGAACTTTCATTCACTTCAATTCTACCCTCCTTACATTGCCATAGGGTCTTCTATGTATAGGCATTAATAAAACATTCTACATAAAAGCTAAGACATTAAGATTCTAGAACCAACTAAGAACTCTTGGACTTTCTAGACCCTTAGGTTTTCTAGAATATTCTAAATGACTCTTGACTATCTAGAGAATATTAAAGACTCTTAACTTTCTAGAAAACTCTATAGACTTGACTTTCTAGAAAGTTCTTGACATTCTAGAAATTCCTTAATAACTATTTTTGACTTTCTAGAGTATTCTATCAACTTCCAAAAAGAGTCTTGGTCTTTCTAGAAGACCCCTTTAATGCATGGTTGGATTTTCAGATTTGTGGGCCCATTTTATGGGCTTTATGGATTGTCATGAGTTTTCTTGGGCCTACGGTTGTACCCTTTGAGGTCCACGGGCCTGTCTTCATCATACTCAACAAACTATCCTAAACCAAATATGGAAGAAGTGGAATAGAGATAAAGTGTGTCAAATTATAGCACGCTTTTTCTATGCCAATGTAATAATTTAAATACAAGTTTTGAGGTACGTAACGGGACTCAATCGAAACCATTATGTATCGCCAATATTGATACTTATCAAATTAGTCTTATGTATCAGGTTTTTTTCAATCAAAAAATTTAAAGCCTGAATAAAATGTTCAAATGCAAAAGATTTAAAGATGAAATATTAAAATTAAAATATTTTATCAAACATGAAATATTCAATAAGTCATTAAGTAACAACTAACAAGTAGCAATAGTCAAGACAATAAGTCATGGGGAAGCAATTTAGCACAAACTCAAAGTAGCAAACACAAACTCAATTACACAATGAAATGAAAAACATAAATAACTAATAAACTAAAGAAGCTAACAAATGTAGCAATTAACAAAGAAAAGATAAATGTCTGTAAAGTGTTAACTAATATGTCAAACGCCACATAGAATTACGGGTTGGCTCATGCAAGTCATCATCATTATCACACCATCTCTATGTGGCAAAAGTTGGTGGTAGAAATACTCATGGTGTTAAGCATGTCCATATGAGAATTAAGTCGTTGGACAACTTCTGTATAGTAGACAAATAAGAGCTTGTTTAAACTTGAGCTCAAATTAAAGCTTGGCTTGGACAACTTCTGTATAGTAGACAAATAAGAGCTTGTTTAAACATTTGAGCTCAAATAAAAGCTTGGCTTGATTCGTTCGAACCTCAAAAGTCAGCTTGAGGTCGAACGAGCCAATGGGTTAGCTTCGCTTAAGTGCAGCCATTATCATGATCCAAGTATCAAACTGGAAATGACATTGTCAAGGAAACTGAAAGGAAAGACCCACTATATTCCAAGACAAGATAGAAATTCATCCCAAATCCATCAGGGAGGTTGGCAATGAAGCAAACAGATGATGGACCAATTCCTCCTCTGACAGACATTAGAAGCATCTATTAGCCAGCCTCCAACCCCTTTTTTAATTTGTGGTCATAAGTGAAAAAAATTAACTAAAATGGTTGCTAAAGGAAGAACGAAATCTATGTTGAAATTCCCAAATTCCAAAAAACACAACAGGAACGGAGATCTAGTACAAACACAAAAGTCTGGTAGAATAATTTGACAAAAAATCGTCCTTGAATGTCCATCATCCAAACCATGGTATCTCCGACCTGTAGGTTCAGGGTGATCGAGCTTAGACAAACCAACAACCTCACAAGATCATCCAATCCCATCATTTATATCGCTTTTTCAATCTATGGATCTAAACTCTAAAGCACCTCATTGTTGACCAAACCGAAACAAGAATTTACAACGTACTTCTTAATCTTCTCCAAGGAAATCGAGTAAAGATCACCAAAATCTGCTTTAAACGCGACACAACAAATCCTCCCAAAACTTAATAATATTCCCTCTCAAGCTTAAATTTAAAGTTTCTTAAAATCATCTTTACCTCTCCACCAGAGGGTCCCAGACCAATCTGGCTTTATAACTGCTCCCCAAAAGCATTCCCAAATAAGAAAATAACCTATTCTACACCACAAGCAACTTGCCATTTCCTCCAGGTTGGGACATCACCCACTCCAAACAATTCGATTTTCTAGTAATTAATTATCAACCTTGATACTACCTCAAAACAACATGATAATTAGATACACCTTAAATAACCTATCTGCTTACGCAACACATCACAAAAGATCAAAGTGTCATAAGCAAATTGTAAATAGGAAATCTCAAAACCTTCTCTACCTATTGGAAAGCCCACAATCACTAAATTCTAAGCTTTATGAATCAAATCTCCTCAAAACCTCGTTAATCATACTGAATAAAGAAAGGGGTAATCGATTCCTTCCTTGTTTCAAACCTCTTGAGCCCCTAAAATAACCAGCCAGGTAACTATTAACAAGAACCGAGGAGGCCGAAGCAAAACAAGCTTGCATCCATCCTCTCCAGTTCTCTCTATATCTCATCCTCCTCTGTATATAACCCAAAAAGTCACAATTTATGTGATCCAGTGCCTTTTCAATATCGAGCTTGCATAGTATGCCTCTTGATTCTCCCATGCACTCATTAGCTATAAGAATAACATTCATAATGTTTTCCCATCACAAAAGGTCCTTGCGGCAGGGAAATGATCTTATCCACAATCAACCTCAATTTGGTTACCAATAGCTTTACCAAAATTTTGTATGTACCCCCGAGGTTAATTAGTCAAAAGTCTTTAAGCTCTATTACTCCCCTCACTTTAGGATTCAAATCGATAAAGGTGTTGCTCATAATATTAATAGAACTCCTCAACCACCTTCCATAAATCAGCACCTATCATGTCCCAATGGCTTTGATAAAATGAAATTGTAAACCCGTCAGGGTAGAGGGCCTTATCATCATCCATACACTTGATGACCCCCCTCAACTCTTCTTCTCAAAAGGGGCACTCAAGCCAATCTCTATCAAGGTAAGAAATTTGATCAAAAACCTACTAGTCTAACTATGGTCTATAAATGTGCCTTTCTGTGTGAACACTTTCATAGAGCAAAACAATCTAAGGAAAAATGGTATTCTTGTCTCCTTCTTTGAGCCATCTAACTCTAGATTTCTGTCTCCAACAAAGTTCTTCACTTACTAACAGGCTAAGATATTCTTTAGAGTTTTCCTCCTTAGTCCTTATGCCTCAATGACAGAGATATTACCAAAACACTCCGTATTCCATCTCTTTAATTCTGTTTGACAGCTTTCAACCTCAACCCTAAAAAAGTGTTGGCCCTGTCCCGAAACCTAGTCTCATTTCACATCTCCTCCACTGATCTTTAAACTTCGAAGCTCTCAACCACATCTCATATTTAAAAGGGGAAAATCCACTAATCTTTTGAATCAGCTCCAACACAATGAGAACATGATCTGCAGTGGATCTAGGGAGGAACGAGTTCTCCTATAAATCACACCAAGTGAAGAGAGCCCCATTTAGAGGACTATCAATCATGTTACAACTACCCACAAACTCTGCCATACCTCGTCTTACTATATCTTCTGCATCTCACATTGTTCTCATTTACGAAGCAAATTGAATTAAAGTCCCTGCCCAGACGCCAGGGGAGGCCCCATCTTCCCCAAAAACCCTTAAATCAATGTAATCATTAGGCCCAGATAGACCTGAAGAAACCCAAACAAACCCATCCTTTACATTTCAGCAGAAAATAGGACGAAGACGAGAATGATGTTGGATTTTTAAGGGATGAGAAGCTGATAATGAGAACAAAAATTTTAAACCAAATCAACTAAGGGGAAATAAGGATATGAAGTAGAGTTGCATTATTTCTATGGAGACCCAGAGTTTGAGTCTCACCAACATAGACTTCCGAGGAAAGGAGTCACAACACCTAATGCAAGGAATCATATCTTAGGAATGACTTCTTCAAATCTGGAATGTCAGTCTCCCCTTGTTACAGACCCATAGGATTTTCCCTCATTATTACTAAGACTTGGGAACTCTAAAAGGCACTCAAGTTCCAAACACAGTTATTATAAAGGATTGATATAAGAAATCTAAGGTTCACTAGTTCCAATAGCCAATCATTAAATGACTACAACTTCCTAAGACTAATGACTTTTCAAGACTCAATTAATGACTACAAATCCAATAAAAAAACCAGTCTTCCTATAAGATTCATTTAATGACTTTGACTATTGCAATAGGACGTATTCCATGGGTCTCATGGGTAGCCACAAGCATTCTTGGGCCTATTGCAATAGCCTTGAGGCTAATGGGCAAGTGTCCGTTACCAGTCCAAAAAAAATGGGCAAGTCGTCATCATTTATACCATAATACACATTAAATACCATGGGCACAATATGTGGTTATTTGGATACTAAACCACAAAAGTGTAACAGTTCAATTTAGTTTGCCCTAAAAAACAAATAAGCTATGGGTTCAGCTTTCATCATTTCTAGATCATTATGTACTGAACTTCATTTCCTTTCAAATAAATTTGGTTAGGTCTTTCATTTTTCTGTTACATGTAATCCATGATCTTATGTCAATGCTATAGAGCAGTGAGAAACTACTAGGAAACCTACAATTTAAATTTCAAGGGTGTGGCAAGGAACATCATTGCAATGAAAAATGCAGCCCCATGCATTCAGTAGATGTGCATGTCAGGCTGGTAGATTTTTCATGTCCTTCAACTAGTCGGGGTAATAATAATACTGGATTGAGGAAAATATCCCACTAATAGGAGACAAAATTGAATCCAAAAAGAACAGCATGTCAAGCCCGCTTCAGCAAAAAAAATAACTGTTTTTTTTGGTAAGCACCATTTAAATATTCATTTCCAATGTAAACAGAAGCTCATGTCCAAAAATAACTAATTTTATTTTCCTCCAAATGCAATATATATTAAATAGCTGACAAAGAAGAACAGAGTACAGAAGCTACAAAGGTTCACAAATAAGATGAACCAAAAACAAACCAACTATAGCAGATAGGAGAAAAGCCAAAAGAGGAAGCTGTGAAAACAACTTCTCCAGAGGCTTAACAGAAAAAACTGATGCATAACAAGCACCAACATAAATAATTACATAATGCAAGGCAATTACAAATCAGCATACACTTCTACAGAATTTATCAGCATGTATACATACATGGGCCATGTTGTCCACGGAGACTTAACAGCTGACATCAACATCAAGACAGGATGAGTCCGAAGCCTATATCACCTTGGTGAATTTTAGAAAAAAAAGTCCCCGGAACAACTGTCAAGCTGCCAACCATACAGAGGTTAAACAAAAATACAGTATGATAGGTTTCAATTATTAACAGACAAAGGTTTAGTCAATAGACACTTGAATATTCCTGCTAAAAGGAGCCCATAAATCATGTATGACATTTCACCTGATTTGATGTTCAAACAGTGGTTCTGCATTAGGCCTGCTCAACCAAGTCACCTAGTTGATAATATTCTCATCTATCAATCAACCAGAAAGCCGATTTAGTATCAACCACAGTCCACACAAAACGGCCAAAGACCTTAAGGTTTATGTTTCTTTTAAGCAACAAGATTTGATTCAGCCAATCCCATAAGCCTGATTAGTGTTTCTACAAGCACCATTACTTAAAACTCGCACCACAGCGGATATAAGTCGACGCTACAGCAGGTTCTATAAATCCAATGTAAAGATTAACATCAGTTTCCGATTACAAGAAATAAGCATCAGCCAGGGCGATAAGATGCCTTCATATCCACGCACTTAAAAACTCCTACAAAACAATAAAATCAAATCCCCAAAAAGGGAAAGAAAATATTACCAGAAAATCTAGCAGCAAGTTCTGTAAAGTTGCACTCAAGAGAATAGCTCAGGAAATCCTCATTTATCC
Organism: Tetracentron sinense; assembly: GCA_015143295.1. NCBI lineage: Eukaryota > Viridiplantae > Streptophyta > Magnoliopsida > Trochodendrales > Trochodendraceae > Tetracentron > Tetracentron sinense. The sequence continues at coordinate 9,442,192 of CM026557.1, read as the reverse complement.
AGTTCAGCTGCCACCAGTAAACACAGACTACATTAAACAGCTATGCTATATAAGGAAAGTCACTCCACTCTAAACATAAATTCCTTAGCAAATGTTAAAAGATACTGCTCAACTGAAGAAGAAAAAACGATTAAGAAACAGCATAATGTTTCAACATAGCAAGAACAGATTTAATGACTGATGCCCTTCTTTGCTCTAAGCGATTCAAGAGCCTTTTGCCGCAATTCAATCTCAAGTTTTTTCTGCTCTGGCTCTGTTTCTTCAGCATCACTGGGACGAGACTCCCTCCTTGAGATGAGGTCACCACCTGAATCATAAGCATCTTTCCGATGTTTCTCACAATCCAAAAGTGGGGTGACAGTATCCATTGACCTCATTTTCAGCTTGCCTGCATGGCGTTCTTCCCTTCTTCGGTGCCGCTCTTCACGCCGTAGACGCTTCTCCTCTTTCCGCAGTCTCTTCTCTTCTTTCCTTCTTCTCTTGGCCTCCTTCCTGTCATCTATTTGAGAATCATAACTGCCATCATCTGATGCCATTTCATGTCTGCCTGACCTTTTGTGTTTTTTCTTTTTCATGTCTTGGGGTCTGTATTTGTAACTTTCCTCAGAGCCAGAATCAGAGGAAGCACTCTGATTATTCCGATCGGCATGTTTCAGTGATTTTTGTAGAGATTCTGTTTTCCGATGTCGATCACTGCCCTCAACATTGCTTGAATGAGAGTGCTTCTTCTCATCAGCTTTGTAACCTTTTCTAGAGGATGATCTCGGCAACCTTTCACTTGAGGAAGGAGAATCTCTGTCACGTTTCTTAGCAGCTGGTTCATCACGGACACGATCCAGTGAAAAGCTTTCTCCCTTCAGCCTCTGAGGCACTCGTCTGATTTCTTCCAATATAGGTGATGTTTGTTTAGTAGGGGTTTCAGGATGAACAGTTCTCTTTGAAACTTTCTCACTGTCAGAAAAGCTTGATATAATTACGCATACATATTTTATGTGTGTGTATATATATATATAAGTAGTAGAAAACTAGCAATTGAGATTACTGTATACCTCTTCCTGTCCTGGTCCTTCTTTCTCAACTCTCTGTCATCTGGATGACTTTGAGCTTCAGTATACTGAGGACCATCTAATCTTTCTGGAGAGGACTCTTCCTGACGAAAATCCTTAGCAGTGGAATTTTTCTGAATACGTATTATAGGTGAATGCCTGAATATTTGTAATAAGGAATCAGCTAAACGAACCCCATCCTCCATAAAAGTGTAAAAAATACATAAAGCAAATAATGATACATGCAGCAGGTTAATCCACAAAAATTCAGAAAATTTTGATTAAAACAGTCAAAGCCAACCTGGCATGACTAATTTCTTTCTCTCCACTTGTTTCTGGGCTGTCATAACGAGTTATTCGTTCTCTTGGTTGCCTTGGAGGACTGGGACTGTCACCATGAGCCATCTGTTCTCTTATTTGTCTCACAGGACTCTCATATGGTCTGGGCATCCTTTAGAACGTACATAAATGCATAGACAAGTGAAAAAACAAAAACAATGTTATAAAATAGTAATGATAATGATAGTATGATACAGACCTCCTATCTTCACTAGGTCTCATTTTCCTTGTACGTGGTGATGGACTCCGAGAATTTTCTGGCGAAGGAGACAAAGCATGCACTTTTTTACGGGCATTGCTTGAGTCTCTTGGATCTCGCTGTGGTGATCTCAAGGAAATTGGTGGTCGGTGTGACACAGAGTCCGGTCCCTTGTGTATCTGACCATGGTTTTCAATCTCCTCTCCCTCAGAAGCATGACGAACAGGAGACAATTTCCTACTGATCCTGTATGAATAGTTATTGTAAGATGGTACAAACTATAAAAGAAACAAATTGATATACTAAAACATCAAAAGAAGCTGTGCGGAGAGTAAAAATCTACTGGGAACACCGCAACAGGAGCTACCTTTGAGGAGCATAACCATCACGGTATCTTCTTGATTCCACACCATTAGCACGGATGTCATGATCCCTACTCAAGCTCCTACGACCACGGTATGCAGGACTGCGACTTCTACAAGGACTAGGACTCCTGCACATAGACAATCATATCAAAAACAAAGCTCAAAGCCTCAAAGGTAAGAAGAAAGAATGAAACAGGTTAATGTCAAATACCTGATTCTTTGTCTAGGGGATCTCACAGGTGACCTCCTTCGTTGTCTTGGAGATTTATGAATAGGTGATTTCCTCCTCAAAGGGGATGGCGACCTACGTCGAGATAGAGATGGAGACCCACGCCTGAGAGGAGAAGGGGACCTACGCCGGGAAGGAGTTGGTGATCTCTTGCGTCCAATAGGGGATCTACGCCGCACAAGAGGTGACCTATGTCGTGGAGGTGATGGAGATCTTTGACGCATGAGACGTGGAGATCGACGTCGCATAGGAGAACGTGATCTACGTCGCACAGGAGAAGGTGACCTACGTCTCACAGGAGATGGTGATCTACGTCGTAAAGGAGAAGGAAATCTACGTCGCACGGGAGAGGGTGATCTACGAAGTGAACGTGATGATCGTCGTCTAGAATGAGGTGATCTTCGTCTTAAAGGAGAACGGGCCCTCCATGGTGAATATCTGCGACGAGGCGAAATGGACCGTGTTCGTGGAGAACGATACCGTCTTCCAGGAGAAATGGAGCGCCCGCGCGGTTGAGGTGATCCAGATACGCTCCTTGATTTGTGCCTTTCACTGAAATATGTATATCTCACGTCAATAAAACATCTGAAAAATTCAAGTCACTAGAGTATAAAGTCCCCAGGAAATATCTCAAGTCATGTGCGGGGACTAAATTCCAACCAAGTCACACCGATCTGAATGATAAGAAGTTGAATAAAATTTTATCACTGGCAGATAAGAAGCATACTCTGAGTAGCTCCTTGAATTAGATAATGACTTGTTGATCGACCCAGAAGGTGTGCTTCTGCAAGAGAAACAGGAAGGACCGTACATGTATAATTTTCTCCATATGCAAGCTAAGTGAGTTTAAAAACTCCAATGAAATACATATGAAGGATAAATACCGATGAGAAGAAGGGGAACGGTCAGCTGAATGTGGAGATTTGGAAACCCTGCAAAGGAGATAAGAGAGACCATTGGTTTTTCTGATCTTGATAATATTCTAAAATATGCTTTTCAAAAAAAGAATCTATGAAAATATCCACTTCTCATCTAAACATGGAATCAACCAAGAGAAACCAACTTTATCTCTATGCATTAGTGGCAAATAGCAAATGATTACACTATCAATGACAGAAACTCCTATGTGCTGAAACAATGACTAGTCTATTAAAGCATCCACTTCCCATCTAAAGTTGGAATCAACCAAGAGAAACAAACCTTTTTCTGACAACATCAGTGGAAAAGAGCAAATGCTTAAAATATTAAAGAAGAAAATTCCTATGCTACACTAATTAGTAAGGCTACTTTGAGTTAATGTGAGAGTGAACCTAAGGGAGGGAGGGAGAGAGAGAGAAGGGGGGGGGGGGGGGGCTTCAAGTGTAGATAGAAAAAGAGAGGAACTCAAAACAAAAACAGCAGAAACATCGAGATAGAGGTTGCAAGAAAGAAAATGAAAAAGAAAGTCCTAGTGCAGAACTTGCAACTAATACATCGATTTCCACCCATGAAAATGGTGTATAAATTACATGACAAATGTTGAGAAAAAAAGAGGATAGATGGGAGTTGTGGGACAAACAAACTAACAACATACAAATCACAAACACCACAATACCAGATCAATATATGTCGTGCATGTGCATGTGGATATACATAGGAAAACAGATAAGCTACATATACATCTCTACTATTTTGGGACCACGGATGAGGAAAATGAATTATTTTCAGCATGACGATCTGCAACACGTAGAGGTAGTCTCCACAGTCCACACAAATCATCTGTTTCTTAACTTTAGAGAGATTGTATGAAAAAAAGCTGCAACTGTATGTTGCCGTAAATTTTCAACATTATTGACCCAGGTCTTTTAAAAAATGGAAGTTGCAGTCAAGTTTACTTTAATAATCAGGTGACTGTGTGAGCAAACACCTAATGCCAGTATCAAGTGATCCAATACTCCAATATTAAACAAGGACTTGCATTAACAATGGTCGACTTTTCATCCCTACTATTAACATGTCAACAAAAAAAAGGAAGTAACTTTATGCTCGTATGCAGCTCATACATGCAGAGTAATTCTTCCTGTACCTGTGTTCATCACTTCATTAGTAAATGTTTAAGGCGGGGAGATTGAAAATGTGTGTCCTACATAGTGCATTCCAGTATCCCAGAATCTTACTTTCCAGGAAATTTAAAATGTTAAATTCCATCAAATTACCTCAAGAAAAAAGGTTCTTTAGCAAGTGGGTCTGGGAAAGAGCATTATAGGGTTAAATCTTCATATAGAAGATTCTAGACTTGTCAAAAATTGTAAACTATTAGCCATCAAGGTGGTTATTTCCACAAGAATAGACTTAGTTTTGGTGAAGCATGACCCACCCTCTTGTTAACAGTTACACCCAATAACAACTTCCTACCTGCAATCCAAAAGAATCATTACTGAGAGCATATGCATATATTAGAACCCTAAACCCTTGAGTGTAACTATATGATGAAGATTGAAGACGGAAAACATCCATTTTCTCACCCCACTATAATATCTTTACAATCTTCTGCAACTCAAAATGCTCACCATACTTAACCAAATCTACGCACCTTTGACATCACCGGCATAATCTCGGAACAGATCATAGGTGACAAAACAGATGCAAGGACATTCATGTGATAATAGGGAAGTAAGGAAAAAGTAAATACAACTAAAACAATGTATAATAAGTAAATAATCTCAATTCTGACCTATTCTTTCCTCTTGATCCATTCCTATCATAAGCTTCTTTCTCATCTTCAGGGTGAGCACTAGAAGCTCTCGGTAGCGAACGCTTCGAGATTGGATGGGAAGCAGCATCAGCATCCCTTGAGTCATCAACCTCGCCGTCCTACAGTAGTTTGAGGTAAAGAAGGATATGAACCCAAATAATTGCAGAAGCAAGCTGAATGCCAGAACAAAAACAAAGTTAAAACAAAAAAATCTGTTCTAGAAAAGCTAATTCCAGCATGGAAAGATATAGTTACCATTTTCTTCATCTTCTCTTGTTCAAGCTCTCTCCCCTCTTTCTCTTTCTTCTTCTGAATTTCATGCGTAATCCGATCTGCCTCCTCCTACAATGGTAAATCTACATAATTTAACAAGAGACAAATAAAAGCAACAGAATTAGGAGGTAAAGTTACAGTTCGTATAATATAAAACCTTCTTGTTCCTAGTTTCCTCTGCTTTGGCATCCAAGAACTGTTGAGGGACACCGCTTGCATTATTCTGGGCGCTGATCAATAGCATCCAAAGCTCTTTCATAAACTTTCCAGTATTTTTCTCCATGAATCCAGTAAGCTGAATTTGAACTTCCTTCCCGTTCACGAGCTGCAATGTAAGAAAAAATAAATTGCTACCCGACCAAAGACCAAACCAATGAGACAGCTATATGGGGTTTGATGAACAACCTTTCTATCAAGAAGGCCGTAGATAAAATTGATAAGAACTTCATCTTCAAATCCAAGAAGCTCGGTCACCCTGGTAGCGATCCAGGGTCTGATAACATCCATCTTCACTTTTGTCATGTCCACCTAAATACAGCATTCAAGAAAATATTCAATTAATTGAGGCAATAACGGACATTAATTTGAATCGAATCTCCACATATTCTACCAAACCCTAGCTAACAGTAGTTCCTAAAAAACGAGAACGGCGTAATAAATTAAAGGGTTCGGACAAACCAGGTGCTCCAATTCTGGAGCGAACTTCTGCGATTTCAACAGCTTGGCCTGTTTGTTCGAGAATCGAGTATCTTGATCAGCAGAGGTGCCCTGATCAAAGAAAGTTCAAATCTGATAAACACTTGAACGATAATCAATCATTTGGAATACGAAAATTTGAGAGAGTAACAGAGATCAAGAAGTTCGCATCCATGGAAAATAACAAATCAAACAGAAAATTTTAAATAAAATTGACAAACATCTTACCCTGAAGAACCCGCCCGACATCTTCTAGGGTTTTCGTCGAAGCCTGTGAGGGTTTCTTTGAAAGAAAGATCGAGAAGAGTAGAGTTTTGGGATGAATGGGATGTGAATCAGAGTCACGCTCTTTTCGATTTTACGCCATTTTTGGTTTGTAAAGAGGAAATGAAGGGTTGGGTTTGCAAACGAAGGAAATCCTATCCCTAGAGCGTGTCATTGCATTTTATATACATTTTCTTCACACATATGCCCTATTAACGGTTGAATTTACGAATTTAACCATTATATGCCACTAAGAGCTTTCCTACCCAAAAAAAAAACAGCCTACCCGAGCAGTATCACCAATTTTAACTATCCACTTTCAGTATTCCTTTTAATATATTTTTTAAAAAATTTCTTTATTCTTTCGTTAACATTTATATTTCTGAAAGAGGGCTGATGTTGGAAAATGAAGAAGAAAGGAATAGATAAACTATTTTTTTTATTATTTTGGTGAGTGTATAGTCAACCTTGAAGACCACTACACACTCACCAAACATGAATCAGCAACTAATGAGACTGTTGGGGATGGTTTTTTACACTTTTTTGTGATTTTGCTCACCAAAATAACCAAAATATTATTTTGGTGAGCCTGCTAAGAATGCTCTTAGAGGTGTTAGGCAAAAGGTCTATTTTTTTGTTAGAGCATCTCTAAGACTAAACCTTGGTTCTCCCTATTTTTTCTTTAAGAGCTTCCTAGAAAAAATTTGTCACTTTTTTTATTTGCATCTCCAATACCACTCACCAAATCTAGGGGAGAGAACGGTTGGGGGGAGAAACTCATTAGGTTTTCAAATGGTTTTTAAAGAGTTTAAAGAAAGCATATAATAATATTTGAGGAAGAGAAAGGCTCGCCAAATCTGGCGAGCAAAATCTCCTCCCCTAAAATAAGGAGAGTATTTGACGAGTGACGAGTGCGTTGGAGTCTGCCTTTTTACTTCCGGTTCTCTAATCTATTTGATGAGTGTGTTGAAAATGCTCTTAGAGATGTAATCTAAACACGCGCATTTTTTTTTCTCTCTCTTTTTTCTTTTTTTGTTAGAGAGGTAATCGAAATGCACACACGTCAGACCTAAGGTAACCACTAAGGTGCCATAAGGGTACTTGACTTGTAGACAGTAGAAAAATGGTCGTCGAAGGTCGACCTTCCTCATTTTGTCGCATGTGGGAGGTGCAAAAGGGTAAGGTCGGCCTATTGGTGTGATTGAACTCTCCCCACAATTGATTGTAATCTGATCTATTTTAAAATTATGATTTTCATATGATAATTTCATAAATGTTAAATTTTATGTAAAGTATAGTAATCTCTTTCACCTATATAGTGAAGAGTTATTTTAAGTTAATACTAGTAATTATGCATGCGATGATGTTCAGATTAAAAATATAAGAAGAATTATAATTCATGAAAAAAAAAAGAAAACAAGTAAGATAAGGAAAGAGAATGATAAGATAAGATAAGAAAAGAAGAATGATGAATTGATTATGATACTTCCGCACTCTGACTTACGTATATCTTTATTGTTCAAATACTATGATGAACTTGCTCATATGATTAATGTTATGAAATGTTATTATGAATTTACTCATATCCATGATGAATATGTTATGTTATTGTTCTGATATTATTAGTTAGGATTTCGTATTTATTGAGCCGCTTGTGCTCAACCGGTATGTTTTTATGTCGGCAAGTTTAGGTTCTGAGACCACAAGGGAGCTATGGGTGGATGAAAAATACGGAATAGATGAATAGAGTGACATTCCCAATGAGGGAACACGAAATCTTGACTACTTCCCATGTCACTAGGTTTATAGACTCTCTTTTGGTTTAAGAATTGTAATAGATACTTAGTTTGATACAAGGTTATACCTGGATGACTTATAGGTTAACTTATAGCTTGACTCTATGTTTTTTGAATCATGTTGAATGGTTCGGATGTTACAAACTCAGCTATTAGGTAGACTTGTTTAGAATGTATTTTGTTATATATATATATATATATATATACATGTTTGATTTGGAAGAAATTTCAAGTTCAATTTAATATTGTCTTGCATGCTTACAGGATTATATTAGAATAAGCAGTGTCACGGGCCTAAAGTCTTATTTTAGCCTATATAAGATTCTGGTGTCGTTACAGATGAGGTTTGAACAATAACAGATTAACAGGGAGAATCCCTTTGAGCCTTTCAAATTGTCACCATCTCCAATTGTTGGACATTTTCTCTAAACAAGCTTAGTGTCAACATACCTGAAGAAATCTTTTGTTGATTGAGTCTTGGAACACTTCTCAATCTATATTGAAACTCTTTGATTGGGTCTTTACCTTCCAAGATTAGCATTTTGAAGATGGTTCAAAGTGTAGATATCTCTAAGAACAGCCTATATATTGGGTCCATTCCATTTTTATCCACCATTGAGGACTGTTCAAATCTATTGTATTTGGATTTCTATGGCAATTCTTTTTGAAGACTCATTCCCAATTCACTAGCCTACTTAAAGGGTATAGAATAAGTTGATATTTCATCTAATAATCTATTTGGTCCTATTTCGTCCTCTTTAGAAGCCTTCCAATTCCTCCTGCTCTTAAATCTCTCTAACGGACTAGCTTCAAGAAGAGGTACCAATTGAGGAGAAAGTTGGTTGGTTTGAGATCACAATGCATAACTGGAGTGTCACTAACACGATGCAAGTATTTCATTGTAGATGCAACATATATGGCTATCTCCAGCCTCCGTCGTAGATGAAGTTCCCTTCTTTCATCCCCCTACTGGTCTCTCACATGGTGAAGCCACCTATCCAATCTCCAATTTGGGGAGGCACAAATGCCTTGAATGTGGTAGTCAAGCATGCACACAAGATCTTAACCAGGTTGTGACATTGAATGTTTTAAAGAGCTTCACACTTAGCTCGAAAGTTCTTGGAATCTTCGTGTAAACAGACCCAATACCATCGAAGGATATCGCATTTGTAACCATGTTCTCCCTCTTCTCATAAAATAACAAGAAGAAACACAAAACCACGAGAATACCTGTCACACCCCGAAATCTATACAAGATAATACTAATATTTGTATAAGTATCAAGGCGTGAACCGGAAACAAAATTCCAATATTAATAGAAATTAAAATAATTTAATACTCCATTAAACAGATTTAAATAACTAGCATCACTAAAAGACTCAATAACATGAGTTTTCCTAAAAACTAAATTATCCAAAGATTTCATATAGTTTACCTCACTACGGTTCTCTCACACTCTAACAGAGAAGAAAACTTTAAGGTTGGTCTCACTTGCTCAAACGAGAGTAATTCCTATTCTTTTTAATCACCACCTGAAAAAGAAGAATCAACAACGGTGAACCCACAGCTCAACAAGAGAATACACTATAATTTAAATGCATTAACAATTCATATGATAAGATGACTAACAAATTATGCATATTATTCAATTAAGTCTTTACTTATGGTTCGGTCCGGTCAATAGGGGTCTTACACAACTTACCTTATTGATCATGGGAATCCTTGGGGTCTCACACAGCTTACCTTATCATTTGGGTCTCACACAGTTCACCCATCTGAGAATTGAGTGTCTTACACAACTCAACTCAGTCCTCTATTTCTGGGTAGGTACTCTACACCACCCTGAAACAATCATTGGGTGGTACACAACATCACCATATGATCAATTTAAGAAAGTTTTACACAATTTACTCATTGAATAACTCTTAACCAAAGTTAAAACAATGTTTATTGAATCATCATTATTTTAGAAAATGAATACCAACTATTATGAAAATATAGCAAAACATTAAATGACAGTTATAATAGTCAACATCATAATTCATAATTAAAATTTACAATTAATATCTAGGCAAACATAACATACCTTATTTTAAAAGAGGTTTCAATTATGTTCCTGCAACTGAAACTTTAGTTATAAACATCACATATTTATAACCCTACAAATTCTCAATTTCCCATGATAATGGGGTTCAGGGTTTCACAAACCTCCAATGGCTTGAAAAAACTTTTTTTTATGGTAGTGAGTTTAGTAAAACCCTTATACTAGCATAAAAGAATTCAATTACTAACTAATTGGTTTGTAACTAATTAGTTAAGTTTGTTAGGGGTATTTTTCAACGACTCAACAAATTAACTAAAAAAATATAAGTCACGTTACCAACAAATTATTTAGTAACAAATTTTTTTAAATTTGTTAGAGGTATCTTTCAACCATCTAACAAACTAACTAATTAGTTATAAAGGAATCTCAACAAACCAATATCCTCACACTCAAATAATATATGCATTTAATTAAAATATCTTAGGAAAATTAATGTGAAAAATATCCCTTTTTTGATTTTCAACTAAAATTTTGACCTACAAAAATATTGATTTTGGGAAAACTTTCTTCACGAAAGTTGTAGATCTTTTCGAGCTCTTCAGAACGATATACTATCAGACCAAAATCGGACTTAATGTCATAAAGTTATAACCCAAATACCGAAACTGGATAAATCTCATTTAAATTAACTCAATTCCGAAAATCACTAATTTTAATCTCCTAGATCTCTTATATTTTCTTCCCTAAAATATAATATATTATTATATCATTTATTAAAATCATTCATAACATATTTAATGAATCAAAATACCTGTAGAAAATATTTATCCGATCTAGCATATTTTCATACACACAATTATTAACACAAGAAGAAAAACACATTAAAATTATTGTGTGATCACAACATACTTTACATCTAAATTATAGAAATATTCACTTGTCTCTAGATCTGATTTCGAGAAGAAGACAAGAGATTGATTGCTTATGAGAGATTTGCTGCTATCCCGGATGATCCAAAATTTCGAGATCCGGTTCTCTACGAGCATTCACCGGTCTTCAAACCCTACGGCCGTTCTCTCTCTCCTCCAAAAGTACGTATCTCAGCTTCCTAAATCAGGTTTAGCAAAAATATCACTATTAGGTTAAACAATTTTATTTATATTAAACTCTATTTAGAGAATTACTAATATACCCCCACTAAGGCCTGTTTGTTTATAACCTAGATTTAATTAATTTAACTTATTAAATTAAATCATTGGGTTAGCCCTACCCCACCAAGGTTAGCCATATGATCAAACACAAAAATCAATTACTAAATTACCCTCAGGGTATCATTTACCAATTTACCCCTGGGTGTATTTAATTTAAATTAGGGTCACTACAATACCAAATGCCACAAAGCCCACAAGTTCTAAGGTTAAACACATTTCACCAAAAGGGGGCCTGATTTGAGGTGAAATAAACGAGCCTTAAGTCACAAAACTAAATCTCACTAAGCAATGTGGGACTAATGGGTAACACCATGTCAAGGTTATAGAGGCTATTGAATAACAGAAGTATGTCACACTAATAGTAAAATCTATAAAGTCTAATTAAGGAAAGTTATTTTATTAGTCATATGTTAATTATAATAATATTTTTATTTATTACACAATATTAGGTCATTTTAGTTTAATGGCAACTTATTAAAAAACATTAGAATATTAGTATACAACCCCTATTCAACCTGAACTAATATAACCTGTCACCACTCTAGGTTATGTTTGATTTTTTTCAATCCATTTATGATACAATCTGAATATTATTTTTACCTAATATTGCCAACCCAATTAATTACTCTTGATGATACCAAGAAAAAATAGGAGGTTTTGAATGGAACATTAGTGTGATGGTATCTATACTATAGTATAAAGAAATAAGACTCTCCTCTTTGATCTCCAACCTCTAGAATTCTAGAGGTGCTTATGTGACACCTCTAAAAAAGAGTGATTTTAGGAGATTGTGTTGAATATAGAAACGTATTAATCTATTGGAGGGATTTTAGAGGATTATGATAAAATGAATTTTAGGAGATTGTGATAAGAGCTAGATACAAAGATAAGAATGATAGAGATAATGTAGAGTCATGTTAATCCATGAGAGATTTTAGGGGATTGTGATAAGAGTGATAGATAGGGTCTTTAAATATTTGTTTTTTTATTCACACTTGTGCATCAAACAGGGTATTCGTCAGTAGTTACAAATATATAAATGTAAAATGTGAGCATATAAAATCATAAAAGAGAAGTTATTAAAAATAGATGATATAGGATTCTTTTACAAATACTCTTAGATAAAGGAGACTGCACAACAATACTTTTTTTTCTTAAAGAAAATTGCTCAAAAGAAAAACGCTACTAGTTATTCAATAGATTGTAGATTCATGGACTCAACTTCGTTTTCTCTCACATATAATCCCTTTTAGATGCTTTCGCAGATGATTTGATTCATTGGCCTGAGTCTTTTCACACCCAAAAGCATTTGGAAGTTCCCTCTTGTATCTATGTTCTTATCTAGCTCATTACATTTTGTAAATACCAAGATTTTGATTTGATGAGATGGATATTGATGATGCTCTTTCGTATGCAAATCGAAATAGATGAAGGAAGCCTGCAACTCCAAGATAGCCTAATTCTGATGTCCAAACCGTTACACCTTAGATTTTTTGCAAAAATGACAATAGAACAAGAGAATTGCATATGAGAATAAAAGAATCATGGTTAGATGAATATAAGAAATAACTATGACCATATAGCATAATAGTTTTATTGATAACCGTGGATATCCTGAGCCTTGAAATCTCAAACTGATCCCACGAGCTACATAGGGAATACATCCACCCCATGCAACCATTAGTGAGGGGAGCCAGAAATCGAACTCAAGACCTTCGGGTTTACGGTTCGTCTATGTGACCACTGGACGATTCGTATCTTATTAATTATCTCTTTTCTTTTGCCAATCAACGTTTTTTTAATCTTATCTTTTGCTCCTTGACGACCAAACGATTGTATCTCTTATAACATTCAATTTTTGAACACTGAATTCCAATGACAAGCCTTTAAGGGGAGTTTTATGGAGAAATTAGAATGGGATAACATAATCTTCTCCATGAAGAAAAAACTATGTTCAATTGAAGGAAACTTCATCATGAAGAAAACTATCTGTAGAAACCCAAATATCTTGTCCGTTTTTAGCCCTTTTATGATTGAATTGCAAAAAAAGTTAAAAGTTACGGGTCTACAAGGTCATCCAGTTGCCTAAAACTAGATTAATGTATTTATTTTATAACTTCTATGAGTAGGGTTCTAACTTTGGGTTTTCGACACAAACCCAAGAGTTTTGGGGTTCTCTCCTAAATTCATCAAACTTAACGGACAATTTACCACCAAGGATTTAAATTTGGGACATATATATTAGACAACAAATTGTTCTCATTTGAATAACGTTTCCAACACATCTAGAATCGTCCAGTTCCGATAACCAGATCAAAAGTTACGTGTCAAATACCGGAACAGGGTTTCAGATCAAAGAAAAAAAGGTCGGGTGCCGCAACCAAAACCCGCGCTCTTAGTTTAGTGTTTTGACCGCCCGAGCGATGGTCTCGCACAAAATCTCATAAAATGTGTTTTTTTGACCTTTTATAGGTATAAGGTTCCAAACTCTATAAATACCTATTATTTTGTGGGTTTAGGGTTAGAGAAACATTTTAAGAGTTTTGAGGAAAGAAAAAAAGGAAAAACTAGAGATTTCAATTAGAGAAGGAGAATAGGGCTTATAGATCAAGATAAAGGTCATTTTCAAGCAATAGATCGTAGGAAAACAATCAAGAGAGGTAAATACTATTTCAATGCTAATTTTATCATGATCATTAATGCTAAGTATGAGAAATGAATAATTTTTAAAGTAAGAACTTGATTTAAAGTATGTTTTTATCGAATGGTTTCCCTTATGTAAGTATGTTTCGATTTTTGATGATTATTTCCTTTATATATGATCTAATAAGGGGAATGAGAATATATTTTGGAGTATGTACGATAAATTTTGGAGGATGAGATGTATGCTGGAGTTATGATTGAATGGGTATATGTTTCGATGCAAGATTGATGGAATTGTGTAACTTAGGGTTTTGGCTTCAATGTGTGATATATGGAATTTGAATTCATAAATTGGTTATATTATGACTATTGTAATAACCCTGATTTAATTATGTTAAATTTGTCATCCATGAAATTATATGCATGATAATTGGAAATTAACGTGTTATTGTTGGTTTTTGAGCACAATATTGATTTATGCACAAACATGATGAAATCACAACTATAAGAAAGTAAAAGTCACACGAGTATTATTGCATGACCAAGTTTTCTCATAAGTATGAAAATTAACAAAGTAAAATCTCATAAAATAAGGATTGCCAACGCCGTAAGTTGGTCAAGGGCATGTCATACCTAGTTCTCTAGGGTATGTCATATCTGGCTTCAAAGTAAGTTGTTCAAAGAATTGCCAACGCGGTAAGTTGGTCAATGATGTATCATACCTAGATCTCTAGGGTATGTCATATCTGACTTTAAAGTAAGTTATTCAAATAATGTCAACCGGTAGGGCTGTCAACGGAGCGGATTCGAAGCGGATAGTGGTATATCCGTATCCGATCCATTTAATATAAACCACTATCCGTATCCGCTCCGTTATCCGGAAAATACTAAAACAAGGGTATCGAATTCGAATTTGATTAAATATTCGAAATTGATTAAATATTCGAATTCGGATATTATCCGAATCCATCCGATTACATAATCGAATTCGAATAATCAGCTCCGGATAATATCCGAATTTGAAGAAATTTGCTTATTTTCTCTTGTTCTTTCTGGCTGCCATTGATGGGGGCAATCCAAGCACAAATTGATAAACAGAAATCGGGGGAGAATGACCTCATAGCTTACCACTTAGCTATTGATTAAAAAAAATATAAAAAATAAAAAGTTTACTCACTCGGTTAGATGATGAATCCAAAACTAGGCTTTCCATGACTGAACTTGAAAGCTCGAACACAGGCAAAACTTTTAATCGAGCGCTTGGACGTTGTTGGATCCACCATGTGCATAGAAGTGCATCTAGATTAAATATTAAAATGACCTCTCTAAAATATTAAAATGACCTCTCTATTTTATTTTAGAAACTCACAAGAGTCCTATGCTATAAAACAACTATCCATTTTCAAAGATGAAAAGAATCAAAACCAAAACCATCATATCTGATCAAAAGCCATCCTTTCACGAAGCTTCCTGGAAGCTAACAATGGCACCACCATTTAACAGACCCTCTTTTTCCTCTGAAACCCATTTTCTCTCTTCTTCTCCTTCACCCCTTCTTCTCTCTTCCTGTTCCAGTCATGAAGATGATCATCAAAAACAATCTCAAGAATCTCTTCCGCTCCAAAAAAACCCGAACTGTTTCAAAATCAAACCCACCGTTGTGGATCATCCACCATTTCTCTAGTTCGTACATGGTGGATCATCCACCATATGCATGCAAGTGCATCAAGATTAAACTGAAATCATGAGAAAACAAATCGGATACAAAAATCAAGAATCATCAAAATGAACTAGAATCAATTTTTTGAACCAAATAAAAATATGGGAAAATATCAATAGTTCAAAAACAAAAATCATCATCACTTACCTTTCTTCATGAAGCTTGAAAGAAATGAGAAGATCGTGATGCAGATCGAAGGAGGAGAGCAAAGGACAATAGAGGGTAGAGGGGAGAGGACGACGCATACAATGAAATGCTTAGGTTAGGGTTAGGGTTTGAAACTTATTATTTATATGATTGGTAAAGTTACTATGATAGCCTTGTTTAGTTAAAGAAACTACATTATTACCTAAACGTTTATAAAATGTTTATAATTGTATAAAAGGGTATTTTTGTCATATAAGCATAATACTAACCGGTTCGGATAATTAGCAGAGCGGATAAGGCTATATCCGTATCCGCTTCGAATATTATTCGGATATGCAATTGATTATCCGAATCCGATCTACCGGATACCTATTCGGATAAAAATTCGCTTAAACGGATGTAGATTCGAAGCAGAGTCGGATCTTTATCCGGTCTGTTGACAGCCCTATCAACCGGTATGTTGGTTAAGGATGCTAGTTACCCAACTTTAAGTAAGTTCGCTATAAGGGTATTTTATACTTGACTCCAAAGTCTCAGTTTACAAAGGTACTAGTTATTTGGCTTCAAAGTAAGTTTTCAAGTAAGAAAAAAAGAAAAGTAAGTACTAATATGTACATTTAAGACTTGTAAAGAGAAACATTATTTTATGCACTCGGATTAATGCATGTATGTTTGTCTCTGTTGAACTTGGACTTATATGTTATATTGATGACTATGATATTGTTGGCTAGGAGTTGTATACGCTGAATGTTTTCAATGCTTAGCCGAACTGTTATTTTCGGTAGATTCGGGGTTTGACATATGCACACCGGAACCTTGGGCTGAGAAATAATACATCGAGGAAGAACCTACAGATAATCATCTAGAAGAAGAGAGAGATATAGACAAATGACCCTATTATTGATCTTAGTTCCTTAGACTTTTAAATTATGTTGAAATAGAATGTCACCGGATTAAAATTGAAATTATTTTAGGTTTAAATTATTTAATTGGGAATCATGATGGATGATTTAGAATTTTATTATATTAAGTTTAATTATGGAATTGATTATTGTCATTTGAGGTATCGGTTGTTATTATTAAATGAAGAAAATTTCAAGTTCATATTTAGTGTGCATTTATGCATATAACAATATGGTACGATAAGTAAGTCATGTGTCAATGTCAGACATTATCACAGATGAGATTTTGGGGCCCAACACTATCTTCCTAACTCAAAGGCCAAAACTCCCTAAAACCAAAGTGACAAGTTCTAAAAAATGGTCAAGTTACTCCAACTGAAGGGTTCTTTTAGCTAAATGAGGTCAAGTTACAACTAAATCAGGTCAAGTTACTCTAATTAAATGAGGTCACCCTATATTTACAGAAATCTAGGTCTAGGTGGGATTGAAAGCTAAGGTAACAAATGCAACTAAATGTGTAAAGAGAAATGAAAAAAATGATTACAAGACTTACCGCATCACTCCTATGGTTAAACAATCTAACCTTAATTTTTAGAAAAAAAATTAACCTTACTTATGATTCACGATTATTTTTGTAAATATCTTTCCTACAAACTAAGGTTATATTATTGGATAAATTACATTGCCCTCTCCTATCAGACTCATCAAGTTAACACTGTTAACGGATGACACACTCTTTTACAATTTAAAACCAATTACTTGAGGAAACACGTTGTTAAAAGCCGTCACGTATTCCTTTTAACACCCACCAAACGTGGTTAAGATTCACTCATTCCTAAGATTCATCCCTCTAACCTTGGTTTTAAGAAAAAAATAAAAAATATTAATCTTAGGTTTATTATGTTTAACCACAGTTAAATTGTCTCTATAAGCCATCATGTGTCCCTTTTAATATTCATTAACTATGGTTAAGAATCACTCACCCCTAGAGCTCATCTATATATTTTTTAACTAAATAAATTAACCTTAAGTCGATACTAATAACTTTAATACTGAAAATATATGTTAACCTTAAGTGTTATACTTATCTTATTTTAGTGTATTAGTTGACTTTGTCTTTAAAAAGGGTAATTTAAACATTTTAAAATATTTAAAAGACGGTATCATCAAAGTTCGTCCATGTAAATAACGGCAACGGAAGGAGGTATATGACTATATGTTACAAAGAACTAAAGTTGAGGGGAGATGAATGTAATTTATGAAACTAGAGGGGACGTTTCTAAAATTTCACAAAACCTAAAGGGAGGTTAGTGTAATTTACCTTATATTATTTGACCCTAGGGATGAGTGAGTTCTAACAACGGTTAATTGATGTTAAAGAGGACATGTGGCGAACTTGGGAGGCCTGCGTGCACCACCAACGAAATGTGCAATGCATACCATCACTCCCAAGTTAAATGCCTTACCACGCGTCCTGCACAAAGAGTGGTGCCCGAGTCCAAACACTCGGGTATCTACCGGAGAAAATCCGCTGCCTTCGTTATAGATACCCAATACAGAGATCACAGTCAAGTTACGACCGATAATTGCGCAGAGCGAACCCCAGAGGTTCTTCTTAACCAAAAACCAAAAAGGAAAGAAAAAAAAAAACAAATTAGTGTTTTGTCTAGGGTTTTCTCTGCAAAAAGCGCCGGTTTTGCTCGTCAGTGAACCTCCTCGATTTTGCTTGTCGGCGAAACTCATCTCCTCTCAGGTACGTCGACACCATTCCTATCATCTCCTCCCAGGCGAAATCGGCTCTCTTATACGGGCTTTGCAGAGTTTCACAAAACGAACCCCAAAAGTTCTTCAGAAATCTGTTTTCTTCTACCTCTTTCCTGCCTTGATTATTTTATTAAGATCGAACACTGGTAATTAGATCATTTAAAAAAAAAATGATTATTATTATTTTTCACTGATTTCAGTTCACTAGCTTGAGTTATGATAAATTTTTTTTTTTTTTACTAGATTGAGCATTTATATGAAGTTCCATTTTTTTTTAATAGTTAATCTAATGGCTGCTGCTGGGGAAATTACGGCGGCGGAGTTCTTGCTGGTATGATCTGTTGGTGAAATCTGCTATTTTATTTATTCATTTTTTTAAACTTCCGTTTAGGTGTATGAGTCTGAGCTATTAAAAGTAACGTTAATGTGATTTTCTTTGAATTTTCTAGGGTTCCCGTAGGCAAAATTTGTTTTTGCTGAGAAATTCTCCTAAGCAAAGATGCCGCTTGCTTTGGGGTACCCTTCGCAGAGGAAGTTCTTTAATGGGGATATCTAGTAGAGGTATTTCTTGGAGGGGTTCGCTTCCAGTAAAGCCCAGAGCTGTCATTTCAGGGGGTGTGAGCAGTTCAGTAGATGAGGAATCAAATAAGATTGAAAGGACTGCTGAGGAGGTTATACATTTTTATCGAGTCCCATTGATTCAGGAGAGCGCAACTGCAGAACTTCTCAAGTCAGTTCAAACAAAGATCTCAAATCAGATTGTTGGTTTGGAAACTGAACAATGTTTTAATATTGGGCTTGCTTCGGGACTCTCAAGTGAGAAGCTTGGAGTCCTTAAATGGATCCTCCGAGAGACGTATGAGCCCGAGAATTTGGGATCTGAGAGTTTTCTTGATAAGAAGAAGAGGGAAGGGATTTCTGTTGTGGTAGTCGAGGTCGGACCTCGCTTGTCTTTTACCACAGCATGGTCTGCTAATGCTGTATCGGTTTGCCAAGCATGCGGGTTGACGGAGGTGACCCGCATGGAGAGGTCAAGAAGGTACTCATTGTATATTAAGGCAGGAACTGGTGTGTTGCAGGATCAGCAAATTAGGGAATTTGCTGCAATGGTTCACGATCGGATGACGGAATGTGTTTATACACAGAAGCTCACATCATTTGAGACGAATGTAGTTCCAGAGGAAGTTCTGTATGTTCCGGTTATGGAGAGGGGTCGGGAAGCATTGGAAGAGATCAATGAGAAAATGGGTTTAGCATTTGATGAACAAGATCTACAGTATTACACAAGGCTTTTTAGGGACGACATTAAGCGGAACCCGACAACTGTGGAACTATTTGACATTGCACAGTCTAACAGTGAGCACAGCAGGCATTGGTTTTTTAATGGGAAAATTGTTATAGATGGACAGCCCATGAATAGGACACTCATGCAGATTGTTAAAAGTACTTTGCAGGCCAATCCAAACAACTCTGTCATTGGCTTCAAGGACAACTCGAGTGCCATCAAGGGCTTCCTTGTGAAACAGTTGCGCCCCACTTATCCTGGTTCAGCATGTCCATTAAGCCCAAGTACCTGTGACCTTGATGTTTTATTTACAGCGGAGACCCACAACTTCCCGTGTGCAGTGGCACCTTACCCTGGTGCGGAGACGGGTGCGGGAGGTCGCATTAGGGATACCCATGCTACAGGAAGGGGGTCTATAATTGTGGCTTCTACTGCTGGTTACTGTGTTGGAAACCTGAATATGGAAGGTTCGTATGCTCCGTGGGAAGACGCAGGATTCACATACCCACCGAACTTGGCTTCCCCTCTTCAGATCCTCATTGATGCAAGCAACGGTGCGTCAGACTACGGGAACAAGTTTGGTGAGCCATTGATTCAGGGGTACACACGAACTTTCGGGATGAGGCTCCCAAGTGGGGAAAGGCGGGAATGGTTAAAGCCAATCATGTTCAGTGCAGGAATTGGGCAGATTGATCACACCCACATAGCAAAAGGAGAGCCTGACATTGGAATGCTAGTTGTGAAGATTGGAGGTCCGGCATATCGGATAGGAATGGGAGGTGGGGCAGCATCGAGCATGGTTAGTGGCCAAAATGATGCAGAGCTTGATTTTAATGCCGTACAGCGTGGAGACGCAGAGATGGCACAGAAGTTGTATCGTGTTGTCCGTGCCTGTGTCGAGATGAGGGAGAATAACCCGATTGTCAGCATCCATGATCAGGGTGCTGGGGGGAACTGTAATGTTGTTAAGGAAATAATCTACCCAAAGGGTGCTGAGATCAATATCCGTGCAATTGTAGTTGGTGACCACACAATGTCGGTTTTAGAGATATGGGGTGCAGAGTACCAGGAGCAAGATGCAATACTGGTGAAGCCTGAAAGTCGCAGCCTGTTACAATCAATTTGTGGAAGAGAAAGGGTGTCTATGGCTGTTATTGGAACAATCAGTGGCGATGGACGTGTTGTATTAGTTGATAGCCTAGCCATGGAACGCTGCCTTTCAAGCGGACTTCCTCTCCCACCTCCTGCTGTGGATCTCGAGCTTGAGAAAGTGCTCGGGGACATGCCTCAGAAGTGCTTTGAATTCAAACGGATGGTTCAAGCACGAGAGCCGCTTGATATTGCCCCTGGGACTACATTAATGGATTCTCTGAAAAGGGTGTTGAGACTTCCATCTATCTGTTCGAAACGGTTCTTGACAACAAAAGTAGACAGGTGTGTAACAGGTCTTGTGGCACAACAACAGACTGTGGGTCCCTTGCAAATTACTCTTTCTGATGTTGCAGTCATCGCGCAGACGTATTCTGATCTCACTGGCGGTGCATGTGCAATTGGGGAGCAGCCCATCAAGGGTTTGCTAGATCCAAAAGCAATGGCAAGACTGGCTGTTGGAGAAGCACTTACAAATCTCGTATGGGCTAAGGTTACTTCTCTTTCTGATGTCAAAGCAAGTGGGAATTGGATGTACGCTGCCAAGCTTGATGGGGAAGGAGCAGCCATGTATGATGCAGCTACAGCTCTTTCAGAAGCTATGATCGATCTGGGTATTGCTATTGATGGGGGGAAGGACAGTCTTTCCATGGCCGCCCATGCATCGGATGAGGTTGTCAAGGCTCCTGGAAATCTTGTTATTAGCGTCTATGTAACTTGTCCCGATATAACATTGACGGTGACTCCGGATCTGAAGCTTGGAGATGATGGTATCCTGCTTCACATTGATTTGGCAAAAGGAAAGCGGCGGTTAGGTGGATCTGCTCTTGCACAGTGTTTTGACCAAGTTGGAGATGAGTGTCCTGATCTTGATGATGTCCCTTACCTCAAAAGAGTTTTCGAGGGTGTCCAGAAACTACTTGCAGACGGGCTGATCTCTGCTGGTCATGATATCAGTGATGGTGGGCTGATTGTTTGCATCCTCGAGATGGCATTTGCCGGTAATTGTGGAGTTTGTTTGGACTTGACATCACAAGGTAGGAGCCTCTTTCACATTCTCTTTGCAGAAGAGCTTGGTCTTGTTGTTGAGGTTAGCAAGCAGAACTTGGAAACAGTAATGGGAAAGCTCCTCGAGAGTGATATTTCTGCTGAGGTCATTGGGCAAGTAACTGCATTACCCACAATAGAATTAAGGGTGGATGGGGTAACTCAGTTGGAGGAGGGAACTCCTCACCTTAGGGACATGTGGGAAGAAACCAGTTTTCAGCTGGAGGGGTTCCAAAGATTGGCTTCCTGCGTAGAATTGGAAAAAGATGGATTGAAGAATAGGCATCAGCCTTCATGGGCATTATCCTTCATCCCTTCATGGACAGATGAGAAATGGATGGCTGCGACTTCAAAACCGAAAGTAGCTGTGATTAGAGAGGAAGGCAGCAATGGGGACAGAGAAATGTCTGCGGCGTTTTATGCTGCCGGTTTCGAACCTTGGGATGTCAGTATGTCGGACCTCCTAAGTGGGGCTGTCTCGCCGCACGAGTTCCGTGGGATTGTGTTTGTAGGAGGTTTTAGCTATGCGGATGTGCTTGACTCAGCAAAAGGTTGGTCGGCCTCCATACGGTTCAACCAGCCTCTACTAACCCAATTTCAAGAGTTTTACAGCAGACCCAACACTTTCAGCCTCGGGGTTTGCAATGGGTGCCAACTCATGGCTCTGTTGGGATGGGTCCCAGGAGGCCAAGTTGGGGGTGTCCTCGGAGCGGGTGGGGACCCATCACAGCCAAGGTTCATCCACAATGAGTCGGGTCGGTTTGAATGCCGCTTCACGAGTGTGACAATAGGGGACTCACCAGCAATAATGTTCAAAGGAATGGAGGGTAGTACATTGGGTGTGTGGGCTGCTCATGGTGAGGGAAGGGCGTATTTCCCTGATGATGGTGTTCTGGATTGTGTACTCAAGTCAAGTTTGGCCCCAGTAAGATACTGCGATGATGATGGGCGGACAACAGAAGTTTATCCTTTTAATCCAAATGGGTCACCATTAGGGGTGGCGGCTATTTGTTCTCCAGATGGGAGGCATCTTGCTATGATGCCTCATCCAGAGCGCTGCTTCCTGATGTGGCAGTACCCATGGTATCCAGAGCAATGGAATGTGGACAAGAAAGGCCCCAGCCCATGGCTGCGGATGTTTCAAAATGCTAGGGAGTGGTGCTCTTGAAACAGGTTAGTTCTTTTCCTGTCATTTGGATTAGTTGTGATAATTTTATCTTTAATTGCTTATTAAGTCTGTAATTTTCTGTTATTGATGTGTAGAATATGGATAGGTAAGAGAGATGAGGCTCCATTTGTTACTGAAATAATAAGGTACTGCTTATGAAGCTTTTAAAGGTTAGGGGTGAATTCTACTCTGTTTTAACCTGTTTCTTAAAATGCCCATTTGCTGATATATATATATATATATATATATATATATATATATATATATATATATTTATATTTCATTTGCAGAAATTTATACAGATAAAAGTTGAAAACTGGCATCAAGATTGAGTTATTAGGTATTTTCCTGTTTGTTTCATGCAATACCTTTTAATTTATGTTCTGGGTTTGGGTTCTTTTTGTAGCTAAATACATATTGGGGAGTTATTATTATTTATAATGGAAACTGCCCCTTTTTTGGTCCTATGCCCATTGATAGTCTTATTGCAGAAAATCTTGTGTCGTATAAGTGGGTATATGCTGTTCCCATACACTTCAGAACCAGTGGATCACCTCCTTGACAGGGTATGACATACAATGTCACTGATTAGAGATGAACTAAAAGATCTTCCCTGTACAATCAAAAGGTAAAGCTTGGATTTCTGGAGGAAAATCACTAACATATAATAAAAGAGCGTTTGTCCACTTGAACGTATTTTTTTATTTCCCAAAATGCCCCTTATGATAATATCTATACCCTTATACCATGGTTGTCAAGGCGACTTGAGGCGACATACCCCATGGATGCTTGAGGCGGCCTGATGAACTTTTTGTTACAGAAATCCTCCCAACATGAGATCTATTTATGACGCATTTCCTTGAATACGGGGCCTTGCACTTCATATAAATTATAAAATTTATATTGTCAAGATGTACTTTGATAGAACCATCATTGGGGACAATTTTTGGGAAATAATAAAGGGGGATTTCAAATGTTGGGAAAAAAAAAGTATACAATGACTGTCGAACATGGTTTAAAATTTTGATACGTATCGACTGATACAGGTCGATACGTATCCTATTTGGAGCTACCCGATACACAGGTACGTTGAAAAAAAAATTCCGCTCTATCGGGTCGATACAGGCCCGATACACTCAATACGGTGATTTTTCAGTTAATTTTGTTCTCCTTTCATTTACACTAGGATCCACAACAGAGACCCGATACAAACAACTTATTTACATAAGATATTATTTAAGTAAATGATTTTACTTTAATTTACTTTAGATATTCATATGTAAATAAAGCTATCTCCCTATTTGAATTTAATAAAAATTATCTTGGATACAAATTCTTGAATAATAAAAAGTCAACTTTCTAGTTTAAGAACAAAACCTTCTTTTTAACACTTTTTAGGGATTGAGTCAGAATTTCAACTTTCAAATGAAGAGTATTTATCAAATATTAAAATTTTATAAATTATATTATATCAAAAATTACCAAAACTCAAAAGTCTGGCAAAAAAAATCTCATAATTTAGTCTTAAAAAATATTTTCATCTATAGGATCAAAAAATCAACTAACAATGTAACAATTCAACATAAAAAGACTTAAATTAAGCTTAAAATTTAGGGTTGTAATTCAATAAATTCTTATTTTAAGGTTTTAAAATCTAAATTGTTTTTCTTATACTTAAATAAATGACTATGTTTTGTATTTTCATACTTTGCACGTACGCCTTTTTTAACTTATAAAATTATTAACTCTTATTTGCATGGTTATAAACATAGTTGAAGGCATTCATTTAGTTTGTTTTTACCTTATATTTGCAATAAATAAAGTTTTATGTAAGGTATCCAAGTTTTTCCTTGCGTATCCACACATTTTATGGCATATCCTAAGTTTTTCCTCCGTATCCATCCGATACGCTGATATGTATCTTGTTTTGGATTTACCGATACAGCACCCGATACCGATATTTTGAACCATGCTGTCGAAAGGGAGGAGAGAAGAATTGTGAGAGATAAAAAAATAGAAAGAAACAATAGTCTACAATAACAATTGAACAATATATAGAGAGAGAGAGTGGAAGGAGAGGAGGGAGAGTGCATGACTAAATAAAAAACAAAAAAATAGCTCGATAGTCATTATGATGCCCGAACATGGGAGAGAGAGGAGAGGGAGAGGCCGAACCTCTTACTCTCATTTTTTCTTTATTTTTCTCAATTATACTCGAGAAAAATAAAAAAACAAATAATAAGTAAAATATATAATTGTGGGGGCTGCACTTATTTAAATTATAAAAGACCCATTTTATAATGGGTTAATGAGGGTTTTGGGGGTCCTAGAAAAAAAATTGAGGCATTTAAAGGTTTTTTTTTATCATTGGGCCGCCCGGGCCCAGCTATATGCCTGGTTGCTTAGGCGACGTCTTTAACAACCATGCAAAAAACAGATAGGGACCATATGGTTCACCCACAAACAAAGGGAGAGAGACCAATTAGTCCACCCATTGAGCGAGAGAGAAGACGGGTTAACATGAGAGAAACTTACTTGACAGTTGACACCGTTTGTCTCTTCTTTATTTTATCTACAAACTTTTTTTTTTGGATATATAAACCCTAAATATTATATTGTAAAAGACATGAAAAATATATAAAATAACATGTCTTTTTGTTTACCAAACTACCATATTCAAATAACATAATTTTTATATTCTTAAACAATAATAATCTTATATATATATATATATATATATATATATATATATATATATATATATATATATATATATATCAAATTTTCAATAATGACCGCCAAGGCGGCTGGTCGCCTGAGCCTAGTAGAGCGCTTGATCGCCTAGGTGGTGAGGCGACACATTTAACAACTATGCCTTGTACTCCCAATCTTTATTACATTCTTCCAAGCCTCAATTTATTTTCGCCACCCCACTGACTCCCTGTTCTTAACTTCACACTGCTTTGGTTACTGTCGTTCTCTTTTCTTATCATTTCAAATGCTTCTCACCTCAACTCTGAAAGGCTTCACCAAGAAAGGAAAGGTCTTTGATCCCCTCGTGGATCCCTTTTTTTTTTTTAAAAGAGACTTTAGAATTCTCTCTCAGCATCACCTCACTGGGTGGGTTTCTTTATTTTTGATTCATATTTTTTGTCAATTTTCCTTCCATTTAATTTTCAATTGGATGATTCTTGGTGGATTTGATTTAATATTCTTTAGGTTTTTTCTTTTCATATTTTCTCTTAGATTTCTTTTAGTGATTGTTGAGTTAGTATGGAAGTTTCTTTGTTTCGGTTTTCTTGATTTGTTCTTGCTTTTCACAAATTAGTAGTTTATTTGATCTTAAATTTAGGTACCTTGACTATTTCTGTGCCATGATTTCTTTCAAGGTTTTAATTAAATCATATTTGCGCTTGTGTTAGCAATTAGGTTATTGTGTTTTTTATTTTGTTTCTTTAGCTGTGATTCACAACTATGGCATTGAGTCATTGTAGATAGATACGAAGCTCCGTAAACATACTATGAAGTGCTAATATTGATTCCCTTGGTATTAATACTGTCTCTTGGAAGGAGTTTTTTTTTAAAAATCTCAGTGAGGACTCATTTCAAGTTCATTGATAAATACAGCTTCGTGTGTTTAGGAGTACCTAATTTAAGTTTATAAGGAAGGATTTCTATAAAGGTGATCAACTTCCTTAATCTAGAATACGGAAGAAGAGAATTTTCATTAAAATGTAGCACCTGAGTCCCAGGGATCACTCTTTAACTTTCAAATCTACACAAATACATGCCCAGTTGACCACTATAAACCTCATCTCCAACTTTCTAATGCTCTCAATATGGATTAGCCAGAGCTTGTATTTACTCAAATTGACCAACCCAACACCTTCGCTTGGAATACCATGAGTAGAGGCTACATTGAAAGCTCAAGTCCTCATTGAGCTTCCCATTTCTATAATTGGATGCGAAAGAAAGGAGTTTTGAGTTTTACATACCAATTTTAAAGTGTGTGGGTTGATGTTGGGGTTATAGGTCTCGAGGTCGGGCTCCCCTCAATATTGGTTGTATGAGGTGGGGGTATTCCCTATGCAGCACGTGGGACTAGTCAGAGTCTTTAAGGCTCAGGATATCCACGTTTATTAAAAAAACAAAGGCAGAGAGGTTCATGGGGAGGTTTTCAAGTGTTGTATTTTTGTCTTTTAGTAAAACAAAAACTGTATTTTTGTCTTTTAGTAAAACAAAAACAGCCCGTTGCTGTTGTAAATTTCTTAAGCGTTTTACTATTTTATTGTGCTTTTATTTTGGGCTTATCTTATCTAAGGGGCCTTAAAGGCCCAATTGTTTGTTGGGGGAAGAAAGAGAGAGACTACCCCCTATATAAGGGATGCCTTTCTACTTTCCTAAATAAGAAGAAAAAAAGTGGAAAAGTAGTAGAGAGCAGAATTCCTAACACCGTAATTATCCCTTCTTGTTTTCTCCGACCTTGAAGGGCTTCTAGCCCTAGCAGCCATGGAGACTTTACGAGTTCGTGAAGGCTTACTCTGCTCATCTCAAGCAATCGGGGAAGTGTTTTCAAAGATTTGATTTCTCTTTCAATCTTTTTTCTCTTGGGCATATATGTCAGACAAATTTTGCTATAGGCTTCACTATTGCATGTGCATACTTAGTGAAGGCGGTTGTTGAATCCTGGAGTCCGGCCACCATCAAATCCGGTTGTACCCAGAGTATTACTCGAGTGGGGGCAAAATCGAATTCAAGGACAGTGGTCCTCCATGCCTCAACCGATAAGTTCATTCTAATTTCTAAAAGCTGCTCCACTCCACTACTATAGACAAACCAGAGAATGCATGATTTGCTATATTTATTACAAGAGGGTTATATAATCTTGCAAAAGAAGAAGTTTATGAGTTAGAAATAGAGTTGGAGACAAAGTATTGCATTTAATTCCTTCAGAAATTATATCTACAAACAAGTTTGTTGTTTTATATATACACCTAAGGATATCATTATCTCTTGACAAAATTCGATCAATAGTGGTCTATACTACAGAAATGAAATCTGTTTTGTTAGTACTTTAATTTAACTGACAACAATCTTGAATCCGATTTCCTATCGAACATTAACACTATGACCCACTCCTCCTCATGTGATTATAATTTACTTGACATTGGGTAATTGCTTTCAACCAAGTTGACTCGGGAGTCTTAGACTATATTACTGTCAGAGAAGTATGATTATACCTCAAGAGAAAAGTATTTAAAAGAATAGGGATACAATCATTGTAGATCCATTCCATCGGTTTCTTTTACATGGACGTTAATCGAACTTCTTTATGGATTCATTGTTCCCACTTGATATTTGAATTACTGTCTCACATATGTGTAGACATGTGATAAATCATCTTCATCAATGATAAAGTATGCTATATGCTAAGCTGCCTCAAGTTGGGGATAAAAAGATATTAGTAATTTGTTCCGTAAGGTCTCCTATTAAACATATAGCCTATCCTCTTTTAAATACTTATTTGTTTCTTTCTGTGATGGGACTCAATCTTTGGCTCATATATGAGTTTGAGGTGTGGCAAGAGGCATCTTTTGTGTTGTGCTATTGCATCCTAGGCAAGCCCGAGACCAATATGTTGCAAGCCTATGTTAAATCAACCGGGAGTTCCCTTTTGTGGGTGTCCCCATTCAATAATCTCTGGTTCCGTAGACCAGCGTCATAATATCCCACAACTTCAGGATAATACTGTTGAAACTATTGCAACTGCTGCCATGATCTGCAGGACTTGGACCTCAGTATAAGCCTTAAGCTTAGTGATCATTCCTTATATGCCTTAGCTCATGGGTGTATTCAGCGTACTAAACTCAACATCAGTGGTTGTTCATCCTTCAGTGATGTTGCCCTTGCTTTCCTCGCTGGCTTATGTAGAAATCTGAAGTTATTAAATCTTTGTGGTGTGTAAGAGCTGCATCTGACAGAGCCTTGCAGGCTATTGCATATAACTTCACTCAGTTGCAGTAGTTGAAAATTTGGGTTTGTGTGAGGATGTCTCTGATGTTGGAGTAACGGGTTTAGCATATGGTTGTCCAGGTCTCAGGATCCTAGACTAGTACGACTGTCTTTATAACTTCCCTTAGATCAGCCTAAAGGATTGGGGTTTCTTTATAAACCGACAAATGTTGGATGACCGTGGGTGCCATGTAAGCAATCCCTTAAATAAAGTTGTTGGTTCCATGATTTTGCTTTTACGAAGAGTTGCAATGGATTTTGAGTCAAAGCCAACATGTCTAGAATTGGGCAAAGATGCCTCTTATCTTAAAAAAAATCTCTCTGGCACAAAAGCTGACCTAGAGGCTTGAAATGCAATAACTTAAAAACGCTTCACTATCTAAACTCTTATTTTAGAGAAACCCCTTTATGCTCCTATCCATTTGGATATATGGAGTGAGTTAAGAGTTTGTAGAGGTGAATCTTTGGTGAATCCTTTTTAGAACAGAAGAAGTTTCGAGACCTCTATTAAAGTGTGGAAGTCTTCATATTAGAAGATCTCAAGCCTCCTTCGAAGGAAGAAGGAAACTAACATGAGAAGTCTCTAGGAAGGACTAAAGGAGTAGATATTGAGTTATCTCAGTGGCTCGATTTAGATGGTCCTTAACTGAACTATTGGAGATCTGTTGACCAAACAATCATAATCCTACAAGTACTAGACAAGATGATATCCTATGGAAAGTGGAGAAACTGTGGATCATGTATATCACCGATTATTGATTTGTAATAGTCAGAGGTGTGTTCAGCTCCTACAAAATAGTGGGTTGTAAAACAAGGCTCATAGAGAATTCAAGGTCCTCTCCAATTGTTAGCAAAAGGAAGATGTGTTGGAGGTTATAACCTCCGCAGAAATCCTTGAGTTTGGAGATGTCCTTCAAGTGAAAAATAATTGCATTAGGAAATTCGAAGTATCATAAAAGTAAGTGTGTGTGTGTGTGTTGGGGGGGGAGGGTTCCTGACAAAACAATTGTTGGCGCAATCTGATATTATTTTCTGCAGTCATGTTAGAAACATTCATGTCTTTCCTGATGTGGCGGATTGTGGTCCTTCGTCGTACTCTCAGGGATTAGTCCTGACCCGAAGGGTTAGGGACATCCTGAGTTATCATTAAAAAAAAAAAAAAAATCATGTCTCAAGTGAGGAGATATGGGTAAAGAATTGACCTTGAATATAGTAATTAAAGGGACCCGGTCATAGGACATCACTCTTAGTAGAAGATGATCTCTTTATAGACTATGAAGTCATGTTTTTCCCAGATTCAGGGTTTTGGATATATCCCATTAACAGTGGGTTATAATTGATTATGAGTAATCAACTCTTGGAGAATGGTAGATCTCTCTCATGGATTCTATCAAGCTTCCATTTATTGGCTCGAGATATTTTAACAAGTGACTAGATGTGATATAGTTGGTAACTTGGTATACAAGAAGCCCTAGTGAAAATTTAATCTTATGTATTGTATATCTATGAGGGCATCAAATGATTCCAGCATACAACTGAAGAAAACAAGGGTTGTAGCATAGAGTGCTCAAGCATTGTAGGTCGCGTAATTTCTGAATGGAATATATCCAAATGGATATTGTGTATTCCATTGGTAGTAGATTCAGTTTTGGCATAGATCAATCCATGGACAGCTACAATTGGATTTGCTTAATATTCTGAGAAAAATTAATTGAAGATTTGGCCTAGACTATATTTGGTGTACTATATAAGGGCATAAATCTATAACTAGATCTCATATTCATACGATGACCATATTTTTCATTGAATTTTTATTCACTCTTGATGGCGGAACAATCTCTTGAAAATTATCCAAGTAAACATGCTCAGCTCAATCATATAAGAAATTTGAGTTTACTGCCTTAGAGAAGGCAGGGTGAAAAACCAAATGGTTCACAACCTTATTTGATGAATGGAGCAAAATCTTATTTGCTAAAATACCATTGTGAACTAGGCCAAATGTTTGGTATATTGTAGGATTGAGACCAAATCCTCTATGGTGATAACCAGATTTGGCAAATCCGATTATCACCCTTGAGGTCGCCACGTGTCCCTTTTGACACCCCTTAACCGTGGTTAAGATTCATCTACCCCTAGGGTTTACCACCCATCCTTAGTTTTTAGGAAAAAAATATTAATTCTTTTTAAAAATATTTTAAACATAAAAAAACCCTAAAAATATTAAAATGTTATGAGGAACACAACCGTATATAGGTTCCCTCATTCTAGCGCTTCATAAGATGTGGTAATGGTTGCTTCGATTGGATTTTGCTTTGGAAGAGCGATAATAGCTTAGAGACATTGCTTGCTCCCTGGATTGACTAGCTCTAACCCTGCACTCAAGAGTAGGGTACCATTGTTAAACGTTTCTTTTTTCGACAGGCCTACTTGTGAACCTCAACGAAATGGGTTGCACCCTGGCATTGTCATCAACTCTAAACACGGGATCGGATTTGGTCTTGCTCTTGCAAGACCAAAACCGTCTTGCTCTTGGTGGGCTTTCGACATGTGGTGATAAAAGGAGAGAAGATATCAAATGGAGAGAAGTCAAAAAAAGGGGAGAAAAAGAAATGACTTCTCCCCTTTTTATTGCAATGTGTCGGATGTTGTAAAAAGTTAAGATGGTTTTGGTCTCTCGCAAGACCAAATCCGATCCCCTTTTAACACATACTCTGGACCCACCTGCTAGCAAATGTATACTCCACACTCTGGACCCGCCTTCTAAGGGTAAGACCTAAGCCTGGATTGACTAGTCCCTAACCCTGGGCAGGGTACCAATATTGTTAGAAGATTTTTTTGACAGGTCTACTTGTAAATCTCAACGAAATGGGTTGGAGCCTGATCATGACAGAAGTAAGGAGCAAACACACATTCACTTAGTGCACTTTCTCCTCAAGAACTTGCATGCTTCACATGATGATCCAAGCCCACATTGTCTTCAACTTTAACAAAGCTTTTTTACTTCAATGGACCTTCAATTATGTTAGGACTTTGCTTTGTTTGGTTAAAGACAAAGAATTAGGATTTACTCTCCATAAAGATCACTTAAGAGCTACAATTTATTTGGGATGCAAATGCAAAGGAAGCTAATTTCTTTTGGGTCTCCTTGGTGGCCTGCATGACATAATAATTAAGTCTTTATTTAGGTTCACACCTATTATAAAAGAGAAGTTTATAGTGGTATTTTATTTTTGTTCGCATTGTGTTTTAGTAAATCCCACATTTCCACCTATATCCTTACATCACCACCATCCATTCCAGCTCCGATAAAACGTACATTCTGGCTTTTAAAATTGCCCAATCGCCTAAAAAATCGAAAAAGATATCTCCATCTCCTTGAGGTCCTCCTAAGAGCTACTCTGCCTCCTGCATTTTCCGGTGATTGATCTACCCTCCATTCCTGGCGACAAATGGGGTGACACCTCTTTATCAACATCGACGTTAAGATGCAATCCGAGTGGTATAAATGTCCACATGACATCTCTCGATTATTTGAACCAAGTTTGAAGAGATCCGTGCATACGGCGCACCGGGATTCATCCTCGATGTGCGTGGAGACTACTTGCATTGTTGGTAGCAAATCAAAAGCAGTCTTCCAACTCCACTTGTATTGTTGGTAGCAAATCAAAAGCAGTCTTGGAAGGCCCATTATCTGGAGCTATGCTTACATTCCTCCGGGTACTAGGACCAAAGGACCAGCGACATTTTACTCACTGGAACAGTGAAACTTGGATGACACTGGTTAAAAAGATAAGAAAGAATGCACATAATCTACTTTTAATTCAAAATGAAAGAAAAGAAAAATGAAGAAAAACAGTGTTAATATGAGGTGGAATTCCCCCTTTTAAAGCATAGAAGGGGGCCAATCTTATAATTATTGAAAGATACAGGGGCAATTTTGCACACTTTTCTTCCTATAATTACAAGATTGCCCCTGATTTTAGACTAAAAGGGCAGCTCCGACTCAAGGCTCTTGAATGCAGTCCACGCCCGACTCGGCTCAAATACAGCCCGGTCAAACTCATTTTGGGTGACCTGTTTAATATTTCAGACGGGCTAGGCTGGCTCATTAAATAATTGGGCTGGGCTAAAATCTGTCTAGCCTATAGGTAGGCTTCTTTTTGGACAGCCTGACCCGGCCCAATTAAACTATAACCATAATTGTTTTTAATATATTGTCAATTACTTTTATACCCATAAAATCAATTCATTAGAGACTTGTTTAATGGGAATTTTGGTAAGAGCAATAGTCTGTCTCTCGCTATCATAAAGCCCCTTTAACTCACGGTTAAGAATTTTTATCCCTTGTGGTTAATTTTTTCCCTAAAAATTAAGGGTAGGTGCTTGAACCGTAAAAGGGTTAATGAATCTCAAGTACAATTAAAAGGGGTTAAAAAGGGACGTGTGGGATGTTATAGGCCAACAAATCCTGCCCAAAAAATTGGTCGAATACTGATCAATCCACTTTAAATGGGTTAGGTCTGATCAAAGCTCGAGAATGACCCAATTATAGAAGGCCTGTTAAGGCCCAGCCCGATCCGGCTCAATATAACCGGGCTTAGGCCTATCAATTAAGTCTGTTTATTAATTGGGCCTTAACTTTTTTTTTTCTTTGTTTTTGATGATAGAAATTCTTAGTAGAGTCAGACTGTCATTAAGGGTTAGCTTGGGCAGTGGATCTCTTGCTTACAACCTGGTGGGATTAGATCCCTAGACCTCCAACATGGGAAGGCACACCCCTACCACTCAGGCAAGAGGTGGGTGGTAGGGGTTGACAATAAACACAAAAGTAAACCTCACCTCAAATGCCTCGGACCCACCAACAATTTTTTTTCCCACCAATAAAAATGAACAAACCTAGAAGACATTGGATAAAAAACAAGAATTCAGCACATAATTGTTTCTCAGGTACTCATTAGAAACTGAAAGACATTGGATAAAATTTAAGAGAAGAATGCACCGAACATGTCTTTTCCTTCAATTCAAGATGTGAAAAAAGAAAAATAAACCTCACCTCAAGAAAGATGCCGAAGACCCAGCAAAAATATTTTATCTCAATAAAAGAATTCTCACAGGAACCTAGAGGAGAAATAAATGAAAGAGTTAAGAAGAAAGAAATGAAGCCAGGAAAAGTAAATCACACCAAAAAGAAATAAAAGACGATTGGAGATGAGAGTAAACAGAAATGCACGAGAGAATATTTTATATATCTTAAAAAGGCCCTTTTTCTTTTTCTTTCAAATCTTTTCTTCCCTATGTTTAGTTGTTGAGAAAAAAAGTAAAAGCATGGAAAAGAAAAGAAAATTAGATCAAACACAACTAAAAATTGTATTAAAAATTCAAAATTTTCTTTTCTTCTCTATGTTTTCATCAATTTTCGTGGCAACCAAACATAGCAGTGTCCATGACAAACTACAGCTCCTTGGGGCTAGCAAATGTATTCTTCTAGCAGAAAAACGACTTAACAGTCTCCATAAGTTAAGGCAAACAGGCCTCTAGCAAATATGTTTTGTTGTCTAAATTAAGTGACAGGAAATAATCCTAGGTGCAGGATGGCTAAACTACAAACAGAACCTTACGTTGTCTAAATTACGAGTTTTTTTAAATCCTAAATTAATAAGGTGAGGCTGTTAGCTACGGGTTGGAGGTCATCGACATGAACCCTCTCTTGTCTTCCCAACACAAGAAAGGCCTAAAAAAGATGCATTTCAACAGACGGTCACTATAGCTTATAGCTATCTACTATCATAAACAGTTCTAAGTGCTTCAAACACTCACAGAATTGGAGTAAGAGGGGGCAAAATGCCATTTTCAATTACTAGAATATCTTTTGCCTTTCCAGCACTTCGAAATTTGATTGAAAAACATGAGGATACATAAATTGGGCTAGTAATAAGCCTATTATATTAAAATTCAATGATATATATATATATGAAAACTATTTTAGAGTGAATTTCATTTAAAATACTAAAACTTGTTGGGAGTCTAGAATTTTTCGCCAATCGATGGATGAGCTGAAAAATACACATATCTTAGTTTGATCTTAATTTGCCTATACATGAGAATTAGGGATATATGATCTTGTGAAATTCTAAAAAAATTGAGTTAAAAAAGCACAAAAATAAGTACTGCATAAGTACTTTTTCTTAAATAATTTTGCTTTTCTATAATTAAAAGATTGATACTGATTTTACCGGAGAGCCATCAATAATATCTTCTCCTAATAAAAATAAAAACTCACTAGAAGCTAAAAGACATGAATAAAAACATAAGAATCCACCAAGAACATTATCTTTTCTTTTAATTCAAGATATAAGAAAAAAAATAAAGAAAAATAAACCTCACTTCATCAAACGAGACCATCAACAATATCTTCTCCACTAAAACCTATTACATACGACTGAAAACTGATTGGAACCTGGAAGACATTGGATAAAAAGATAAGAATCCACAAAGAACGTAATCTTTTCTTTCGATTCAAGATGTAAACAAGGAAAATGAAGAAAATTAAACCTATCAACAATATTTCTCCCACTAAAAAGAAAATTGTAGGCGCGAGAATTTACCGTCTTTCTATCCTGGGGCAATCCCTTAGGAGGAATGACGCTAAACATCCTAATTGACAGAGCCATCACTTATTTAATTTAGAGAATTGAATAAGATCCCTATGTCTAATGGATAATGCAAAGGTCGATGAGATTTAGAGTAAGATATTTAGTTAGGTTAGAGGAAGGTGTTAGGCACCACCAAACCTCCATCCACGAATTATCCAAGGATGGTTACCTACTCCCTAAATTTAAGCCAAAAGAAAGGAAAAATTAAAGAAAACATGCATTTTATAAACCACGCTAAATAAGACTTGCTTTGAAATGAAGTCATGCTATCACTCTAACATAGAAATCCACATGTGAGGGAGATGACAAGAACTAATAAAATGAAAAGACTAAAATAAAACAAAACCAAGTCGGATTGAACCCATGAGGGCTGTCTACGTGCCCAAGTTAATGATACCAAGCTAAATGTAATTCAAGCATGCTAACTTTGAGAGATTTTGAAGAGTTTTTTTAGATTTTTTGTATTTTTGATTTATTAAGCAGTTTATGCTCATGCGTGGAGCAAAAGAATTAGGCAAGCTTAGCTAAGGTTAAAAATTAACTATGGAAGGCCAAACAAAATAGAAAAGTGGGGAATAGAGGAGAAAATCTAGGTTATCGGTAAAGAAGGCCCAAATTTGGAAGACAGGTTGTTGTTTGGGGTTTTCTGATTTATTCATTCATACCATAAAAGACCAAGCCTAAAACGTTCAAGAAACTATAAACGACCATATCTTTTTAGATCAAAAGGGTGTCATTTATACTATAAATGACACTAACTCCGTATTGAAATTAATACATTGTTTTGATCATTTTCGAGTCTTCCAAGAGTCGAAGCAATCCAATTTTTTTTTCTTCATTCCTCAGTTTTTATAAGGATCAACTTCGATTAATTTTTTTTTTCTTCTGAAAATGGGAAATATTCTTTCCTAAAAAGGGGACCTGGGTTTGCACTATAGGTACTGGATTTCGGACTCATAATAGAAAATGAGTATTTTTCTCAGAATCCATAGGAGTCTAAAGTAGTCCGAAGACTAAATTTCATTCCATTTCAAGTTTGATAAATGGTAGATTTATCTAAGAAAATTGTGCTAAGTTTGCACACAAATTGAGGTAAATCAATGATAGATCTTAACCCATTAGAAAATTGGCCTATACAAATCCATTCTCTGACCAAAATCAGGTATAGAGAGTGGATTTGAGGCTAATCCCATTGGATTAACATCTTTAAATCATACTTGGAATAGGGTGAAAAGAGAAAAAAAGGACTTAAAAGAACCTAAGTCTAAGGGGGCGTTTGGTAAA
The DNA here is from genome assembly GCA_015143295.1 of Tetracentron sinense. Taxonomy (NCBI): domain Eukaryota; kingdom Viridiplantae; phylum Streptophyta; class Magnoliopsida; order Trochodendrales; family Trochodendraceae; genus Tetracentron; species Tetracentron sinense. The sequence continues at coordinate 9,405,222 of CM026557.1, read as the reverse complement.
ATATTTAGATACCACTAAAATATTATCAAACAGTCTTATTACTAAATAAGAGCTTAATTTAGTAAAATAAGCCAATAAACTCTTATTTTAAGTTTTATTAAACGTCCCTTAAGTGAAATTTAACATGACATATGTATAAGAAAATAGTGAATAACAAAGAAGCAAAAAACAAAGAGAAGAAGATAAATAACTAAAACTAAACAAGAAAATAAATGAAACTAGAGAGAAATTCACATACCCTGGGTAGAGAGCTACTTTAGTGATCTACTCATTCCTTGAGCTCCTTCTTCTAAGACTTAGAGATTCTCTAAGAACTTTGAAAAATGAGAGAAATAAGACAAACAATTCCTTTTTAGCAAAAAATATACATTGCAAAATGTTAAGCTCCTTGATGCTATCAAGAGAGATTTTCAAGCTAGAGAATGGAATGGGGTAAGGGCCTATTTATAGGATGAGGATGGGATGAGAATTCCCATTCTCACTAATGTGGGACTAAATTTTTTGGAGATTCAAATGAGATTTTTGGGTTTGTTTGGGACAAATTACTTGAAATTTCTAAAAAACGATGGGGGTATTTTGGTCCAAAAAGAATAACCATTCTAGAAGGTTTATGAACCAAAAATTGAGTAGGCATTAGTCGTTTATGGTTCAAACAACCAAGCATTTTCAGGACAAAAAAGCTTGCTCGTTTATATTATAAACCACCCCAAATATTTATACAGTTAATTTTTGGTTTGTTTATACCATAAACGACGGGAAAAAACTAAGGTGGCGTTTGGAAACACTTGTTTAAAAAGAAGTGCTTATTTGAAAATTATGCTTAGTTGAAATTTAGATTATCAAATTAAATTTTAATTGCATGCTTACATTTTAGAGATTTTAGGGGTAAAAACTTGTACTCTAAAAAATAGTTATGAAGTTACTTTTTAAAGTAGAGGTTTTACCCTCAAAATCTTTAAAATGTAGACATGTAATTAACATTCAACTTGACAATCTTCAAGTTCAACTAAGCATAATTTTCAAATAAGCACTTCTTTGTAGACTAGTGTTTCCAAATGCCACCTTAAGTCAAAATGAGTGGTCCTTTACTGTACTACCTGTCTTTGGATCAGGACACCTCCTCAAGAATTTGCTTGCGGCAAGCATCAGGTAACGTTTAAATTACCAATATTAATTACTTTTAGGAGAGTACAATGTTTCATTAGTTTAAAGTCGAATTAGTTACTTGATTTTTCTTTCAATTTTATCAATTTTTTTTTGTAATATATGTTTGCTGCATTTGAAAAAAAATTGTAGAACTCACACTGAAGTTTTTTTCTCCTTCATTTGTACTCTACTTTTAGGAGAGTACAATGTTTATTTATTTTAACAACTATCTTATTTTTTTTTTTTAAATTGCTTTTAGAAATATTTTTAAATTGCGAAATGCAGTTGTTTTAATTAAAGTTTATTATTAATTTTTTTAGGTATGAAATGTAATTTTTTAATTAAAGTTTATTATTAAATTTGTTTTTTGAATATATTTTCTAGGTATCAAATGTATTTTTTAAAATATTTTTTTAAATAAAATTCAAAAATAAATATTTTTCTTTAAAATGACAAAAATGTCTTTATAAAAAAGTAGAAATTAGAAATAATTAGAAAAATCAAGAATTTTTTTAATCTAAAGACAAGACGGGGGTCCTTACCCACAGAACCAGACCTGCCAAGTCCCAACAACACCAAGTTCACGGCTTTTTTTAATCAGCCTGACTACAACCCTCCTCCAAGCCCACTTCTCGAGCAGTAGAATAGGGTTTACATCTCTGGGTGGCTATGCCTTCAAACTACAAGGAATCCCACCCAAATACACCCAGGTTCTGATGTTCCCTTTCAACACCAGTGTGGAGAGGAACAGTGTCCAACTGCTGGGTGGCTATTCGCTTCCTTGCGGGCTATATAAACTACCCTAAACGCAGTTTGTAACTCCGTTCATTTTAAAAATCGAATAGCTATTAAAGATGTTTTCACCGTCTCTGATTGTCCGGTTTTACCTTTCGAACGATCAAATATGAGATTTACCGCTAATTATCCATTGGACTTCCAAATGCCAAATGAGACTTGTTTTTATACTTGCTTCGAAGTAATTTCATTTTGTACCATAGCTTTTTTAAAATATAAGTCTCGTCTAGTTACAGTCTACAAATATATAAGTCATCTTGATGCCAAGAGTTAACTCCATACAAGATATAACACCACGAAGCGGAGGTCTTGAATTCAACTCTTGCCATCTCCTTGGGGCCTCCTGCATAAGTTTCCATGGTTCTCATGGGCATTGGGCTTACTGGTTCATGTGGGTTGCGGGGTCTTACATGCGCCCGAGGTTTACCTGGTCTAATCGAAGGGTGGGCATGGGGTTTCTCGTTACAAAAAAAGGAAAGAAAATCAACCCACAAGATACATAATCCATTAATCCTGAAATCTTCTGAAGAAACAAAGTCATCCTCTTCATTTCGTTGATGTCATATGAATAGCTCTTCTGTTCTCAGAAAGTCTCCAAACATTTGTTGCCAGAGATTGATCTATCCGCCATCCCTAGCAATAAATGAGACAAGATCTATTGGTATAGAGCCAAACAAGGATATAATAGTAGTGATTCTATTATGTGCCATATGATATAAACTTAAATTACGCTCTTCCCATCAGTCCGAACTTTTGGGATTAGTGGTTGCTTTGGGTACACATTCAATGGTATCAGAGCCAGGTTCCACATCTCGGGTTCGAGTCACGGAAAGGACTACCTGGGAAGGGCTATGGAAAAAAGGTCAGAGAAGTGCCCTGCCCCAGAGTGAAAGCCGTCGTGGACGACGGCTATGGAAGTGTGATGGTTTGTTATGTGCCATATGATACATAATTAAATTATGCCATTCTCATTAGTCCAGGATTTTGGGATTAGTGGTTGCGTTGGGTACTCATCATACAAATGTCCACATAGCATCTCCAGGATGCTTCAACCAAGTTCAAAGAGATTAGTTCAAATGGCACACTATGAGTGATACAAATGTCCACGGGGCATCTCCACAATGCTTGAACCAAGTCCAAAGAGATCAGTTTAAACTTTCAAATTCAAGAACCGAGGAAAAGTAAACCTTACCTAAACCTAGAAGATGCTGGGGAACCTAGCAATGAGATATCTAAGGGTAAATTATATTGACCTCCCTTGAAGTTTGCTGAAATTGTAGAAACCTCCCCTAGTTACACTAACCTCCCAAATGTTCAGTAAAATTACAGAAACCTCTCATCTGGTTTTTAAAATTACATTGCCCTCACTGAGGTTTGGTGAAATTGTAAAAACTTTCCCTCTTTTTAAAATTACACTACCCTCCCCTACCAAGCTCGTCAAGTTAACGCTGTTAATGGATGATGCTCTTTTACAATTTAATCCCCATTGATTGACGTGATGAAACGACATCGTATAACTAAGTTGACTGACTTCAAAGGCATAACAGAATCAAAATGGAAAATGTTTAACGGACCACACATTCTACTTTGTAGTGAAATGTAGGTCCTCAGTAGTCCACGACCGCCCTCTTTTAACACCCACTATTTGTGGTTAAGATTCACTCACCCCTAGTGTTCATCCATCCCGTCTTGGTTTTTAGAAAAAAGTATATATATTAATTAATCGGAATTTATTTAAGCTTAATCATGGTTAAAAGGGGTTAAAAGAGACTCATGGACACGACGGTCCTCTAGATAGTTGACTGCAGGGTCCTCTAATCACTACTCAATCAAAATTCATCTAGTAACGACATACTAACAGAATGACCAACAACTTAAAAAGGGGGAAAGGGGGAGGGGGGGGGGGGGATGTAATTTTAGAAACAAAAGGAGAAGTTTATGTAATTTCATTAAACCTCAAGAGAGGTCAAAATAATTTCAAAAACAAGAGGAGAAATTTCACCAAACCTCAAAGGAGGTTAGTGTAATTTCAAAAACTAGAGGGAATGTTTATGCAATTTCACCAAACCTCAGGGAAGGTTAGTGTAATTTACCCTATATTTAATATTTCTCTTTTAATTCTAGAATAATAAAGGAAAACGACTGCATGAAAGTAAAGCTCACCTGAACCTAGAAGCATGGGCAGAGCCACATGGGGTCAGGGGGGGCTGAAGCCCCTTTCAACTTTTGCAAAACAAAATTATTGTGTATCAACCAGGGCATAACGTAGGATCTGGGGTGGATTGAGGGCTAGAGCCCCCCTAACTTGAGGAAAAAAGAAGCTAAATTTATACTTGTATTATTTAATTTAAGAGGGACAGGTAGACACAAACAGATGAGATGATCCATGAACTTGGCTTTCAAAAAAAAAACTTCGGAGGCTACGACCCCCCAAACCCCCACACCCATTGTTAGCCCCCTACAAGAAAATTCTGGCTCAACCCTTGCCTAGAAGATAATGGAGAGAAATACAAAGGAGAATCCATCATTGAAATATTATTTTCCCAATCTTACCGAGTGTAGAAAAGTAAATCTCACCATACACTAGAATACAATGTTTGAGAAATGGGAGGAATAACCCATCAACTACAAATTCTTCTCTTTTAGCTTCAAGAAGAAAGAAAGGAATGGTTTAAATTTTTTATAAACAGTTTTTTTTACCCGTACTAATTTATATTTTACAATATGTATAAAATTAAAATTTTTTAGCATGTCATCCCAATGGATTTATTTATTTAGTAATTATTTTTCAGTGATTGTATTAAATTATAAAGATTTATGGCCAAAATAATCAAAGCCATACGCACCCTAAACGTTTTGAAAAGAAAAAAACTAAATACCTAGGTTGCTTTTGTTTTCCACACAGACAGGAATTTGTGGGCCTTGGATTCTCTCTGCCTGAAAAGTGGTCTCGGGCTACCACAATGTATGCAACATGTGGTGGAGAAGTCATTTCATTGTTTCATGTGATTTTGACTTCTCCATACATTATCTGACATGTGATGATAAAGTAGTGAGAAAAAGGGGGAGAGATATCAAGTTGGAAGAAGTCAAAATTATGAGAGAAAATGAAATGATTTCTCTCCTTTTTATCGCCACATGTTATATAATGTGTGGTAGCCCGAGACCACTTTTCTGGCATATGCAAGAGAGAATCGGAGGCCGAGTTTGTGTTAAGCATTTCTCTGCATAAACATTTATAGGATGGAGAATGTTAACCAAACGCAGCTTTAAATTACACTATATTAGCAAAAAGAGGGAGGGGACAAAATTAATAAAGCTAGCTTAAGGAAATGGAAATAGAAGGCAAGATCAAAGCTCATTGAACGTGGTGCACGAGCACGCATTGCGACTGGAAGAAAGAAAGAAGAGACGAAGGTTCCACCAAGGCTGCTGCGGCCGGGTGTTGCCACCCACCAGGCGGCGCAGGTCCCCCTTTCTTGTCGTTGCTTCCATGGCCGCTCACCTCCACTACTTTATCTTCAGTTTCCAGCAATGGCGGGGGGGACAGAATGAGAGGAGATAGAAAGGGAATTGGGCAATGAGAAAACATGTTGCCAGAGGAGGCAAAGGAATTGGTTCTACTGCCGACAGTGCGATCGAGCTGAAGAGTTGGCGGTGCCTGCTTTTGGAGCCTGCTTGGTGGCTTCCCTCCTTTTGCCTTGCCTTCTTTCTGTAAGTTTTTGCTGTTCTCCATAGTCGAAATTTAAAAGTAGTACTGTTCTCTCTGTCTGTATCCTTGTAATGAAAGATACTTAAAAGGGTTTACAGAGTTTAAATAGAGATGGAGTTAGAAAGAGGACTTTGTCTTATAGAGCGGAAAGTGTGGGTTCAGTTATGAAGGTGTAGGTGAGAGAAGGAAATCCATTTTTTTCGGACGGCAGTTACAGGTAACGGATGTTTACTGAATATTTGGATTGGTTTCTGTAGGTGTCCATTATTACACGTTCTGTTTTGAATGTCCCCTTCTCCATGAAATCTAATAACCGGGTCTTGGAAAGGTTCCACTTTGTAATGGTCGATCGATACGATATCCCATTTGACCGGGTCTGGACTGGAGTCTGGACTCTGGACAGACTTACGTTTTACAATCCAAGATCACCTGACTAGAACCATATCCAACGGAACCAAATCCTGGTTATCACCCCTGAGGTTGCCACGTGTCCCTTTTAACACCCCTTAACTTGGACTAAGATTCACCCACCCCTAGGGTTCATCTACCAATCCTTGTTTTTTTTTTTTTAAAATAAAATAAAAATACTAATATTTTTTTTAAAGAAAACCAAGGATGCATGGGTGGGTGAATCTTAACCCAAGTTAAGGGGTATCAAAAGGGACACGTGCCAAATCCGGTTATCACCCAGGTTCCAATCCAACCTGTTCACATCCCCAATACTAATATGATATATGTGCATGCAAATGGGTCAGGTCACATGTGGACCCATGACTCGTCTGGTAGAACCCCACTCAACAAAGTGGTCCAAGTCTAACATGTGGTGAAAATAACCTGTATATACAAAACCAAAATGCACAAGATCGCATAGATTTATGTGGTTCACCCAATGTAGATTAGGTCTACGGAGAGGTTGCTTTCTTTACTTAGTTCAAAATAAAGAGATTATTGAGATCACTCTCCTACAGCCTCTTACACAATTTTCTTCTTTGCATAACAAAAAAATGCTGGACTAAATATATTATATTATATACCAAGCAGAGTTGAGTTTGAGTGTAACGAGGGGCCCGGTGAGCAGTGAGCACCACCAAAGCTAAAAGTAAGTCAATTTGCACAACATGACAGTGGGAGGCCAGTGCATATTTCATACCTTGTGTGCAGTCACCAGTCCCAAAATCATGGCCTGGCAAAATCATTTCTATTTTAAGACGTGTTCGCAATTCCAATATCAGAATAAGATATAATCTTTATCATTTGATCTCCGTGAAACCAGAGTGGGTTAATCTGTTGCGAAGCTTTTACCTTTTGCCATTTGTTGAATGCGAGGGTTGCTTTGGTGACTCTGTTCTTTTTTCAAATGGCAATTCAGATGTCTTTTGGACCAATTAGTTAGATAATGGTGTCTGGAAATATTTCCGCTTCGCACAAGTGGGCAAGAGAGGGATTAATCTTGCAGTTCTCACTAACTTCGATTCTAATGCCAATATGCCATGTAACCTTTACTTTCTCCCCCATTAAAGGTATTGATTACATGCACTAGTGAATGCCTGCATTCCAGAACTTCTTAAGAACTCAAAAATTGATGCCGGATTCTTTATTAGTGAGTTACCTGATACTATTATCTGGAAATTATCTCTAAAGGACCTTCTCTATCAAATCTGCATGGAATTTTATCCGAACTACTGCCACGAATAAGGATCGGAGTAAATTCATATGGATTTTAGAGATTCCTAGAAAGATTCAAATCTTCAGTTGACAAGTTATGTATGAGGCAATTCCCACTGATTATAATATCTAATCCATTGGAATCTCTAAGGTCAGCCGATGCTCCTGTTGTAATAAGTAATGTACACTCTAAACCATCTTCTTTTACAGGGTGAGTTTGCCAGCCATCTCTAGTTCCATTTTGGCAGGTTACGCTCGATTCCTCTTCTCCCTAGCGATGGTATTCGATGTTATTTGATGAGATGGTTTGGATATGCGAACAGAATCCATAATCATCTGTACATTATCCTCCCAATCATTGTCATTTGGGAGATCTGGATTGAAAGGTGCAATCGAAGATTCAAGAATCATCACAGGCCTTTGCATACTATTACCGACAATATTAGAAAATGGCTTTTTGAGATTGGTTCTCATTTTAGCAAAGGCAATATTGACCTATCTCCTATTAATATTGTGGTTCATCATATTCAAAGAAGCCACCCTGTTATTCATGTCAAATGGTATTGCCCTCCCCAAGGTAGACTTAAGCTCAATGTGGATGGGGCCTCTAGAGATAATCTTGGTAATGCTGGAGGTGGCGGAATTATTAGAGACCACTATGGGAATCTTATTGCAGCATTTTATTCACACTATGGCACGTACACTAATAGCATTGCTGAATGTCGTGCTCTATTGGATGGTCTTACTTGTTGCCAAAGCATTGGTGCTCTCAAGTGCTTGTAGAATCTGACTCTAAGAATCTTGTTGACACTTGGAATGAAAATATCAATCACTCATGGTCTTCTTGGTACTGGAATAAGAAAATCAATCCTCTCCTGGTTTATTCTTGCTCCCTGAACCACATCTTTAGAGAAGCTAATGAGACTGTTGATTTTCTGGATACTTATGGGTGCAACATGTAGACTTTTGGTTTCTTTTATTCGACTCAAGATTGTCCTGATAGACTTAGATCTCTTATTTTTCTGGACAAAGTTGGTTTGGGTAATATTTGAAGTACTGTGTTTTAACATATAAGTTGTTTTGTAGGGGTAAGGTTTTATGTACCCCATGCTTTGCTTTATTAATAAAACCAGTAGGGGTCCTTGCCAAACCCCCCCTTCCTTCTGAGGGGCTTTCTTTGAAAAAAAATAAATTACCCTTGCACTAACACTTGCCAATCCTGCAAGAGCTGCTGGGAACAGAGAACCTTTTCCTCCTGTTTGCTGCAATTGCTTTGGTACTATTGAGGTATATGCTCAACCCGAATGGAGCTACAAGAATGGGAAGATAATGTTCATTTATTCATAGCTTAATGACATTCTCAAACTTAATGAAGAACATGCCTTCATACTTGAAGATAATTATCTTCGAGCCAAGGACTAGTCCATTCGGGCATCCACACCGAGCCACTCGGAATTTTCCCTATGAATATCAGGGTAAGTCGAGGAGTGTGAGTTGAACACACGACCAGCCAACCATGAGAAGAGAAAAGGAAACACAATTTAGATTCAAAAGTGTCTGGGATTGGAATCCTGTGCACGCACGCCAAGTTTGGTCACATCATGAACTGTGGGCCTCTCGGCCTTGATAATCTCTCCAGCTACTTCAACTGCAACTCCTGCTAATTCATCCCAGGCGTTGGGAGATATCTATGCTTGTTTCGGTGGTAGTTCTTGATAATAATTAAAAATTTAAGTTACAACATAATGATTCATGTTTTATATAACCCTTTGCTTACTGAGACAAAACTGAGACTTGTAATATTTACAAGGCAATGTAGGTTCTTAGAAAGATAATCTTGTAGTAATGCAAGAATGTTTCCATCAATAATTTTTTTATTAATTTATATGATTATCAATTTTTTGGAATTTCGAAAATCCACAGCTCCAATTCATGTTTAAACTCGAATTATATTCTTCTTTGTCAGCACTATCCCAGTTACTTAGGTTCCATAAAGTGAATCTTATTCCATCATTCTACTACACAGGAGACCATTGATCACAGTCATGTGATTTAGCAAAGGTATACATTGGCTGCTAACCTAATGCAATTCTCTATATTTGAGTTTGCCATAGGAGAACAAGGCTCTATAAAGAGTTTTTAGTGGATTCATTTGCCATAGGAGAACAAAGCTCTATAAAGAGTTTTTAGTGGATTCAGAGGCGATGTGCGTGTCTTACAAGTGATGAATTCCCGTTTGGTATCACTCTTATGAAACAATTCTCTATCGGAGAAAAGAAAATTGTTCCTTAGAAGTGATGCTAAACTGTCCTTAAACTTTTGAAAATAGAAAAGTTTTTTGTCTTGTAATTACCCGAAGAGTTTAAATTTAAATTTAGATTCCTCCAAACCCAAATTGTCCATTCACCTCAGCTGCTTTCGTGTGCGGAATCTTTTCCTATTCTCTTGACTTAAGTGGTAAAAATATCCTCATTTTAAGTTAACCACAAGGGCATTTGTTACGAGAAACCTCCATTTTGTCCGCAACCTATCCTAAATAGGAGTCACCGTTATACGAGTGCCACGTGTCACTTAAGCTAATCCCGATTGTGTGGCCGTTAGAAATTGGAAAGCCAATCCACAGGATTTCACTTCCACTATACTCAAACGCACAGCTATAAGGTCCTTACATTCGTCATCTCCTCTCATAAATCATTTCATCAGTTTCAGTTCATCTTCGTCCTCGAAACTCGAAACGCTTGCATACGATCATAGCTATTAGATTCCAGCTATAAATGGCTGCCGCCGTTTCAACCGTTGGAGCCGTTAACAGAGCTCCGGTACCGTGTTTTTCCCGCCTTTTTTTCTTGACCTTTTATTGATCATTGAAATCATCGACTGAATATTTATTTTTCTTTTTGCTTTTGGGTGTTTTTAGCTTCATGGGTTCTTCTCATTTCAAGTGCTTTTGTTGTTTAAATCGTGTCTCTCTTGCTTAATGGATCTTTTCATTTCTCGATCTGATCTAGTTTGCAGATAAAGAGAAGCTTGTTTTGGTGTTTGTTTGTTTTTGTTCCTTTTAAAAAGAGAAGATCGTTCATAAGGTTGAATTTCAAAAGGCCTTGGAATTGATTTATGCGTTTTTTCATTTACTGGGTATGTTTGAATTTAATTGATCGAAAGAGATGGAGTCTGTAATTTCGTTTGAATTGTGTGGTTCACTGGTTATGAAAAAGGGGTTATCTTTGATGCAGCTGAGCTTGAACAGCAATGGTGCCGGAGCTTCGGTTCCAAACTCGGCCTTCTTGGGAAGCAGCTTGAAGAAGGTGAGCTCTAGATTCAGCAACCCCAGGATTTCGTCCGGAAGCTTCAAGGTTGTTGCCGAAGTCAATGAGGACAAGCAGACCAACAAGGACAAATGGAGAGGCCTTGCCTTCGACACCTCCGATGACCAACAGGACATCACCAGAGGAAAAGGAATGGTTGATTCTCTCTTCCAAGCTCCCATGGATAGTGGAACTCACTACGCCGTCATGAGTTCCTATGAATACGCGAGCACCGGACTTCGCCAGTAAGGAATTATAAAAAAACAGAACTCATTTCTTGGCAATCTTTCCCATGGGTGTTTGTTGATACTTAATCCCATATTACATGTGTACTCGATCTTGTTCTTGATCATAAGATGGTAAACCATTTTTCAGGTACAACATGGATAACACAATGGATGGGTTCTACATCGCTCCGGCTTTCATGGACAAGCTTGTTGTTCATATCACCAAGAACTTCATGACCCTGCCTAACATCAAGGTATGCTAATTATACTGTCTCCAAATCTCTGTGGAATTTCTATTTTATGGGTTTTGTTATGAATCACTAGCAATTTGAACAATCCTCACAAATTCGTTACAGGTTCCGCTCATTCTGGGTGTTTGGGGAGGCAAAGGTCAGGGGAAATCTTTCCAGTGTGAACTTGTCTTTGCCAAGATGGGAATCAGGTGAGTTCAAGGTTCACTTATCTTGTTCTGTTCTCATTATGTTAGGAACCTTATGTTTAGGGAGGATTTCTCTGGAACAAAGTTTTGGATTAGCATGTAAAGAAACTGATTTATTGAAAAAATGGACAATCTTTACACTTACCCATAGGGTTTATATAAAGATCAGAACGATTAAAGATAGACCTCAATCAAACCTAATCTAGTTTAATCTAATAAAATCAATTTCAAATTTAAATCTACCTAGAGATGAGATACACCTCTCACCGTATTACACAAGCAAGTTGTGTGTGTTCTTCCCTGTGGCCATAAGTGTTGGAAGGCCATGATTAATTCATCTATACGGATTTAACAGCTGTAAACACTAGATGAATTAATCCTGGCCTTAAAAACACTTGCCATAGGGAAGAACACATACGATATGGTTCTTTGTTACACCACTCTATTGTATTCTCTAAGACTATATGTAATATAACATGCCTAATTTGAACAAGCTCTGGATGCAGAATTCCCACTCCCTCTTTTTATTAGGAAATGTATTTGATGCTTATGTTATGATCTTATGACAATGAAATTCAGCCCCATCATGATGAGTGCCGGAGAATTGGAAAGTGGGAACGCGGGAGAGCCTGCAAAATTGATCAGGCAAAGGTATCGTGAGGCAGCTGACATTATCAGGAAAGGAAAGATGTGCTGCCTCTTCATCAATGATCTTGATGCAGGAGCTGGTAGGATGGGTGGAACTACCCAATACACCGTCAACAACCAGATGGTGAATGCCACTCTCATGAACATCGCTGATAACCCGACAAATGTCCAACTCCCTGGAATGTACAACAAAGAGGATAATCCCCGTGTCCCCATCATTGTTACGGGTAACGATTTCTCCACATTGTATGCCCCTCTCATCCGTGATGGTCGTATGGAGAAATTCTACTGGGCCCCCACCCGGGAAGACCGGATCGGTGTCTGCCTGGGTATCTTCAGGACCGACAATATTCCTGAGGAGTCTGTTGTAAAAATTGTTGACACCTTCCCTGGCCAATCTATTGGTAAGATTTACCTTATGAAGTTATAATAAACCTAGAAGTAAATGAACCAAAAACATGGGATGAACATTATTGTATTTCATTTATGCAGACTTCTTCGGTGCCCTCAGGGCGAGAGTATACGATGATGAGGTTAGGAAGTGGATATCGGGTGTCGGAGTTGACACCATTGGGAAAAAGCTAGTGAACTCAAAGGAAGGACCCCCGACTTTCGAGCAGCCTAAGATGACCCTAGAGAAGCTCCTTGAGTATGGTAACATGCTTGTCCAAGAACAGGAGAATGTGAAGAGAGTCCAATTGGCCGACATGTACCTGAGCGAGGCGGCTCTCGGAGATGCCAACGAGGATTCTATTAAGAGAGGATCTTTCTATGGTTAGCACCCTTTAATTTAGAGGACTTGATGGGAGGTTTGAATCTGGTTTTTGGACATAGAATGAAGTAGGTTAGAGAAAAATTTGCTTAAGCTTGTGTTATTGTTTGAATGCAGGCAAAGCAGCCCAACAAGGGAAAATTACTGTGCCCGAAGGTTGCACTGACCCATCGGCGACAAACTTCGACCCGACGGCCAGGAGCGATGATGGGAGCTGCACATATCAATTATAGGCTTGTTCTAGGTATTGGCGATCTCAGGAAGGAGGAAAGCTTTCTTAGAATGGGAGAATTCAATAATAGGCGTAATATCTGTTTCATGGATTCCATATCCTGTAATTTTGTGTTTGATGTACCTTTGTTAAATCTTAAAATGTGCTTTTGCTGTGTTGCTTTTCCTATCACTCTCCGCTTGAGCTGGTTACCTGAAATCTTGAAGGGTCCTCTGTTAATTGCATTCTACAATCCTACGTGGGAAAATATAGCTGTACAAGTTTAGGGTTTGAGTATGTAGCTCAGTGGGGTTGAGCTCACTATTCATTGAACTCCAGCCAGGAGAACTACCCGCTCTGTATGAATATGGGGCAATTTTAACTATCTGAGATTTGGATTTCCTCTGATATATCTCTATGGCTGACGAAAATTATGTGATTCTGGTATCTGTTGGAAAATTCTGAGTGGGTCGCGGATACCCGAAGGGATTAGTCCTTGGCTCCAAGGCTTTGGGACACCCTCCCTTACCAAATAATAATAATAATAATCATGATAATAATGTGATAGATCTTGGAGAATTTTCTGCTGTTTTGAGATCAGATGCTAAGTGGACAAGGCCCCATTTATACCCAATTGCTTAAGTAGTGGGTCATACAACTTCACCAATTTGCAAACGGACCAGGTTTGGGCTGCCCCAGACTAGGTCCGATTAAAAAAAAAAAACAGACTGATCTGGGCTAACCTGCTTATTAATCCGGCCGGACCGAGCTGAGATCCGGCCAGCTAGCTTAAGAAAGATGAAGGAGAAAAATATGTTGTTTTTAATAATTGGACCTTATCAGGCTGGAGGAGTTGGACAGCCGAGCCAAATTTGGTTAAAACTTAAAAGCCTAGTTTAATATGGACCACCAAGCCTAAGCTTCTTGTCTGAGCCCATCCAATTATGTAAATGTTCAGGGCCTAGAGCAGCCCGGGCCATGGGCCATCTCGGCCCATTGACACCCTACATGTAGATCTTATCTAGACGTTGAGAACTTCTGAAATACACTAGATTACCAATAGCAACATTTAAGGTCCTAGGTCAAGCCCAAGAGTCCAGACCAATGACCCAATGGCGACAAACCCATGCGCTTTGGATGTTGGGTTCAGTTCCGCCGTCTAAGAGAGACCCTTGCCAAGACCTCTTGCGAATGAGTGGATAATAGGTAGAAAGCAGGGTTGATGGTAACATGAAACAGGAGAAAAATAAGCAGTAAAAATGGGCAACAATAGGCTTTGTAATCTACGATTGTAAAAGCTATTGTTACCATACACAATTTAAAAAACAGGAAAACAATCACCTCCTTGGTAGGTGAGGCGAGGAGATGTGTCTCGGATTCCCTTTTAATGCCATATGTCCTCTTTTTAACTCTATTTAACTGTAGTTAAGATTTACTTACCCTTAGGATTCATCCATCTACCCTTTGTTTTTAGAAAAATAAAGTAGAAAAAAAATTTAATTGCAAGAGTTAAAAAAATTAACTAGAGTTCATGGCCGTTTGAGTTGGCTTTGTGCGAGAGAGGAGCAATAGTTTGCCATGAGTGGAGCAAACTATTGCTCTTTAAAAAAGATGATACAAAGATAATTGTTGCAATATTTCACTCACAAAATTTAGGCAATTCATTAACACGGAGGACTTTCAAGGGAAAAATAGTAAGGACTAGTGGTTTCTGGGCCTTTCGCCCAAGTGGGCGGTCCTGAGTTTCACTTCTCACTCCCCTTTAAGGTCAGCCCCTTGGCCCGCCCAAAATTTCCGGATTTTCTTGGTGGGGGCGGATTATGGCCTTTGTCAAATTCTCGGGGATGTAATCCTGACCCAAAGGGTTGACCCCGGGTTACTAAAAAAAAAAAGAAAAACGAAACACTTCAGTTACACGAGTTGCAGATGGCAAAGTGTAAAATCTCAAACTATCTTAGAATCAGAAATACTAGCCGCAATCGCACTTTTCCCTATAAACATAAGGTGGTGGCAACAAGTGTCAGCCCATTTCCAGGTTGCAACACCACCACATGTTGCACCCACCCTACGTCTGCAAAAAAATGACTTAGCGCATCTGGAACTAGCACTCCTCGTCTTAGAATAGTATGTTCAATTTTTTATTGAACTTTTGAAAGCTTAAAAGAAACGTTTTACCCAAGGGTGAATACTTGGAATTTTTACGTTTTTGGAGACCGGGAAGTGGGTTAAACCTGGCCAGTTGATACCCTCTTTTTGTTACACAGCACGCACCCTAAGACAAAATCAGGGCGGCTCTATGGATTTAATTAGGATTAGAGGTTGCCCTACTAGGCAGCAGATGTGCTCTGGCTGATGCAGAGTATTTTAGTCTGGCCAACCTTTAACTCAGCCTCTAGCTAGGGGTGTATTCGTGCCGGGCTTAGCCAAACTCGGCTCGGCTCGGCTCAGCATTTGGTGGGGGGGGGGGTAATCGAAGCTCGGCTTGAAATTGTGTTCGAAAGGCTCAACCCTAATTCAAATGGCTGGCTTGAGTTCGGCTTGTTTTATTTCATGAAATTTTTTTAAAATTAAAATAAAAATATTTTATATTATTTATATATAATAATAATATATATATATAAATAATATTTAAATTTTTTATAATATTCAAGCTGGACCGAGCTTCGAGCCGAATTGAGCCTCAATCGAGTTGGCCGAATCAAATAAGGGTTGGCTTGAGCTCAGCCCGAAGTAAATTTCCTGGCTCGACCCGATCCCTCTCGTGTTCTCATAAATTTAGTTTTTTACTAGCCCGACAGCTCACCTTGCTGAGCCAGTTGGTTGAGCACCACGCTTCATGAAGTGGAGGTCTCGATTTTGACTCCCATCAGCTTTTATTTGTTCTCTTATTGGAATGAGGCGGAAAAGGATAGTCTAGCCAAAGGTTGGATAGCATAAAAGGACAGAACTTTTAATCAATGTACTTGATTCCATAATTCCCTAATGCTATGTTTGGTTGTTGAGAAAATAGGTGAAAACATAGAAAAGAAAAGAAAATTTTGGATTACTAATACAAGTTTTAGTTGTGTTTTGCCTAATTTTCTTTTCTTTTCTATGTTTTCACTTATTTTCTCGACAAGCAAACATAAGGTAAGTTCAAAACAAAGGACATAACTTTTAATCAATGTACTTGATTCCCTAAGCTCAAAACAAGGTGCCTGTTTTTAATTTTATACCGTGGATATCCATGTAGCCGTTATTGAGGGGAGCAGCTGAATCGAACTCGAGACCTTCAGGTTCATGGTTCGTCCAAGTGACCACTAAGCCTACAAGGTGCCCTATCCATTTAAGTCAAATGTGATGTGTATTATTTAAAAGTTTAGCCTATGGATACTCCTAAATATACTCTCAAGCATTTATAACCAATCACTAAAGGAAGGTCAGGATTTGAGTTCACTTATTTTGTCATTTCTAATGTTAGGTCAGCTCTAATCCTAATTGTTTAGTAACTAAAATAAATGATTAGGATTTAGAAATATATTTGAGAGTACACCTTAAGAGTATCTCTAAACTAATTCATTATTTAAATGAATGGTTTTTGTGTATAGTTTGTGAATACACTATCATATCTACTAACGTACAAGAAAAGAGCATTCCACATCTCTTTTCAAGTCAGTGTTGGACTAACACTTTTTTTTTTCTTTCCTAAAAAGCCTTTTATAAATATTCCAAATAACCCATGACACCACGCCTTATAGATCTCGAGGGCTTCTCGTTTTTTCAACGGATTTTCTTTGGCTGATGCATTGGATTACGCTCGGGCAACCACTTTAGCCAACCTCAAGATTTTGTCTGCTAAGAGTGATAGCATGCATCTTCGCATGTTTTATAGGATGGTACACGCACACCTCTCTTGCTTGTCATGTATCTGTTTTGACATCAAGTAAATGTGGTTAAGATTCATGTGCACTTAAGATTAAATAATCTAACCTTAGTTTGTCTGCTAAGAGGTGATAGCATGCATCTCGCAAGTTTCATAGGGTGGTACATGCACACCTCCCTTGCTCGTGACGTTGTGGTTAAGATTCACGTACACGTAAAGATTAAATAACCTTAGTTTTTAGAACAAATATTTTCAAACACAATCTCTTCATTCTAATGCATTGGGGTGTTATTACTCAGTTCTTACTGCTTCTTGTGTTGTGACTCAGTTTTTACTGCTTCTTAGTTCATACTGTTTGACTGCACGTGCCCCACTAAACTAGTATAATAGCATAATAGATTTACAAATTGACTCATTATTTTTCAACCACAAAGAGTTTTATTCTTCTATTTTTGTTGAATTGCATTTAAAAGTTTTAAAAGTAACTATAATATCCTATATCTCTTATTTTATTACTAAAATTAACTCTATCATTTTATTATTAATGACTATGCCTTATTAATTAATTAAATAATGTAGTGTAATAAAAAAAAAACATATATTTTTTTTCAAAAGTTTAGAGGTCTCCTTGGGCAATGGCCAACCTGCCCATGACTATGCCTTAGCCTTAGTAAACTATAGAAAAATTAAAAAGCTGAGTGGGCACCCATCCCATGCCTCATGAAAATTTCAAAAGTTTAGGGGTCCGTGCCCCAAAGCTTGCAGGGCTTAGCTTCGACCCTTGCTTCACGCATATGCAAGCTTACCTATACATCTGAGGAAATATAAACTCTTTGAACCCATGAAAACAACTAACATATGGCCCCTCTTGCATAAAATACAACAAATTTGTAGCCCTAAACCTCTCATGCATAAAAAAGGCAACTAATTTCTTCTGGTAGATGCCCAAGTGTAAAACTTGGGATAGCCTCTTCAATTGATGGGTGCAAAGATATTTCACTAAAGAGGTGAATAGCATGCATCTCACACGTTTCATTGGACGGTACACACACACCTTCCCAGTCACTTGTCCTCTTTGACACTCATTCTCTTTGACACTCATTATTTGTGGTTAAGATTCATTCACTTTTAGAGTTAAATAGTTTAACCTTGGTTTTTACAAAATATTAAAAAGAACATTGACCACATGAGTGAGTGAATTATAACAAAGTTTTTTTTTTTTTAATATAAATATTTTCTAAAAACTAAGATTAAATTATTTAATGCTAGAAATGAGTGAATCTTAACCACAATTAATTGGTGTCAAAGAGGGCACGTGGCGAGCTGGGAGGTGTGCACATATCATCCAACGAAACATGCATATGAGATGCATGCTATCACCTTCTTAGTGAAACACCTTTGCATGCGTCGGGTTGAAGAGGCTATGCCCAAATGTAATACTTAAGCATCTGTTAGAGAAAATCCGTTGGCAAAGAAAAAAAATGAAAGATTTTGGTGGCTCAAGTATTGTCACTAATTTTTTTCCTTGTGTCCGCGAATGGAAATGAAGGAGTGGCTCTATAGAGAGACCACAAATGTAATTGTTGATGATGAATCTGACTTTGGGTTTTAGAATTTTTTTAAAATAAATAAATAAAATTAGGTGGAAAAACTAACCTGATTTTTTTTCCATAAAAATTAGATTAATTTCATTAATATTAGGAATTAGTAAATCTTAACCACAAATAAAATGGGAAATGCTTTGAGCAAAGAGGCTACACCGAAGTAGCATAGTCGGGCTTCAGCCAGGGGAAATCCGCCGTGGTGGCTGACTTATGCAGATGACGTAGTTAACAGTAAAACGTTAGACACGTCAGGAGCTCTCTGACGATTCAAAATGGAAGATACAGGTTGTCGATGGTAAGAAACCTACTTCCTTAGTCGTCTGCGTCCTAGCTGAGAATTGAAGTTTTGGGTCCCACAGAAACTATTATGGGGTCCTTACGTGGGATCTCCACTAGCGTTTATAATGATGACTATTTGGGAGTCAATGGGGCCAGTAAACCATTTGCTTTACTTGTTCTTCAACTTTGTTTTGGTTTTTACAGGAATCCCACGTTCGGGTTTCTTAACAAGCCGCGAGAGACTGGAGAAAGCCATCGATATTTTCCTCCAGAGACGACCCCTTCACGAGAGGGGCACATCACTTTGCCATTTTCACCATATCACTCACTGTATACAATGAATGATTATATTCCAAAAAGAGCTCAAGGTCGATTCTTGGGCTCCCTTCAATATCGGTCGTATGGGTGGGATATTCTCTATACAGCACGTGGTATTAATCTGAGTTTTTAAGGGTGAGCCTATATTCATGTTTATCACAAAAAAAGGGACAAGAAGAAAGTGTCTTACAACTCTGATGACCGTTTGATAAAGTAAGAGCTTATTGACTTATTTTATTAAATTAAGCTTTTATTTATTAAATAAAATTATTTGATAATATTTTAGTGATGTCTAATTATTTTAGTAATAAGTATTTTTACCACTTATTTAATAAGTAATCTAAAGTTACTTTAAAAAAAAGAACTTATTTTACTTATATGGACAACATCGATTTTCGAACCATCTTATCATTATAAATAACTCTTAATTTAGAGAGCTTAATTAAAAAACACTTAATAGATAAATTTTATCAAACACCCCTAGTTCGGTGGCATATTTTTTTATCCAAAAAGAATGTAATTCTGGATATATGAAAAAAGAGAGATTGTTTTCCTTTTCTCCCCTCCAAGAAGTGGATCCATAGAATTGCTTGGCCTATTCATGTAAAGAACTTTTGAAAAAACAATTATACTATGGCATAGCAATGGACGACGGAGCAACAACTCTAATTTAACATTCATCATATATATCTTTACTATTATAACGCGAGAGGCATGCATAGATGACTTTTCCAAAATTCTTAAAATACCCTTATATGAAAACAAACTGTTGGTTTAATATTTTACTTTAATTTCCAAACTACCAATTGCCTTTGATTTAATATTTTACTTTAATTCCTAAATTAACCCTTGCTCATCTATCTATTTAGAATCACAGCCAATCGCGATTGAACTCAGGAAGAGTTCAATCGCACCCGCAAGTTAACACATGTCCCTTTTAATCTTTTCTTTACTATTATAATGCGAGAGGCATGCGTAGATAACTTTTCCAAAATTCCCAATATACCCTTATATAAAAACAAAATGTTGGTTTAATGTTTTACTTTAATTCTCAAACTACCCATTGCCTTTGATTTAATGTTTTACTTTAATTCCCAAACTAACCCTTGCTCATCTATCTATTTAGAATCACAGCCAATCGTGATTGAACTTAGGGAGAGTTCAATTGCACCCGCGGTTAACACGTGTCCCTTTTAATATTTACTATTATAATGTGAGAGGCATACGTAGATGACTTTTCCGAAATTCCCAAAATGTTGATTTAATGTTTTACTTTAATTCCAAAACTACCCCTTGCCTTTGATTTAATGTTTTACTTTAATTCCCAAACTAACCCTTCCTTATATCTATTTAGAATCACAACCAATCGTGATTGAACTCGAGGAGAGTTCAATCGCACCCGTGGGTTAACACGTGTCCCTTTTAACTCCTATTAATTGTGGTTAACTCCTTCCCCTCATTCTCACGTGCATCGCACGTGCCACTAGCGAGTTCAATCGCACCCACAGGTTAACACGTGTCACTTTTAACTCTAATTAACTGTG
Source organism: Tetracentron sinense (assembly GCA_015143295.1). Classification (NCBI taxonomy): domain Eukaryota; kingdom Viridiplantae; phylum Streptophyta; class Magnoliopsida; order Trochodendrales; family Trochodendraceae; genus Tetracentron; species Tetracentron sinense. Next base: position 9,384,695 of record CM026557.1, on the reverse strand, counting down.
ATTAACTCCTTCCCTCGCTCTCACGTACATCACACGTGCCATCTGCTAGTATATATAAAGATGAAAGGATGGCAAATAACTCTTAAATAAGGAGAAACAATACCCATAGAATATGTACAAAATGCCCATCAAAATGACCCACCAACTTCATCCTTAAAAGAAAAATCAGGGGCTATGTTCCCGAATCACCACAAAGGGTTGGAATCCCATACCTACCATGAATATTTTATACCCGCCTAATCATTTTTAACAAATCCATCAATAATAACTAACATTTTCAGTGGATCATGACTTGCCCCTCACAACAAAATCCTGGATTGGCCCCTACCCACCATTAAATAGGTCTTACCATTAGAGCATAAAGGTCTTGAAAAAGTAGTCCACAGATAAGATGGATTATTGCATTGACTATTGGAAACTAGGGTCTCCATGTTGTACTCATCAAAGGGCTACCATTGTTGCTGACAATCACATAATGCAAGTATATGGAATTTTATAGAGAAAATGGTAAGAGATGTGAAGATAAGAACAAACCCAAGTTGTTTTTAAAATTTTTTTTTTTGGTAATAACCCAAGTTGTTGTTTAGTCATGTAAAAGGGATAGTAGATCAAGATCAGAGGTAAGCTAGAGGCGCCTGCCATTGTTAGTGTTAGGTAATAGAGGAATCTTTTTCCCTCCCTTTCCATGTTTTAATATCAAGGAAGAGAAGAAAAGGAGTCGGTGGTGTGCCTTTTTTTTTTTTTGGGAGTCTTCATGCTTCAACGGGGTTGAAAAAAAGAGGCTAGGAAAGCCCTTGCTTTGCTTGCACACCACTTGGGTTATTAGAAAAATGTTGGGACAATTGAGTATAAAGTAATCTAATCTAGTGCACCTATTAATTAAACAACTAAACCAACTACCCAACAAATAATTTATTTATTAAACTAATCAAAGAGTATAAATTCAGACTCATGCTGCTTTCTTTGTCACCCACAGAGCAACAATTCACGTGTTAATTGTTTGGCAGAAGACGATTTCGAAGGTGGACAAATTCGATTCAAATAAGGTGTTTTTTTAATGTAAAAGCATCTATTAAGTCTAACACCACTCCAACTTTAAGAATATTTTTACTGCAAAACCATACCTTATTAACAGAAATGTTGAACTATAAAGGCGGCTTAGGCACAGTTTGCAATCCAAGTTATTGTTTTGGAAAAACTGCCTACACACTGATGAGTGGAGAAGGATGTCAAGCAGACGACACAAGCCGTCATCAGTCCATATTCTCTATAGAGGTCATTTGGACTGGCCAAATCCCGAATTCGCGAATATCGGGGATGGGCTTATTCTTCCTAGCATTGCAATTTTGGTTCGTATCCAAACAAGGCCATTTCAGTTGAACTTATAACGAGTAATGGAAAGAGTGGCCAAACATTTAGATAATTTGTGCAAAACATATATATTGACCTTTTCGCTTGAATTTCGGTGGTTGTTCATGAATTCTCAGGATTGGATACTTGGGACAATCAAATGCTGTTTAGTTTTGGGTTGTGGCCAAACAAAGGGATGACCCAACATTTGGATGGTCCACATTGGAGGCCAAATTTTTTTTTTGGTGGAACATTGGAGGCCATATTTGGATTGGCCTTGGATTGTCTCTGGCAAAGCCAGAAAGGGCTTATTGGAGGTTCCATAGATTAGGGGACAAGGGGTGGAGAAGTCAAAAATCATAGAGCCTATGATTTTGAATTCCCCACCCATGATAAGACATGTGGTGATAATTGTATGAGAATAAGGGTGAGAGATATCAAGTGGGGAGAAGTCAAAATCAAGGGGAGAAAATGGAAAGACTTCTCCTAATTTTTATGCCAACAATTGCACAATGTATGGAACCTGTGGCCCTGAGGCCGTTTGGATTACCTTTGACCTACAATATTTGCCTCGGGCTAATCCCTTATCAAGACTCCAAGTTGATTGTGTCAGTTTTGGGTGCTGATTGGGCTAAGCCTCCCCTCTATAGTTCCCTAATGGGCAGTGATTAACACACTAATGTAATCTAATGCCATTGTCACGTGTCTTTTTTTTTTTTTTTTATAACTCTACTGTGGTTAAGTTTAAGAAAATAAAAATAAAAATTTTAGTATTTCCTTTTGTTTTTAAAAATCAAAATTAGATTGCTTAACACTATGGTGTCGTATGGTAACACTAGTTTTAAAATAAAGTGCTTATTTGAAGAGGTGGGGAATCGACGGATGAGAAGCCCTTCACTGTCAACCTGATTGGACTTGGATATGAAATAAATACCAGGTTTCCTCCTGATTGTCTCTAGCGAAGCCAGAAAGGGTTTGTCTCGGGGTTCCATAGAATAGGTGACAGTGGTGGAGAAGTCAAAATCATGGGCCATGATTTTGACTTCTCCACCCATTATAAGACATGTGGCGATAAGTGTACGAGAATAAGGGGGAAGAGATATCATATGGGGAGAAGTCAAAATTATGGGGAGAAAATGGAATGACTTCTCCCCACTTTTTTGCCAACTGTCGCACAATGTATGGAACCCGAGAGGGTTTTCTGGCTTCGCCAGAGACAATCCTAGGCCCTTTCCATGATCTCTTCTATACATCGTTGTCTGTCTTTTGCCTTGAGGTTCCACCACTAGAGAACGATTCCCTTACCATATTCACAAACAACATCTGGAATTTCAAATTCAGAAACCTTGAATCTAGTCTCTCCAATGGCGAACCCCCTTGGATTTTTCTGGGCTTTTGTTTTTCTCTCAAACCTAGTTTTCTCCCAGCTGGATGACTTCTCCTATGGTGGTTTCAATGGAGTAGGAAACAACATGAGCTTGAATGGAGTTGCAGAAGTTGAAACCAACGGGATTCTTCGGTTAACGAACGAGACGAGTCGATTGATGGGTCACGCCTTTTACCCACATCCTCTCCAGTTCAAGAATTCCTCTGTCGGGACTGCTTTTTCTTTCTCTACCTCTTTTGCTTTTGCAATCGTTCCCGAGTATCCGAAGCTTGGCGGCCATGGCCTGGCTTTCACGATCTCCCCCACGAAGGAGCTCAAAGGGGCTCTTCCGAGTCAGTATCTTGGGCTTCTCAATGCGAGCGATCTTGGGAATTTCACAAACCATATCTTTGCTGTGGAATTCGACACCGTTCAGGACTTCGAGTTCGGTGACATCAACGATAACCATGTTGGCATCGACATCAATAGATTGACATCGAACGCATCTGCTACTGCCGCTTATTTTAAAGACGATTCGACCAAGGAAGACCTTAATCTTAAAAGTGGGAAGACGATTCAGGCGTGGATCGATTACGATTCGAGGAGTAATCAACTCAACGTGACGCTCTCGCCTTCTTCTTCTAAACCCAGTTTGCCCATTCTGTCTTTTCCATTAAATCTCTCCCCAATCCTCATAGACTCCATGTATGTCGGCTTCTCTGCTTCAACTGGTCTTCTCGCGAGTTCTCATTACATCTTCGGATGGAACTTTAAGATGAACGGAGCTGCTCAAAATCTCGACCTTTCTTCTTTGCCTTCGCTCCCTAAACCCAAAAAGAAACACACGGCCTTAACAATAGGCGTCTCGGTTTCAGCAGTTGTTCTAATGATCTCTGCGATTTCCATCTCTATCTACCTCATCATCAGAAGATTGAAGAACGCAGATGTAATCGAAGCGTGGGAGTTGGATGTTGGCCCACATCGATTCTCCTACCAAGAACTCAAGAAAGCTACTAAGAATTTCAGGGAAAAAGAGCTACTGGGGTTTGGCGGATTCGGTCGAGTTTACAGAGGAACTCTTGCAAATTCAAAAACCCAAGTCGCAGTTAAGCGAATCTCTCACGAATCAAAACAGGGTTTGCGAGAATTCGTCTCAGAGATTGAGAGTATTGGTCGTCTTCGTCACAGAAATCTGGTTCAATTACAAGGATGGTGTCGACGAAGAGGCGATCTCCTCCTAGTATACGATTTCATGCCTAATGGAAGCTTAGATAATTTCCTATTCGACGAACCCAAATCGATTCTCAGTTGGGAACAGCGATTCAAGATCATCAAAGGCGTAGCTTCAGGTCTTCTATATTTACACGAGGAATGGGAACAGATAGTAATTCACAGAGACATTAAAGCAAGCAACGTATTATTAGACGGCGAGTTAAACGGCCGGCTGGGCGATTTCGGACTCGCTAGATTATACGAGCACGGGGCGAACCCAAGCACGACACGGGTGGTGGGGACACTGGGATACCTAGCGCCAGAGTTGACACGTACTGGGAAGGCGACAAGCAGCTCAGATGTGTTTGCATTTGGAGCTCTGTTGCTTGAAGTGGCGTGTGGAAGGAGACCGGTCGAGCCCAAAGCGCTGCCGGAAGAGCTGATTTTGGTGGATTGGATTTGGGACACGTGGAGAGAGGGGAGGGTCCTTGATGTGGTGGACCCCAGGTTGATGGGCGAGTTTGATGAGGTGGAGGTGGTGATGGTTTTGAAGTTGGGGCTGATGTGTTCGAACAGTGCGCCTACGGCGCGTCCTAGCATAAGGCAGGTGGTGAGGTATTTGGAAGGGGAGATGGGTGTGCCTGAGGTCTTGAGTTCGCCGGGTGCGTATGATGGAGAAAAGGGATTGGATGATTTTGTGCATTCGTATCCTTCGTCATCTTTCGAGAAGGTGAGTTCGTGCTCCTTCATGAGAGCCGATGATTTTGATGTTGAAGCTGCTTCTGCTTCTGCTTCTCCTTTTTCTCTTCTCTCTGGCAGAGGCGATTCTAATACTATTACTACCTGGTGATGAATGATGAGAAACAGAGCTTGATTTTGTATTTTTAGGTGCTACACTAGCGTGGTCATTCGAAAAAAACAAGAAAAAAGAATTGTACATTATTTTCTTCTTCTTTTTTGGTACTCTCTCAGACAAAGTTGTGCTAGTGCTACTATCTGTTGTTATTAGATGCCTAGCATGGGCTTCTCAATGGTCGAACAAGGGATACAGACTACTACCACTGAAAAAACAGGGAGGTGTGCTTAGTACATTCGAAATTGATGTTTAATAGTTGTTAAAACAGTCGAGATCTTATACAGCCTACAAGGCCCTTGCCTTGGACTATCTCTACTACCAGGATTTTCTTACAGGGGGGCTAACATTGTGGGTGTGGGGGTTCAAAATTTTTTATGGTGAAGTTTGTGGGCTATCTCGTATGTTTGTGCCCTCTTAATTAAATAATATAAGAATAAATTTAACTCTCCGCCCCTATTCCAAGCTATGCTATTGTTTGTACAATATAGAAACTAATTTTTTTCAAAAGTTGAGGGGGCTGAAGCAGGCCCCTGGCCCCATGTGGCTCCGCCCGTCTACTACTCTCCTGTCTACTCCTTTTTCTCCGGTATCAGGGCTTGGGTTTCCTTCCTGTTCATGGAAGACGGAATGAAGGGGTCATTGATGTTTTTGGGATCGAGACGGATTTTGTGATGCTGCAAACTCTGAAGAAGAAGTCTTGTGGCTCTTAGACATGCATGATTGGACTTAAAAGAGAAATTGCTAGAATGATGACCGGTAATGAGATATGTTGGTTATATTTATCGCGGTTCTATGATGTGTAGGCTGTGTAATCTGAACAGTGTTGTCTCCCAGAGAGCTAATTGGTATCATCCTAACATATACATGGTAAAAGCTTCAACAAAAGAGCTTCAAATGCCCCAGCATGTGAAAGTCTTGAATCTTGAAAACCTCGGGCTTTCTAAGGTCTAGGGCTTAATTTTGAAGTTTCGGCAAAAGAATACAGCAGGCATTAATTGTTAGCCGCTTCTGCGAGGCTTGGCAACCTTGCCGGAGGAATCCATGGTAGCTATTCAGGTGGAAGTGGAACCAACTAGAGCTGAGCCATTGGCATATCTTCCTTAAATCTTTTTCTCTGCATCTCCTCCATCAGACTTACCACCTCCAACCCGATAGCTTTCGGAGCCGTGTTCTCCCCAAATAAAAACATCTGCGACTCCAAATCTTCATCTGATATATAAGAACAAAGAAAATGTTCTTGGAATTGCCATCATCATCATCTTCGTCATCATCATCTCTGTTACTATTACTACTAACAATAGAAATGAAAGTATAGAACCATGATATAATGTAACGCAACTGAAACTGTTAAAAATAAACGGTTGCTCTGTCCTTAAAGCCAGGCCTAGGCTTGGGCCCAACACATAAGCTTGTAAGGATCCAAATCTGATATGCTCAGGTTTCTATTGGGCCAGCTCAACCAGCAGCAAAAGGGCAAAATGCAAAAAAATGAATCCATAAGAGCATCTCCAACGGTGTGTTATATGGTGTTCCAATGCTATATTATAGCATTGGGATGCTAAAACTGGTCTCTAACGGTTGATTATGGCAGTGCCAAATTACCATAATTTGGCACGACCTTTGACCGGATGACTTTTGTTGGGTTTTTACCTTAACCCTCCAACGACTATTTTTTTTATTATACAATTTTACCCTTCAACGGTCTTATTTTACTTCAAGGGGTGGATGAATGGTGGTTAAGATGCACCCACCCCTAGCGTTCACCCACCATCCTTGGTTTTTATGAAAAAATATTAATTCTAGTTTGAAATATTAAAAAAATATTTTTAGGGGTAGGTGAACCCTACAGGTGGGTGAATCTTAAGCACAGTTAAGGGGTGTCAAAAGGGACACGTGGCGACCTCAAGCCTCAAGGGTGATAACCGGATTTGCCGTAGAGGATTTGGTTGAAAAAAATGGAATTAGTATAGTTTCAATTTGGCATAGACCATTGGAGCAGCCTGTGTCAAATATGACATTTTGACACTGTAGCTGTGCCAAATTTGGAATTGGTGCTATAAATATAGCACACACCGTTGGAGATGCTCTAAAGATAAGGGCCCTTACAACAAATTTGTCATCTCATGAAGTAAAATGCTCATATCCCTGTCAAATCAATGAAAAAAAAGTCTTAGTTTCATAACCTAATGGCCCATGGGCTAGATTGGGCTTAGGATTATAGCTCACCAGTACAAGAGAACAATTGGTTGTAGAGTTGTTAAATTAGAGAGATGATCCACATAGCATTGCCATGGACAATTCACCATATTTCCTGAGATTTTGATCTTCCTCATGAACATTGGATTGTCCAAGGACCGATCATTTGTCTGCATCAGATTTGAACTTATGAAATCTCCTATCAGAGAACTCGAAAAAAGGACAAAAAAAAAAAAAGGATGGGCCAGCTCTTTGGACTTTGGCATGGCGGGCTGAGCTTAACTCCTTGGCCAGCTTAGCTGAAGACCCGCTGTCCCTGAATATGGTCTCTCCGGGGAATACCCCGTATCTGAGTTCGATGAACTCGGATCATCTCATCTGGCTGCTCATGAGAGATTCTGATTTGCTCTTCTCTGATACTTTGGACTTCATCAGAGACATCTTTATAACGAGTAAGAAAAAACATGAGTCTCCGACATCATAAAGAGATTGATGACTTGAAGCTCATTCTTTTTCGTTTCCTTCTAAGGTGATTATTAAACCATGATTCCCTCCATCATCCTCTTAATGAAATCATCAAATTTCTTATTTAATTCTTCTATACTTTTTTTTTAATAAAAAAATCGCTTGTGTTTTTTTTTTTTTGGTTCATTGGAGGCCACATGGACCTATGGGCTACACAATGAGGGGTAGCTCTCTCCCCCCATAACACCCCCAACCCTGATTTAGGTGGGATTTGATCCCAGGTCTCTGGTACGACGCTAAGAGACTTTACCAACTAAACTAGCGGACAACTACTAATTCTTCTACACTCAACAACCGATTTCCTTCTTTGTCTATAACAAAAAAGCATACTGTCTTCTTCTTGTTCTTCGTCTTCATCATCTCTAGTCAAGAATCCAATCTCTAATTCTTCTGTAATCAAAAATAGAATTTCCCCCAAAATTGGTTTAACTCAAAAATTTGTGGGCCATTTTGTTTGTACATTTTGTACATATCCTATTGGTATTACTTTTCCGCCGGAGGCAGTTGTCCCCTTGCCCTAAGGCTATTCCCTCTTAAATAATTATATATATCAAAAGTTCAGTGTGCAATTGCCCCTCAATCAATAGACATGCTTTATTAAATAATTGATTAACATAGTAATTTTTTTAATTCAAAAGTTCAGGGGAAATATGCCACTAGCTCCAGCCCTGCTAATGACATGACAAAAAACGAGCTCGATCATACGTTTATAAACCATCCTATTAAAGGTGGAAAAATCAAACATTTATGTAGCCTAGCTAGGTAGGGACTGGTGAACCTTAGGGATAATGTTGATAAATTAGGGTCTAATCGGATGTGATAAAATCATCCAATTGGATTGATTTTTTCCACGTATCTCTTGTTAGACACTACTTGAAATTTAATGATCAGAATCTTAAAATACTTGCCATGTGTCATCTTTTAGAGGCATTGCTCACTACGTGTGTAGTGAGTGCGACCATTAGTACCTATCCGCCTCCCTCCCTCTCTCTCTCTCTCTCTCTCTCTCTCTCTCTCTCTCTTTATATATATATATATATGTAACGACCAAAATATTTTTAGAAATAAAAATATTAAATATATTCTGTATAAGATTTCATATTTGGTAATTCCTATTATTATTTAAGCATATGATTTAGTAAAGATAAATATTGCTTAAGTATATGCTTATATATTAACAGCTAAGTGTGGCCACCACCCTCCTTCTATTCTTGGAGATTCTCCAATGATCTCCAAACAGATCCAGTTACCAACATAGCAAAGATTTGAAGATATTCTCATTGTATCAAAATTGTAATCTTTCATTTTCTCACTATGTATTCCCTTAGATGATAATAGAAGTTGTAACATCTATAAATATTAATCAATGGAAGAGAGAATGCAAGTTTTCCAATTATTTTATGGTATCAGAGCAGGCTCCTCGCGCTTGGTTTCAAAAGTTTAGCTCTTATCTACTTGTGCACAGAATTATATGTAGCAAGGCTGACAACTCTATGTTTATCTTCCGATCTACCTGTGGTACATTGATCTTGCTCCTCTATGTGGATGATATTATTCTTGCAGGAACTTCAGACTCTCTCATTCATTCCTTTATCACCGATATGGCCTCTTCGTTTCACATGAAGGATCTTGGTCCTCTTCATTATTTTCTCGGGATGGAAGTTCATCGCTCTGCCAACGATCTTGTTCTTTCCCAAAAGAAGTATGCTCTGGACATACTCACCAAGCATGACATGATTGGCTCCAAGCCCTGCACTAGCCCTGTTGCTCTCCGATCCAAGCTTTCAGTTTTTGATGGTGATCCTCTCGAGGATCCCACTGCCCAGTTAGTAGGGTCCCTACAGTATCTCACCCTCACTAAGCCTGATTTAACCTTTGCTGTTAATCAGGCATGCCAGTTCATGCATCGCCCTACCTTCCTCCACCTCCAAGCTGCCAAACGCATTCTTTGTACTTGAAAGGGACTCTTGATCAAGGCTTGACTATTCATCCCTCTAATGACTTTATTTTGACCGCCTATTCTGATGCCGATTGGGCAGGAGATCCAGATGATCGTCACTCCACTACTGGTTTTTGTATTTTTCTTGGCCCCATTCTTATCTCCTGGTGCAGCAAGAAGTAGAAAACCGTGTCTCGCTCCAGTGCCAAAGCTGAATATATGGCCTTGGCTTTTACCGCTGCCGAAACGGTGTGGCTTCGTTATCTTCTTCGTGATCTTCGCATTAGTCTGGGCTCACCAATCCGTCTCTATTGTGACATTGTCAGTGCCACCTATATGGCCTCCAATCCAATTTTCCATGCTCGTATGAAGCATATTGAGACTGATTACCACTTCGTTCGTGAACGTGTTGTTCAAGGGGATTTGCAAATTTTATTTATCTCTACTGACTAACAGTCGGCTGACATTTTCACAAAGGGTCTACCTAGCCCAAGGTTTCATTTCCTACAATCCAAGTTGCTTTCTCATTCGCCATCAACTTACGGGGGAGTATTAACAGCTAAGCGTGGCCACCACCCTCCTTCTATTCTTGGAGATTTTCCAATGATCTCCAAACAGATCCAATTACCAACATAGCAAAGATTTGAAGATATTCTCATTGTATCAAAATTGTAATCTTTCCTTTTCTCACTATGTATTTCCCGTAGAAGATAATAGAAGTTGTAACATCTATAAATATTATATGCTTATATACTATGTATTAAACTTAGTATTAATACATGTATATAATGACAAATGGGCATTAGCTAGAATTATGACAAGTGGCGACATCCTAGGATAGGATGCCCAAGTAATTAAGGAGAAAGATTTAATTGGGTTAATCATGAGATCATGATTTAGATGATGTGTTACTCATGAGTGATGATGATGAGTTAATCATAAGTGTAATGATTTAATCATGTGTTTAGAAGCTTTGATCAAGAAGATATAAGGGAGATGAATCAAATTCCATGCCTATAACTATGCTCACGCCCACTTATTGTCAACTAAGGTTGATACCTCACATTAGTTAGTTAGTTAGTTAGTAGCATGAACCCATTTATGGGTAATACAAGAATGTAATTCATAAAGGATGAAACTAGCTAATACAAGTTAGGATGGATACTTTAAATGATGAAGTATTACACGCCCAACTATACTTAACCATGAGTTAGCAACTTACCTTGGTTAAGTAAAACATGTACTTATTTAATACATAAAAAGATACATGTGTCATGAGTTATGATCAAGTGATTAACCATGAATTAAAAGAAAACTATGATTAGGTTAGTACATGTGCACAAGTGATACATGCACTATAGAATTAATGAATCTAATCAAAGGAATGTATCCAATTTATGAAATACATGGATAGTGCTCACACCCCCCTTGGCCACCTTGGGTTATGAAGACATTCTAGTTAGTATGGGTTAATTCATGAATCTAATTTAATGAACTAGGTTAAGAGAATAATTAAACCTTAAGTAATTAAAGGTAAAAACATGAACCTTATTTATGATGATTCATGTATATTAACTCAAGGGATGAATCTACTCACTAGAGTTAATACAAGGCAAGAAAGATTCTTGGAATGGAGAAAAGCTACACGCCCAAACCATGGTTAAATCATGAGTTAAATAATTTACCTTAGTTAAAAGATTCATGAAATAAATTATGTAAGAATCTAGAATGATAGATACATGTATTCTAGTTTATAATAAATGATTATCCATGAGTTAAAGATGAAAACTATGGTTAGGTTAATGCATGTGTCAAGAGATTCATTGCATTGAAGGTTAGATGAACCTAATCTAGGAGATGCACCCAAATTTAAGTGATTCATGAGTTTATTAAGTTCATGAACTATGATTAATGAAAGGAGTGTACCAATATTAATGAGAGGCCAAGACCTTGCCTATATAAAGATCACACGCCCACTTGGTTGCTCACTTGAGTTGGTGCCCAAGCCATGAGGAAATAAAGAAAGAAAGGAAGAGAAAGAAAGGAAAAAAGAAAGAAAGAAAGGAAAAAAAGAAGAAAGAAAGGAGAAAGAAAGAAGATCGTGCCGGTCAAACCGACTTTGGATTCGGAACCGACTTCGGATTCAGAAAATAGTAAGTAATATTCGATGATATTATTTTAAACAAGTTAGAATGAAGGTTATGAGTAAGTACGATAATGTATTTTCTACTATATTCTAAAAAATAGTATAATAATACTATGTTAAAATGCTGAAAAATAGTATGATAATACTATGTTAAAATTCTGAAAAATAGTATAATAATAATACTATATTGAAATGTTGGAAAATAGCATAATAATACTGAAAAAAATAGTAAGATAATGCTATGTTATTGTGCTAAAGATATAGAGTGATGATACTATAATAGTGTGCCATATTTTATGCGTATATTACATTTTAAAAATATGATAAGTAAATGGATGTAATTGAAGTAAAGAAAATTATTATTCTAAATTATAAAATTATAGTTATGAGATAGCTATAATAAAGATAATTAGAATTGAAAATTATATAATCATAATGTTATGATTTGTATGAAAATATTATCTTATAATGTCCTCATGAGAAGACAAGGAAAAGATAAATACACTTATCTTAAAAAAGGTCTCAAGATAATAATATGGAATAGGAAGGCCGTTTGGCAAACAAGAACTCAGGATGTGTCAATAAAAACTCAATGAGGGATTGAGCTTAAAGAAGTGTATTTATCGACGATTATCTAGAGAAGTAGAAATAAACTAAGAATGAAAAGATAAAGAGAAGATAAAATAATGCTTATCTTAAAAAGGCCTTAAGATAATAGTGTGGAATAGGAAGACCATTTAGCAAACAAAAACTCTGGATGAGTCAATGAAAACTCAATGAGGGATTGAGCCAAAAAAGGTGTACCTATCAGCGATTATCTAGAGAGGTAGGAATAAGATAAGTTTGGAAAAAATAAAGAAAATATAAAAGAATATCTTAAAAATGCCTCAAGATAATAGTGTGGAATAGGAAGACCATTTTGCAAACAAAAACTCTGGATGAGTCAATGAAAACTCAATGAGGGATTGAGCCAAAAAAGGTGTACCTATCAGCGATTATCTAGAGAGGTAGGAATAAGATAAGTTTGGAAAAAATAAAGAAAATATAAAAGAATATCTTAAAAATGCCTCAAGATAATAGTGTGGAATAAGAAGATCGTTTGGCAAACAAAAAAACTCATGATGGGTCAATGAAAACTCAATGAGGGATTGAGCCTAAAGAGGTGTACCTATCGGCGATTATCTAGAGGTAGGAATAAGATAAAAATGAAAAAATAAAGGAAAAATAAAAGAATGTTTATCTTAAAAGATCTTAAGATAATAGTGTGAAATAGGAAGACCGTTCGGCAAACAAAAACTCAGGATGAGTCAATGAAAACTCAATGAGGGATTGAGCCTAAAAAGGTGTACCTATTGACAATTATCTTAGAGGACAAGATTAAGATAAACTGGATCAAAGCAAAAGATGTTTAAAAGAAATGACGAAAGAAATATTGAAAAAGTTTTAATAGTATATTCTGATGAAATATTATTATTAAATGTTATATTATGCTTATTCTAATTTATTGTCTAGCATAATGTTGTTGAATATTTTTATTGAGCTTCATAACTCACTGATATTTTACGTCATCAGATGAATAGTGAAGGAACGATTGAAGTGATGTTCGAAGAAGGACGCAATCGCTTCAATTATGCTTTTTATGTTTTGTTATTTCTATTTGATATAATTAAATTTGGTTATGTAAACTTTAAGTTTCTTATGGACATGACTTGCTGACTATTGCGAATGGAAAGAAAGTAAGAGTTAAAAAAATTTAAATTCCTTTGGTATTTTACGCTTTCGCAATATATGAGAAAAGATGATCTCACAATCGGATTTACACTTAAATTTGATTAGTGAAATCTTAAGTTTAAGTCGGGTCATGACAATATATATATATATATGACGGGTTCTTACAGTGTTTGATTCCTATGGTTTTAATTTTTATTTCTTCGTACAACTATTTTCAAGAGTCACAACCAAATTGGAAGCAATAAATTTCACAATTAATGCACCAAGCTTGAGCCAAACCCCGCTTGAAAATTCCCATATACTGTTCAAGCTGAGCTTAAGCCTGAAATTAGACAGACATGCTTGGGGATGTATGGGAGAGAAGAATACATATATGAGTATTTTCCGAGCTAGCATATATTTAACCTTTATAAAAATGTTTTTATGGCGTGACATGTGATGTGTAGGATAGGTTATGGCAGTAAACCATTGTGGATATTATCCGTATCCGATTCGTCTCGTAAGATAATTATCCAAATAGGTATTCGGTGGAGCGAATTTGGATAGTAATTTTACTATCCGATAAATATCCGACCGATTATATAATATATATAAATAATATATTTTAAAATTATAAAAGTAATATAACCTTTAAAACATATTTTAAAAAACTATTTTAATAGTAATTGGATAAATCGGATACTATTTGAATTCAAATATTTTAATCAGAGTCGGATACGGATATCATATTTCACTATCCGCCGGATATTTATTTGGATTCGGATATTCGACTACATAATCGGATAAGAATTCGGATACCACTATCTACTCCAAATCCGTTCCATTTACAACCTTAAGATAGGTCCAATAGGAAAACTGTTAGCCGGTTCTCGGAGGCTTGGCAACCTTTCCATAGGAATCCGTAGACATGTTATTGGTTGTAATCCTTGGTGACAGCTATTTGGTGGTATTACTTGGAGCTGAGCCATTGGCATATTTTCCTTGATCTTATTCACTCAAAATTAGAGCATTTGCAGCTCTAAATCATCGTCACTATTATATAATAACAAAGAAAATGTTATAGGAATTGACATCTGAACAAATTTGATAATCTAAGTAAATCTCAACGTGAGTAATACTAGAGCTATTGTATTTAATTTATAGATAACTGATGATAGAGTTTTGTAAGGATTACAACTCTTTAAGAAGATAGAATTGTAACAAAACAGAATACTAAACGTGCTATAATTGATAAGCAAAATGAAGCTAAAGATTATCTGTTAGTTATCATTCCCCCACAAGCGAAGCGTGGATGCAGACAACACGCAAAACTTGGATTGTAGAAACTCTAGTGAATATTTTGGAAGACTCTTAGCGAAGATATCAGCTATTGTTCGGAAGAGGGCACGAAAAGTACATTGAGGAGACCAGTTGGAACTTTTTCACGAACAAAGTGATAATCGAGCTCGATAGGCTTGGTTCGAGCGTGAAAAACAGGATTTGAAGCCATACTAGTCGCACTTTGATTATCATAATATAATGTAGCTGGGTAGGAGATCATAATACCAACATCTTTCAGTAAGTAACTAATCCATGTAAGTTCAACCATAGCGGAAGCAAGAGAACGATATTCGGCCTCCGTCGAAGATCTCGAAACAGTTGATTGCTTCTTAGCACCCCATGAGATGCAATTTGAACCAATAAATATTGCAAAACCAGAAGTAGACCGTCTTGTATCAGGACACTTGGCCCAATCTATATTCGAAAATCCATGCAGTTCCAATTCGGTAGCCGAAGCGATAAGTAACCCAAAATCAATTGTGGCCTTTAGATATCGAAGTATTCTATTAACAACTTTCATGTGGGCAATAGTAGGGGAGTGCATGTGTTGACAGACAGAGTTCACACAGTAAGCAAGATCTGGACGAGTAAATGTGAGATACTGAAGTCCACCGACTATACTTTTATATTCCGAAGGATTAGTAAGGAGATCATCACTTGTCTGGAGGTGTTGACCGATGACCATAGGAGTATCAAGAGGCTTACTGTCAGTCATACTTGCTCGAGAAAGAAGATCGCGAGCATATTTTCCTTGAGAAAGAAAAAGATTGCTGGGCGATTGAACCACTTCAATTCCTAAAAAACAATGAAGGGGCCCGAGATCATTCATTAAAAATTCTGCACCCAAATGTTGAATATATGTAGCAAGTAGAGAATCATCATCGGAGAACAATATGATATCATCGACATATAGGAGAAGCACCAAGATATGATTTTCCACTTGAAGAATGAACATAGAGTTATCGGCATCACTGCATTTAAAATTCAAGGAGAGAAGAAAGCTTCGAAAACAATCAAACTAAGTTCTTGGGGCTTGTTTGAGACCATAAATGGCGCGATGAAGATGACAAACTGAATCCGGTTGATCAAGGTCTGAAAATCTTGGAGGTTGTTCCATGAACACCTCTTCTTTGAGATACCCATGTAAGAAGACATTTTTCACATCCAATTGTCTCATTTTCCAGCCCTTAATTGTAGCAACAGTGAGAATGGTTCGGATGGTAGTGACCTTAACTACTGGGCTAAAAGTGTCATCAAAATCGACACCTTCTCTTCAGGCAGATCGCCTGCTCTGATATCATGAACAAATTTGATAATCTGAGTATTCTCAACGTGAGTAATACTAGAGCTATTGTATTTAATTTATAGATAACTGATGATAGTACGGATTACAACTCTTTAAGAAGATAGAACTGTAAACAAAACTTAATACTAAACGTTCTATAATTGATAAGCACAATAAAGCTAAAGATTATCTAACAGATAAAGATTATCGGTTAGTTATCAACGTCATCATCATTTTTGTCACTATTACTATTTTAATTGTTTTTTGGAGAGTAAGCTGGGGTTAGGTAGACCCCTATAAGATGCATAAAAGATGAAAAGAAGTTACAACCGAAGATATTTACATCCTCTACTGTCCTTAAGAACAATGGAGGCCAGTTCAGGAGGAAACTCCGAAGGAGAAATAACTAAAGAGCCAGAAGAGATACAAAATTTAGCTAAAAAATCAGCTGCCCCATTCGATTCACGCCAAATATGTTGCACTCACACCATCATCATAATCACTATTACAATTAGCTAGTAGGAAGTGATTTAAAACTCTGATAGTAGCTAATGTTGAGAGCTCAACCGCCGGATTAAAACTCCTACTTAAATCTCAAGTGGAGCCTACCATTTTAAAGCGGGTGCACTTTGGCATTTTTAGTCCGGCTAAGATCTCGATAGTAGGTATAGGGTTTTAAACTACCTTCCTTACTATTAACAACATACAAAGAACTATAAAAGTATAGAATCATAAAATGTGGATTTGGCTTGTGAGACCAGGTAGGTCTCCTACCTACCAATACCATGCTTTGGGATTCAAAAGTTAAAAAAAGCAAATAAAACCCGAATTTAAAAAACTTTTGAATTCCCCGTGCTGTAAAGCTTAGTCTTGAATAGGTCGGACCGACCAGATCTCCGAATCAAAATCCTAAAACGTGAGGCAACAAAAACTTTGCCCTCGGATTGTCTCTGAAGCCAGAAAGGGCTTATCTCGGGCAACCATAGAATAAAGGATAAGTGGTGGAGAAGTCAAAATCATTGGTCCCATGATTTTGACTTCTCTGCACACTGTATGACACGTGGTGATAAGGAGTTGAAATAAAGCGGAAGAGAACAAGTGGGGAGAAGTCAAAATCATAGGGAGAAATTCTCCCATTTTTAACGTCATATGTCCCTTATTCTATGGTTGCCCGAGAGCCCCTTTTGGCTTCGCCAGAGACATATACTAACAATTGACCCGATTGCAGCCTAACCGCGTGTCTCTACCAAAAAAAAAAAAATATTGTAAAAGATGTGTGAAAAGTGCCTTGGCCTCCGATTTCCGAACATTGGCACAATGAAGAGGGAATGCATATTGACGCAGTCTCCTTGTTTTTTCCCTCAAATAAAAATACGTGTCCCGCACAATCTCCTTTTTTTTTTCCTTCAAATAATAATACGGATGCTGGCAATCACATTTGAAGATTGGAGAGCCATCAAACTTGACCTTAAACTCTCGTGAGTCCAGAGCCTCCTGACCTTAAGATACAGTTAATAATTCCCAAGTGCGGTCGTGTCAGTGAAGAGTATCAGCGCTTTTATAAACCTTCGGAGCAATAGAGAATGATCAGCCTTGAAATTTATGATTCACATGGGATTAGATAGACTCGTAATCTTCTCTGGTTGTAACCGGTTTTAGTAGAAATCAGTTACACTCCCGAGGTGGCCACATGTCGCTTTTTACTCATTTCAATTATGGTTAAGATTCACCCAACCCTAAGGTTCACCCACCTATCTTTGGTTTTTAGAAAAAAACAATAAAAAAAATTAACCAACGTTAATATATTATTTTATTATTTTTCTAGAAACCACTGATAGGAGAGTGAATCATAGGGGTGAATGAATCTTAACCACAGTTAAAATGTGTCAAAAGGGACATGTGGCCACCTCAGGAGTGTAGCCGGTTTTGGCAAAACCGGTTACAACGGTAGAGTCCCTATTAGATATGGTCATGTTCGTGGTTAACACCTCCACGTCGGACATACGGTGTTGGCTGAGCGCTGATCTTTTGACTAGTGGGTCCATACAATTAGAGCCTATCTTACCCATGTGGTTTAACCCCTGTTGAGCTTAAATAAATTAAAATTAAGACTTTTTTTCATAAAAAAAGTAAGGTTAGATTGTTTAACCCTAGGAGTGAGTGAATCTTAATCATAGTTAATGAATATTTAAAATTGGGGTGTGAGACTAATGCGGACACGCCAATTTGTTACAAAATAGAAACTTCGGGTACGGTAAGTATTTTCCTACTTTTATAAGTGTCTCTTTTCTTTAACTTAAAAAAGGGAAAAATAATCACTTTTCGCACCGTTCCCTTTACCTTCCTTTTTATTGGGGTTAAGATTCACTAATTTTAGAATTAAAATATCTGTCCTTTGTTTTGAAAAAATAATCAGAAAAAATTTATTCACAAGGTGTAAAACTTTTTAACTAAATTCCAAGGACAATTAAAGGGTTTTGTGGGAGCGATGAGCAAATAGTTCACACCTTGCACGTAGAGAGATTTACTACGTACTCTTTAAAAAGGTATGATATCCAATGACCTAAATTTTAAATTGAGTTAACAATCAAGGTAATTATAAAGAGTTAGGGGCGTTTGGATCCACTTTCATTTTTTTTTTGTTTTTATTTTTTGTTTTTTAAAATTGAAAATTAGTTTCTGTTTTCAAAATTTTAAAGTAGAAAATATGTTTGGCATTATTAACTATTATTCTTTTTAAAAAAGGCAAAAACAAAAAATGGCGTTTGGGAGATATGATGTATATAATAATGAGTAAACAATTTCAATCCATAGTGGTGGTGGTATTGATGGTGGTTGTGTGGTATTGGTGGTGGTGGTGATGGTGGTGGTGGAGTGGAGGTGTGGTGGTGGTGGAGGTGTGATGGTGCTGGAGTGGTGGTGGAGAGGTGTTGGTGGTGGACCGGTGGTGGTGGTGTGATTGGGGTGGTGGAGTGGTGGTGGTGGGTAGTGTGACGGTGGTGGTGTGGTAGTGGATGATGGTTTTGTTTTTGTTTTTGTTTTTTGTTTCCAAAAACGAAGGTAACAGAAATTTTTGTTACTTTGATTTTCAAAAATTTTGTTACTAATTTTTAAAAACAAAAAACAAAAACATATTTATCAAAATGGGGCCAATATTCGGTGAAAAGTTGGTTGATGTTTGTTCATTCAATTAATGAGTCAAGTTTGAATATAATATTTTATCTCACTTAACAAATAAGTTTGGGAAATAGTTAACGAACCATGGATCTCATTTATTAACTTAAGGCATTCACCTATTGATGGATGTTCTCTTTCTTTTCTTAAATGCACCACAATTCCGCCTATCACTACTCAATAAGTGTCCACCAAAAAAATGTTCCAACACATTGGTTGAAGAGCTAATCTAAGTAATTAAAAAGGAACTTGACACAGGTATTTTGGGAATTACAAGAAAATTTTATAAAAAAGGAAAAGGGTCAAACCATATCTTACAGAATGAGGAAGAGCTTTTTATGTAGTCTCACTTTACCACCATCTGAAATGCGCGAAACTTCGATTGGTGGAAGCCAGTCCATGAAGATTCTCCCTTTTCTTACGGGCAATTCCCCTCTTTCGGTAAGCATCCAGTATCTCAGAAAATGAACATTTCTCTAAGCATATCCTGTAGCTTATACGTCGTTTGAAAGCTGCTCCAAGGATCCAACGAATAGCTAAGGTTTGTTGGGGCAAAATTGCCCGAACCTTTATTATTTTTGTTAAGACCCTTGCCATAAGGCATATTTTACGATGTTCTGATTGTCTATTCAATTGGAGCTCTTCATATATAACTAACTTCAGCTGGGTAGTGACGATAAAAAGAACACACCCACACATACAGGGGATGTTAACGTTGACATATATGTTAACGTTGACGTCTTCTTTGTGCAGGCAAAAGTGGATGGTAGTATTACTTTGGAAAGGATGTCAGGTAATTTTCAGAGGTTGGTATTTCCCGCACCCCAATTTTTAAGAGCATTCCTAACAGCCTTACCGAATGTCACTCACCAAAATAGTCAATTCACAAAAAGTCATGTTGGCGATTCACTTTTTTAAAACACTCCCAACAGCTTCATCAAAATGGTCAAAACTTTCATTATTTATCACTTCCACAATAGAAAAAAAAAGCAGAGAGAAACCTTTATTTTATTTGTGTGAGCTCACAAAAGAGGGAAATAGAGATTTTTAACTTTGGTGAGTGTACAAAATACTCACCAACTTTGGTAAATACTGTACACTCACTAAACCGTAAACATCAAATTGGTGAGACTGTTGCAGGCGTTATTTAACACTTTTTAGCTATCTGGCTTACCAAGACTGCTAGGAATGCTCTAATGAGTGCATCCTAAATTTAAGAAAACACCCAAAATAAAGTAAAAAGACAATAGTGTCCTCTTCTTTTTCGCCTCTCCAAAACTTAAGAAACCCCAATTCTTAGGTAGTGTTTGGGTTGAATTTATTAGCCAAAAATCAATTAGGATAAAATAGATTTTGTAAAATTAATTATCATATAATTATTTTTTCAATTAATAGTGTTTGGGGAATAGGAAGTTGAGTCTAATTTTACAAAATCTATTTTAACATAATTGATTTTTGGCTAATAAAATCCAATCCGAACGCCCCATTAGAAATTAGAAGAACACCCTATAATCTCATATGCTAAGAAGATCGGGTGGTGGTGACCACTGAGGTAGATGTTACAGTTCTTTAGCTTCTTTAATGGATGTGGTTGGAGTTAAAGTAAATCAAAGCAGATCGAGATGTGGTTGTATGAGAAATTAACAGAAGTCAAGCTCTACATAGTACAAAATTGGTGATGGAATGCTCCCAAAAAGATGATTTGTTGACAGATTCAGGTAGTTCAAGATCCGCATAGTTGTGATCTCTGTTGGAATCTAACCTGAAAGCTCGCTCCAACTTAGATCAACACTTGTCAGTAGCTCCAATTGGCTGATCTCCAATGCAAATGCACTGGTGAATTTGTTGAGATAAATCATTGAAAATCTGTTGCAACCTTCAATGAGGTTGCAGAACTTTTGAAACTTTGCTAGATTGCAAACAGAAAATAACGGGGCATTATTGTCATTTTTCTTCCTATTCTAATGTTGTTTTAAGTATGATGTGTGATCATAAAAAATAGGGAGTGCGCGGAGCTCCATCCTTTCCAAAATCAATTATCCTCCATAATTATAAGAATATCACTTATGCATCAAAAAATACAAGAATGCCACCCAAAATTGATTAATCCTAGTTAGTGTTTTAATGTTTCGCTTTTAAAAATATATTAATTATTATCATACAAGTCAAAGTCATTAGTATGGTTTCGAACATGAGCCGAGTGGTAGTGTATCCCCTGCTTTGGGGGAGGTATCGGTTCCATTCCCGAGAGGGTGAGAGTTTGTATATACTCTCCACCCGCCTATTAACTGAATAGATATTAACACCTAACTGGTGTTGCGGCCTTAACGGATATCTCAAAGCAAAAAAAAGAAGAAAAAGATACATGTGAAAGGATAAGTCTTGTCATTGTAATTTTCAATATTTCTTTTCTTAGTGTCATCTCCACTTTTTATGATTAATCATTTTCAAAACGTTTTTTCACACAAGAGAGAAATGAAAGATAACTTTGTAATAATTCAAAAGCCAATTCGAGCCAAGCCAGAGTTTATGAGATTTTTGACAAGCCAGACTTGAATCAACTTGAGCCGAGTTTGAACACGTACAGAATGTATCGATGAGTCGAGCCTAAAAACCTTACTATTCGGCTTGACTCAATATTACCCCTATGCTAGCCACTCTAACATTTGCACTCACCTCAACAATAGAAAATGTTAAAAGATTAGTGACACAAAACTTGTAAACATTTGCACTCAACATAACAATAGAAAATGTTACAAGATTAGTGACACGAAACTTGTAAATCCCACCAAAATCTTATCTTTTTCTTGTTTTGGGTGAGTAAACTTTGATTCCCCATTTCTTAACACATCACAAAACATCTGCTTAATTGGACGAGTCACTGCTATTTGATCCGACAGTAGAAACTATAACATATGTTGACTCGTATTAATCATTAGACTTAATACTAACCAACTAGGGTAAATGGGGGAGGTTTCTAATGTTCAATTGGACGGCTTAAACATCGCTGATGGACTGATCTCTTGCAACATGTTAAATTAGGAGGACAAGCCCGCTTGTTTTTAATTAAGGTCCAAAGGAATATTACACGTTGTTCAAACAAGTGACTCATAGGTAAGGTTTCCTATGCGACCCCCTTTTTAAAGCATAAATGGTGGAAATTTTGTATTTACCAAGAGATGCAATGTCAATTTTGCCAACACTTTCTCCCCATAATTACAAGATTACCACTGATTTCACACTAAAGGTGATTTTGCTCAAGGCTCTCAAAACAAAGCTTCACATCATATTTAAATATATTATTTTTTGTCACGTATTAAAGGAAATATCTCATCATAAATTTTTATTTTTTGCGGGTATAAATAAGTGTCGTGTTATTTAATGCGTATCGCAGAATGCAAATGTAACATAGGCTGTTTCTTTAAATAACTTCACATGATTTAATTGAATAAATATGAGCAAACATGCATTCACGAAACTCCCTATTTTAAAGCAAAGATGGGTGGAGTTTTTTTACTTATGATAAAAGAGAGTGACAATTTTGTAACATGATTTATACCATAATGACAAGGAGAGCTCCCGCAAATGCAATGGAGCTCATAACCAAACTCTTAAATGAATAGGAAAATAGGAGCACTTTGTTTGCAGCCAAAGTTGACACACAAGGGTGTTCCTACTTGGGAGAGTTCAATCGCACCCATAAGTCATTCCGTGTCCTTTTTTAACTCCCTTTAACCGTGGTTAAGATTAATTAACCTTTAGGATTAATATTTTTAACCTTAGTTTTTAGAATAAAAAATTCAAAACATATTAGTCTTAACGACCAGGCTTGGTCTGTCTAGGCTAGCCCACACTTTATACGGGTGTAGCCTAAGTCCTCATGGGCCTAAACTGGCTAGCCCCAAGCTCAACCTTTAGGGTCAGGGCTGGGCAAGGTGATTTGCATGCCATTATGTTAATAATTGTCTCTTTATTTATATTTGTTACTTGTTTATTTTGTTTTAATTATAACTTTTTTGCTTTTATGTAGGAGTTAGATGAAGTTTAATAGAATTGAGCCAAAAAGGGAGAAATTCAAAGCCAAAATCCCATTAGAGAGAAAAGTCATACATGACCCACTCATCTAATTGGATTAAATCAAGGAAAAGATAATGTTACTGATATTTGACATTCAAATTTATAAGAAACACAGTAAATTTTGTGGATGGTAATATTGAGCAATAAATCCTCTAAAAAAAGGAAGATTTTTGGATTCTCATTTAAACTGACCATGACGACAAGATTTGAGGCATTGGTAAGAAGACTCAAAGGGGAACGGTATTGCATTTCATGAGAAACTCCGAATTTGGACGTTTAAAGAGTCAAAATATTCGGTCAAGTGGAGGCTTATCATAGAGGAGAAGAAATTAAGGTTGACGATTTTTGGTCTTTCTCTTTTCTCTTATATTCTGTACTCTTTTTGTCTGATTTTATTGGAGATTGAGTGGTGTAAAAGGAGATACTTTGTGAAGAATTTGATCATCAATGAAGATTTATTTCAAAATTGATCGTATGCTCATTACAATGTTCGGCTAAACTCTTTGATTAGAGTGAAGGATGAAGCTAAGTCATCTCTTTTTAATTTACAATTCAACCCTTATTTTTCCCATATAATTTATACTCGTTAATGCTAGAATAGGTTTTCCTTCATTACTTTAGGCAAACTTCGATATTTATTCCTTAAATAAATACTTTTGACTATTTATGCTTAGTTTTGATAGGCCATACCTAGGAATAAATTCTTTTGATGATTTATGCTTATTTTTGATAAATAGTTCTTAAGTTTTTTTTTAATGATTTTTGAAGTGAAGGAATCTTAGGTTCTTAATTTCGATTTTGAAAATGATTTTAAAGATAAATATTCTAAACCAAAACATTGATTTGTTATTTGGTTTGAGTTATGATTGAGAAAAATTAGGGATATTTTGTAAATTGATTAGTTGATGTCTAGTGGAATTCGGATGCTTTGATCTATTTCTCTATTTGATTGACTACTTTTATTATTTCATTTTAGTTGCTTTGATATATTTATTTTAGTTAGATCATATATCTCAAATCAATTCAATACCTCTTTTATCACTAGTTTATTAGTTAGATTTTAGTTTTTAATATTATTTTTGTTTAGTTATCTGTGGATCGACCCGTATTTACTACTGTCTCTTCTATAAATGGTCGTGCACTTGCGGTATTATTATTATTATTATTATTTGTACATCACCAAGCTTGGCCTGGGGTTGAAAAGAAGATTTAAAAAAATTTTAGTCATAATATTTATCATTTTTTCCTAAACCATCACCTACTGCAATGTTTTTCTTAGTACACATTCGTAAAACCTTATGATCTCTAAAAACGTTCAGAATTGTTAAGAAAAAAGAGAGACTTTCATTATAAGGGATGATAGCCTCAAAGATGTTTGAAATAGAGAGGATACACATATTCATGTGTATTAAAATTTAACTATATATATATGTATTGATAAAGTCTCTTAAAGTCATTGTTTTGCATGGAGTAGGTGTAGAAGCTTAATTATAAGAGTTTAGGAGAATCTATTCTTAACATTAATGTTTTTGTTATGCGTACTAGAGGAATGTGGTAGCAGAGCATGTTGTACTATATCTCAAAGTTCTTATTGTGCTTTTATTTTGTTATATGCATGGAAGGTTTCCTATATAACAAAAGAAAAGAGATTTTCCTACAAGCAAAAGTGATCATAGAGAATTTGTTTTGACATGTATACTTAAAAAAACTATTAATTTCATATATATATATATATATATATATATAACGAGGGCCGAGTCGGGCTGTAGGGGGTGTTGCCCAAGCCAGGCCTCATGTCAGCGAGCATAGTTTTTTTTGGCTCACTTAGACTGGTGGGCTTTTTGGGCGAACTAAATTGTTTGTGTTATTCCTTGTGGTCTTGCTTAGGGCCATCAATAGAGTGAATTCAAAGTGGATAGTGCTACATCTGTATCCGACCCGTTTAACATTATTGACTACTAAGATCTGCTCCAATATCCATCAGATAGTAAAACTAGAAATTTGAATTCGATTATTTTAATTGAATTTAGATAATATCCGAATTTGTCCGATTACAGTGATCTTATGATTTACAGATAAGAAAATACGATTGAAAAATATATTAAGAAAATTACAAGATACAAGTGAATCATACTGAAAGGGGAAACATAAAATATACATAATACATTTTTTAAAAAAGTAGTTGCAAGTAATTTTTGGGTTTAGAAAATATAAAGAAATTTCAAAGAAAAATAAATAGAAAATTGATGAAGATCGAAGCTTACCTTTTTAAAATATGATGAATGATATGGATTTGAGATGAATTTTTAAAGAAAAACCTTTGACGACATAGATTAGGGTTTTTAAGCAGTAGTGAAGATGCCGTGAGCCCTGATAATGTTGTGAGCACATGATGACAATGATTCCGTGAGTGCATGATGCCAATGATGTCATGATCACATGATGTCGATGATGTCGTGAGCCATGAAAAAAATGTACCGATGATACCATGAGTCATGCATGATGTCGAAGATGTCGTGAGTCATGACATCGATGATGCCGCAAGCCATGAAGAGCAAGATGAAGGCAGAGAAGGTGAAAAGAACACGATGAACAATTAGGGCTTTACAATTAGGGCTTTTGAGTTGGGAAGGGATCAAAGTTCTCTATATTGTTTATTAAGTTACATCTTTGTCCTCCACATTCTAGAATATTACACTATCATTTGTTAAAACTTATAAACTTATCAAGGGTATAGTTGTCTTTGTCGGTCGGATAGTTAATCGATCAGGTACAACATTATCCATATCCCCGATTTGATTATAAACGGATAAAATAAATGCTTACCGGATTTGGTCTATCAGATATAGTAAACGGATAACATTCTCTTAAATGGATACGGAGCGGATGCAAAGATGACAGCCCTAGTCTTGAGTGTTTAACGACTAAGAACTCTTGTGTTGTATGGATTTAACAATAGTGTACTTATTATTATTATATAAGGGGTTACTACATCTAGGCGTCTCACATAGGAACACATGCATTTAAAATTAGACACATTTTCTAAGGAATTCATATAAATGACACAAATGTCGATGAATTAAATTTCGGGTCTCTACATCACTCAAGTCAGAGGGAAGAACTAGAAAATAACATAGACGATTTGCTTCCCTTTTTGAATATCAAAAGACATCAATTTTGTGACTTTTGATTGTCGGGCTGGGCTGGGTACCCTCACTGTCAGATTGACATGCCTAGTTAAAAATAGGGGTGTATTTGAGCCAGGCTGAGCCGAGCTTAGCCCTTTTCGGCTCGGCTTGTAAGGCTTTACTCTAGGCTTGAAGCTCGAAGCTCGACTCGGCCCGAAGTTGTGATTGGAAAATCTGCTCGAAGCTTGGCCCAAATTCATAAAGCTTAGCTCAAAGCTCGACTCGGCCCGAATTGATTCAAGCTCGAGCCGGGCTAGGCTTGGATTGGCTCGAGCTCGGCTTGAATACTTATAAAAAAATTATATTATTTCTATTTATAATAATGACTAGTGGGCGGCACGTGCGATGCACGTGAGAGAGAGAGGGGAAGGGGAGAGAGACTGGAAGAGGGACTCTAGTGAGGGAAATTTTTAAAAATTTCGTTTGAAAATTTTAACTTAAAAAGGTGGAGTAGTAAGTTGTAAATTGAAATTATCTCATAACCCATGTCCTTACTTTTTCTTTTGAAAAATAGTTACAACATAGAGAGAGTGTGCCTCTTCGTTGAGAGGCCAATGAGGGAGCATGAGAGAAGATAAAGATAAGAATTTGAGGGAATCATGGAGATATTAAGGAATTATTTGTAGTTTTAGTTGATATTACTTCAATACCCCTACTAATTTTTCTCATTTAAAATAAGATAACACAATATCTTAATTTGTTTTAATTTAAATTTGTTTTGATTTGAAGTTATGAACAAAATAGGAAAAATATAAAAAATTCGTTCTTACTAACTATAAGATATCAAAAAATTGGGACTTATTAGGAATATTTGGAAAAAATCAACCAACTTTTTAACCCCGCTTCTCCCATAATAATAGTAGAGATAGAGATATATGCATAAATATTATTTTTTATTTCTTAAAATAATATTGAAGCTGAGATCGGGCCGTATCAAACCGGCCTTGGCTTGAGCTCGGCTTGAATACATTTCAAGTTTGAAAACTCAGCTCAGCCCCGACTGAGCCACATATTCAAGCTTGAGCTCGGCTTGATCAGGCCGAACCGAGCCAAGCAATAGAGCTGGCTCGGCTTGTGTGCACTCCTAATTCCTTTTGGGAGAGTGTTGTTGAGGCTAGTAAAATGCTACTAACTCAAGGGCGGGTGTGCAAATGAATCGGAACACCTTGTGTGGTTTCATACTCAGCATTTTCCTAGCCATTATAACTCTTAACTGAAGGTGAGGTGGGAAATCGATGGACGCGTAGTTTTTCACTGTCAATCCATACTCGCATATAAATTTAATTCCAGGTTTTCTCTTGACAACCCACCGTCCCATGGTCTCTTTCTCTACTACTCTGTCTGTCTTTTGCCTTCAATTTCTTCCAGCAGAGAACAAT
This sequence comes from Tetracentron sinense, assembly GCA_015143295.1. NCBI lineage: Eukaryota > Viridiplantae > Streptophyta > Magnoliopsida > Trochodendrales > Trochodendraceae > Tetracentron > Tetracentron sinense. The sequence goes on along the minus strand of CM026557.1, from coordinate 9,356,951 downwards.
TCCTCTTCCATGTTTACAATATCTGGAACTTGTAATTCAGAAGCCTTGAATCTAGTCTCTCCAATGGCGAAACCTTTTAGATTATTCTGGGCTTTTGTTTTTCTCTCAAACCTCGTTTTCTCTCAGCTGGATGACTTCTTCTATAATACTGGTTCCCATGGAGTAGAACACAACATGAGCTTGTATGGAGCTGCAGAAATTGAAAAGAATGGGGTTCTTTGCTTAACGAACGTGACGAATCGATTGTTCGGTCAAGCATTTCACCCGTATCCTCTCCTGTTTAAGAATTCCACTGACGGGACTGCTTTTTCCTTCTCTACCTCTTTTGTTTTTGCAATCGTTCCCGAGTATCCGAGGCTCGGCGGCAATGGCCTGGCTTTCACTATCTCAGCCACGAAGGAGCTCGCAAGGGCTCTTCCGAGTCAGTATCTTGGGCTTTTCAATGCCACCAATACTGGGAATTTCTCCAACCATGTCTTTGCTGTGGAATTCGACACCGTTCAGGAGATGGAGTTCGGTGACATTAACGACAACCATGTTGGGATCGACATCAATAGCTTGGTGTCGAACATCTCCGCTACCGCCGCTTATTTTAGAAACGATTCGACTAAGGAAGAACTTCATCTTATTAGTGGGAAGCCAATTCAGGCCTGGATCGATTACGATTCGAGGAGAAATCAACTCAACGTGACGCTCTCTCTCGCCTTTTTCTTCTAAACCCAGTTTGCCCATTCTGTCTTTTCCATTAAATCTCTCCACAATCCTCAAAGACTCCATGTATGTGGGCTTCTCTGCTTCAACTGGTCTTCTCACCAGCTCCCATTACGTCTCCGGATGGGACTTTAAGATGAACGGCGTAGCTCAAAATCTCGACCTCTCTTCTCTCCCTTCGCTCCCCGGACCCAAAAAGAACCACACAGCCTTAACAATAGGCGTCTCGGTCTCAGCAGCTGTTCTCATGATATCTGCAATCTCCATCTCTATCTACCTCATCAGAAAGTTCAAGAACGTAGATGTACTCGAAGAGTGGGAGCTCAACGTCGGCCCACATCGATTCTCCTACCAAGAACTCAAGAAAGCAACCAAGAGTTTCAGGGACAAAGAGCTACTAGGGTTTGGAGGATTCGGTCGAGTTTACAGAGGAACTCTCCCAAATTCAAAAACCCAAGTCGCAGTTAAACGAGTCTCTCACGAATCAAAACAGGGCCTGCGAGAATTCATCTCAGAGATTGCGAGTATCGGTCGTCTTCGTCACAGAAATCTGGTTCAATTACAGGGATGGTGTCGTCGAAGAGGCGATCTCCTCCTCGTTTACGATTTCATGCCTAATGGAAGCTTAGATAAGTTCCTATTCGACGAACCCAAATCGATTCTCAGTTGGGAACAGCGATTCAAGATCATCAAAGGCGTGGCTTCAGGTCTTCTGTATTTGCACGAAGGATGGGAACAGATAGTAATTCACAGAGACATTAAAGCAAGCAACGTATTACTAGACAGTGAGTTAAATTGCCGGCTCGGAGATTTCGGACTCGCTAGATTATACGAGCACGGAGCGAACCCAAGTACGACACGGGTGGTGGGGACACTGGGATACCTAGCGCCAGAGCTTACACGTACCGGGAAGGCCACGACCAGCTCAGATGTGTTTGCTTTCGGAGCTCTGTTGCTTGAAGTAGCGTGTGTGTGGGAGGAGACCCGTGGAGCCCAAAGCTTTGCCAGAAGAGCTGGTTTTGGTGGATTGGATTTGGGACACGTGGAGAGACGGGAGGGGTCCTTGATGTGGTGGACCCAAGGTTGATGGGCGAGTTTGATGAGGTGGAGGTGTTGATGGTTTTGAAGTTGGGGTAGATGTGTTCGAACAGTGCGCCTTCGGCGCGTCCTAGTATAAGGCAGGTGGTGAGTTATTTGGAAGGGGAGGTTGGTGTGCCGGAGTTGTTGAGTCCTCCGGGTGCGTATGATGGAACGAATGGTAATAGAGAGTTGTTTGACGATTTTGTGCATTCGTATCCCTCGTCGTCTTTCGAAATGGTGAGTTCGTGCTCTTTCTTGAGAGGTGATGGTTTTGATGTTGAAGCTGCTCTCTCTCCTCTCTGGTAGAGGCGATAGTATTGGTATCGGTGATGACGGATGAGTCCAAAAAAAAAAAAAATTAAAAATTAAAAACGAATGCTAGCCATACACTCCCGTCCAATTTGCAATGAATGATGGAAAAGTATTTGGTAGAGGCTAGGCTAAGAGTATGAGCTACTGTACGAAAAGTGCAACGCTGGCCTACTCTAAGTCATTCCTACTCTCCATCTAAGCCAACACTAGTCCCATCTTTAATTTACCGGTTAAAGCACACAAGTGACCACTCTCATTTGTGGTGAGTTGTTTGCCTTGTACCGTTAAAGAGGGACAAGCGATTGGCATAGACCGAGTGTAAGAAAGGTTTGAGAGTGGGGCTTGCCCTTTTGATTAATCTGTTAGCAACATCTTCCCTGTATTGCCTGTTTATTTGTTCAATAATATTTTTCTTTGGTAAAAATTAAGAAGGATGAGTCCAACACATCTTACCAAAGGATCTTACCAAAGGGATCTGAGACTTGTTAACAGGGACGAATATTAAGTAGTCACAAGACTATGAGATAAACCTCTTTAAGTTTTTATGACAAGCTAATATATATGTAACAAATTAATAACTATTTAGTTAATTTGCAATGATTAATTTTCTACTATTGAGAGGCATACTAGCTCTACTCCCAAGCATTTGGTACTCCCAGCCAAAATTCAAAACCAGAATATAAACAAGCCAAGCATGAGCTAAGCCTTGTTTGATTCCTCTCAGCTTAGCTTGACTTGAAATATTATAACATATGTGTGTATTATGAGAGGTGTCGCGAGAGTTAGGAAAACTTTAGCTCGTGACCGCCGTATCATACAATCACGTATGACACATAAGGCATACATACCAACCTATCAGATTACACAAGTTATAACACATAGCGGAAACAAAACGGAAACAATTTATAATAAAACACTACTATCGTTAGGTTCAAGTCTAAACCATCAGAACATATTCCAAAAAGATGGAGTGGACAAGTCTCACTCTCAACATACACAAAATTTCTCTTCCTAGCTCGCTCAGCAAAAGTCTAGATCGGACTGCCTATCTAGTGCTCCTTCATCCTGATGATGATCCATAGTAGGCTCCAGCTCGTAGTACTCTTCCTCTATCAAAGGCTTCGAACCACAGATGTCGAAGGGAACACGTGTACCTGTCGAAGTCAATAATTCGGCTGAGCATGAAATATTTAGTCATATACAAACTACTAGCCAACAATGAATAATATCATGAACATGCAAAAACTTAGAGCATAGAATCCTTTAAAGTAGTTTCTCAAAACCATTTTCCTTGATCGTGTTCATATGAAATTAAACCATGTGAACTTGTGAGCTTGTAAACTTGTGAGTTTGTGAGACATGACTGCTTGTGAGTTCATGTATAGTAGGATTCTTGGTGAACTTTGAAACGATCTTAGAACACCAACCAAAAGTTTGGCCTTGTCAATTGCTAACCCACTGTTTGGCCTTATCCATTCTTGTAAACTTGTGAGTATAAAAACCTTGCTTATGAACTTTATAAAAGACCGTTCTTGCGAGAAATCATCGAATCATGCGATACTTGTGAACATAGAGTGCATAGTGTACTTGTGAACATCATGATATCCTTAGAAAGCTTGTAAACATGTAATCATATTTATAGAAATTCAATACTAATGATAGCTTACATCCCATGTCAAAATCATCATCCAATTCATCCAAGAACATACTGTGCAACATAGTTTTTCTTAAAAATAACAGCACAAGGATAGATAACAGAGTGTATCTACTTTTCAAGATCAACCCTTTGATCTATAACGCATGAGAAAGTTTTGAGAAGCGAGAAGGCACGCCTTTATAGTTGAGAAATCAACTCAAGAACTCCCAAAACCAAAACCCGAGCACCTTTTCCTTCTTCCTCTTTCCTTTCATTTCTTTCTCTCTTTTTCTCTTCTTTTCTTGCTCAAGGGTTGTGTAAACCTAACTCTCACGAAATTGGGCTATTTATAGGGGTTTGGGGTGAGCCAAAACCCAATAACACCTTTAAAATATCCTAGGAGGTCGGCCATGGGCAAAACAGACATGATCGGTCGACCGGTCAAAAATACCCTCTCTGTCTAAATTTCCCATACATGTTTTCGTGCCTTTGGTCGATTGGTAAAGGCATTCGGTCGACCGGTAGTAAAATTGGTCGACCGGTTTTGCCTGTTTTTTCTCTATTTTTCTGTTTTGGACTATGCTTTGTTCTTTCTTCCCTTCTTCTACTTACTCTTATACTTATTTTACTTTAAAACATTTAAGTTAATGAAATATAACTTTAAGTTTTAAATTAAAATAAGGAAGTACCCCATTTGAATCCAATAAAAATACTTAGAAAATCCAATTCCTTATAACTCAAAATCTGATTTTCCAGTTTTAGGCAAAACCCGATAGATCCGATTCGTCGTAAAATTTTCCATCGCCCGGTAACCCATTCTTAACATATGAATAAAATCCAATAAAATTTCATAAGCTTAGTTAACTTATAAACAACCATTACCGAGACTTTTTATCTCCAAATTCAAAAATTTTCATTACACGGTCACTATTCATAGGCTATGAAAGTAAGATCCGGGGTTTTACATCCTCCCCCCGTACAGAAATTTCGTCATCGAAATTAGGAAGATTCATAAACATACTAAAGAACAAACATACATCGAATCCAACAAAATAACCAACTTTACATACACAATCAAAATACTACTCAAACAGGTGAGGGTATTTCTCCCTTACTTCGGCCTCGCATTCCCAAGTAGCTTCCTCCGCAGAATGGTGTTGTCATTTCACGAGGACTAATGGTATGGTCTTCATGCCCAAGACCTGATCTCGACGATCCAAGATTTGAGCCGATTGCTCCACTAATGTAAGATCCTCTTGAATCTCCATAGGATCAAGATTAATGACATGCAAAGGATCTGACATATATTTTGAAGCATGGAATCATTAAAGACATTGTAGACTGCGGCCATGTGAGGAGGTAGGGTCACCCTGTAAGCAACTTCACCCACACGTGTGATCACCTCAAAAGGTCCCACATACCTAGGGTTGAGCTTTTCCTCTTACTGAACCTCATGATTCCCCGGCTCGGAGAAATCTTCACAAAGACCCGATCCCCAACCTGGAATTCAAAGTCTCTGTGGCGAGTGTCCGCATAGCTCTTCTGCCTGTCCTGGACAGTCTTCAACCTCTCCCGAATGATCCTGACTCTCTCAGCAGTCAGCTCGATCAACTCAGGACCCAAAACATTTCTCTCTCCAACCTCATCCTAATAGAGAAGAGACCTATAACTTCGCCCATATAAGGCCTCGAAAGGTGTCATCTGGATGCTTGCTTGGTAACTGTTGTTGTAGACGAACTCAACCAATGGCAAATGATCCTCCTAACTGTCCTGGAAGTCTAACATGCAAGCTCTTAGCATATCCTCAATCACTTGGTTCATCCTCTCGGTCTACCTATCAGTCTGAGGTTGAAAGACGGTGCTGAAATCTAACCGAGAACCCATAGCACTCTGAAATCCCTTCCAGAACCTGGCAGTAAACCTCGGGTCTCGATCAGATTTGATAGAAACTGGCACCCCGTGCAACTGAACTACCTCCTTGGTGTACAAGGCTACAAGCTGGCTCATACTGTACGTAGTCTTATAGGGTAGGAAATGCGCAGACTTTGTCAACCGATCAACTACAACCCAGATAGAATCGGAACCCTTTGCCATCCTTGGCAAACCAACTATGAAGTCCATCGAGATATTCTCCCATTTCCATTTCGGAATAGGGAGAGGTTGTAAAAGACCTGCTGGCCTCTGATGCTTGGCTTTCACCTGCTGGCATACTAAGCAACGAGCTATGTACTCTGCCACTTCCCTCTTCATGTTCCGCTACCAATAGTGCCCTTTAAGGTTCTGGTACATCTTCGTACCCCCATGATGCACAATATACTTGGACCGGTGGGCTTCGTCCAAGATCTTACTTCTCAACTCTGCGTCGGTGGGAACACACAACCTGCCTTTGAATGTGATGGCACCATCACCATTCAAAGCAAACTCTTGACTGCCACTGTTAACCGACTTGTCTCGGTAAGTAAGCAACTCTGCATCCAAACTCTGCAACTTCTTAATCCGAACCTGGATATAAGGCCCGACCGTAAGATTAGCCATGACTGGCCCAAAGGTAGGAATGCTAAAGCTAGTATCGAGGTTCGCCATGACCTCCAATAACTTTCACTCCTGGACCATCATGTGAGCCAAGTGTCCAAAAGACTTCCTGCTCAGAGCATCTGCCACCACGTTTGCTTTACCCGGGTGATATTAAATAGCACAGTCACAATCCTTCAGAAACTCCACCTATCGGTGCTGCCTTAAATTTAGCTCCTTCTGGGAAAACAGATACGTCAAGCTCTTGTGATCAGTGAACACATCGAACTATTCCCCATAAAGGTAGTGACGCTAAATCTTTAACGCAAAAACAAGTGTAGCAAGCTTTAGATCATGCGTAGGATAGTTCTTCTCGTGGTCTTTCAACAGTCGGGAAGCATAGGCAATAAATTTCGAACGCTGCATCAGAACAGGTCCTAATCCGATGAGTGACGCATCACTGTAGACTACAAAACCGTCGCTCCCAGATGACACTATGAGAACAGGGGCCGTAGTAAGCCTCTTCTTCAATTCCATGAAGCTTGCCTCGCACTTTTCGCTCCAAGTAAACTTAGCATTCTTCCTCGTAAGATAAGTAAGTGGAGCCGCTAAGCTGGAGAACCCCTCCACAAACCTCCTGTAGTACCCTGCCAGGCTGAGAAAATTGCGAATCTCGGTAACAGTCTTTGGCCTCTCCCAGTTCATCACTGCCTCTATTTTCGTAGAGTCAATTGAGATACCTTCGGTAGATTCCACGTGGCTAAGGAATGCCACATTCTCCAACCAAAACTCGCACTTGCTCAACTTAGCATACAGGCTATGCCCTCGAAGAGTCTGTAACGCGAGACGGAGATCTCTCGCATGATCATCCCATGTCTTGGAATACACAAGGATATCATCGACGAACACGATCACACATCGATCGAGAGATTGTCTGAATATCCGGTTCATCAAGTCCATGAAAGCAGCCGGCGCATTCGTTAGACCAAAAGGCATCACTAGGAACTCATAGTGCCCATACCGAGTCCTGAAGGCACTCTTGGAAACATCTTCAGCCTTGATCTTCAACTGATAGTATCCAGATCTAAGATCAATCTTCGAGAAGAACTTTGCTCCCTTAAGTTGGTCAAACAGATCGTCTATCCGAGGTAATGGATAACGATTTTTGATCGTGACCTTAATCAGCTGCCTGTAGTCAATGCACATCTGCATTGACTCATCCTTCTTCTTTACGAAGAGCACAGGAGCTCCCCATGGTGAAACACTCGGCCGGATGAAGCCAAGGCCCTGCAATTCCTCCAATTGCTCTTTCAACTCCTTAAGCTCAATAGGGGCCATCCTGTATGGAGCCCTAGAAATCGGAGCGATTCCAAGAGTAAGCTCAATAGCGAACTCAATCACTCAATCAGGAGGCAAACTTGGTAGAAACTCAGGAAATACATCCAGGAACTCACTCACAACCAGAATGGTTGAGGAGTCTCGCACCTCCAAACTCGAGAGACTAAGGGCTGCAAAGCGAGTGATGTCTCTTCTCCGTATCCCTCGGAAATGAAATGGCTTCAAACCCTCTGGCCTGAAGTCCACTCTCTTTTCAAAACACGCTAAGTGCCCATGGTGAGTCAAGAGCCAATCCATCCCTAGGATGACATCAAAGTCCAAGTCTTGGAACTCAAGAATGATCAGATCGACTGGCAACTCATGCTGTCCAACTTGCACAACATAGCCCCGTACACTTTGTCTGCATCAACTGACTTGCCGAGCGGAGTCGAAATGGATAACTCTTGAGGTAATCGACTCGGCTCTGAGGAAAAGTCCTTCGAAAAGCTAGGCGAGATAAAAGAATGCGTTGATCCAGTGTCAATCAACACTCGGGCTAAACACTCGCTAATCAAGAGGGTGCCTGAACTTTACACTTACTACGTCAAGCAAAGCATAGAGACTCATAACATATAGGTAACATGTTATACAAGCATGTACATACATCACATATGGTCAACATCTCATAAACTTAAACAATTTGACTTGAGCGTACTTTGTACAACATCATCTGATGCATGTGCATCCTGCTCGATCATGGTGAAAACCCGACCCCGATTCGCCTGGCGAGGCCGCTGGTTAGGCCGTGGAGGTCTAGAAGCCTGTGAAGACCCTTGCTGTGCAGTCTGCCTAAGTGGAGGTCGGACGCCCGGAGGCATAGCCTGCAACTGTCTCTCGGGCAATCCCTGATCATGTGGCCCTGCTCACCACAATGGAAGCAACCCCCCGAGAGTTTACGACACTCTACTACTTGCTCTAAAACCTTCTAAATTTCTACAAAATTTCAGTAAGAAAAGACCATAAAATGGAAATCATGGAAACATTGATGCATAGGCTCTCAAACAAGCGTTTGGATGTCATCGAAGAATATCGAAACATTTCATATGTGTGTTTTCCCCTGATTTTCTTCTCATTTTTTCGTCAATTTAATGAATGTTTTTCGATTATGTAATGATATAGGTCATTATGTGTGTCAACTTTGATTGAGCGATGGAGAAAAATGCAAATAATCATGAGATGGAAAAATTGTACATGTTCCCTAATTTTATTTTCATTTTCCCCTAAATATAATGTATATTTTCTGATTATGTGATGATTTAGGTCATAATGAGAAGCAGATTTCCCTAATTATGTGTGTCAATTTTGCTTGAGTGGGGAGAAAGGTGCAAAGATGACACCCATCCCCTTAAATATTATTCCCTCAACTTAATCCGACAAATCTATGAATTTCTTTATGTGTTGGTGAAATCCTAATACAGTGTATACAAATGCATGGTAGCTGTTTGATCAAATGTCTAAACCAGTGGGGTTTGGATGCCTCATTAATGAGCATTTCCTAATTCAGTTATACTGTTTACATGTTTTTGAAAAACCTGGACTATGCCTATGCTGACCATACAATTTCACCGTTTACTCCATGATAAAGAATAACTATCGCTAAGGTTTTAATAATCCTTCTCACTTTTTGATGTTATTTCATGTTTTCAGGTGAATTGCACTACTAGTGGCCCAAGCACTGTTTTATTCGAATGGTTTGGTGTAAGAAAATATGTTAAAGCATGTCTTTGGCAAATTGAGGAACAAAAGGTTTTTGCAGCAGGAAGAGATTTAAATAGGCCCTTTCTATATTTTCTTGCAAGTGGTTTCCACAATGGACAGGTACACTTTCTCAACATGATTCACATGTTCCTTATATTTGTTTGTCTCTTTTGTTCCAAGTACCTTTTTTCTTTGTTGCAGAGCTGCAAAACTAATAACGGGTTCACCCAAATTCATGCCCAGATAGGAGTAAATAGCCTCTCTTAGAAGAATTACATTCGTGCTAAGCTATTATCCCACTTTATCACCTCCAGAAACCTGCTACATGCACATCAAGCTTTTGGAAAAATCGATACCCCAAGTTCCTGCAAGAAAGATATAGCAAAAGGAGGAGAGGTTGGATACAATAAATTTGTTGGAGGATATTTTCCCCATCAAATAGGGTTCCTTACCCTTTTACTTTTCTGTTGCTTATTATTTTTCCAATCTTTTCATCAGCATGGTAGGTTTTGGTTGTTTGAATTCAATTCAAGGTAGCCGAGTAACAAAATCTAATATATAAGTATGAATTTCTCGCCCTAAGGGTACGTGAATCTTAACCACAGTTAAAGAGTGTCAAAAGGGACATGTGGCGATCTCAGGAGCATAACCAGATTTGTCAAATCCTATTATAATTGTAAGGGATTTGGTTCCAAGAAAAATAGACTTAAGTACGAAAGGAGACAACAACAAAAGAAAAAAAAAACTAAGTAAATTTTGGATAGGATATATATACTAATACGATATGCCGGTTGGTGCCACATGGCATATCTCAATGCTTTCCGTTCTCTCTTCAAATTGATGTCACATGTTTCTTAACATGACATCTAAACTAATACTATATGTTGGTTGATGCCACGTGGCATATCTCAATGCTCTCTGTTCCCTGTTCAAATCGATGCCCCGGCCCATGTTTCTTGACATGGCATACTTTCCTTGGTTGATCAATACGATAATATCATTTCCCTCTCAATTCTCACCCCCCCTTGCTCTCCCCAACGAAAGCCTCTCTACCTCCCCTCCATGGTAGCTGTTTGATCAAATGTCTAAACCAGTGGGGTTTGGATGCCTCATTAATAAGCATTTCCTAATTCAGTTATATTGTTTACATGTTTTTGAAAAACTTGGACTATGCCTATGCTGACCATACAATTTCACCGTTTACTCCATGATAAAGAATAACTATCGCTAAGGTTTTAATAATCCTTCTCACTTTTTGATGTTATTTCATGTTTTCAGTTGAATTGCACTACTAGTGGCCCAAGCACTGTTTTATTCGAATGGTTTGGTGTAAGAAAATATGTTGAAGCATGTTTTTGGCAAATTGAGGAACAAAAGGTTTTTGCAGCAGGAAGAGATTTAAATAGGCCCTTTCTATATTTTCTTGCAAGTGGTTTTCACAATGGACAGGTACACTTTCTCAACATGATTCACATGTTCCCTATATTTGTTTGTCTCTTTTTGTTCCAAGTACCTTCTTTCTTTGTTGCAGAGCTGCAAAACTAATAACGGGTTCACCCAAATTCATGCCCAGATAGGAGTAAATAGCCTCTCTTAGAAGAATTACATTCTTGCTAAGCAATTATCTCACTTTATCACCTCTAGAAACCTGCTACATGCACATCAAGGTTTTGGAAAAATCGATACCCCAAGTTCCTGAAAGAAAGATATAGCAAAAAGGAGGAGAGGTTGGATACAATAAATTTGTTTGAGGATATTTTCCCCATTAGGTAGAGTTCCTTACCCTTTTACTTTTCTATTGCTTATTATTTTTCTAATCTTTTCATCAGCATGGTAGGTTTTGGCTGTTTGAATTCAATTCAAGGTAGTCGAATAACAAAATCTAATATATAAGTACGAATTTCTCGTCCTAAGGGTACGTGAATCTTAACCACAGTTAAAGAGTGTCAAAAGGGACACATGGCGATCTCAGGAGCATAACCGGATTTGTCAAACCCTATTATAATTGTAAGAGATTTGGTTCCAAGAAAAAATAGACTTAAGTATGAAAGGAGACAACAACAAAAGAAAAAAAACTAAGTAAATTTTGGATAAGATATATATACTAATACGATATGCCGGTTGGTGCCACATGGCATATCTCAATACTCTCCGTTCTCTCTTCAAATTGATGTCACATGTTTCTTAACATGACATTTAAACTAATACTATATGTTGATTGATGCCACGTGGAATATCTCAATGCTCTTCGTTCCCTCTTCAAATCTAGGCCACATGTTTCTTGACATGGCATACTTTCCTTGGTTGATCAATATGATAATTTCATGTGTCTACTAATTAAATCGCTAACCAATTTTTCCTTCTTAATTAATGAGCCACATAATGACCTCACTAGCTATATCTATACAACTACTATAAAACATAATTATAGTGTTTCTATGGATGCCAATGTAAGGCTTCCTTTGAATGCCACGTATGATTTCTGTTCATTTGTAAGGTCACGTCATCATAATAAATGGGACCTACAATTTTTCACATTTTTATCTCTGCCTTTTTCTCTCTCATTAACTTCTCCTTCTCACGTTTTCATCTCCCTCAAAGTTTCAATGTCTAGCAGTCCATTAACACGTCTCCTGATATGTTACGAAACCCATTCACCCTTACATTTCCTCCTTTCGTCCCCCCCCCCATTAACTCGCCTCCTCCTTTTCTCTCCATTAACTTCCCCATTATGTGTTTCTACCCTTCTCTATTACCCTTTCTTCTTCCCCTCTCTATCTACCGAGTTGCAGAGATTGCAGGGATGAAGTTTTATAGGGTGAAGAGGACAGATCAGGTACTCAGTACCCACCGTAGCCCCTTGTCACTTCATTTTCCTTATCTATTACTCTAGTTTTTTCCCTGAATATTTCACTGACCTTGATTTTTATCATCTCTTTATATCTTTTCAAGAACCAAATTTGTTTTAAATTTAGGGTTGCCAAGTTGTGCAAGAATTCAATGCCAATGCTGGGTATAGAGTCCAAGCTGATGTTTTGTTTGGAGTGGTTAGTTGCAGGTCCAACCCAACTTCACTGCTACTTTGTTTTTTTGATGTTTAAGCTTTGTATTTTCTGATTGTTTGATCTGAATCTGATGTGGTCTGTTTGATCATTTGATCGTTTTCTCAAGTAGGAATGTGAATTGTATAGATCTTATGCCATCAATCTTTTATTCTTTTATTCTTATAGATCCCTGCCCATTAATGAAACCTTCCCTCCCTCTTCTCCTCTCTCTTTCATTTACTTTCTCCTACCCTAATGTTTGTCTTCCAAGAAACCCTCTCACTTTCTCATTCATCTCCCAAAATAACCCCCATCTCTTCTCCATTTGTCTCCATTTGAGAAAAAAAGGGTGTTGAAGCAGTTGAAAATCTGAAAGGGTATGGACTATCTGATGACTTGATGAAAAAAGAACCGAACAACATAAGATTTGATATATTGGTAAGATTTATAGCCAACTACTTAAATATTGTTTCCATATTTCCTTTTGAGTTTGTCTAACAGATAAAAAAAGGATAAATTTCTGAAATTAACTTCTTCATTTTCCTTGATCTGGGTTTTTGATGTTCTTGTCTGTATGTTGTTTTTACACATTTTGCTTCTCCTTTTATTTTCCTGATGTATCCCTGTTGCTCTTCCCGTTACTTGATATACTTAGAGTTGGAATTGATTTTCCAACCATTGAAGTCAGATTGAGCATCTAAATGTTGACGCAGAAGCTCATGTGTAGGAAGCAGAGCTTTACCTACAATCCTCAACTTCTCTGTTAATATTATAGAGGTAACTTACCTGTAATAACTACATCATTAGGTACATCATACAGATTTTGGTATCTTAATCTTCTTCTTAATCTATTGATCCGTTTCCTAGGGATTCTTGAACTATCTCCATATTCTTCCAAGTTGAAAGAAACCGATATCAATCCTTCACGATTTTAGCGGAATAATGAAGCTCTGCAGGTGAGAATTTCGGATTCTACTTGGGTTTCGATTCATTTATCCTAATAGAGAATCCCCTGCTAATCCATTTCTAATTTTGTTCATGCGACTTTTGCAGAATGCATTGCTTTTAGCCCGAGCCCGAGCCAGACCCATCAACTAACTTAGATGATGCTAAGTTCGAGATAGAAGGGGACAACCAATTCAGTGTCAATGAAATCAGAGAACAATACAAAAATGTTGTTGCTGCTCTGAGAGCCATGGTGGAACTCTCTCAATCTGAAACTCAGAACAAAGTCCCTGATAATTAGAGTAGTCCCACTCCTCAGTTAAGGTACACATCCAATGACGATTGGTCTTCAAAATCTTGATTTTGAACCACTAGGTACCTAGATTCAGAGGAAGTTGAATTTTGAAATGGTGGATTTGGGTTTTGAGAAGATCCATCCTATTGATATATTCAGTTCAGAATCAGAGGAGGAGGAAATGATGAGAACTCACTTTGGAATCCAACATGAAGATATCAAACAGTGCAAAATATGAGAGATCGCTATCTTCTTCCAGTTTGGATTCAGTAGGGGCCACTTTGAATGAGACCAATCTAATGGGCTGGATCGAGTCAAAGGGGAAGGATGAATTAAGTGCTTACACTTAGGACACTTTCTTTTATATTTGTTGAGTCGCACTCATGTTAGGATAGGATGAATTAAGTGGTCCTGTTTGTGAATATACTGCAGACAGCCTATTTGGCTTTGCATTACAATTTTATTAGTTTGTAGGTTATATGATTTTTGCTTACTGATGTTAACATCAGTGAACTACTGCCCTCAAGGGTTGATTTATTTTGTGTTATTTGCAATCTATTAATACTCTTTGAGTATGTTTATATACACTGATCCCTATATTCTTTTAAGCATTTAAGTGTCTGTTCATTTATATCATATTGCCTTTACCAATAAAAGAATAATAAAAAAAGAATCAATGAAGCATTATTGAATAGTAGGTGGGACTAATGGAATCACTGATAATAGCAATGGTCCATATGATGGGGTAATTATCTTTGTGCTTGGGCCAATGTCGCAGTAAGTGAAGTGATCAACTGAGACTGGCTAATTTCTGGTTGAAAACTGTTTACCCACACCGACTCTCACCTGAGTTTGGCTCAGGCCAAAGAATTTATGGAATGACTCCCTATGACAAAGGAAAAATCCCTATAAAAAGAAGACAAAGGAAAATAAAAAAGAAGTGGACTCGGATGGGGTAAACTGGTGCTTTTTTTATTCTTTTGATGGTTAATTCACTGCTAATGGAAACAATTTCTCCAACAACAAAACACACGCCAAGTTCTTATTGTATGTGAAATTTATTTCAGTCTATCCTATTAGTTTTTGGCTTTCATTGGAAGAAATATTATTGTGTATACTTAGTGCGTGAGAGTTTGTTTAAGTTCTGTTATGTAATTATCCAAGAAAGACACAAGTGGTTGCCTTGGGGACAATTTCTCTCTTAATTGTGCAGGAATATGAACAAAACACGTGTATCCAAAGACTCGCAAATGCCAATAGGATGGTGCCACCCCAGTAAGAAGTTCGTGAGGTGCTGCTGCAGCTTCTTCCGCATCAAGAGAAAGATGTCCCTTCTTTATGCACATCCTTTACAGTAATAAGAGAGATCTGGTTTGCAACTTATTTGCATTATGTTCAATGGAGATCCCTTTTAGCTAGATGTTTAATTTAATTCCAATATCATTTTATCAGTATTCCATTGGAAATTATATTTTACTTCTCTCAGTTATCATCATAAATGCGATCAAAGCAGA
The DNA here is from genome assembly GCA_015143295.1 of Tetracentron sinense. NCBI lineage: Eukaryota > Viridiplantae > Streptophyta > Magnoliopsida > Trochodendrales > Trochodendraceae > Tetracentron > Tetracentron sinense. The sequence continues at coordinate 9,341,828 of CM026557.1, read as the reverse complement.
TTATTAAGATTTAAATCCTTATAATCCTTCCTATCAATTCTGCTGGTGATTCTACCTCCCATGTTTCTCTGGTTTCTGAACTACTTAGTTACCTCAGTTGTACTAGGGATGATATTTTAGATGCTCATCCTTGATTGCTACTACTCTGCTGGTGACCCTCTTATTCATCATTAACTGTGGTGAAAATTCACTAACACTTACCCTATGTTTGGTTGTCGAGAAAATAAGTAAAAACATGGAAAAGAAAAGAAAATTAGACAAAACTCAACTACAAATTGTATTAAAAATCCAAAATTTTCTGTTCTTTTCCATGTTTTCATCAATTTTCTCGGCAACCAAACATAGCATTAGTGTTCAACAATTTAACCTTACATTTTAGAAAAATGTTTTCAAAAAATAAACCCCTAGGAGTTAAAATTTCTGAACCAGGGTTGAAAGGGGTATCTGTGAATGGGATTGAACTCTTTAGAGTCATTGATGATTACAAATAATTATTTTTCTATATCTTTGCCTTCATCCATGTCTATGTTACTAACTGTGCATCGCACGGGGTATTTGCTAGTTCTCTTTATAATAGTTGAGATAGAGGAACAAAGAAAATGTTATAGGAATTAGGGATGTCAATTGGTCAGTTCGGCTCAATGGCTAGGCCAGCACCAAAAAGGCTTGTCCATTACCCATATTTCAGGCCCAAGAGCCAAGGTCGTGCTTAATTCCTTAGGCCCATATTAATGTGGGTCAGGCTTGAGCTTGGCTTCCTTAAAGCCCTGGCCCTGCCCGATATATATATATAATCATGTAATATGTCATTTTAAATTTATACATAATAAATTTGTTTACTTGATATGCTAATAAAATTTATAGTATAAAACACTATTATCATAGTGTTATACACTTTTATTATAACATATAAAATACTATTATATATAATATATAAAGTGTAATATATGTATAAAAGTGTATAACACTGTTATATATAACAATGATATACACTGTTATATATGATGTGCACATTGTTATAACAGTGTATAACACTTTCATATACTCTTATATATAACAATTATAATTAATACATAATATACTTACACGTTATAAATTATAATGAACTCTTATATATAACATTTATTGGGTCATACATAATATACATACATATTATATAATCAAGTTACAAACACAATATTATAATCAAAATTATTTAATGACAAGAGTTAGGCTGGCGAGGAGACTGCCAGGATACACTCGGAAGCACCACATACCCCTATATGTGGTCGCACCGGGTATTGTTCATTGAGTCATTGACCTACATTGGATACCACGTATCTCACAAGTTCGATGGACTCGGATAATGGTTGCTCATTAGAGATTCTGGTTTGCGATCTCCCCAATTCATAACAATGAAGGAACCAAGGATAGAGGAGTGATATCTATTTCATGAATAAGAGAGCTCTTATCAATAGATAAAACTCTTAGGCATTTTCAATACGAATTACAAACCCATGGTAACAAAATGCATGCTGTCAAAAAATATATACATTTTTGAGAATTCTGGATGCAACTGGAGAAGATTTTATATCTAAAACTACTGTAATGCTTTCAAACTCATTTTCTTCAAGAAAAAAACATGTGTTATGATAAAAGATTATCTTTGGCAATGCCAAAAAGGTGTTGTTGGACTTCCACGTATTATGTGGCATGTGACAATAAAACCGAAAGAAATCATTTTATTTTCTTCCATGATTTTGAGATGTGATGATAAAGGGGTGTGAAAAAGGTGAGATATATCAAGTGGGAATAGTCAAAATTATAAGCTAAAATGAAATGATTTCTCCAACGGTTAAATGATATGTGGCGATAAAGTGGGGGGTAAAAAAGGAGAGATATATAGGGTGGGAAAAGTCAAACTTAGGAATAATCTGTGGAAGCCCGAGACCACCTTCCTGGCATCTCCAGAGACAACCCTTTGCCTATGTGTTCCTTTAAAGAAAGATATGTGTTTTATACTAACACGATGTCCAAATAAGAGGAGAGCGAGTCTTAAAGAAAGTCCTACCAAAAAAACAATGTCTTAAAGAAAGTAGTGCCAGCAGTATCCTAAAACAAACGACTGTCACTTACTTGAGGTCCATTGTCCATACCAAGTCGCCGTTAGTAAAGAATCCCGAGTCCCCCAATCTGAGTCAGACAGATGTCATGAGATGATACAAAGTCCTCATAGAGTGACCAGTCAGGACCTGGGGTCCCAATCATGGCTACCTGGGACTGAGGATAAGTGGCAACTTTGATATTTTGTTGGACTTCGTTTGCTTCGTCAACACGTCTCTGTGAGAGCCCGACGTATTCAGGGAGCCTGCAGGCTCCATTGCCTGTAGAGGTTTGTCAGCCTGCCACGATTGTATGGTTAGATTTCAACAAGGAAAAAAAAACTAAACGCTAACCCTAAAAGTTGAGGTGGCATGACTGAGAAGCCTTTTGAATTTTGAAGCCAAATATCTTTGGGAAATAGTTAACGGACCCATGGATCCCATTTGCTAACCTAAGGGGGTGGTGGATGCCTTAGGTTAGCAAATGGGATCCATGGGTCGCCTATCACTACTCAATATCTTTTGCAGCGATTTGTTCTTATTCAAAGAAGTGTTAACATCAGTGGGTTGTATGTTAACGTCCAGGAGTAATTGCATTGCCACGTGGTCTCGCTCTTCTCTCGTTACATGCTTGTTTAAAGGGCAAGTAGATCTTGGCGAGAGAACCAGTTAGATCTAGACAATTATGATCCTCAAGCTTTTTGTACTGTTGCTCTTGGTGAGCTTTGCAGCATCGGATGGTCCTGAATTCATCTTCAATGGTTTCCATGGCGCAAATCTGAGCCTGGACGGTGCAGCCGAGATCACACCTAATGGCCTTTTGAGGCTGACAAACACCAGCCAGCAACAGAAGGGTCATGCCTTTTATCCAATTTCCCTTCCCTTCAAGACCTCATCTAAGGGTAACAGTAACACTACTACTCTCTCCTTCTCTACTGTTTTCGTGTTCGCCATTTTCTCCAAATATCCTGAATTGAGCTTCCATGGACTTGCTTTTACAATCTCACCTTTGAAAGCCTTCCCTGGAGCTGCAAGTGCACAATATCTGGGCCTCTTCAATGATATCACCAACGGTAAATCCTCCAACCATGTTGTTGCCATTGAGCTCGATACATTCCTTAACTCTGAGTTTGATGATATCAATAATAACCATGTCGGAATCGATATCAACAGTTTAAGATCAAACCTGTCTGCTCCTGCGACTTTTTTTAATAGCGAAAAGGGGGTGCTTCAGAACATTAGCCTTACTGGACAACCATTACAGATTTGGGTAGAATATAATGGTGTAGAAAAGCACCTTAATGTAACATTATCTCCTATTAACATGCCTAAACCCAAGCGTCCACTACTGTCTCTCAACATTGATCTTTCTCCCTTCATCTTAGACACCATGTACGTAGGTTTCTCCTCATCTACAGGTGCAGCTCCAACATATCACTACATCCTAGGATGGAGCTTTAAGATGAACGGTAAAGCTCAAGAGCTCAAACTCTCCCGCCTTCCTCGGCTCCCTCGAGATGGACCCAGAAAGAAACCAAAGGTTTTGACAATTGGGTTGCCATTAATTCTTGTGGCTGTTGTGTTGGTGTCTATCTCTGTAGCCGTTTTTATGATAAGGAGGAGGATAATATACGCTGAAGTGCTCGAAGATTGGGAGACGAAATACGGGCCTCACAGGTTCAAATACAAGGATCTATACATTGCCACCAAGGGATTCAGAGAGAAGGAGGTTTTGGGCGTGGGAGGCTTTGGTAAGGTCTACAGAGGCGTGTTACCGACATCTAAAATTGAAGTTGCCGTGAAGAGAGTGTCTCATGAATCAAGACAAGGAATACGGGAATTTATTGCAGAGATCGTAAGCATCGGGCGGCTGCGACACAGGAATTTGGTCCAACTCCTTGGCTATTGCCGGAGACGGCGAGAGCTCCTTCTGGTCTATGATTTTATGCCTAATGGAAGCCTTGACAAGTTCCTCTTTGATCAAACCAAGTCTATGCTTGAGTGGTGCCAGAGATTTCAGATAATCAAAGGTGTAGCCTCGGGACTACTTTATTTACATGAAGAATGGGAGCAAGTAGTGGTTCATAGAGACGTCAAAGCTAGCAATGTGCTACTTGATGATGAACTAAATGCAAGGTTAGGGGATTTTGGCCTTGCTAGATTATATGACCACGGATCGAATCCTCAAACTACCCATGTGGTTGGGACATTGGGTTATATGGCGCCGGAGCTTACTAGAACTAGCAAGGCAACCATGAGCACCGATGTGTTTGCATTTGGTGCAGTTATGCTTGAGGTCGCTTGTGGGAGGAGGCCTATAGAGCTTCAAGCATCATTGCCGGAGGAGACAATACTGGTGGACTGGGTTTCGCAGTGTTGGAGGAAAGGGACGATTCTGGAGGCTAGTGACCCGAAATTGGGAAGTCATTATGTGGTGGAGGAAATGAAGTTGGTATTGACGCTTGGCTTGCTTTGTTCACACCCAGTGTCTGCTGCTCGGCCGAGCATGCGACAAGTCATGCAAATTTTGGATGGCGATATTCCTCTTCCAGAGCTGTTGGCTGATGGTTCAAATGCTAGTATTTTAGTGCTAGGAGGTAATGAAGGTCTCGATTATTACTCCTTATGTTCATCGGTCCCAGATTCACTACTCTCAGGAGGCCGTTAATTCCTGAAATTATGTCAATCGTATGGTCTTTATTAGTGTAATTGAATGGATGATAATGATATTATTCTGCTTTCCCAATCTAAGTACTTCTTGAAATTGTTTGCATTTCCCCCTTTATTTCCTTAATCCATAGGTCTGATTGTGTGAGTTTAGGTTAACTTCAAAAAAATCTAGTGCGTTCTGCCGGATAGTCAACCTCCCGTTTTCTGATGAAAAAGGGTGTCAACATGTCGGGCCTGTGAAACCTCTTGCAAACGAACAAGCCGCCCCGGCCTATTAAAAAATCCTAAAAACACAAATCCAAGTTCGGCCCATTGATACCCCCTACTCATAGACTCCCGCCTTTAAAAAAAATAAAAATAAAATTAAAGCTACTCAGAAGGAGTGGGGGGTTTGGCAGACCCCTACCCGTTCCCGTTTTATTAAAAAATAAAAAATTGAGGGGGGGGGGGGGGGGACATAAAATCTTACCCCTACCCGACGACCAAACCAAAAAGGGAGGACAACCCCTCCGACTGCAAACAAATACAAAGCATGGGGGGAGGGGGGACATAAAACCAAAACCCCTGCAAAAAAGAACCCGACTTACAATCTAATATTAAATAAAGATGTTCAATCTGCGCACATCAGTGAGGTGGCCTTTTTTGTCCACTGATCTTGTGCTCACAAGAGGGATACTCTTGTGAGCACAAGAGTAAACCTTTTGCCAAACCTTACTGGTGTAGTATGAATAGTGAGCCCCTCAATTAAGCCTCCCCCCCCCCCCCCCCCCCCCCCCCCCCCCCCCAATTTTTTATTGTCCTATATAATATAGTGGCCCCCCCAATATTTTTGTCATATATATCTAATGGGCCTGCCAATGGAGTCCCCTTATGCCCTTGAGGTTGCCACATGTCTCTATTGACACTCCTTAACTATTGTTAAAATTCACCAAATCTCAGGGTTCACCTACTTATCCTTTGTTTTTAGAAAAAATATTTAATTAATTTTAACCTTAGGAGTTAGTGAATTTTAAACTAGGGTTTGAAAAGAAATTTGATATTTAAAAAAAAACCAAGGATAGGTGGGTGAATCTTAACCACATTTAAGGGGTATTAATAGGGACACGTGGCGACCTCAAAGGCATTACTGGGAAAAAAAAATCTCAAAATAAAAAAACTACCCCAAATTTTTTTTTTTCGGGTGGCTACGCCATCGAACCCCCAAATTCCATACCTCAAATCGAATTTTTTTTTTATACATGTATTTTGCCCCCCACAAATGAAAAATTCCTAGCTCCACCCCTGTAATGAGAGGTCCTCAGTGTTTGATTCCTCTAATTTTTATTTTTCAAACAATTTTTTCAAGAATCACAACCAAAGGGAAAGAAATAAAATTTCATAATGCATCGAGCGAGCTGGAAAATGCCCCTACCGTTCAAACTTAGCTTCAAGCCTGAGTCTTCTAGGCCCATGGGCCTGATTGGGCTTTAGAATTGTAAGCTCACCAGTACAAGGGAATAATTGGTTGTAGACTTGTAGTTAAGCTAAAGAGATGATCCACATAAGTTAATAAGTACTTTTTATAATATACTCCAAACATTATCATGGACAATTCACCATATTTCCTAAGATTTTGACCTTCCATAGAACTGTGGCTTAGATAACCAATAATTTGTCTGCATCAGATTTGAAGGTATGAGATCTCCTATAAATTATGGTATGTTCTTTGGCAGAGACTTGTAAAGTCTGGCAGACCGGTACTTTGCAAGTTTTGTCATTAAACACTGCACTTTCTTTTGAGAATTAGATGTATTGCATGTGTTTTTCATCTCTTGGGTTGCAATTCCCACAAAATAATTCAAATGCAATAAAATGAATGATTTCATGGTAAGACTTACAGTCCCATGATGCGGTCGCACTGGGTATTGTGCATTGACCTACACTAGATACCACGTATCTCATGAGTTCGATGGACTCGGACAATATCACCTGGTTGCTCATGAGAGATTCTGGTTCGCCATCTCCCAAAGCCATAAGGCCCATAACAAGGAAGCCAAGGAGTAGGGAAGAGTGTTATCTATCTTGAATAAGATCAGAGAGCCAAAACTATATCAATAGAGGAATCTCTTAGGCATTGTCAATACGAACCCATGGTAACAAAATGCATGCCCCAGGCTAAACGTATATACATTTCTGACAAATCTGATTGCAACAGGAGAAGATTCCATATCTAAAACAACAGTAATGCTACTCCATTTTCAAGGAAAAAACATGTGTTATAATCGAGGTTAGTAAAGAGTCCCCAATCTGAGGCAGACAGATGTCATCGGTAGTTATACCTAAGATGATACAAAGTCTTCATAGAGTGACAAATAAGGACCTGGGGTTCCAATCGTGGCGGCATGGGATTGTCTACGGCAGATGCCGGAAAATCCTCCCACAAATCATTGGTCATGTGGTGATAAAAAGAAGAGAAGTCATTTCATTTTCTCCTCCATGTTTTTGACTTCTCCCCTACTTGATATCACACCCCTTTTATCACCACATGTCCAATGATGTGTAGAGCCAGAGACTAGTAAGGACATGAGGTCTTATGGTGGCGGCATGGGAATGTCTATGGCAAATGCCAAAAAAATGGTTTCTCACTTCCAACAAATCATGTGACATATGGCGATAAATAGAAAAGTCATTTCATTTTTTCTACTCACCCATGTTTTTGACTTCTCCCCTACTTTGATATCACACCCCTTTATCGCCACATGCCCAATGATGCGTGGAGTTGGAGATCATTTTTCTGCTCGATACAATCCGTTCCCAAACCTGGGATGAGGATAAGAGGCAACTTTGATGTTTTGTTTGAATTCGGTTGCTTCGTCAACACGTCTCCGTGAGAGCACGGCGTATCCAGAAAGCCTGCAGAATCCGTTGCCTGCAATGCCATGATTTTTTTCCAAGGAGTCCTAGCCCTACTCTGTCTCCCCCACAACCAAACACTTGTCACTTTGCAGTTATTAAAGCATTTTTTCACCAAAAAGTGGATAGGTGGTTGGTTAAGAGTGAAATTCTGGGTTGACTAAGAGTAGAGTTAACATTCCTCTTTTGGTAATTAAATTTCAACCCAAAAAAAAAAAAACCTAAACCCTAAACCTAAAAGTTGGTGAGAAGCCTTATGAATTTTGCAGCGATTTGTTCTCATTCAAAGAAGTGTACCATCAGTGGTTGCATGTTAACTTTTTTTGGACCGAGGAAAGCCCGAGTTAAAGCGACCCCCACCAGATTTATTAGAAAAAATAAAAATAGAGAAGGAAACACCGAGCAAGAGATGACCCTGGAGAGGTCCAATGGACCACCCTAGACACCCCCACACACCAAACTCATAAACAAGGCACCAACCAATCCCAAACCAACACCTCAAAACCAAAAGGGAACCTTTACTTCTCGAATTCGGATGGGCAACAACACTTTCTGTTGCGCTGTTGCTCATATGTGTCTTATAAAATGGGATCACATTTTGCAAGACACATATGGGCAACAGCGCATCAGCAAGCGCTCTTGCCCATCCGAACTCCTACTTCTCATACACCGTCAAATGAGACTCGCCCCAAGACACCTGACGGGACCCGTCATCATGAGGGCTCTCTACGACGCTTTCCATGTTTTCACGCAAACGATAGTTCCCTAGAGTCTACGAGCCTAACGAGTTACGGTATGGCAGCAAATCCTCTCCGGTGATAACCAGATTTTGCAAATCCGGTTATCACCCCTAGAGGTCACCACGTGTCTCCTTTGACACCCATTAACCATGGGTAAGGTTCACCCAACCCTAGGGTTCACCCACCTATTTTTGGTTTTTTTAAAAAAATAATAATTCTTTTTTTAAAATTAAAAAACTGTTTTTAATATTAAAAAAACTCTAAAAACAGTTTTTTAATTTTAAAAAAAGAATTATTATTTTTAAAAAAAAACCAAAAATAGGTGGGTGAACCCTAGGGTTGGGTGAACCTTACCCACGGTTAAGGGGTGTCAAAGGAGACACGTGGTGACCTCTAGGGGTGATAACCGGATTTGCAAAATCCGGTTATCACCGGAGAGGATTTGATGCCGGTCGGTATCGAAAAGGTGGAGTAGACTCTCTCATCGCCACGTAGACTCTCCCAGTCTCTTCTTTCGTTACATGCTTGTTTAAAAGCCAAGTAGATCTTGGGGAGAGAAGTAGTTAGATCTAGACAATGATCATCAAGATTTCTGTGTTGTTGGTCCTGGTGAGCCTTGCAGCATCGGATGGTCCTGAATTCATCTTCCATGGTTTCTATGGCGCTAATCTGAGCCTGGACGGTGCAGCCAAGATCACACCTAGTGGCCTTTTGAGGCTGACCAACACCAGCAAGCTACAGAAGGGTCATGCCTTTTATCCAACTCCCCTTCACTTCAAGACCTCATCAAAGGGTAACACTACTCTATCCTTCTCTACTGTTTTTGTGTTCGCCATTGTCTCCAAATATCCTGAATTGAGCGCCCATGGAATTGCTTTTACCATCTCACCTTTGAAAGGCTTCCCTGGAGCTGCAAGTGCACCATATCTAGGCCTCTTCAATGAAACCACCAACGGCGATTCGTCGAACCATGTTGTCGCCGTTGAGCTTGATACACTCCTTAACAATGATTTTGGTGATATCAATGATAACCATGTCGGAGTTGATATCAACAGTTTAAGATCTATCCGGTCTGCTCCGGCGGCTTTTTTCACTAGCGAAAATGGGGCGTCTAAGAACATTAGCCTTATTAGACAAACGGTACAGATTTGGGTAGAATATAATGGTGTAGAAAAGCAACTTGATGTCACATTATCTCCCATTAAAATGCCTAAACCCAAGCTTCCACTCTTGTCTCTCAACATTGATCTTTCTCCTTTCATCTTAGACACCATGTACGTAGGTTTGTCCTCATCTTCAGGCGTAGTTCCAACATCTCACTACATCCTGGGATGGAGCTTTAAGATGAACGGGAAAGCTCAGGAGCTCAAACTCTCCCACCTTCCTCGGCTCCCTCGAACAGGACCCAGACGAAAACCAAGGGTTTTGACAATTGGGTTGCCATTAATTCTTGTAGTTGTCGTGTTGGTGACGATCTCTGTCGCCATTCTTATTTTAAGGAGGAGGATAAGATATGCGGAAGTGCTCGAAGATTGGGAGATCAAATACGGGCCTCACAGGTTCAAATACAAGGACCTTTACATTGCCACCAAGGGATTCAGAGAGAAGGAGATTTTAGGAGTGGGAGGCTTTGGTAAGGTCTATAGAGGTGTGTTACCGACATCCAAAATTGAAGTCGCCGTGAAGAGAGTCTCTCATGAATCAAGACAAGGAATCCGGGAATTTATCGCAGAGATCGTAAGCATCGGGCGGCTACGACACAGGAATTTGGTGCAACTCCTTGGCTATTGCCGGAGACGGCGAGAGCTCCTTCTGGTCTATGATTTTATGCCTAATGGAAGCCTTGACAAGTTCCTCTTTGATCAAACCAAGTCTATGCTTGAGTGGTGCCAGAGATTTCAGATAATCAAAGGTGTTGCCTCGGGGCTACTTTATTTGCATGAAGAATGGGAGCAGGTAGTGGTTCATCGAGACGTCAAAGCTAGCAATGTGCTACTAGATAATGAACTGAATGCAAGGTTAGGGGATTTTGGCCTTGCTAGATTATACGACCACGGATCGAATCCTCAAACTACCCACGTGGTTGGGACATTGGGTTATATGGCGCCGGAGCTTACTAAAACTAGCAAAGCAACTACGAGCACTGATGTGTTTTCATTTGGTGCAGTTATGCTTGAGGTTGCTTGTGGGAGGAGGCCCATAGAGCTTCAAGCATCGTCGCCAGAGGAGACAATACTGGTGGACTGGGTTTCGCAGTGTTGGAGGAAAGGGACGATTTTGGAGGCTAGTGACCCGAAATTGGGAAGTCATTATGCGGTGAAGGAAATGAAGTTGGTATTGAAGCTTGGTTTGCTTTGTTCACACCCAGTGTCTGCAGCTCGGCCCAGCATGCGAAGAGTCATGCAAATTTTGGATGGCGATATTCCTCTTCCAGAGCTGTTGGCTGATGGTTCAAATGATAGCATTTTAGAGCTAGGAGGCAATGAAGGTCTCGATTATTATTCCTTATCTTCATCAGTCCCAGATTCACTACTCTCAGGAGGCCGTTAATTCCTGAAATTAAGTCAATATTATGGTCTTTATTAGTGTAATTGAGTGGATGATAATGATATTATTCTGTTTTTCCAATCTATAAGTATTTCTTGAAATTGCTTCCATTCCTCCCTTTATTTCCTCAATCCTTAGGTCTGAATGTGTGTTTAGGGGTTACTTTACCTCCTTAACCCTTAACCAAAAACAAACGTGTGCTCATGCCGGGCCTCGGAAACCTCTTGTAAACGAACAAGCCGGGCACGGCCTATTAAAAAATCACAAAAATACAAACCCAAGCCCAGCCCATTGATACCAACTCAAGGACTCCCGCCACATACATCTTCTATCCCATCAAAATATGTTGCAAGTTGTGCTGATTAATAAATTACGGGGCTAAGTTCACAGCCGATGAGAAATATATATCCTTCAACGGGATTACAATGCACTCATCACTTTTCTCTTTTAACTCAATGAAAATATAGTCTCAAATCTCAATTATATTATTTAGTACAAAAGCATTAAATTACAAAATTTACCATCTTGAAGAAGTTGTTTACTGAACCGGTTAGGGTAGCGGCCAGTGGGTTTTGTTACTCTCTACGACTACATCCGATTGAGTTTTAATAGCATATCCGGTCTGCACGCGATAAGACTTGGGCATGTCAACCTGTCCATCTGATGAGGGCCCGCCCCTCCCCTCTCCTCCCCTCCCCTCTGAAGCCCTCGAAATGGAGGGTTTTCTTTTTCTTCGGACGTGGGGTAGAGCCAAACCTAATTTTGAAAGACCTTCTGACTTGAGGGTCTGGTCTGTTAAGACCTAAGTCCTGCCCTGACCCTGTCCTCCCCGACCCTCACCATCAACCATCAAATATCGTATACATTATATATGTGTGTATATGAGGGTACTGTCCGTCCCTTAAGTCTCTAGAACCAAAGTTAAAAGCTTTAGTTTGTTGCCAATAGATTGAGTTTTTTTTAAGTAGAAACTAATTATAAATGAATAGTAGTTACAGTCGTGAATGTTTTTTATTCAAGATTTTTTTAATGCCTTCTTGATTGTCACGGATAAAAAATAAGATAACTCTGTCACACTGCTCTTTGCATTGTATTGTCGATCACAAATCCGAATAAATGATGAGGGTTATACATCAGGTTTGTAGTTAGTGTAGAAATAAAATTCACTAAATCATATGACTTAAAATTTTTATTTGCTATTCTTTATGCCCTAATCTTGCCCCGTGACTTTAAGGGTAGGGCTTTGGCCTAGCTAGTTCAAGCCCTTCAAGGTTCGGGGCTCACTTTTATAATTAAGTGTGGGCATGGTAAGACTTAGGCCCGGCCATGGCCTACCCTTTGACAACCCTAGTCAAACTCTCAAGTCCTACTTGGATCGGTTTGTGGAAGGAGAACCAAAAATGGTGTTTTGCTTTAGCTTTTGAGAGGCCTCATTTTCTTTCTTTAAGTATAAGAGATCAGTATTAGAGAGAGTTCCCTAGCTTGTTACTCTGATTGTTGAAAATATGATCTATTGGTGAATGTTTTTGAGAGTGTTGGAGGCTAAGTAACTAGAGCGTTTTGGTTTAACTTTTGAGAGGGTTCATTTTCTTTCTTTCAGTATTAGAGAGAGAGAGAGAGAGAGAGAGAGTTCCTATGTTACTTTGAGAGAGAGTTCCCTAGCTTGTTACTCTGATTGTTGAAATCTGATCTATTGGTGAATGTTTCTGAGAGTGTTGGAGGCTAAGTAACTAGAGCGTTTTGCATTAGCTTTTGAGAGGGTTCATTTTCTTTCTTTCAGTATTAGAAAGAAAGAGAGTTCCTTTGTTACTCTGATTTGTTGAAATCCGATCTATTGGTGAAATGTTTGTGAGAGTATTGGAGGCTAAGTAACTAGAGCGCAGAGTGGGAGTGGGAGTGGGAGTGGGAGTGAGCATCAAATTTTAATTTAGGATAAGGTCTAGAGCGTCTCCGGAGCACCGGTGTATATACATACATACACACACTATATATACATACATACACATATATATAAAGATATACTCTCATAAAAATTACTTGTAAATGCAATATATCATTTTTTACTTTTAAATTATAAGAAAGAAATGATAAAACCATTCAGTAAGCATTCAAATTTATGATAGTAAACATGATAACAATTGACATATTAATTGTATTATTTCAAATTTAATTACAAGATCGCTAATAATTAGTAAACCTTATAAAAGTCTTGTACCCGCCTAAAAAAAATAATAAAATACACCTACTTAACATGGAAAATGAGGATAGAATGAAACATACTATAAACCGGATTCTCTAGAAACCATAAACCACGCTCTACAAAAGTTGAAACCAACTTCCGATGTGAGAACGAGGTTGGAGAGTGGCAGGGAGTATGAGGTTGGAAGGTTTGGGTTACTACTAGAGTGGAGGGTTTGCGCTTTCACTGGTTTCAAGCATGGATGAAATTTGGATTTCTTTGATTTTTTGTTTTTGTTTATGTGGAAATACGTAAATGCTTCAAATTTATTAATATATTATTTACAATTTTCTCTAAATAAAAAATAATTTCTCTAATCACATCAACATTTTTACATAATTTAAATAATCATAAAAAAAACATTATTATTTCTTTTATTTGCAGTGGTCCAATAGGCTGCCTGCTGTAGCCATGGGCTACAACAGGGGCTGCTGCCCATCGGCTCTCTAAAATAATGTCCCACTAGTCCCACGACCTGACGGGAGAAGGAGAAAAGCTGGCGCCAACTAAAACGATTGGGTGTGCATTAAATAATCGGCGCCAAATCCTCTCCAGTTATAACCGGATGTGGCACATCCGGTTATAACCCCTAGAGGTCGCCACGTGTCTCCTTTGACACCCCTATCTTACACCCCATCATCCCGTGCTCACGCAATTGGTTACTACAGTAAAAATAAACAACGGAAAAGGATCGCATTTACCCCGTTTCATGAGGGAGGTGGCCTCGTTTTTATCTCGCACGCACCACATCTCTTCCCCTGCTATTACTGCATTTGCTTCTGATGTTTGAACTGTGAAGAGCTATTGGCTATTTGGAAGATGGAGAGCCTGCTCTGCGAAGAGGATTGGCTTAATAGTCCTACCAAGAAACTGCCAGGATTGGGGAGCTGCACTGCTTCCTTCTACACCACCACAGCAGATTGCGAGCATCCTCTCACTGTTTGCTTGCAAAAGGAGATCAGTTACATGCTAGAACCTGGTTACGTGGAGTGTCTTTGGTCCTCGGATTTGCTCGCCGCTAGATTCAGAGCCATTCGATGGTTTACCAAGGTCTGTTAATCACACAGAGTCTCATGTTTGTAATTTATCATTTCATCCTTCAAATACAATTTAAAGAAAAAAAAATTTGGGTTTTATATGATGAAAGTAATTATAACAGCCTATTCTTACGTGGAGTTGCTAACATATCACCTTAATTCCCTCCAACCACACCTTCAAGAGGCTATAATTTCTCGAGCCACCGAGCTACTTCTTGGCGCCCTTTCAGGTATATCGTCCTCGGTGTGCCTTCTGTAACGGATAAAATTCGTAAAATAGAGCAAAAAGAAGGGGTAAAATAGTGATTTCTCATGCTCAGAAATTCTGACAATTTAGCCAAAATTCAGCCCACTTGGGCTATGTGCTGGCTCACTTGAGTGTTGTCTGACAGGTGGTCTTATCATGACTGCACAAGTCATGATGACTCCAAATGCCTGTAAATAAGCAAGAATCACCAGAGAGAAGGGATGGATGGTGCGCTAGAGAGATGGATGATATGCAAGAGAAAGAGGATGGTGCTAAAGGCAAGGAGAATGGTGCTAAAGGCAAGGAGAATGATGCTAAAGGCAAAGAGGATGGTGCGAAAGACAAGGAGGATGGTACGAAAGGCAAGAGAGGAGATCAAGAGAAGAAGAGAAAGAGGAAGAGGAAGAGCAAGAGGAAGAGGAAGAGGAAGAGGAAGAGGGAGATCTGAGGAGCTTGAGTCATTCACACCGCTACCTTGAAGTGCTGTGCAAGTGGCCACTCACCTGATTCTCTCATCTTCCTTTGGTGTTCTCCGGCTACTTGATGCTCTTTATGGCCTCACAAGCGTTTATGGCCGTCAGATTCTCTCAAATAGGCCTTGTCTGCCTGATGCTCTCCATGAATGGTCACACTGCCACTTGCAGGGCCTTGCAATTGATCATCTGTTGAGTGCCATCACACTTGAACTTGTGTCTGATGATGTGAATAGTGCCAAATTCGTTGTGCCGTTGTGCTGTGAATAGTGCCAAATCCGTTGTGCCGTTGTGCTGTGAATAGTGCCAAATCCGTTGTGCCGTTGTGCTGTGAATAGTGCCAAATCCGTTGTGCCGTTGTGCTATGAATAGTGCCATGTTGTGCTGTGAATAGTGCCAAATTCGTTGTGCCGTTGTGCTGTGAATAGTGCCAAATCCGTTGTGCCGTTGTGCTGTGAATAGTGCCAAATTCGTTGTGCCGTTGTGCTGTGAATAGTGCCAAATCCGTTGTGCCGTTGTGCTGTGAATAGTGCCAAATTCGTTGTGCCGTTGTGCTGTGAATAGTGCCAAATCCGTTGTGCCGTTGTGCTGTGAGTAGTGCCAAATCCGTTGTGCCGTTGTGCTATGAATAGTGTCAAATCCGTTGTGCCGTTGTGCTGTGAATAGTGTCAAATCCGTTGTCACGTTGTCTGATGTGAATAGTGCCGAGCTCGTTGTCCGTTGTCTGATGCATAACGTACCCGTTGTCTGAGCCCGAGCTACGTTGTCTGAGCCCGAGCTACGTTGTCTGAGCCCCGAGCTACGTTGTCTGAGCCCGAGCTACATTGTCTGAGCCTTATCCGAGCTGAGTCCTTTAGGCCATCCGAGCTGAGTTCTTTGTGCCTTCTGAGCTATATCCTTTGTGCCTCCTGAGCTACAATCTCCAGAGCATAACATCAGAGCTCGTCCTCAAGTGCATATGCCCAGTGCCCTCACGATAAGTATCTCTATACCATGCTGTGCTTGTGCCTTGTGCCTTACACTGTGCTTGTGCCTTGTGCCATACACTGTGCTTGTGCCTTGTGCCTTACACTGTGCTTGTGCCTTGTGCCTTACACTGTGCTTGTGTCTTGTGCCATACACTGTGCTTGTGTCTTGTGCCATACACTGTGCTTGTGCCTTATGTTGTGCCTGTGCCTTGTGTCTTATGCTGTGCTTGTGCCTTATACTGTGTTATGTGCCTTATACTGACTTTATCATCGGAGCTTATTTCAGGGTGCACACCCGCCCCCTCAGGCTCATTTACAGGTGGAGTTTTGCTATCATTCCTCTACCAGCTAAGCAGCTACAGACGCGTGGCATGCACGGGATTTTTTCCCTTTCACCTTCCTTTGTGATACCTCTTTATGACGCCTTCATTTATGTTACATAAAAGAGATATCTATACCCTTGTTGCATCTCTACACTTCTTCTATATTTTAAGTTTGAGATTGTTGGGATTTGTTTAGAATGCTATTTTGTGTAAATTTCTGTTTTGGTCTCTTCTTTTAACACAATTAATTCTTACCCTCATAAGATTTCAAGTTTTACAATTTTTATGAGATTGAAACCTTTCAATTTGCTACATTTCAAGTCTTGTGGGAATTGCAACCCAAGAAATGAGAAGCATGCACGATATATCTAGTTCGTCAAAATAAAATGCATATTGTCAAAATGCACGACAAAATTGCAAAGTGTCGAACTTTATAAGTTTCAACAAAAGAATGGATGCTTACGAAATTATTTGTTAGAAATAAAATTAAGGAAATTTCTAATTACTTTAGGATTTGATTTATAATCATAAATAGGCTCAGAAAAAAAAACTAAGGATGGGTGGGTGAATCTTACCCACGGTTAAGGGATGTTAAAGGAGACACATGACGACCTCTAGGGGTGATAACCGGATTTGCAAATCCGGTTATCACCGAAGAGGATTTGACTCCATTAAAAGGAGAGTGAGTCTTCAAAGAAAGTAGTGCCAGCAGTATCCCTAAAGACCGGTGATCTTCTCCAATTGTAACCGGTTTTTGACAAAACCGATTTCTCCCTTGTGGTCACCAAATGTCGCTTTTTACATCTCTTAATTGTGGTTAAGATTCACCTACCCCTAGGGTTCACCCACCTAGATTTGGTTTTTAGAAAAAATATTTAAAATAAATTAACCTTAGGAGTTGGTAAATTTTAACCACGGTTAACAAATTAAAAATAAAAACCAAGGACAGGTAGGTGAACCTTATGGGTAAGTGAATCTAACCATAGTTAAGATGTTTCAAAAGGGACATGTGGCCACCTCCGGGCTGTAACAGGTTTTGGCAAAACTAGTTACAACTCGAGAGGAATAGGTGCCATCCCCAAAACAAGGCCTCGGATTGTCTCTGGCGAAGCCAGAAGCCCCTCTCGGGCAACCATAGAATAGGGGACATGTCACGTTAAAAAGGAGAGAAGTCCTTTCATTTGCTCCCATATTTTGATTTCTTCTCACTTGGTATCTCTTCCCTTTTCTCTCACCACCATATCGCCATGTGTTATATTGTGTGCGGAGAAGTCAAAATTTTGGCCCATGATTTAGACTTCTCCACAACTTGTCCCCATAGCTAAGGTTGCCCCCAGCTAAGATAAGATAAGATAAGGGGTTTCTGGCTTAGACAATCTGAGGCCCTAAAAGAAACGAGTCACTTGTGGTCCATACCAAGTCCCCGTTAGTAAAGAGTCCCCCAATCTGAGTCAGAAGATGACGTGAAGAATAAAGATGATAAAAAGTCCCAGTCAGGATCTGGGTCCCAATCATGGCTACCCTGGGACCGAGGAGAAGGGGCAACTTTGATATTTTGTTGGACTCCGTTTGCTTCGTCAACACGTCTCCGTGAGAGCAAAACTTATACAGGGAGACTGCAGGATCAGTTGCCTGCAGAGGTTTGTCAGCTTGCCACGATTGTATGGTTAGAAGTCAACAAGAAAAAAAACTAAACCCTAACCCTAAAAGTTGAGGTGGCATGACTGAACGACCTTTTGCAGTGATTTGTTCTTATTCAAAGAAGTGTTACGATCAATGGGTTGTATGTTAGGCCTTGGATTGATATCTCCACCTGATATCTTTCCCCCTTATTCTCACGCACACTTAGGCCACATGTCTACTTACGCCACATGTCTTGATATGTGTAGAGAAGTCAAAATCATGGGCCATGATTTTCACTTCTCCAGCACTTTTCCCTGGCCTCGGATTGTCTCTGGCCAAGCCAGAAAGGGCTCTCGGGTTCCATACATTGTGCGGCAGTTGGCGTTAAAAATGGGGAGAAGTCATTCCATTTTCTCTCCATAATTTTGACTTCTCCCCATTAGATATCTCTCACCCTTATTCTCACACTTATTGCCACATGTCATGTCTTATAATGGGTGGAAAAATTAAAATCATGGCCTCATGATTTTGACTTCTCCACCACTTGTCACCTATTCTATGAAACCCCAAGACAAGCCCTTTCTGGTTTCGCCAGAGACAATCCAGAGCCCTTTTCCCTATTCTATGAAACCCGATACAAGCCCTTTCTGGCTTCGCCAGAGACAATCCGAGGCCCGTATGTTAACGTCAAGGAGTAATTGCATTGCCACGTGGTCTCTCTCTTCTCTCGTTACATGCTTGTTTAAAAGCCAAGTAGAACTTGGCGAGAGAACCAGTTAGATCTGGACAATTATGATCCTCAAGCTTTTTGTACTGTTGCTCTTGGTGAGCTTTGCAGCATCGGATGGTCCTGAATTCATCTTCAATGGTTTCAATGGCGCAAATCTGAGCCTGGACAGTGCAGCCGAGATCACACCTAATGGCCTTTTGAGGCTGACAAACACCGGCCAGCTACAGAAGGGTCATGCCTTTTATCCATTTTCCCTTCCCTTCAAGACCTCATCTAACGGAAACAGTAACACTACCACTCTCTCCTTTTCTACTGTTTTCGTGTTCGCCATTATCTCCAAATATCCTGGAATTAGCTTAGATGGACTTGCTTTTACAATCTCACCTTTGAAAGCCTTCCCTGGAGCTGCAAGTGCACAATATCTAGGCCTCTTCAATGATATCACCAACGGCAAATCCTCCAACCATGTTGTTGCCATTGAGCTCGATACATTCCTTAACAGTGAGTTTGGTGATATCGATAGTAACCATGTGGGAATCGATATCAATAGTTTAAGATCAAACTTGTCAGCTCCTGCGGCTTTTTTTAATAGCGAAAAGGGGGTGTTTCAGAACATTAGCCTTACTGGACAACCATTACAGATTTGGGTAGAATATAATGGTGTAGAAAAGCAACTTAATGTAACATTATCTCCTCTTAAAATGCCTAAACCCAAGCTTCCACTCCTGTCTCTCAACATTGATCTTTCTCCCTTCATCTTAGACACCATGTACGTAGGTTTCTCCTCATCTACAGCCGCAGCTCCAACATTTCACTACATCCTAGGTTGGAGCTTTAAGATGAACGGTAAAGCTCAGGAGATCAAACTCTCCCGCCTTCCTCGACTCCCTCGAGATGGACCCAGAAAGAAACCAAAGGTTTTGACAATTGGGTTGCCATTAATTCTTGTAGTTGTTGTGTTGGTGACGATATCTGTCACCATTCTTATTTTAAGGAGGAGGATAAGATACGCGGAAGTGCTCGAAAATTGGGAGACCATATATGGGCCTCACAGGTTCAAATACAAGGACCTTTACATCGCCACCAAGGGATTCAGAGAGAAGGAGATTTTAGGAGTGGGAGGCTTTGGTAAGGTCTATAGAGGCGTGTTACCGACATCCAAAATTGAAGTCGCCGTGAAGAGAATCTCTCATGAATCAAGACAAGGAATTCGGGAATTTATCGCAGAGATCGTAAGCATCGGGCGGCTACGACATAGGAATTTGGTGCAACTCCTTGGTTATTGCCGGAGACAGCGAGAGCTCCTTCTGGTCTATGATTTTATGCCTAATGGAAGCCTTGACAAGTTCCTCTTTGATCAAACCAAGTCTATGCTTGAGTGGTGCCAGAGATTTCAGATAATCAAAGGTGTAGCCTCGGGGCTACTTTATTTGCATGAAGAATGGGAGCAGGTAGTGGTTCATCGAGACATCAAAGCTAGCAATGTGCTACTAGATGATGAACTGAATGCAAGGTTAGGGGATTTTGGCCTAGCTAGATTATACGACCACGGATCGAATCCTCAAACTACCCACGTGGTTGGGACATTGGGTTATATGGCGCCGGAGCTTACTAGAACTAGCAAGGCAACCATGAGCACCGATGTGTTTGCATTTGGTGCAGTTATGCTTGAGGTCGCTTGTGGGAGGAGGCCTATAGAGCTTCTAGCATCATTGCCGGAGGAGACAATACTGGTGGACTGGGTTTCGCAGTGTTGGAGGAAAGGGACGATTCTGGAGGCTAGTGACCCGAAATTGGGAAGTCATTATGTGGTGGAGGAAATGAAGTTGGTATTGAAGCTTGGCTTGCTTTGTTCACACCCAGTGTCCGCAGCTCGGCCGAGCATGCGACAAGTCATGCAAATTTTGGATGGAGAAATTCCTCTTCCAGAGTTGTTGGCTGATGGGTCAAATGCTAGTATTTTAGAGCTAGGAGGCAATGAAGGTCTTGATTATTACTCCTTATCTTCATCAGTAATAGATTCACTACTCTCAGGAGGCCGTTAATTCCTGAAATTAAGTCAATCGTATGGTCTGTATTATTGTAATTGAGTAGATGATAATGATATTATTCTGCTTTCCCAATCTATGTATTTTTGAAATTGTTTCCATTCCTCCTTTTATTTCCTTAATCCTTAGGTCTGATTGAGTGTGTGTAGGTGTTACTTGTGAACACCTCATTTTTACACCCCTAAAATCTTATTTATCTTTTATTTTATTTTATAATTTATTATTACTATTTCTTATTAGTTATTTTAACTTTATTTATTTTTATTTTTTATTTTATTAGGGAGAGAGAGAAAGAGAGTATCCCGTGTTCAGAGCCCATGGGCAATCATGTGATCCACGACCCAATTGCAAAACCCGCAACTCATATTCATTTCCAAAACAAAATCGAGTCAAAACCCCAAGCCCAAGTTTACTTAAGCTAAATCCTCTAAGGGATATAACTTTAAAGCCTATGGCCCAAGCGAGATCCAAAACTTTTTTTTTTTTTTTCATTGTTGAAAGTCCAAGCTCCAAACTCAAGCCCTTTCGGAATCCAAGACCAGAACCCAAACTTGTCTTCAGGCCCAAAGCCCATGTGCTCCTTATAAAAACCAAGAGTATAGGATTAAAACCCTATTTTTTTTTTTTTCATTCAGGCTCAGTTTTATTGAGAAATATTTCTCCTACTCGCTTTCTTCTCTCTTCCCACCGGCAGAAGCTTCAACATCAACCACCATCGTCGCCGGCGAATGCGTGTTCTTCTCATGGAAATCAACGGCGAGTTCCATTCTATTCTCGTTGTCTTCGAGTTCCAGTCCCAGCTACAGCATATCAATTGAGTTCAACCCATCTCCTCCGGCCAACTCTTTGCCCTCTTGTTCATCAGTAGAAAGCCTCCGACCAGCGGCTCCCTCTCCGGTGAACCAATCTCCCCGGCGAGCTGTGAGTTGCGCCCAAGGGAAGATAATTTCGCCTCTGTTCATCTCTTCCGTTTGACCTAGCTCCGTTCATTTGTGTCTCCGGCGAGCTCGATCAGTCGGGTCATCTCGATTGCATCAACCATCTTCTCCAGTGAGCTTTGGTTAGTCTCGGCCAGTTGATGCGTCCGTAATGACCATCACCTCACCTTCGTTTCGCCTCTGGTTCAGATCCAAGTAGTTGCTCAGGCCAGCGCCAAGCATTTCTCCGGCCACTGCCTGCATCCCATGTCCCTATTTCCATTTTATTTTATTGTATTTTATTTTGGGCTGTATATCTTCTCTATTTTTTTCGGTCTGAGATAGCGTTCTTCATCACCGAACCAGCAGCCTCTCATCATCTTCAACCTTCTCCATGCCAGGCAGGTATACTCCTCTCTGTTTAAGCTCTTTTCATTTTTTGTCTTGTCTCATTGTTTCTCAGGTGATTGGAAGCCCCCGTAGAATCTTTCTCGAATTTTTTTGGGTTTACCTCTTGAGGCCTTAGAATGATAGTGGACCAAAGGCAATTGACTGTTAGTGGTCAACGGGCCTTGGCCCATTAACTTCCTCTTTGAGCCTCATTATTTTTATATCTCATGTCTGTATTATTCATGTGTGTATGTGCGTGATAGGATTAGGCCCTGTATTCTTTTTTATTTTTTGCCTACATGGGGCATTTAGGTAGATCTCTAACCCTAAATAATTGGCCTACCCCGTTAGTTAGTCTGACAAAAAAATCAAAAGAAAAAAAAAAAAAAAAAAAAGATCAAAATAAATTAAAGGTAGTGGTCTATCTCCCCTTCGGACCTAGAACAGGGTCCGTATTTAAACCATAACCTGTTTTGGTTTAAGGCCGCTCGATCCGCCATGCTCTTTGCCTTTAAGTTAATTAAGTCAGTTAGACCTTATTTTTCTTTTTTGCCTACCTTGGGCACTTAGGTTAGTTTTGACTAGTTAAACTTGCCAAAATCAAAAAAATACAAAAAAATCAAAAAATACAAAACAACAAAAACATTTAAAAACCCACAAAATTCAAATAAAGACTTACCCTAATAAATGAATGCCCCCTAGAGCCCCCCCACGAGCACCTAGATACGCAACCATCTCCCGGAATGAGATTCATAAATCTCAATTCCAATTCCCCCAATTCAAGCACGAGTTGGAAGCGACCACACTCCGAAACGAGTATAAAAACAGTCACCACCCCGAACTACTATTAGGGTCTGATTCCGACTAACCGGATAAGTAGGCAGCCCAAACCAGGGTTCGACCCCAACCAAAGATAAAATTTTTACACCCCATATTGATCTGTGTTTGATTAGCAAAATTAATAATTGTTTAGGAAATTTTTAGGGATTTTAAATGTTTGGCTTAGACCTAATGAGTAGGTTACTATCATTGGATGGAGGTCCTGGGGTGCCTAACCCCTTCCCCAGGACCTAAATGGATCTCTTACCTAGACCACTCTGGACCGTAGACCCCTTATTTTGGATTTTATCTCGGGATCCTACTTCCCCTAAGTAGGTGGCGACTCTTAGAATAAATTTAGCGTTATTCCTCTACTCTCGGACCTTATCTTGACACTTAGAGTTGAGAGGGGAGGAAATGCGGTAAATTTATGTGCTTACATTACTTTAACTCCTTAACCCTTAACTTTAAAAAAAAAAAAAAAAAGGTGTCAACATGCCGGCCCTGGGCAACCTCTTGTAAACGAAGAAGCCGGCCCCGGCCTATACAAAAATCCTAAAAACACAATTCAAAGCCCGGCCCATTGATACCCCCGCTCAAGGACTCCCTCCTCATACATCTTTTATCCCTTCTAAATATGTTGCAAGTTGTGCTAATTAATAAACTACGTGGCTAAGTTCACAGCCCATGAGAGGTATCCTTCAATGGGATTACAATACACTCTTCACTTTTCTCTTTCAACTCAATGAAAATATAGTCTATTAGGGTTGCTGGTTTTGATGGATTGGATTTGGGACACGTGGAGAGACGGGAGGTTCGTTGATGTGGTGGACCCAAGGTTGATGGGCGAGTTTGATGAGGTGGAGGTGTTGATGGTTTCGAAGTTGGGGTTTGTAAGGGATAAATTTTGTAAAAAGCTTTGGCGTTGGAGAACGAGTTGGTTATCATTGATATATTCACGGATAAGCGACATATGTCCAACAGAGGAGTGATCCGTTGTCAAAATACACAATGTTTCTGTTGTCTATTTTACAACGTTCCCGTTGTCTCGAGTACAACGTTCTCGTTGTCTTGTGCACGACGTATTCGTTGTCTATTAGACACGTTCAACTATCTTGACGCATATACAACAGACTTGAGCTTGAGTTAGCAACGAGATTGACTTTTCGGTGGAAATGATCAGGAGGCGATTACTCGGCTATGACAGTAGGTGAAAAGCATTGTCTTGGCATTTAATGCTGGTCACTTCTGCGTATTGTCAGGATCAAATCAACCAAACAAATAGTAGGCTCCCATG
The DNA here is from genome assembly GCA_015143295.1 of Tetracentron sinense. NCBI lineage: Eukaryota > Viridiplantae > Streptophyta > Magnoliopsida > Trochodendrales > Trochodendraceae > Tetracentron > Tetracentron sinense. Next base: position 9,317,787 of record CM026557.1, on the reverse strand, counting down.
TGGGAGACGTAAGGCATAAGATCTGTTTGACATATTTGGTAATGAGTATAAAGCAAGTGGCATGGTCATCTATGACCATACAGAGTTTAACCTATAAATACCCCCAGAAATTCAGTGTAAGGGATCGATCAATCGACAAAATTTCATACTTCTAAACTCTTGCTATTTCTCTTGTTCACTTTTCATTATTTTCTCCACGTACTTAATTTAGCATCGGAGTGCAGGACAGGGTTCAAACCCTCCACCTTCAACCTTCTACCAGTAAACTAGAACTTTTGTAGCAGCTACTGACACGTGGCGAGTCTAAATTTTCCCCTTCAAAATTGGTGCCGTCTGTGGGAAATAATAAATGAACCTCCCTTTGCTCATCTTACCCATCTCAGTCATCATAACTGATCAATCTTCTTTGCCTGTGGTTGAGAATTGAACCCCTCTCGTGGCGTCTCCTCTCATGTAGACTCCTATTTCCGAAATTCGGCAACCTTCTGAGTATTCTACTGAGAAAGTTGTGCCTCTCTCTGATCCGCTTTTGTTGTTGTTACAACAGCAACAAACCCTTCTAGCTCAGATAGCCAGCCAGTAACAGGTGTTACAGGAGAGATTCGATGCTTTGGAGTATAGTCGGTTGGAGATAGATGCTGAGCCATCTCAGAGGCTTTCAGTAAGACGTAAGATCAACTTTCCACCTTCTCCATCAGCAAGAGCACGACTGGCTTCTCCACTACCTCTGGAGAGCCACGACACCAGGTTCGTGCTAGTCCCTTCTCCTAGGAGAGTTGCTCCTCTCCATTCTTCACTTGCTCATGCTGAGTAGCATGGTCAACCGCGTGCTGAACCACGGGACTCAAAGACTGTCCGTGAAGATTGGCGAGATGCTTTTGCCCGTGCTGAGCTACGAGAGCATTAAGAGCGTAGTGATTGAAGAGATACTAGTAGCCCCCATGAGGAGCCATGAGTCCGCGATGCTCGGGAGCCAGTTATCCCAGTGCAAGGTGGCAATCAGAGGGTGCGATTGACGCTTAAGGACGTAGAAGCCCTCATCAATGCCCATGTCAAAAACGCAGCTGGTGGGCTTACTTTTGATCAGTTTTCTTAGAAGTGTAAGGAAGATGTGGATACCACACCCTTCTCCAAAGAGATCAGTGAATCGTATACTCATTCGTTGTTCATGCTGCCCAACTTTAGCATGTTCGATGGAATTAGAGACCCTATCGATCACCTGGGGGGCTTCAAGAATGCTATGGCCATTCGCAACCCTGATGATAACTTATTATGCAAAGCTTTGCCGAGCAGCTTATCCGGACTGGCAGCAAGATGGTTCTGCAACCTACCCTCTGGATCAATCAAAAGCTTTGCCAAACTTAGGTCAGTTTTCATTGATCAATATATTGTATATAAGAAGAAGAAGGCAGGTGCAGATTCTCTCTTTGTAATGAAAGTGAGACCAGGAGAGCCCTTGAGGGATTTCAACCAACAATTCACCGCGGAAACCCCGGTATCGACAAAACCGCATATGAGACTTGTATAACCGCTTTCAAGAATGCCTTGCCAAAGCAGTCGGATCTATACAAATCTCTAGCTCTCGACTACCCCACCAAACTGGAGGAACTGATGGTTCGTACTGCCAAGCATGAGAGGTACGAAGATGACACCTCAATCTTGCCGCGGCCAAAGGGAAAGGGAGTTGAATCTGTGGGGAGAATGACCAGAGAAAAGGAAGAGGCCGAGGTATGAATATTCCAGTGATGAGGAGCTACCCCGGAGAGCACCACGAGAGAGGGTGGGATATGTAGAGCATCGGGATCAGCCGGATCGGCACCCGTATGAAGTATATCAAAATTATAACCAGCAATAGAATAAAATGGACAAACGTCTTATTCAAATGGATCAGCAGGGAGACAGATGTCCTTATCAGCCTATCCTGGAGCGGCCCAGATATGATTGAGGCCCCAGGGAGCGGGGTAATCAGACAACGGAGGGGCGTCCTCCTCAGGACCGAACTGATCAAATCAATTTTACGGTCAGCCCGACAACGATTATGAGGATGATGGAAGACTAATCTTTCTTCGAGTAGCCTGCACGACATGTTCGTGAGGTCAATTCAAGGCCGCGGTCACACAAATATTGCCATTACCATAAGTACCGAGGACACCTCACCAACTGTTGCCGGATCTTGCGAGAATATTTGGAGAGGCTGGTCCAGGAGGGATATTTGAAGGAATTCGTGGATCCCAGTAATGGTGGCATAGTACACACCAGGGAACCACCACTTGTATTACATGGTGAGGAACCTTTAAATAATGTCGGTGTCAGAGGGGGAGAACCAGGAGCGCCAAGGGGAATTATCAATGTCATCCATTGTGTTCGGATGCTGGTGATAGATTTGAAGCAGGAGTTTTGGGCGAAGTTAAGGAAGTTATCTCATATGACTGAAGTATGCTAGGTGCAGGCAACAACGAAGGGTATCGAGCAAGCTCTCATTTTCTTTGATCATGATATGTCAACCGTGGTCAGATCTCATTATGACGCTCTCGTTCTTACTATGAGGATCGGTGACTTCGACATCAAGAGGGTGCTCATTGATTCCGGAAGTGGAGCAGATATTCTTTATCTTCATCCCTTCACCCAGATGAAGTTGGATCCCTCCACTCTTGTGCCCGCTCAGACTCCGTTGTTTGGATTTGATGGTAGTTCCATGCAACCTATAAGGGATATCGTTCTATTCGTTATGGCCGGACCAATCGTTCTACCCACGCGATTTTCCGTTCTCAACGCACCGTCTCCATACAATGCTATTCTGGGGTGATGGTGGACTCATGAGATGAGAGCAATTCCTTCTTCTTATTATCAGGTGCTGAAGTATCCTACCCAAGAGGGGCCCAGGGAGATCAGGGGAGACCAATTGGCATCCCAGAAGTGTGACTACACTCTGCCCACAGTGCCTAAATAACAATTACAGGTCGGGGCTGTAGAGAATGAGAACTCAAGGGAAGTGATATGTAGACCATCCGTTGAACCCACGAAGGCTGTCAATTTGAAAACGGATGAAGAGTCAAAGATGCTACAGATCGGGATGAGCTTGACAACAAAGGAGGAAGTCGAGCTGCTGGACTTTCTGAAGAAGAACCTTGATATATTTGTCTGGTCTCACAAAGACATGACAGGGATAAGCCCGGATATCATCTGTCATCATCTGAATGTTGATCCCGTTACCTCGTCAGTCAATCAAAAGCCCCGGAGACTTGCTCCTGCCTATCATGATGCCGTCAATGAAGAGATTGACATGCTCATCTTACACGGATTCATTCGAGAAGTACAATATCCTGATTGGATAGCGAATGTGGTGGCTGTGCCAAAGAAGAACAGAAAAGTGAGAGTCTGCATTGACTTCACCAGCGTCAACAAAGCTTGCCCTAAAGACTTTTTTCCTATGCCTAGAATTGATAGACTTATCAATGCTACTGTTGGCCATGAAATGCTATCATTCATGGATGGTTATTCGGGCTATAACCAAATTATTCTGGCAGAAGGTAATCAAAAGAAGACTGCTTTTATAACAAAACGCGGCTTGTTCTGTTATCGCGTTATGCCTTTCAGTCTGAAGAATGCAAGAGCTACTTATCAACGTCTGATGAATTTAATGTTTAGCCCAGTGCTCGGCAAGACAGTGGAAGTATATATCGTTGATATTGTAGTAAAGAACCAAAAGCGAGCTTCTTTTGTTGCAGATTTGATCAAACCTTTCTCTATTCTCCGAACTTTTAATCTAAAGCTGAACCCAGAAAAATGTGTTTTTGGTGTTACCTCTGGCAAGTTCTTAGGCTATCTCATCAACCAGCGTGACATTGAGGCTAATCCAGCTCAAATCTATGCCCTGTTGGATATGCCGAAGCCAAAGTCGAAGAAGAAGATTCAAAAGTTGACAGGGCGTATTGCAGCTTTGAATCGTTTTATCTCAAAATCGTTTGATCGTTGTAAGCCTCTATTTGAATTGCTACGGAAGGATTCAATCTTCAAATGGACTATGAAATGTTCTCAAGCCTTTGCTGTCTTGAAGGAGTATTTAGGCTCTGCTCCTATTCTATTTGTACCTGAACCTGACGAAGTATTGTACCTCTATTTCTCTGTCTCGGAACAAGCAATTGGCTCCGTCTTGCTCAGGAGCTGTGATGGTTGTAAGCACCCAATTTTTACACCCCATCTAACTATAGTTAAAACCTTTTAACTATGGTTACCCCTCTTCCAAGTCCCATCCACTCTAGGTAAGCCTCTAGTTGATCTTAGGACTCACACTAAGTAAAACCCTAGAAAACCCTAGAACCAAAACCCTAACCCTAGGTAAACCCTAGCTAAACCCGAAAGACTCGACCCTAGTTAATCCTAGGACTCAAAACCATGTCAAAACCTAGCCCTAGAGCCATTAGGTCTTGAACCCTAAAGACCCATGGCTCATAAGGCCTGACCTTTAGTCTGCCCACAAGGCCCAAAACCCTTAGAATAATCCCCCATACCCGTATGTATAGGGCCCAGCCCAGTTCATAACATTTCTCATAATGTCGGTAGAGGGTCTACCGACATTATATTTTGGCCTGTGTTCTGGTTGTCTGTAGATCTTCTACCGACAGTATGTGAGTTACGAGTTTGCAGGCTGCAAACACCCTGCATACTCCACCCTCACTTCAAACTCCCCTTTCAACTTCCTCACTCGACCTCCCCTTGGTCCATACAGGTTCTCCCCCTGCTTTTTGAACCCTCTTAGGTCCCTTAAGTTCTTCCCTATAAAACCAAACTCACCTCCTATTCAAAACGGTATGCAAAATCTTGAAAATACCCAGGAGAAACTTTGCTTCGAAAACCAGACCCCAACCCCTTTTCATTCCTTGGTCGTAATCCCAGGCCTTCCCTAGACCTGCAGTAGGTCTCTTCTAGTTGTGCAGCAACTCCGGAATACTCCTCCACCGTGCACAGCTCTCCCATTTTCGGCTAGTAAACAGAGCATCAGGGTAGGGACTTCCCTACCCTCTCTTTTCCTTAATTTATCATCAATGTAAACCCCTGGTCATTTCCAGGGGGTTTGTTTGCTTTTTCTTTTGGTGTTAGTTTGTAAATAGACCCATACAAGGTGTTCACCCACCTAAACCATAGGTGTGGTGAACCCCTTTCGGGTATAGCATCTCCCATAGGCTGGCAGACCACTCCAGGACCTTCTAAGGGTCCCTCAACTCATGAGGGAACCCTTAGACACCTCTAAGCACAGTCCCCTTGGCCACCATCCCTATTTCATAGAAACCAGGAAAGGCGGTAATCTCAGTACCGCCATTCCTGGCAGTTTACCTTGGAGCTTTGTTTGGCCAACTTTGGTGGGCCTTGGTCCATTTCCAGGGCTCAAACTGGATCCCTCTCACACCCTTGGACTAGGCCTGGTCCTTCCAGGTCCTAGAGTTAAGCCAAACCCTAGTTAAATCCCTGTTTAAAATTACTGTGCATAATGTCAGTAGAACTTCTACCGACATTATTTGTTTAAACTCTTTTTATATTGGTGGTAGAATAACTACCGCCAATATGTTGTTACAGACGCAGAGACTTTGCAAACTTGTGAGGCCCACTCTAGGCATACCCTGGGGCCCACACTTGGCCTGAACCTTTCCCAAGATCCCCTTCTTCACTCTCATGCCTTCACTTCACCCTGGGTTACACCTTAACCCTAGTTAACGGAGGCAAAAACACAGCTCAAAAACACTGTTATTAATGTCGGTAATCCAATTACCGACATTATCTTTGTTTTTATTCTAGGCTTTCGTAGGGGCCCAGGCCTGGTAGGAGGCCACTTTAGGCCTTGCCTACCCCCCTGGGCCCACCTTGGACCTCACTTGACCCTAAACCACGGTTAAATACACATCCGATTAACATTTAATCGCGGTTAAGCACCCCTTAACCCTCACAAACTTTCGAAAATTAAACAGAAATTCCTGAAAATGTAATTGGACCATAATCCTGACTTTGGCCCTCTCCCTAACCCTGGTTAGCAATCCTAACCACAGTTAGACCCCCCTTAATTGTAGTTAGCAACCCTAATCATAGTTAAGTTCGGTTTACGGCCTACCAGGCTTAAAAACCAAGTCTACAGGACTATCTTCGACCTACTGGGCCTCTCCTTAGCCTGCTGGGCTACACATCACATCCCCTTAAACTGTGGTTAGCAATCCTAACCATAGTTAGTTCGGCTCAGCCTCGGTTAGCAACCCTAACCCAGGCTGGACTCCATCCTAGTCTACCGGACTACCCCTAAGCCCACCGGGCTTTAATACCTTGCACTTGACCAACCTTGATCAATCAAACCCTAGTCTACCAGACTAGTCCATGTTAGCCACCCTTGGTGCACACACACACGTCCCTAGCCTCAGCACAGGCCTACGTGCCAGAACTACGCTCGGTCTGATCTCACCCTGTGAGTACGTAGGCAACCCAACCCGGGTTCGACCCCAGTTAGCTTTTCCTTTCTTGGATTAGTGTTAACTTAAACACTTCAGTATTCTAATCAGGATTAACTTTAAATTGGCTTAAACCCGGGGAGTACAGAACCGTTATAAAACGGAAGCCTCGGGGTGCCTAACACCTTCCCGGACTTAACCGAACCCCTTACCCTGATCTCACTCGCAGACCAAGACCTTATCCAAACTCGGGGGACTTATCCATTCTGAATAAATAGGTGGTGATTCTAAAAAACCCTTTTTACACCCCTGAGGGTACACAGGTAATTCAATTTAAACCAATTTTATGAGCAGAAGAAATTCCCACGCTCACAATGGTCTTGAGAAGCCTATCTATTTTATCAGCAAGACGTTTCTTAAGGCGGAGATAGTAAGTTGGAGAAGGAATGTCTTGCCATTGTCTTTTCAACTGAAAAGTTTCGTCCTTATTTTCATGCTCATACTATTGTGGTAATCACAACGTATCCCTTGAAAATCGTATTGGATCGACCTGAATTGGCAGGAAGGATGTCAAAATGGGCAATGACACTTAGTGAATTCAACATTCAATACTGAGCGAGGATCTCAAAGAAAGGGCAGGCCATGGCAGATTTTTTTTTTTTTCATATTTCCTCGTTGAAGAAGTTGGAGAAGATGTAGACCCTGATCTTCACGAGCTCCCAGACGAGGTAGACAACAGGATCACTGATGCGTTGACTTACCTTGCTTCCATGTTACAAACTAATGAGCCTAAGGCAATCCTTATAGAGTACAAGGCATATCCTTTCATTGAGTTACAATCACAGTGAGACGTATCATTTGTTAATCTTATTCCGAATTGGATGATGAGCTTGATAGCATATATAAAGGATGAGGTCCTTCTTGTTGAAGTACAAGAGTCAAGACGTATTCAGTATAAAGCACCTCGTTATGTATTGTTGCACGGTGAGTTGTATAGAAAATCCTTTGGGGGTCCGCTTCTGAAATGTGTTCATCCTATAGACGTTGAAAGGATTCTTGCCGAACTCCATGAAGGGATCTGTGACATTCATTCTGGAGGAAGGACAATGTCTTATCGAGTTCTGGGGTAAGGATATTTTTGGCCTTAAATGCAAGCTGATGCAAAAAAATATGTGAAGAAGTGTGGCCAGTGTCAGCGATATTCTCAATTAATTCATGCTCCAGCTCAAGAGCTGAACGCCGTGTCTCAGCCTTGGCCTTTCGCTCGTTGGGGACTTGATATTGTGCGACCTTTTCCCAAAGCTCCAGGCAATTTGATCTTTCTCTTAGTGACTACTGATTATTTCTCTCGTTAGATAGAAGTCGTTCCCCTTGCTCGTATCAGAGAGCAGGAGGTAAAGAAATTTATTTGAGAACACATCATTTGTAGATTTGGCATTCCTCAGTCTATCATTACTGATAATGGGAAGCAATTTATGGGGAGAATCATTGCCAAGTTTTGTGAAGAGCTTAAAATTAAGCACATTTTCTCATCACCTTATTATCCTCAAGGGAATGGACTAGCTGAAGCAACAAATAAGAATATCTTCAATGCTTTGAAGAGAAGGTTGGAAGATTCTAAAGAGAAGTGGACTAACGAATTGCACAACGTATTATAGGAGTATAGGACAACGCCAAGAAGTCCAACAAATGAAACACCGTTTTCTTTGGCCTAGGAAATGGAAGTTGTGATTCCTACAGAGATCAGCCTACCTACGAAATGTACTCATAGTAGCTAGAAGGCAAAAGAGGAAGACAAGAACGTGGAGCTTATGGCTATTCACTTGGATTTATTAGAAGAGAAACGAGAAGATGCCAGCATCAAATAGGAAGATATCAACAGCAGTTAAGAAAAGCTTAAAATAAAAAGGTACAACAGAGAGTTCTTCAAGTTGGGGACCTTGTTCTTCGAAAAGTATTCCAGAATACCAGAGAGCTTAGTAGTAGGAAACTAGGGCCTAATTGGGAAGGGCCTTATATTCCGACTTGGTAGTCCTGGTATATGTTATCTTAAAGATTTACAAGGTAACGTGATCCAAAAATCCTGGAACATTATGAACTTAAAGCAATTTTTTCAATAAAATTATGAGTTGTGTTTGAAGCTAGTTACATCTACTTGTTTTCACAATTATATAACTGTGCTAAGTGATTAATTTGAGTGTTGAATAGAAAGTTTTGAATGACTTGTGGTGTGAATAATGTTGTGCAGGATGAACGGGATACTCGTCGTGAGACATATGTGGCTTGGACAAATGAATTGCCATTTGAGCAAATCTAGCGGCTTATATTAATGAAAAGTCATCTTGAGCGAATGTCTCACTACGAGTTACCATCAGTTCATCGTATGAAATTCTATTTATAAGTTTATATTCGCGACATACTATTTTGTATTACCCCTCAGAGAATTCACGAGTGTTTATCCGTTGTGTTTTCTCAAGTGTTATCACAGAAATATGCCGAATGCTAGTGATTTCATTCTCAAATGTTATAACGCCTCTATCAAATTCATATCTCATCAAATTTATACATTATCAAATTTAAAGGGTTAATTAATTAAATTTCTGCTGTGTTGCATACGAGATATCCATTGTGCATTGAGAATGTCTCCATGCAAGATACAAATATAAATGCGAAGGAAGAAAAAAGAAGAGTGATATTCATAAACTCATACCGGGTTAAAGTACAACGAAAATAAAGACCAACAAGGATGGGTCTAAGCATCACAGAAAAGAAACAAGATAAAAGTGAGCACAACGGTAACCGAAATAAATCTTCAGGCAGCAGGACCTTCAGCAGTTGGAGTGTCATCAACGATAAGGATAACAGGGTTGGATTTAACAGCAGGAGCATCAGGAGTAGGAGCAGGAGGAGCATCAAAAGCTAAAATAGCAGGGGGCTCGGAGGATATCTCAGTTGGAGCAGCAGCAGGGCCTTCGAAGGAGAGGGGTTGTTCAGTTCCTTCTACCTCTTGTCCCTCTTCAGGTTGAGCGACTTGGGAGCTTTGGAGTTCGGATTAGTCGATGTCTTTGTGAGCACCGTTTCGGGGAAACCCTGGTTTGGTTCTCACGGGGTGAGTTAAGAGTCGCCACCTATTCATTCGGAAGGGATAAGTCTCCGGGATTTGGATAAGGTCTTGGTCTACAGTTTGAGATTAGGGTAAGAGGTTCGGTTAAGTCCGGGGAAGGGGTTAGACACCCCGGCACTTCCACTTTTCAGTGGTTCCCTACTTACTAAGGGTTAAGCCAAATTAGTCTCAATTTTAATCAAATGTCTTAAGTATTTAATATAATGCTAATCTAAGAAGGAGAAAATCCTAGACTAGGGTCGAACCCGGGTTGGGCTGCCTACGTACTCACATAGGGGTGAGATCAGACCGAGTGTAGTTCTGGCACATGAGCCCGTGCCAAGGCTAGGGGTGTGTGTGTGTGCACCAAGGGTGGCTTAGGGTCTAGTCGGGAGGTTAGGGGTGGTTGACCGAGTTGGTCAAGTGCTTGGTATTGGGCCCAGTAGGCCTAAGGCAAGTTCGATAGACTAGGGTTGGGCCCGGTAGGCCAAGGGTGAAGCCCGGTAGACTAGTTTGGGCCTGGTAGGCGAAGATTAGGCCCGGTAGGCCAAGGGATGAGGCTCGGTAGGCCCAACGGTGTTTTAACCAAGGGTTAGGGTTGCTAGCCGGGGTTAAAAGGTGATTAACCATGGTTAGGGGTGCTAACCATGGTTAAAAAGTCTAAATTCAGTATTTTTGATCTTTTTGAATTTTTCTGATTTTTTTGGGATTTCTTCAGATTTTTCCCAGTGGCCAAAGATGCTTAACCGCGGTTAAGGAGGGGAAGGTCACCATGGTTAAGGGTCTTAACTAGGATTAAATGATCAAGTGAGACCATTTTTGGGTTTCTTCTAATATTTTGGATTTTTTGAGCATTTTTCCAAATTTTTTGGTTAAGGATTTTTTTAACCAGGGTTAAAGGTCAAAAATGGGGTTGACTCTGATTAAGGGTCTTAATCAAAGCAAAAAATGTCACAGAAGACATTTCTGGATTCCTTGTAATATTTATGATTTTTTGATGATTTCTTTCAAAATTTTGCTAGGTCATGGGCCACTTAACCATGGATAAATGTTAACCACAGGTGAGTTTAACCATGATTAAGGGTACGGTTGGGTCAAGAGTGGGCGCAAGGTCCATGGCAGGGCCTAGAATGGCCTCCTACCCGGTCTGAGCCCCCACAAAGTCCAGCAAATGCAAAAACCCAAGATTTCCATCAAATTTTTAAGCACAGTTGAGGAGGGTTTAACCATGGTTAACAAAGGAACCATGGAAAACCGAGACTACCAGTGGGTAGCCTGAAGTCCGGTGATCATTTTAGGCCATTATGGGGCTCAAGGGGAGGTCGGGTGTGGGTCCCACAGAGGCCCAAAGTTGTCTCGTTGCACATCACAAAATGACAATTTCTAAAACAACCGAACAGATTTTTTGGCAAAGTTTGCGACGATTTTGCCGCTGATTGGTTCAACCCCGGGGGATCTGAGACCATGGTCACGAAGCCTGCTATGAAGGGAACAATTTGGGCCCTTGTAGGGCCCAAGGGGAGGCCGGATGTGGGCCCCATAAAGGCCCAAAGTCATCCCCTTGCACAGATTTTCACACTGTCGACCCCACTTTGGGGTCGATTTAACTATGGTTAACGGGTGAATTAAGGGCTGAAAATTTACAGGGAGGTAGCCCTATATATGGGGAGTCTAACCATGGCCTCTTTTTTAACCAAGGCTGGGTCTAACCATGGTTAAACCGGGGTTACAGGCGGTGGACCCGAAATTGATTTTTCAGAATTTTTGTTGAAAAAAACTCTGTTGGGGCTGATTGGGTGTAAACTAGGGGGTCTAGGGGGATTGCTCATGGATTGAGGACCCCCCCCCCCCCAGACCTCCGGGGAAGACTGCCCTGGTGGGGGGTGGTGGTACAGTGGCCACGCAACAAAACCCGCCTACACTTTTTTTTTTTTTAAAGTTCAAAAAAGAAAAAAAGAAAAGAAAAAAAAAGGCAAAATGGGGACCCCTGGAATGGGACCAGGGGTCCCTTACAGTGATTAAAACAAGTAAATAAAAACGGAGAGGTGGTCTGTATACCCTTTGCTATAGTAACGGTGACGATGGCGGCATGTTGAGGGAGTATACACGGCGGTGACTGTTGTAGAGGCTTGAAGACCAACGACGGAGAGGTTTAATGGAGCTTTAAGGGTATAGGTGGGGAATGGACGGCTGGCCAAAGGGTGGCGGGGCTCTTTCTTCCTCTCTATTTTTTTTTTTTTTTTAAATGGTTTTTTCTCAACAGTGGTCGTGGAGGGAGGGCTGTGAGGTTATGACCTACGAGGTTCAGGGTAGCTGATAGGGGGTGCGTGGGATCCAAATGAATGAGGTAAGGAGGCTGGAATGGGGAGAATGGAGAGACTGCAACTTTTTTTTTTTCAATTCGGATCTCCCAAACCGTGGTTGCTGTGGGGTTCAAATAGGAGAGTAGGAGAGAGGAGGATGGATAAGGATGGACGAGGGAGAGGCGTGGGGGACAAGGCTGGAGCAGCAGGGGCAGACGACAAGCGGCCAGGTGAGAGGACGGTCTGCATCGTCCCTTTGACAGGGTCGATGAACAGTGCACGACAAATTTTTTTTTTGTTCGGTTTTGTGGGTTCAGTTATGTGAGTTGGGCCCAACTCGCATATGGGCCCTGCCACATGGGGTTGGTGCCCAATCACACCCCTTTTTTGTTAATCTTTCTTTGGTTTGGACCTAAAAAAAAAAAAACTATTTTGTTTGTTTGTTTGTTTTTATTTTTTATTTTTTTATTTTATTATTTTGTTTTAGACCTAAAAAAAAAAAAAAACCTTCTATTTTTTGTTTTTTTGTTTTATTATTATTTTTTGTTATTTCCCCTTTTGGGCTAAACCACCACATGTGTGGGGAAAGCCAAAAGTGTTTTGCCTTAAAAAATTTGAATTTTAGAAAGCAAGGTGGGTCCCACCTTAGATGGGGCTTAGTGGGCCCATGCTTGGGCCCAAACAAGGTTTTAATTTTTTTATTTTTTTTTTGGACTTGAAACGGGCCTTGAGCCCGTGGGTCTTTAGTCTAGGGTTTAGACTAGGGCTAGGCTAGGGCTAGGTCTAGGGTAAGGTCTAGGATCTTCCCAGGGTTAGACTTAGGGTTTAGCTAGGGTTAGCCTAGGGCTTGATCTAAGGCTTAGGCACTACCTAGGGTTAAACTAAGGTTTAGTTTAGGGTCTACCTAGGGCTACTAGGGCTTGGACGAGGATAACCATGGTTAATGGAGGTTAATCATGATTAAGCAGGGTGTAAAAATTGGGTGCTTACAGTCTTCTTTCAGTCTCCCTTCAGCCCGAAGCCTCTTTATTACCTTGACCTCTATTTCGACCCGATCCTCATCGATGAGTTTATCCAACTCATCTTGGAAGCGCTTGCAGAGATCTTCGAAGAGAGTTTTTGCTGCTATTTTGGCTTCCTCGAGTTCCTGCACTCTAGCTTCCTTAGCCGCCTTAGAAGCGTCGAGTTGTCTCTCCAGAGCTCGAGAGACTGCTTCCAGCTCATTAATCTTGAGAGCAGCAGCTTCAGTCTCTTTTTTCGCTAGTATTTCTCTCTCCATTGCCCTTCTCATCTCTACTTCAACTGCGGTCAGCTTACCTTCATCCTGTTGTTTGTCCGATTGAGCTTACGATAGCTCAAGTTGCAGCGTTTTCTTTTGCTCTTCCAAAGCAATAACTTTATTCTTCCAGTGAGTGACTGAGTCCAAAGCACATTGGAACAACGACAAATGCGAGACGGAAAGACAAGTTTTACCGTAGCGAGAGCTCGACTCATCGCATGATAGATTTCCGACCCGTGCATCTGTTTTGTTGAATTGACATCAACAGGGAGCCTTAGGGCGTAGTTCGAGGCTAAGGCCACGTTGTGGTCAGTCATGGCTGAATCCACTATGTTCGGCCTGCCGAACTTGGAGAAATCGGGAACCCAAGGAGTGGCTTCCCCCGATGTGCCCGCTTCCCGTTGTGTAGGGACAACAACCGTTGTGGTGGCAGTAGCAGTGGTGGCAACAACGGTGTTGGTGATGGGAGAGGTGTTGACTACATCAGGGGCAACAACATCGGTTGACTCCCTAATCTAAAGGGTTGAAGCCGAAGCTTCGACGGCCTTACCTTTCTCAAGGCGTCGTTCTTCTCTGCTTTTCTTCTTGCCCTGCAGATCGGCCAGTGCTTTTGTATCTTTTCTCTTCGTTGCCTTGGTGGTAGCAGCAGCATCCGTAGTGGTTTTCTGTTTCTTGGGTAGAGGAGGCGGAATGAGTATTTGTTGAGTAGGTCGAGGCTTCCTGACCAGCGAAGGGATATTGCTTGCCATCATTTCTTCTTCTTCTTTGGGAAATGTAGAAGGGGTGGTATCGGCAGGACGAGAGGACGGACCGGCTTGTCCTTGATCGTCGGGAAGAGTGAGATCTTGTTCGGTTGTTAACTCCCAAAATTCTTTCTTTGGCAGCGGTGTCCACCTGATGTATTCCCCTCCTCGTACTTTTTTTATATTTGTTAGAACTCTTTCTTCTTTTGAGCTAAGTTTCTTGAAGATTAAATCGTTCTTATCCGATGTGCAAAAGACAAGAATATCAATACAACGAATAAAGTCCAGCAAACAGTAGCAAAGTAAGAGGGAAAGACAACGGACACCGAACAATGGAAGTTAGTTACCTGGTTCCTCTTGGAAGACATTGGGAATAGAAGGGTTTGATCTCCAAGCCCTAGAGACAATAAAAAGGGGTTGCCTTCTAATTCCTTTCTCTATCCAGCAAGCCCAGGACAATTTCGGGAGCCCAAGGTTTCTGGTTCCAGGAGTAATAATTATACCTATCATTATCGCATCCTCTACATTTAACAACGTGACGAAGTGGAAAAGGTGCCTAAGTTCGACAACGTGCATGCCCGTCTTTGATATACTTAATTATCATAGACATATATTTATAGAAGTTAGGGTGCATTTGTCCCAGGGCAAGTTAAAGAACAGAAGGAAGAGACTTGACGATGGGATGTAAGGGAAACCACAGTCTAGCCTCAAGCTGAGCAAGGTAGATGACGGAACAAGCCATAGAACGTTTCTCTATCAAGGCATCTTCTTTCTTGAAGTGCAGATTGACATGAGGAGGGAAGTCGAAGCGATCTCTATAAAAGTTCAGACATTTTTTGTTGGCTTCGGCAAAGGAAAGGAGTCTCACCGATGTAGCCACCATACGGTGTACTACCAGAGCAGCTAGCTTCATCATCGCTAGGTGCACTCACTCCTTCTCCCACTCTAGGAATTTCTAATGGGATTCAGCAGACATCGTAGCAAAGAAGAGAATCGACATAGAAACAGAGAACAGTGGAACCATAAGCATAAAAATCACCGCAAGGTAAGAAAAGAGTAGCAAAAGCTTACCAAAGATTGGGGAAGGTATGAAAGCTTGAAAACTTGAATTGAGTAGTTGGGGCGAGGATTCAACAGAGTAACAGTGCTTCAATGGCTAGATGAAGAAGAAGACATTGATCGAGCATATTTATAAATGATTTACAAAGTTGCATGACAAAAACGCCCTCCATCGCTGCCGTACATATACTCAAGAGTAAGGTCTAGATGATCATTTCCTTTTATTTTAAATAATGTGTCAGAAGTCACTTTTTGCAAGACAATATTACCCTTCATCTCGGATGTACACATCAGCGACAATAAGGGCTTGATTGTCTTTTGAGACAGACAGAATAAACGCCATAAGAAATAATGCATCTTGAGCGCCGAGAAATGTGATGATGACAGCCTGCCTAACATTAATGAGACAATGTCAGTTTCGTACGCGTGGGACAGCTGTCACAACGCTTCAACATTCGTTCTTATCACTCATGTAGCGTTTCAATCACAGTAGAGGGCAGGTATCTTTTGTACTATTGTCATATCGCACTACGTCTGATATGTTATCCAAATGAGTCATCTAAGCACATGCCCCAGAGTGGTGACCACGAGTCACGGAGTGCCATACATGTCCCAGAGAGATGAGCACGAGTCGCAAGGTGTGGTGCATACCTAAATGTGGTGGCGAGACACATGTGGCTCAATTAAATGAATCATCATCTGAGCAAACCCAGTGGCTTATCCTAATGAAATGTCATCTGAGCATGATGTCCCACTACGAGGCCTCTCACGTGAAATGTCAGTTGTCTGATGACATTTATGATGTGTTACGATACTTCCGTGCTCCTTTACTATCATCTCATAATGTGTTCATATCTTACAAGTGTAGAAGTAAAGAGATTATTCAGTTTAGAAGTGTTATTGATCTATGTTCATTCTCGTGCTCTAAGCACTTGGGAGCAAGTTACTTGTTTGATTGCGCAGCTTGTAGGTTTTTGTCTTCGAGAATTTTACCCATGATATGTTCTCGACACCTTGAATGAAGTCCAAGGCACCGAGAAGGGGCAATTTGTAAGGGATAAATTTCGTAAAAAGCTTTGGCGTTGGAGAACAAGTTGGTTATCATTGATATACACACGGACAAGCGACATATGTCCAACAGAGGAGTGATCCATTGTCAAAATACACAATGTTTCCATTGTCTACTTTATAACGTTCCCGTTGTCTCGAGTACAACGTTCTCGTTGTATCCTTGACAATGTTCTCGTTGTCTTGTGCACGACGTATTCGTTGTTTTTTAGACACGTTCAACTGTCTTGACGCATCTACAACGGACTCGAGCTTGAGTCAGCAACGAGACCAACTTTTCGGAGGAAATGATCAGGAGGTGATTACTCGGCTCTGACAGTATGTGAAAAGCACTGTCTTGACATTTAATGTTGATCACTTCTGTGTATTGTCAGGATCAAGTCAACCGAACAAATAGTAGGATCCCACGTGGGACACGTAAAACATAAGATCTGTCTGACATATTTGGTAATGACTATAAAGCAAGTGGCATGGTCATCTATGGCCATATAGAGCTTAACCTATAAATACCCCCAGAGATTCAGTGTAAGGGATCGATCAATCGACAAAATTTTATGCTTCTAAACTCTTGCTATTTCTCTTGTTCATTGTTCATTCACTTCTTCACATACTTACTTTAGCATCGGAGTGTAGGACAGGGTCCAAACCCTCCACCTTTAATCTGCTACTAGTAAACCAGAGTTTTTGTAGCAGCTATTGACGTGTGGTGAGTCCGGAAATTTTTCCCTTAAGGTTTGATTAGTTCGAACAGTGGCATAAGGCAAGTGGTGAGTTATTTGGAGGGGGAGGTTGGTGAGTTGTTGAGTCCACCGGGTGCGTATGATGGAGGGAATAGTAATAGAGAGTGGTTTGACGATTTTGTGCATTCGTATCCGCCGTCCGCTTTCAAAATGGTGAGTTCGTGCTCGTTCATGAGAGGTGATGATTTTGATGTTGATGTTGAAACTGCCCTCTCTCTTCTCTCTGGTAGAGGCGATAGTATTGGTGCCGGTGATGACTGATGAGAAAGAGAAGCTAGGGTGAGAAGTTGTCTTTCGAACAAAAAAAACCCCTAAGGAATGCTAGACATACTCTCCTATCCAATTAGAAAGATTAAAACAATACCTCTTATGTATGATGGATAAGTAGTTTTAGGAGGCTAAAAGTAAGGGTTGATTGCAAGAAAAGTACAAGGTCCACTCTTAAGTCTTTCTTACTCTGGCTTTGGCTTGTCTCTGGCGAAGCCAGAAACCCCTCTCGGGGTTCCATACATTATGCGACAGTTGGCCAAAAAATGGGGAGAAGCCATTTCATTTTCTCCCCATTTTTTTGACTTCTCCCCATATGATATCTCTGCCCCTTTATTCTCACACACTTATCGCCACATGTCTTATTAAGGGTGGAGAAGTCAAAATCGTGGGCCCCATGATTTTGACTTCTCCACCACTTGTCACCTATTCTATGGAACCCCGAGATAAGCCCTTTCTGGCTTCGCCAGAGACAATCCCAGGCCTCTTACTCTCGTCTGAGCCAACTTTTGTCCCATCTTAAACTTACCGGTTAAAGCACACAACTCACCACGTTCCTTAAACCGTTAAAGTAGGGACATGTGGTTGGCTTAGACTCACTGTAAGAAAGGAAGGCGTGAGAGAATGGGCGGAGCCAGGTGGGGGGCTTGTGGGGGGCACGTGTCCTAACTTAGCTTTTGAAAAAAGTTTTTGTTTTTTTTTTAAAACCATTGTTTTAGGCATAGCTAGCCATGGGAATGTGAGACATGTGTGAGATTGGATTGCTCAATTGTGATTGAGCTTCGAGGGAGTTCAATCGCACCTATACGTCAACACATGTCCCTTTTAACCTCTAATAATTGTGTTAAGATTTACTCACCCTCAGAGTTCAACAATATAACCTTATTTAAAATTAATATTAACCCTAAGATTTAAAATTTTGAAACTAATTAAATATTTTTTATTATAAAAACCAATGGTATATTGTTGAACGCCAAGAGTTAGTGAATCTTAACTACAGTTGATAAAAGTTAAAAGGGATACGTGTTGACCTGTGAGTACAATTGAATTCTCCCTGAGTTCAATTAAAATTGATTGTATAATCCGATCTCCATGCAGGAGCTACTCCTTTAACTAAAAAAAAGAATTTTTATTTGTTTAATTATTTTATTGGGCATAATTATAACAAGGGCTAGCTGTCTCTAAAAAAAATACTATATTATTTACTTATTTAAGAGGCCTGTATAACCATGAGGTAAGGAGGTAACGTTGTTGAGCTAGTGAAAAGAAATATATTTTTTATATCATGTTATTTAACGTGACATAGCTATTAAGCTTGGCTTGCTTTGTACACACGCAGTGTCCGCAGCTCGGCCAAGCATGCGACAAGTCATGCAAATTTTGGATGGCGATATTCCTCTTCCAGAGCTGTTGGCTGATGGTTCAAATGCTAGTATTTTAGTGCTAGGAGGCAATGAAGGTCTCGATTATTACTCCTTATCCTCATCAGTCCCAGATTCACTACTCTCAGGAGGCCGTTAATTCCTGAAATTAAGTTAATCTTATGGTCTTTATTAGTGTAATTGAGTGGATGATAATGATATTATTCTGCTTTTCCAATCTAAGTATTTCTTGAAATTGCTTGCATTCCTCCCTTTATTTCCTTAATCCTTAGGTCTGATTATGCGTGTTTAGGTGTTACTTTACCTCCTTAACCCTTAACTAAAAAAAAAAAGTGTCATCATGTCAGGCCTCAGAAACCTCTTGTAAACAAACAAGCAGGGCCCGATTTATTCAAAAATCACAAAAACACAAGTCCAAGCCCGGCTCATTGATATCCCCTACTCAAGGACTCCCGCTTCATACATCTTCTATCCCTTCTAAATAGTGTCATCATGTCGGGCCTCATAAACCTCTTGTAAACGAACAAGCCAGGCCCGGCCTATTCAAAAATCACAAAAACACAAGTCCAAGCCCAGCCCATTGATATCCCCTACTCAAAGACTCCCGCTTCGTACATCTTCTATCCCTTCTAAATATGTTGCAAGTTGTGCTAATTAATAAATTACGTGGCTAAGTTCACAGCCGATGGGAGATATATATCCTTCGACGGGATTACAACACACTCATCACTTTTCTCTTTTAACTCAATGAAAATATACTCTCAAATCTCAATTATATTATTTAGTACAAAAGCATACAATTACAAAATTTACCATTTCTTGAAGAAGTTGTTTGCTAGTAACTTATAAATGCACAGAGCAGGGTTCCAATTTCCATGGCATGATTCATACGTGGAGGAGTCTCAAATTCTCGATATATATATATTTAACCGGATGAACCGGTTAGGGTAGCGGCCAGTGGGTTTTGTTACTCTCTACGACTACATCCGTTTGAGTTTTAACAGCATATTGGGTCTACACGCGATAAAACTTGGGCATGTCAACCCGTCCGTCTGGTGGACCTGCCCCGCCCCTCCCCTCCCCTCTGAAGCCCTCAAAATGGAGGATTTTCTTTTTCTTAGGACCTGGGGTAGAGCCTAGCCTAATTTTGAAAGACCCTATGACTTGAGGGTGGGCTCTGTTAAGACCTAAGTCTTGCCATGACCCTATCCTCCCCGACCCTCACCATCAAATATCTTATACATTGTATATGTGTGTGTATACGAGGGTACTGCAAGGTTTAAAATTTCGAAATGTCGGTCGATTTCGGCAGTCCCAGTGGAAACGAAATTTTTTGAAATTTCGGCTAATATCTCACCGAAGTCGCATTTAATAATAAAACATTATTCCGAAATTTCGTTGAAATATTCCGAAATTTCGAAATATTCCGAAATTTTTATTTTTTTATATAATAGTAATTATATATATATTATTATTTTATTTTTAAAATTAATATATAAAATTTTCGAAATCCGAAATTTCACCCGAAATTTTCGAAATTTTGGCTGAAATCTGATTTCCGAAATAAACCCAGTTGTCCGAAACCGAAATTTCAACAAAATTTTAAACCATGGGGTATTGTCCGTCCCTTAAGTCTCCAAGACCAAAGTTAAAAGCTTTTGTTCGTTGCCACTATTGGATTCTTTGGGAGGATAGTGAATTATTATATATGTTAAAGTTAGATGTATTGAAAGACAATTTAGATAATTGAACATAAGATAGATTGAGTTTTTTTAAGTAGAAACTAATTATGAATGAATAGTAGTTACAGTAGTGAATGTTTTTTATTCTAAGATTTTTTTAATGCCTTCTTGATTGTCACCCATAAAAAATAAGATAACTTTGTCACACTGCTCTTTGCATGGTATTGTCAATCCCAAATCCGAATAAAGGATGAGGGTTAAACATCAGGTTTGTAGTTAGTGTAAAAATAAAATTCACTAAATCATATGTCTTAAAAAATTTATTTGCTATTCTTTATGCCCTAATCTTGCCCCGTGACCTTAAGGGTAGGGCTTTGGCCTAGTTAGTTCAAGCCCTCCAAGGTCTGCAGCCTCACTTTTATAATTAAGTGTGGGCATAGTAAGACCTAGGCCCTGCCATGGCCTACTTTTTGACAACCCTAGTCAAACTCTCAAGTCCTACCTGGATCGGTTTGTGGAAGGATAACCAAAAATGGCGTTTTGCTTTGGCTTTTGAGAGGCCTCGTTTTCTTTCTTTCAGTATTAGAGAGAGTTCCCTAGCTTGTTGATTGTTGAAATTTGATCTATTGGTGAAAAGTTTCTGAGAGTGTTGGAGGCTAAGTAACTAGAGCGTTTTGCTTTAGCTTTTGAAAGGCCTCATTTTCTTTCTTTCGGTATGAGAGAGAGAGAGAGAGTTCCTTTGTTATTCTGATTTGTTGAAATCCGATCTATTGGTAAAGTGTGTGTGATTGTTGGAGGCTAAGTAACTAGAGCGCTGAGTAGGAGTGGGAGTGAGAGTGAGAGCATCAAATTTCAATTTAGGATAGGATCTAGAGTGCCCCCGGAGCACCTGTGTATATACTTACATACATACACACTATATATACATTCATACACATATATATAAATATATACTTTCGTAAAAATTACTTGTAAATGTCATATATCATTTTTACTTTTAAAGTATAAGAAAGAATTGATAAAACCATTCAATATGCATTCAAATTTATAATGATAGTAAACATGATAACAATTGATATATTAAATGAATCATTTCAAATTTAATTAATACAAGATTGCTAATAATTAACAAACCTTATAAAAATCTTGTACCCTCCAAAAAAATGGTAAAATACACTCACTTAACATGAAAAATGAGAATAAAAATGAAACATACCATAATCCTCGATCTCTATAAACCATAAACTGCACTCTATAAAAGTTGAAATCAGACTCCCAATGTGAGAACGAGGTTTGAGTGCAGGAGTGAGATTTCTGAGCGGGAGCAAGTATGAGGTTGGAAGGTTTGGGTTACTACTGGCGGGTTCTGCGCTTTGCTTGTTTCAAGCACGGATGAAATTTGGATTTTTTTGATTTTTTGTTTTTGTTTTCGGGGAAATGCGTAAATGCTTCAAATTTATTAATATATTATTTACAATTTTCTCTAAATAAAAAATAATTTCTCTAATCACATCAACATTTTTATATAATTTAAAAAATCATAAAAAATTATTATTTTTTCTTTTTATTTGCAATAGTCCAATAGGCTGCCTGCTGTAGCCATGGGCTACAAGAGGGGCTGCGGCCCATCGGCTCTCTAAAATAATGTCGGCCTTGAATTATCTCCGGCGAAGCCAGAAAGGGCTTGCCTCAGGCAACCATAGAATAGGGGACAAGTGGTGGAGTCAAAATCATGGGCCCTATATTTTGACTTCTCCACACACTATATGACATTTGGCGATAATGTGTTCAGATAAAGGGAAAGATATATCAACTTATGTTCCGTTTGTTTTGATGTAAAATAGGGGAAAACAAAAGATTTCTATAAAAAATGTCATTTTTCATGTGTATGTTCTGTAGGATAATTGACATTTTCCATAAATTTCATTTGTTTTCCTCTATTTTACATCGAAACAAACGGAGCATTAGAATAAGTCAAAATCATGAGGATGAAATGAAATGGCTTCTCACCTTTTTAACGCCACATGTCGCTTGTTATATGGTTGCCCGAGAGCCTATTCTAGCTTCGCCAGAGACAATCAGGCCAATAATGTCCACACTCCCACTAGTCCCACGACCTGACGGGAGAAGGATGAAAGCTGGCGCCAAGTAAAACGATTGGGTGTGCATTAAATAATCGTACACTCCTATCATCCTGTGCTCACGCAATTGGTTACTACAGTAAAAATAAAAAAATGGAAAAGCATCGCATTTACCCCGTTTCATGAGGGAGGTGGCCTCGTTTTTAAATCGCGCGCTCTCCCTAACCCTAAGCCCCCTACTAATATTCAACCATGGTTAAGTTAAAACTAACCCGACACGAGCTCCCCAACTTCCTATAACTTCCCTCCCCAACCACTCTCTCATACAAAAAAAAAAAAAACCAACAAAACTGTTAGAAACGTACACTCTAAGCAGATTTTCATGTCAGATGATTTCCTTGTCACATCTCTTCCCCTGCTATTATTGCATTTGCTTTTGATGTTTGAACTGTGAAGAGCTATTGGCTATTTGGAAGATGGAGAGCCTGCTCTGCGACGAGGATTGGCTTAATAGTCCTACCAAGAAACTGCCAGGATTGGGGATGTGCACTGCTTCCTTCTACACCACCACAGCAGATTGCGAGCATGCCCTCACTGTTTGCTTGCAAAAGGAGATCAGTTACATGCTAGAACCTGGTTACGTGGAGTGTCTCCGGTCCTCGGAGTTGCTCGCTGCTAGATTCAGAACCATTCGATGGTTTATCAAGGTCTGTTAATCACACACAGTCTCATGTATGTGATTTATCCTTTAATCCTTAAAATACAATTTAAAGAAAAAAAAATTGGGTTTTATATGATGAAAGTAATTATAATTGTTTTTAATCTTTTCAGTCTCGACGTCGGTTGAATCTCTCTTTGGGGATTGTTTTTGATGCTGCAAATTACTTTGACCGCTTTATATCTATGAACCATTGTCATGTAAGGATTACTGAGTTGTATCGTGTTTGTTTTTTTTATTATTTGGGATTAAATGAGTACTGATTTTCATATTTTATTTAATGTATAATTACAAGATGTTGCAGCAATGGAAAGGTTGGATGATTGAATTACTCTCTGTTGCATGTCTCTCCATTGCTGTCAAGTTGAGTGAGATATCCATCCCTCTATTGCAGGAATTTCAGGTGGATATTATTAAAATATTATTATTATTTGGTTAAAATATTATTATTATTATTATTTTGGGCTAATCAGTTGGCGGTTATTGTGGTGGTTGAAGATGGAGGACCTGCAGTATTCATTTCAACCAAGCACGATCCAACGAATGGAATTGACTCTATTGAAGGCATTAGGATGGCGCCTTGCCTGTATAACAGCCTATTCTTACGTGGAGTTGCTAACATATCACCTTAATTCTCTCCAACCACACCTTAACGAGGCAATAATTTCTCGAGCCACTGAGCTACTTCTTGGCGCCATTTCAGGTATATCGTCATCGGTGTGCCTTCCTTTGTGATACCTCTTTGTGACGCCTCCATTTATGTTACATAAAAGAGATTATCTATGGAGCCAAATCATCTACGGTGATAACCGGATTTCGCAAATCCGGTTATCACCCCTAGAGGTCGCCACATGTCTCCTTTGACACCCATGATTAAGGTTCACCCACCCCTAGGGTTCACCCACCCATCCTTGTTTTTTTTTAAATATTAATTATTTTTTAAAATTAAAAACTTTTTTAAATATTAAAAAAACTCTAAAACAGTTTTTTAATTTTAAAAAAATAATTAATATTAAAAAAAAAACCAAGAATAAGTGGGTGAACCCTAGGGGTGGGTGAATCTTACCCATAGTTAAGGAGTGTCAAAGGAGACACGTGGCGACTTCTAGGGGTGATAACAAGATTTGCCTAGAATGTTATTCTGTGTAAACTCCTATTTTGGTCTCTTCTTTCAACACAATTAATTCTTACCATCATAAGATTTCAAGTCTTACAATTTTTATGAGATTGAAATCATATATTTTGCTACATCTTAAGTCTTGTGGGAATTGCAACCCAAGAGATGAGAAGCACGATACATCTAGTTCATCAAAATAAAATGCATATTGTCACATGCATGACAAAATTGCAAAGTGTCGAACTTTATAAGTTTCAACAAAAGAACGGAAGCTTACGAAATTAATTGTTAGAATTAAAATTAAGGAAATTTCTAATTACTTTAGGATTTGATTTATGATCATAAATAGGTTCAGAGAGTTGGCTTATTAAGTATGAGCTGTTGAGATGTGAGTTTTAGGGTTTTTAGGGAGAGCGGGTTTACTCTCATGGAGAGCCCTAGTTTAGGCTCTTAGAAAGAAGAGTGTGCTCAAAGCTTATCTTGGGACTCTCGGTATTTGAGAGTAGTTATCCTTACACCTTAGAGGATTCAAATTGGTATCATTATACTTTAAAGGATTCAGGTTGGTATCCTTACACCTCAAAGGATTCAGGTTTTGAATTGGTATCCTTACACCTTAAAGGATTTGTATTCTATTTTTGGCAATCTGGCTCAATTGAACTACAGTAAGTTTTGGAATTTGTTCTGTATTTCGAAATTTCCTTAACATATATATTTGGTTTATGGTTTATTTGTGAGAGTGTACAAGAATTTGTGGGCTATGTGAGAGTTGTTTAGGGACTGTGTGAGAGCTCTTGAGGCTGTCTTCTTGTCCCTATTCTCTTTTGTTATTTTCTTCATTATTAGTGAAGATTTTGAATCGTTTTCGATCGTGGACATAGCCTTATGGTGGATGAACCACTAATATATATCTTGTCTTGTACTTCTGTTTTGTTTGTCATATAATCTTTGAACCTTAAGCTAGCATTGTTTACTACATAGATCTCCCCAAATAAAATGGCTTACATTTATTAGATACTTTACTGATTGTTAAAATGGAATTGTCCAGATTCCAAATTCCTTGCGTTCAGGCAATGTACCCTTGCAGTATCGGCGTTGAGATGCAGTCTAGAAGAATTACTTCCTTCAAAATCCGATACCCATATTGCTTATTTCGCATGTCTCATCCCTCAAGATCAAAAGGTGATCATATTCTACTTATCTTGTAATTGAATTCTTGTCCTTCTATTAATGTGGTTTTCAATAACTTAGGATGATTTAGTCAAGTGTCATAAGATCATGGAAGAGCGAGTGGCAGACCCATTGTATAGTTTAACAACTTGCGGGAACTCCTACTGCCCTTCAAGTCCCATGACTGTAATTACAACAGAAAGAATTGATTTATATGATTGCTACGTTGATCTCTCTCTCTTCAAGGTTCCTGGTTCCAATGCCGAATGCCCGTCAAATAGAAAGAAGCAAAAGAGGGAAGAAGAAACACCGAGCCACTGCAATACAAGCGGTCCCAGTCCGTGACTGGTGTTCGAGAACCCGTATGGATTTGTATATGATTGTTATAACCTCTATATCTTAATCTCAGATATATGTGTGGCAGTGAATACAGCATTGAAGATTCACATACACAGATGGTGCACATTCAATCACATTGATTTTCAAATGTCTGAACCTTTTTAAAGCTGAAAAAACTGTTATTGTTGACATTCATATATGTAGAAATATTGTTAAAGATAGAAAGCAAAAGGTTATGATGAATGATTTATGAACCGTGATTTAATTATCTGACTCTGTTTGTTTGTAGTATCCTTCCTTCATTTTCTTTCTTTCTTTCTTAAGAACTGAGAATACAAAACGAGAAAGATTCTGTAAGAGCCCACTTGCCTTTGTTAGCAAATGTTGGGTTTGGTGACAGCTAAAGTCACTAATACTCATTTTCTTGTTCTCTTGGTTAATTAAAGCTTAGTAATTCATTTTGGAGGGCCAATAGGTATAGCTTATATTGGCTAGAAATGCCAACAATGAGAAGTAAGAAAGAAATTAATTAGAAGAAAAAGAGAAGGTTAAGAGTGGTTTTTCTCTCTTGTTCTTTATTTTAAATTCAATCATGGTATAGAAACCTATAGGCCTAAGGTGTATTAGGCGGTGCCATCACCAGGCCGTTCCAAAATTTCAACGACATAGTGAGAGCAAATTTAACATTAGAACAACCGAGTTGGGTTTCTTGGAGAGTAACAGGTTTTGTTGGCCTAATCACACTCCTTTTTAAATATATTGAGCAATGCTAAGTCCATTTTCTGGTTGTCCACTCTTTCTTATTTTCATAGGAGAAGACAAAATAGTATGATACTTTTTATGTGGTCTTATCACATTTATTTTATCTTCTCGTATAAAATTAGTAAAAACTATGGAAGAGTGGACAACCAGAAAATGGACCTAGCATTGCTTTAAATATTTTATTGAATAAGAATCTCCTCTCTTACCGGATTGCCGTTAGACATAGTCCCAAAATCCCATTGTAGATGAAGGCATTGGATTGTCTCTACAAGATGCCAAAAAAGTGGTCTCGGGCTTCCACAAATCATGCGACATGTGGCGATAAAAAAGGAGAATAGTCATTTCATTTTCTCCCAATGTTTTTGACTTCTCCCCACTTTCTTTCCCCTTTATATCACCACATGTCGCATGATGTGTGGAGCCCGATACCACTTTTCTGGTATCTACGAGAGACAATCCTATGCCGTAGATGAACCATGCAGCCTTGAAATTTTCGTGTGGGGTGTTGGAATCAATTAATTCATAGTTTTGAGTGTGATTTGCATCAACTGGGCCATGTAAGTGAAAATACAGCTTTTCAAGGGATAGCAGTCAGGCCTTGAATCTTCGATCATCCGGATTTCTTAAGATAACGTGGTGTTTCCTGGTGTATGCTTTTCCATCACAGTTTTAGTTATTGCCTTGCAGGGATTCTTTGTCTTGTTTTTCGTGATGGGGTCACTGCTCATTGTTGTGGGTGTATTCAAGCCAAGCTTGGCCATGTTTGACCTTGGCTTGAGCTTGATTCGACCTCAAAAGTTTAGGCTTGAGCTTGGCTTGAACGTTATTCAAGCCAAACCAAGCCGAGCTTGGTTTTGCTTAAGCTTGACTCACAAATTATTTTGTTTACTTTTATTTATTTTAATTAAATTATTTATTAACAAAATTATAATACAAGAAACAACAGAAAATTAATACATTCATTTCCGAAAAATAAGATTTGAGAGTAGTCCTTCGATCTCAAGAGTAGAGATTAGATCAGAGTTTCCATTTTTAACTTTTTTAGGTATTATTATCTCTTAAACTTATTTATTAAAAATTAATACAATCTATAATAAAGAAAAATTAAAATATTATTTTGTATTAATATAAATAACATTATCATTAAATATATTTTTTTTTTTGTGTATATATATATATATAGTAATATTCCTAATAACTTAGCTGTTAGGAAACTCTGGTATCAGCTGACTCTTAATCGTTAGATCATAAACTCATTTAAATCCAACCCTACATCCAAGATAGATAATTTTTGTAAAATTACCCTCCTTAATTCTAGGAAATCACAAACCCATTTAAATTTCACCTATATTTTTTTAATAACTACCCCTTAATTGTAGGAGACCACACAAGAGGTGTCCCTCTCTCTCTCTCCTACTTGATCTCTCTCCTCTCATTCTCACTATAAGTTTTTTTTTTTCTAAAAACCTAGTAGACAAGGTTAAACCCTAGATAAAAGACAAAACTTTGGATTAATATCTTCTTAACCATAGTTAAAAGGACACATGTTGGGTTGAGATTCAGCCAAATATGATTTTTTTAAAAAAGCTCTCCTCTCGTTCTCATTATAATTTTTTTTTTTCTAAAAACCTAGGATTCTAACTTGAACACTAGAGAAAAGATAAAACTTTGGGTTAATATTTTCTTAACCACAATTAAAAGGACACGTATTGGATTGGGATTCAATCAAATATGATTTTAAAAAAGTAACATGAGAGAGATAGTGTGACTGGAGAGAGAACAAGGAAAAATGAGAAACTCATATTTAAGGGGAGGAGGTTGGTTACATATTAGGGTGGTTTTTCACAAAATAAGTGGTTTTAATTTCATCTCTTAGATTTGAAAGTAGTATTGATCTAACGGCCATAATTGCGTAGCTTACTAGAATCTCTAGTCAGCTAAGCCAACGAGAACTCTTCTCTCTCTCTCTCTCTCTCTATATATATATATATATTTGAGCGCTCAACTGAACTGAGTCCTAAACAAGCCAAGCTTGGAGCTGAATCAAACAGGATCTGGCCTGAGCGTAGTTTGTTTAAATATTTCAGCTCAAATAAAAGTTTGGCTTGATTTGTTCGAGCCTGAAATGTTGACTTGAGCTTGGCTCAACGAGCTAAGCTGAGTCGAGTCGTCAAGCTAACTTGGCTTGAGTGCAACTCTACTGCTCATCAAAACATGTTTCTCAGTACTCATGGGAATTGATTCCATATATTTTTTTTTGTATGTTTAAAATTCTTTATATTCTTCAGGTCCCAGCTTGGATTCATGCACCTAAAATAGAAGAAAACGCTTATTAGTCCATTACTTTTTAACGAAAACATTAATGGAAAAAAGAAATTACTCTTGCAGTTCAATGTTCCTGGTAAAGCTTTGTAGAGTGTCATTTATATCTAGCCGAGTAAATATTGTAAGAACCATACATGAGAAACTTGTGGGTAAAAGTTAAACCATCGATGCCGACTCCACCAGTATGTGGACTTTGATGCTGCATCCACTGGTGGCCATCAATCCAATGGCATGGGACCACGGTAGTGGTTTAATCAAAATAATACTAAGGGTGTCCCTAGATGAAAGAAAGTAAATAAGTTGGGGAAGGAGCAGCCACGGTTGTAAAACCAGAAAAATGGCTACTTCATCAGCCATTTCATCATCTACTCTCCTTCCTACCAGAGCTTTAACATCTTCTCGCCCAATCAATCATCGATCCCGCTTTGCTGATTACAACCAACATAGAAGGACTGCCCAGAGGGCCTTCTCCTTCAAAGTTCGAGCTGCAAAGCTTCCTGCTGGAGTAAGTTCTTCGGTTATCAGCCATCTGATTTTTTTTCCCAGATTTGATAACTTAATATTATCTCAATATCATTTTGCCGAAACAAAAGATAATAATCAAATAAATT
Organism: Tetracentron sinense; assembly: GCA_015143295.1. Lineage (NCBI taxonomy): Eukaryota > Viridiplantae > Streptophyta > Magnoliopsida > Trochodendrales > Trochodendraceae > Tetracentron > Tetracentron sinense. The sequence continues at coordinate 9,288,607 of CM026557.1, read as the reverse complement.
AATAATTTTCAGTTGGAATTACCAAAAGTAGATCCGAAATTCAAAGCTCCTTTTCTTGGATTCACAAAGACTGCAGAAATATGGAACTCTAGAGCTTGTATGATTGGCCTTATTGGTACATTCATAGTAGAGCTGGTGAGTTTTCTTGTTTTCATATTATATTATATTGGGTATACTTGGTATTGTAAGTAGAATTTATGTTCTAAATTGTATGCTCTAGTGTTTTGTTCTGATCTTTACAAATTGATATTCTTTGGTTTGTGGTTTCCAGATATTTAACAAGAGTATACTTCAGATGATCGGAGTGGACGTCGGGAAAGGACTTGATATTCCTATCTGAATAGTTATCTGAGTATATATGCAACTTGGAATTTTATTTGAATTCCAAAAAAAAAATTACTTTCATTGTTGTCTGTAGTCTACAAATATGCAGTGTATGAACACAATTCAGACCTTGTAATTTATGTAAATTACTTCAGTTAAATGTACTTTTCACTCACAGTTGCAGTCCTACACTTCTGATTGCAGTCAATAGAAGAATCATCGTTGTGGGAGAAAAATTCTTTTTTATCAAATTTCCTCCATTGTTGTATGGAGTTTATTGTGGGGACTATCCTTCCAATCTGAGTAAACTCAGACTGTTAAGTTACATTCCCTGTATCGGGGAAGAACCTCTAATTAAGATGAAGAATTAAAGAAGAACATATTGAATAAACTTATTTTTATTTATTTAATGGGGTTGCCCAATTCCCATGTAGGCGTTACAAGTGCCTCATTGAGGTCTTTGTCAAGAAAAGAAAAAAAGAATGGTGGCCGTATTAAGGGCTCACCTTGTATTCTCCATATATTGGAGCTTTTTTCTTCACTTGCTTGCTGCTGGAAAGGGAGGAGAGAGTATTTTCTTTTCTTCCTGAGTTTTTCCGTATTTCTTCTTCTTTTCTTGTTGTTGTATGTTTCTTGTGAGAAACACACCTTTTATGGGTTTGAAAGAATCCTTTTCTTGGGACTCCTTCTTTGACTCCCTTATTTTAGGAAAGTCAAAAAGGGCTCTCATCTTAGAGGATGTCAGCTCACAGTTCTCCCTTATCTGGGAGAGTCCTTAGAGAATTCTCTTCTTTTTGAGAACTCTTGTACCAAGTTTCCTCTTTTGGGGGAATCCCAGTACTTTTCGGAAAGGAGGATGATAATCTCATTATTTCCTAGGATAAAGGACATAATCCTAATCCTAAAATAATTATGGGGTGCCATGTGGCATCCCATGAGATTTTAAAAGATGAGATCCTTATCTTGGGATCCCCCATAGCTTGACAGAGAATCTTTTTTATTAAGGATTCTCTGCCCCATGACAGTCAAATACTGACTGTCAGCTGGGACAGACTGGCCTAGACCAGTCCACGGACCAGGATAAGAATATTAGTCTCAACCACGGATTAAAGGGTGAGACCATTGGTCTCAACCACGGATACCAGGTGAGACCATTGGTCTCAACCACGGATCACCAGGTGAGACCAACAGGTCTCAACCACGGATCACAAGGTGAGACCATTGGTCTCAACCACGGATCACCAGGTGAGACCATTGGTCTCAACCACGGATCACGGGGGAGACCACAAGTCTCAACCACGGATCATAGACTTGCCCGTGGTCTGGGTTAGATCTATCATATTCGATCCGTGAAGACTTATCCTCAAGAATTGGACACATGTCAGCCTTATGGTGGCTGACACTAAATATGATTCGTGGGGGTTGTATCCTCATAAATGAGACAGGTGTCAACCTTTTGGAGGCTGACACTTCGAGTCGGATCCATGAAGTTTTGGTCCTCACGGTTGGACACGTGTCAATCTCTTAGAAACTGACACTAGATATGATTCTTGTTGGGTCCGTGAGGTTTTGTCCTCATGGACATTACACGTGTTAGCCTAATGAAGGCCAACACCTCAGCTGGATCCGTGGGATTTTATCCTCACGGATGAATATGTGTCACAGATGACACGTGTCAGCCTTTCGGAGGCCAACACCAAAGTTAGATCCGTGAGATTTTTATCCTCACGAATGAATATGTGTCAGCCTCTCGGAGGCCAACACTTAATATTGGATACGTGAGGTTTTAACCCTCACGGACGGGGTATGTATTAGCCCATTTGGGCGCTATTATTTAAAGTGGATCCGTGAGGTTTATCCTCACGGATCAACTATGCTATTGCTTAGCTGGGCGGCATGATGCCAGCCATCAGCATTTAATGTTGACAACTAAAGGTGCTGCACGTGCCACAGGCACACGTGAACCCAACCGTCTCTCCGAGAGACTGAGATCAGGTGTGTGCCATTGTACACACACCTGGGCAATGGACAGTGAAAATTTCACTACCCACAATCGTCAATGCTCAATTTATAAATATTGCTATCTCAATTGAATAAAAACAGATTTTTTTGGCACTCTTCTTCTGCAGAGTGCAGACTTCTCTAACTTGCTTACACTGTTGGAACGAGGTTGCAATTAGTGCAATCTAAGCAGTTTGTAGAACATTTCGTGCAATCAAAGCAGTTTGTTAGATATTTCTAAACGAACATAACCCATTAAAAGGTACTTCAGGGTCCATCTCGAAACAACTTCAAGAAAGAATGTGTTCTATACACAGTTCTTCAGCTAGTAAGCTTCTTACCACCACAGCAAAGGAAGAATTCATTAGTCCAAACCTGGTCAGCAAGCATAGAGTTAACGATTCCCTAATGACCATCATAGGAACAAGTATGGCTATGCAGACACACCACCAGTGCAGAGTCGATCACCAGCTATATCTCTCGCATAAGAATCCATGTCCTGTTTGTTAATCTCAATCCAGCTGCATCCTGGCTTCTTCCTCACTCCTCTATCACACATAAGCTTCCGAACTCCTGCCGCATCATCCCAGTAACCCCCTATTGCCAACACATTTGATAGCAACACATAAGCGGCAGGGTCATTAGGGTACAGATCCATAAGTTTCTTTGCAGAACGTATTGCAATATCCATATTTCCATGAACTTGACAAGCACTTAGTAGAGCTTTGTAGACTGAGGGTCCTGGGTTAATTGGCATGCTATTAACAAAAGCTTCTGCTTCATGGAGATACCCTGCCCGACCGAAAAGATCGACCATGCAAGCATAGTGCTCTGTTCTCGGGGGTTCGAGCAAATCATCGTATCTCATCAAATCAAAATACATAAGCCCCTCATCCAGCAGTCCAACATGGCTACAAGCAGAGATCACAGAGAGGAAGGTGGTTTGATCTGGTTTGACCCCAGTTCTTCTCATTTGTTCAAACAATTCAACAGCCTCATTTCCATACCCATGATGAGCACATCCTGAAAGCAATGAATTCCATGAAATTAAATCATGTTTATCCATCAATGAGAACACCCACTTTGAATCATCGATCGCTCCACATCTTGCATACATGGAAACAAGCCCATTCTGAACATATACATTCATAGCATACCCCGTTTTAAAAACCAGAGCATGTGTTTGCTTCCCTTCTTCAAGAGCTGAGATGATTCCTATTGATTTTAAGACACTTGTAAACGTGAAGAAGTCAATAACAAAGCATGTCTGCCTCATTTTAGTAAAGCATTTGATGGCTTCCTCACCATTCCCCAAATGAGATAAACCAGCAATGACTGCATTCCATGAGATTTGATCCCAAGTTAAAATAGTCGAGCAAATCTTACGGAAGTCCTCCAAGCTACCACATTCAGAATACACAGTTACAAGGGTAACTACTAAATATGTGTTGGACTCCATACCTTCATGGATTATCTGGCAGTGTACTTGCTTGCAATGATCAACATCTTCTGGACCAGAAAATGAACTCAGCAAACTATTATAAGTCACGCTATTTGATCTAAGACCCAGACGCCGCATTTCTCTAACTAGAATCATTGCCTCATTGGGTTGTTGATTCTGTGCATACCCAGAAACCAGAGTAGTCCAGGTAACAACATTTCTATCCGGCATTTGATTGAACACTCTCCTTGAATCGTCCATACTGGAATATTTCAAGTACATATCCACCAAACCCGTCCCAACAACAACATTAGAGCCAAAGCCAGATTTTAAAATCAACCCATGTACCTGAATTCCCAGCTCTCCTGCTTCTAATTGCGAGCAAGCCCCCAGAACAGCAGAGATAGTGAATGGTGTCGGAGCCATACCTATCCTGAGCATTTCCAAGAAAATGCCAATGGCAATAGTTGGAAATTGGATCCGCAAATAACCGCAAATTAAGGAATTCCAAGTGACTACATTTTGTTCAGGCATTTCATCGAACAAGTTTTGGGCACTTAAAATTTCATCGCATTTACAATACATATTGACAAGGGCACTACTTATAAAGACGTTAGATTTGAAACCAAGCTTGATTATAACGGAATGGGCTTGCTCTCCCATGGAGAAAGATGCCGATTTGGCGCAGGCGGCGATAAATTTGTTGAGAAGATAAGGGGTGGGTACAGACTCATTTCGCTCCAATTCGTTGGAAATCGATTCATTCTCGAAATGAGAAGAGATTTGGCCGTTCCAGGATTGAAAATCCTCATCTGGGTATCTTTTGGGGTGGTTGCAATTCGTTATAGCTCGGGAAAATAGCAAGTTGATTGTTCTTGCTGGTTCGGCCAGGGAGCGCCGAAGGTGAAAGACAGAGAAGTAGAGGAACATTTTATCAGCATCTCCTCCATTTCCCAGTGAAGGATTCCTCACATTCTCATTCTGGAGAAGTAATAGACGAATGCATGCCCCATCAGATCAGACGCGTTGACACAGTCGTTTTACTTTTACTTTTACTTTTATTCTGAATTCAACTTCACGTCTTGAATCTTGATCGATTCAAGGAATTTAGATAGACAGCCACTCTGGTTTCTGAATTTGCAAGAGTAATCCAATACTCCACAACCTGGTACGAGAAGGAGATTGGATCGCAGCCAATTGCTATTGATTTCCACGAGAGTTCAACGCATATGCGGCTCTTGACGGAACTAAATCGTCTGTGTTATATGGTGTGGCCTTCCCTGTGTTCTTAGTATTTAAAGGCCACGATCTCCTGTACAGTTGGTTACAACTGTTTTAACATACAAAGCAAGAGATCTTAGCCTTTAAACCTTCAAGAACACTGGGAAGGTCATACCAAATATCACAGACGATATGGTTCCGCTCTTGACTATTTGGTCCTTTTTTTTTAAATAACTGTTTTATTTTTCCAGTTTAAATGTAAAGAGGAGCTCAGCATTCGGAACTCCTCTTTTTACACTATCCGGTGGCAAATGTGTAATTACGGTGTGTTGCAAAATTACCCCACCCAGTATCAATAATTATAAAAACACCATATTTATAGTGTAAAAAAGAGAGCTCCGCATCAAGACCGTGATGCAATGCTATGTCGACTTTCTGGTCATCCACTCTCTCCTATTTTCATACAAGAAAACAAAATAGTGTGACATATTTTTATGGGTCTAACCACATTTATTGTGTTATTGTATAAAAGTAGTAAGAACTACGTGGAAGGGGGAGCTCTACTTCAAGCGCGTTGAGCATAGCTCCCCTTTCAGTGTAAAATGGGTAGTAATCTAGTAATTATGATAGAAATTTCTTTACAAAACTGTCACTACCGCTCTCTATTATTACAATATTGCTATCGCCTTAAAAAGAAAAGCTTCGCTCAAGGTGGTTGAAACAGAGCTTAGACTCATATTAACACTCATGCTAGCCTTAGTTTCTCCGGTTCGGATTCAATTGCACCCTAAACGATGCACAACGCAACTCGTGTTTTTAATTGTGGTTAATAAGCTTTTACCCTTAGGTTTAATATTTCTAACCTTGATTTATTGAATAAAAATTCAAAAAATATTAATCTTAATGGTTAAAGTTTCTTACCACAGTTAAAGGGACACCTGTTATGTTTTGTGTTTAAGGTTTCTCTCTTCCTCACTTTCTCTGCCGCTCTATGCCTAGTTACTCCATATTTCAGAATACAGAATGAATATACAAAAAACAAATGATTGCTCTCTCGTTTATTAGAGAGCCTATCTTTCTTCTCCATCGATGAGGGGTGCCTCAAATTCAGCAGTTCAGGTAAGATTAAAGCTTCCTCACTACCTGTCGAATAGAGAAAGCCATGGACTATGCTTTGGTAGAAGAGGAAACCAAAACTCTGCTCTAACTTTTTGTTTGTTAGTACTACTATACTAATGTCCCAAACATTTGCTAATTATGCTTACTGTTCCAATGTGCTGTGACTTTGGCTTTGCAGATTATGATTTGCTAATTAGAATGAATATGCAAAAAAAATCTCTCTCTTTTTTTTTGGGTAATGCACACCATAGTTCATGTAACAACACTCATATTTGCTATCTTTACTCTTTCTACACTAGAAGTTGAAAAAAGTGACATTTCGCGCTCCTGAGTTGTTAATCATCACATGAACGAAAACTGGGATGTTCATTATTGAACCATATAACATTCTCGATTCGTTTGAGTGGTCGAGGAAGATATGCCTAGTGAAACTTAATATTCATGGAATCAAATAGTTATATTATTGGTCACTCGATCAAGTAAAACCGAGGGGGCACATATATCTTATGAACTACTAAATGCTCATGTCCATGAACACATGAAAGTGTCCGGTATTGGAGTGAACAGGGAATGGACTTGACACCGGAGATTACAAATGCATCGAGGAATCCAAAGATCCCTTTTAAAAAAAGACATAGAGCTTATCCCTCCATACAGCTTTTATCCTTTAACTCATGCATTGAAAGTCTTCACACACATCTTTAAGTTTTTCAAACAAGCTTTATCAATCACTAGCGAGCAAACCCAAATAAAAATTTTAAATTCTTGTGGGGTTCTTGGACACAAAAAAAGAGAGAATCTTATGCTACAACGACGACAAAAGTGGGAGACATGATTGGTTTCTTTGAAATTAGCTGCCATTTCTCCCGGAATTATAATGATGGAGACAACCCTTTTTTTTTTCACAAAGGCAACTTGGGCAAGGCTATTACCCCTACAGATTTCCTTGTTTACACACTCTCAAAGTCTCTCCTTCAAGAAAAGATAGAAAATAATGGTGTGTCTCCATAGATCCTCAGAAAATTCAATTTGTTTTGCCTTATCAATATAGTACAAGGATTTTGCTAGCCGGAGACGCGGGGAGCCTGAGACGCCCCATTAGGTTAAACTCTTTCTCCATCCTCCTAAGAGTAAGAATTCTTTATACAGACTATATGCCGAGGGCATGGACATTAACCATCTACATGGTCTAAAAGTCACAGAAATACACTGCTCGATCCAAAATCAATGTGTGGAACATCCGATCTGGACGATCCAAGCTTGAACGGAAACAATCGATCACGAGCATTTGCACCAATCATGGGTAGTAGAGATGGTTTATACACACAAAAATGTAGGTGACTAAAGATTCAAAAACTAGATAAGATCGATAGTCTTTTCTAAAGAGGTGGGGTATTTGTTTTAGTAGTTCATCACTTGCTTAAAGGGAGGAAAATCTAATAAAATTAGTTAAGAGAGAGAGACACAGCATGGGCTCTTGATCCCACTGGACTTTTTTATTTTTTGGTACTCTAATGCGGTTTGGTTGCAATCCTAGTTAGCTAGCATTGGTTAACCGTGGTTAGTGGGTTAGAGAGTCAAAGTGCCGGACATAGAAGCGGGCTAAACATGGTGGACCTATCAACCGTGAGACAGTAGGGAATGGTAGGTGAACAGACGGGGATATACACATTAATTACCACCGGCACAAGCCAGCCGGTGTCCACTAGAGTTAGACAAATTGAGATATGGAGTGGACCAAGTGAGAAGAAAAGCCGCAATCAAAGGAATGTATTACACCCGTACTAGTAAAAGTAAAAGTGAAAATGAAAAGAATGACAAGCACCGGTTTGCGAGGGATGTGCTCTCCCGTCATAAAACAGTTTTACTTATACTTTACACATTCGGTTGTTGAAACTTGAAACCTTTCATGGTAGCGAAACAGAAGGAAACCAATCCTACCATTCTTCAACCTCTCTCTCTCATCACATACTTAAACTTCAAATCCACCATCGCCTTCACCGTAACTTTAAACTAAATGATGCCAACTTCCTCACATCTCCTCTCCTTCCTCATCTACGTCTTCATCTCCCTTTCCTTTACAGGTCTCTCTCTCTCTCTCTCTCTCTCACACACAGAGAGAATTGAAGAACCAGAGTTTAATGTACTTTTTGTGTTTGGGTGCAGATGGGACTCAACTCATACTAGTAAACAACTGCAACGAGAGCATATGGCCGGGGATACTCGGTAGTGCAGGCTACCCATCTCCTAAAGACGGTGGTTTCCATCTCAACCTTGGTGAGCAATTAGTGATGGACGTGTCCGAGAAATGGTCGGGGAGGATATGGGGCAGACAAGGTTGTTCCTTCGACCAAAACGGCAAGGGCTCATGCGAGACCGGAGACTGCGCTGGGCTACTACATTGCAGGGGCACGGGTGGAGTGCCACCCGCAACAGTGGTCGAGATGACGCTTGGGACCTCCAAATCAGCCTTACATTACTACGATGTGAGTTTGGTGGATGGCTTCAACCTCCCAGTTGCAATGGTGCCGGTGGGCGGCGGTGTCGGATGCGGCGTCGCAGAATGCGAGGCTGACGTGAACGTGTGCTGCCCATCAGCATTGGAGTTGAAGCGAGGAGGCAAGGTGGTGGGGTGCAAGAGCGCTTGCTTGGCCATGAAATCCGCCAGGTATTGTTGCACAGGGGACTACGCGAACCCCAAAAGTTGCAAACCAACTGTCTTTGCACACCTCTTTAAGGCCATCTGCCCTGGTGCCTACAGCTACGCCTACGACGATTCTTCGAGTCTTAAGTCGTGCAGGGCTCCTCGGTATGTTATCACCTTCTGCCCTCCCAAATGAAGGATGGAGTAAAAAAATAAGAAAGGTGTTAAGAGTAGATCTGTATGTGTGAAAATTAATGGAGTAAGAGATGTAGTTTGTTTCTTCAGTCTACTTTCTGCTATGTTTCTACTTCTAATGTTGTGTTAGAGTTTGTTGCTTTGTTCTGGATGATTGAAATGTGATTAAGTTTATGAAGTGTTGGATTAGTGCTAAAACGGACCTACTCCTACTGCCATTATCTTTCGCTATCTGCTACTCTGGCCTGTGTGCACATGGCGATATAATGATTGTGTACATTCACATGCTGGAATATCTATTTTAAAAAAAGGGGGGTCTTTTCCATATTGACCCTTTAGTATGGGGTTCTTTCCCAAATAACCAAGTTTTAAAAACCCTTCTCTAAATGCCCCCACACACATGTGCATCTATTCGCACATGCGAAATTTTTCCATTTTATCCAAATCATTTGAAAAAAAGACTTTGGGTATCCCTACCTCATTTCCGACGAGTTCTTCGTTCTCATCCTATTTCCGACAAGAGAATTTCGTTCCCACCCCATTTCCAGCGAGAGATCTTTGTTCCAAGAGCGTTCTTTCCATGTTCTTTTCGTGAAAAAACATCATTAACCGAAGAATAATACTCATTTTCGGGTTTCTTGTGTTTTAAATAAAATGAATTCAAAAAAATCATTACATGTATGATTAATTTTATGGAAAAATATTTATAATCATTGTATTTATGGTTCAAAACCTTAAATTTCATGTTATATATGTGTTTACATGTGTTTTTTTTCCATTTTTTATGATTTACAATCATGTTTCCAAGCTTGAAGACGACGGTCAATGCATTTTCCACGGGGTCGATGCACTGTATCGACTTAGTGCATTTTGTACGTAGTCGATGCATTTTGCATAGGGTCGATGCATAAAATGGACGAGGTCGATGCATTGCATCAACCTAGTGCATTTTGTACGCTATCGATGCATAAAATGCACGGGGTCAATGTATTGCATCAACCTAGTGCATTTTGTATGCGGTCGATGCATTTTGCATGAGGTCGATGCATAAAATGCACGAAGTCGATGCATTGTATCGACCTAGTGCATTTTGTACACGGCCGATGCATTTTGCACGGGGTCGATGAATAAAATGCACGAGGTCGATGCACTGTATCGACCTAGTGCATTTTGTAAGCGATCGATGCATTTTGCACGGAGTCGATGCATAAAATGCACGAGGTCGATGCACTATATCGACCCTGTGCGCAAAAAACTTCGGGAAACTCAAATTTTTGTGATTTTTTCTTCTTCTTTTTTATTATTCTTCTTTCAAAATCAGTATAGATGGTAATGGAGGGGTATTTGGAAGATGAGAGGAGTGGGTGAGCTGCATTCATCTCATCCACGTACGTATCTTCTTCTTCTTCTTCTTGGAATGAAGAACTCTCACTAGAAATGGGGTGGGAACAAAAAACTCTCACCGGAAATGAGGTGGGAACGAAGATCTCTCATCCACAAACCTAAATCCCTCTTCTTCTTCTTTTTCTTTCAAAATCAATGACGGAGTATTTAAGACTTTTCATAAATACTGAATTATGGAAAATGGATGATAAGGGCATTTAGAAAAGAGTTTTCAAAACCTGGTTATTTGGGGAAGAACCCCATACTAAAGGGGCAATCTGGGAAAAACCCCCCAAAAAAATTACCATGATTACTGACCCCAGATCTCCTGTGCCGGAAATCAGCTTATCATCAATAGATGATCTCTAACTGTTTTGCAGAATTGGGTTAGAATTTTCACATCCAAAGGAAGATAGTAAAATCAAAGGGATGATCCTTCATATTAATTTTGTCTGCACTGTAAATCTCTTTAGTAGTTTTTTTTTTTTTTTGGGAACTATTGATTTAAAAATTATTTGGGACTTTTTAAAAAAAATATTAATCTTTCAAAAAAAAAGTCCAAATTTTGTGAATTAAAAAAAAAATAAAAACCTTATCAAATATACGAAAAATATTTATTTATAATTAATTATTTAATTTTTATTTTCATATATAGTCTGGCATTATTTAGATTCTTCACTTTTAAAAAAAAACAGTAAACTGTTGGTGCTCGCTGTTCAGTATTGTAGGAATCTATTATTACAGTCATAGATTTCTATTCCACGTGGCTGCCAATGTTAGATGACTCTTCAGATACACCCCAAGTTCCTAAACATTGTAAGAATCTAATCCCACCTCAAAAGGACCCAGAATCAGGGCGGAAGATCGTCAGTCTTTCCAAGGTGAATGAACTTTGGCTTCGGTTTGAATTTAACTGTGAGGGTGTGGGTGTTGAAATCTCCACCCTTTCCTAACCTTATGAATTCTACCCAAAAAAAAATAGCTCTCCATAATATTAAGAGATAAGAACCAAAAAGAATCAAGAGTTTAGAATCCCATACAGCTGGATAAGGATGACTTTCAACGTCATCAAGCACAGAGCAATTAGTAGTCCAGAATTCATAACAAGGGATGAAGGCATGACAATAGAAAATTTTTCAACATGTACTATGTCTGATAATAGATTCTGAATGTCAATACTTGAGCAAAAGTCCATCTGAATTTGCTTCAGTTGGGAAATAATGGAATGAAATTTACAGCATATGAAATGTGATGCCTATTCATTGCACATTACCAAATGCAACGCTCAGGGTTCCAAATTTTACTCTACCTGGAGCTATCATTGCTGGGATTGTTGCTTTGCTGCTGACACTGGTACAAACTCACAACTCAGTAAAAACTGCTACAGTAGAATAACGGCACTGGCTGGTAATTAGGACATTCGCCACGGGGAAATGAGGTGGATTTGCTTGCTAAATATTGTCAAGTGAGGGAGTCACGGATTTGTGTTTTTATTGTTAAATACCGGATTTTTCTGCAGAGCAGGACAAGCAAATGAGATGCCCCTGACTTGTCCGCTAAAGACGGAATTGTCTAAAGCTGTGTTTTCAACTCGGAACCCATCATCCATCTTGTGATTATTTTTTCTTTCCATCAAAATTCATAACTTTTCATGGGTAATACAGCAAAATGTGCTTAACTTAATCCTATGGCCATGGAAGAGAAATCATAATGCAACGCCTTTAAAGAAAAAGAACATACCTTGAGATGAAAGTTAACTGCCGAAAAAAAAAAAAATTGGTACGTTAATCAATATATATTGTGCCTGTGTGTGCACCCAAAGAATCTCTTTCTTTGGGTCAGAACACCATTACCCAAGTGCTTGGTTCATGGCACACCACATTTTCGGAAAACCATGTTTCCATTCATGTAAGCTTTTAAATATAAGTTTCACTTCTCAATTTTTAGGAAAAATGTAAGATATTGAGCTGCATATATAGGATCAAAGCAGAAATTATCACAGAATAAGCAACATATATTAAAGTAAAATTATAGAAAGAAAGGTTTTAGTTTTCTCACTATCAATTTTCTATTATTATCTGACAACGAAAAGTAAAAAGGAATAATGATATTAATAAAGCACAGAAGTAATTTTACTGAACCCATGTACATTTTTTTTGCACTTTGCAGTAAAACATTTAATTAAATATATTATATTTCCCAGCGGAGTTGATATATACTAACTTGTAAATTACCACTTGTCTTGATCTCCGCTAAACTTATAAGTTATCCATTTTCTTGGTCTTGCAGGCTTGTAGCAATGGAATGTACAGAAGCACTGAACAGAGATCCTCACAAATGAGAAGGCTGAGAGGATGTCTATGCAGCATCTGTGATTCCAGAAGTGGAATTTGAACCACTGGATCCAATGGTCGATGATCATCACCTGCCCTAGAATATACAAAATGATAAAGCACATTGATTATAATAGACATGCGTTGGGAAAATGGCTAGAAAAGCTCACACTCAATTTCGGAAATTAAATAAATAAAAAGGCAAGGTTGGAGCCCTTTTCATGTTTAGCACAATCTACTGCAACTAAAACATAAAGTGAGAACTGCAGAAAATAGCCCAATATGTTTTACAAGAAATTATTATCTTACAAGCATTGACATATATTTCATATTTCTGAGTCTCAGGAGGATTTGCATGCTAATGCATCATATGTTTCACTTTTCATCCTATCCATCAGAGACTGTATGCAGGGCTGTTTGCCAATGATGATATGTTTCCTAGCTCGTTTCCACCAAACCAACTTCACTGGTTAACCTTGCAAGGTCATTCACCTGATGAACACCATCTCTCATCAACCCATGGTGGCCCAAGAAAGTAGATAAAATTTTCAATCAACATTACAAGATTTGTCATGCAAAATTGGATCCAACAAAAAAATAACGCATAAGGTTGTTGAGTTCCTTCCATAAGGTTCCTAACAAAAAAATGCATTTTGCCTCAGAAAGGATTATCTTCCATTAATAAGGCTGTTGAGTTCCTTCCGTAAGGTTCCTCATAGCAGTTTACAGTGGTGCTTACTTTTACTTTCTTTATTTTTAATTAAATTTTTTATCGTTAAAAAGGAGTTTAGATATATGATAAAAGGAATGTACAAGAAGGATCACAAGATAACGAAGCCTTAAATAAGATAAACAAAAATAGTACAAAAAGGAATCTAACTGTAAAAGACAAAGGAAATAACGAATTTGTAGATTGCCAAGATCCCTCCTGATGGAGCATCAATCAATAAGCAGCCGACGAATCCTGGAATAAACAGTGTCAAGAGAGTTGGTAATATCATCAAAGACGCACTGATTCCTTTCCTTCCAAATGGATCAAGCTATAGCACCCGATAGAAGAGCCCAAAATACGCAGATTCCACCCTAATCGATAGCCAACAAGAAAAGAAGCTTTGGAAAGAGTCAGGGGAAGACCCAAGCAATATTCAAGTGTATAGGAAATAACTCCAAATGCCACTGGCGAAGGAACAATGCAATAACCTATTATTAACCGATTCCTCCTATTCATGGCACAAGAAGCAATGATTTGTCATTTTCCAACCTCTTATCATGCATAATTGAATTGTGGTGCCATTTTCCAACCTCTTATTCATGCCATTTTACAACCTTATAATAGCGCCATACAATGGTGCTTACTCATGCATACTTGAATTGTTTTCATAGAGATTGTTCATAAAACAATAGCGAGGAGAGTAAGCGACATATGTCATATGCTTCTATTATTCACACAGTTTGCTTAAGAAGATGTCCAGAATCACAAAGGGGAGGGGGGGCTTACTCATGCATCCTTGAATTGTTTTCATAGAGATTGTTCATAAATAATAGCGAGGAGAGGAGGACAGTAAGCGACAAATGCTTCTATTATTCACACAGTTTGCTTAAGAGAGATGCCCAGAATCACAAAGGAACTATTCAAAAAATCAAATTTTCAAAAGAGCTTTGAATTTAAAAAAAAAAAGTGGGGGGGGGGGGGATGCAAATTTTTCAACAGAACTAGAACTAGAGGTCAAAAAGATAAATTGATAGGTGGCGATACTTATAAAAGATAAGAAGAATACAAAAATTACTAGGGAATTGAATTCCCAATGTACTGAGCCGGCTAATTGACTTGTTGCTTAGAAGTTGGATAGGCAAGCCTTGAGAACCACTTGTCCAGAGACTCCAAAAATGAAATAATGTAATATTTTTCTATAAAGCACAACTCATGAATGTCTATCTTCATGTAATTAGGAAAGCATGGACATACAATTATCTTGTAGGCACAACTAAAATATGTTAAGAAACTCCTTCTCCCAATGAGAGACCAAAAAACACAATTGGGACACCTTTAATCCTTCCCCCCTCTGGGGTTGTGTGGTATTCTTGAGTACCTTCCTATCGACAACATATTTCGATAAGATCTTGACATGTGAGCACCTCAAGAATAGAGCCTAAAAGTTGGCAAATCATTATGCATTGTGCCTACAGCAGAGGAAAATGTGGATCACTTACTCATGCATTGCCCTTTCACTCGGGCTCTGGAACTCTTTCCTATCCCAACTTAAAGTCACTTGGGTCTTCCCATGATCCTTCCCAGACATTTTTTCTTGTTGGCTTTCAGTCTCATTAGGTGCATCTACTACAATTATATGAGCTATGCTTCCAGGTGTTATTTCTTAGTCCATTTGGAAGGATCAGAACAAATATATCTTCGACGCCACAGAGCTTCTCTGGGCTGATATCCGTAGGCAAGAGTGCTAATTATTGATTGCATGGTGTTCAAGTATGGGATTTGGGAGACATGGTGATGGGCCTATCTATTGTCGGCATGGAGGGTAGTCTAGATTTTTGTGAATATTTTAGGTTGGTGGCCTAGGGTTTATGTATTGCTATTTTGGTCAATGGTTCAAAATATCGTTATCAATATGAGTATCGGTAAGGCAATTTTAGGATACATGCCGGACTATTGGTCTGATACACAAAAAATTAAGATATGCTACGATACACTTAAAGAAAATTTTGGATATCTTGAATAAAACTTCTTCTAATGCAAATATAAGCTAAAAAGACAAACTAAATAAAGTCCCCTAGCTATATTTATAAATATATACATATGAGAGTTCAAAATTTTATAGGTTAAAAAAGCGAGCATGCTGATAAACGAGAATAAAAACACAAATTATAATCACTTAGCTAAGTATAGGCAATACAATCTAATTATAAAAACCTTACATTCAATGAATACATAAAAAAGTATTAACTTTACAATCATAAAGTAAAGGATATACATTATACAACCTCAATAGCTCAATATCATAGTAAATTGCATGCCAGCTCAAGTTTTTGATTGAAGATTTTAAGATTTTTATATTTTTAAAAAACTAATGATAAATTATTGATTTCTAATAAAAAAGATTATTTTTGTCCATGGATTTTGTCTGAAATCAATAGATATACTCATTTTGAGTTGATTACAATATATTATCATTAATACATCTAAAATTGAAAGAAAAAAATGAAATTTTGGATACCTTCGAAAATTGGAAAAACCCTTTCAATCTGAAATCAAATGCTTAGATCTTCATTTTTTATTTTGAACATAAAATCGAGAACATAAGTGTTGTTTTAGACTTAGAAATTGATTAAAGGAAAAAGATTGTCGAAAGAATGGGATTAGGGGTGTTTACAAACACCCAAAGGATAAAATAGCTCGATTTTATAACTGTGCTAAGAGTATCAATTCGATACCCTGGACTTCTATGTATTTTCCGTACCAACATACCAGATAGAGCAAATTCCAATACGTATCGGAGCAGTACGTCTCGGAATTTTGAACTGTGTTTTGGTCTAGTTCCATACAAGTGTAGTTAGGTGGGCCTAGTTCACTTTCGGTGAACTTCTACTTTCACTTGCTATATGTACTCTTTTCGTTAGTGATGCATATTTTATTGTTTATCAATCCCACAAAAAAGCAGTTTTTACTCTATTTGATTAGTCTTCAACCCCAATTTGGTTGGGATATACATCTACAGGTGTTATCATATGAATCCCTAAGCGCCTCACCAGTGTCTTCTCACACAGGATGACCAATGAACTACCCTTGTGGTTAAGTTTCAAACATATGGGACTAGACCTCTTCCACTTTGGAGCCGCACGAAGTATATGCATCTAATTTCTAATACGTCATTGAATAGAAAACCACGAAACCTTAAACTTGCAATTAAATTAGCTCATTGTTAGTACGAAAAGCCTATGTTATGCATGTTCTATTTTCTCTGTGACTCCAACAGTTTTAATTGATATAGAATAAGGGATGCATCTACATGACCACTCTAATATGTAAACAAGTTTTTTCAATCGAGATGTAGGTAATCATACATCATGCATGCATTCATATAGTTATTAACTCTTTTAGGAGTGAGGCACCCTACATAAAATTAAATTCCCAAAAAGTATCTTTATCTGCAAAAGCAAAAAGATGAATCATCAGACGTGTGTTTTCTTTCTTCTTTTCTCTCTCTCTTTCTTTTTGTGGGGAGTGCTGAAGCATTTTGTGATGCTCGGTGGGGGGAGAATTATGAACAAAGAGTATCTTAAGCTTGTCTAGTGAACACTCTTTAACCAAAGAATCAACAATCTTTTGGTGCTTTAAAACATATGATTACAAAAAAAAAGAACAAATATCTATTTCACGTCACTGACGTGGCAGGAGAGAATCTAGCTACACAACAGATGTTGGTGGTCATGAATATTTGTATTAAGAGGTGGAAGAGAATTAATAAAATAAATAAGGAGCCAAAAATAAGGTGGTGAAATATGAAGGAATACAAAGTGATTGCTTTTAGGGATAGATTAATACAGGAAAGAACATGGAAGAAGCAAAAACTACAAAAATGTGAGATGAACTTACCAATTCTATTAAAAAACTTGGAAAAGAATTTTTTGGAGAATATAAAATGAAAAATGAATCGCAAAAAGAAACTTGGTGGTGGAGTGATGATGTTCAAAAGAAGGTAGAAAAAAGAGGTCCTACTACATGACTTGGCAAAGAATTGACCAACATTACTTACAAGTGCCGCTTCTGCAAGTAAATGATGCTACATCCCTTGGGGAGATTCATTTTCGCCTTAGTCTTGTGTTGTAGCCAGGGTATTGTATTTGCTCTTGGTTCACTCGTGGGGAACTCCCTTTGTATTCTCCATTCCTTTTATTTATGAGCATCTTGATTACCGATCAAAAAAATGATGTTTGTTAATCAAATTACAGAATATGTAATTTGATGTGTAATTGATCCGAAAGTTAAAAATGAAACACTAACATAGCTGTTTAACTCCATCTAAAAGGAATATCTTCCAATAGTTTGCTAATCTGAACTAATATAAAAAAGTTGTTCTATTTAAGTGTCGACCCTGGTACATGCTCAAAACTCACTAAATCATACTTAATTTACAGTGGAAGAAAGACATCAGTAGGTCGTTAGGCCAATTTGTGTTTTTTATTATTATTATGACTGACATTTTTGTGAAGAATGAATGTCTAATTATGTGTTGCCAACAAGGATCGTTAGAGACCTTGTGATTTGCTTCCTTTCAATCAACTTTGTAAATAATAATTCAAACCAACTATATCCTATGGCCATAAGGAATTTCAACTTTCAACATGTTAAAAGAGAAAAACAGAAGACCCTGAAAAATGAAACCCTTAACCAAAATTAGGCTACACTAACTACCTACAAAACTCGAAATGCTTGGATTGTACCCAAGCAAAGGAGGCTTATTAGCTTCGCAACCACTGCTCTAGGTTTGGGTTAGGTCATTGTGCTCATGCCACCTCTTGGCAAAGTAGGCTGATGGGCAAGCCCCCTCCTTTCGCAATGGTAGCAATATACTAAAAAATAATTATGTGCATTTGTGGACCCAAAGAACCAGTACCCGAGTGCCCGATTCATGGTACATCACATTTTGGAGAACCCCTGCAATTTTTCCTCTCATTTTAAACATCTAGATATAGGTTCCACTTCTCTGTTCTATGGGAATCCATATATAGTATCGCAGTAGAATCTTAGCATAGAATGAGCTTTCCAAATCAAAACAGAGTTTTAGAAAGAAAATCTTAGTTTTGATTCATTAAGTTCACTATCAATACTGCATTATTATCTTCAGTCTCAATAAGATTAAGGACTCACCTCTAATTGGCAGCCTGAGAATTTTATATATCATTAGGAGTAACATGAGGATGTGATACAGCCAAACCGAACTTATTACCAGACCAATCTCCCTGCTGCTCCTTAAACATGCTATAAGGATGCGACTCATACCCATGATACGCGACCGCTGCTGGATTACCCACGGCCATCCCCATATGACTATGACCATGGGCCATTCCCATGACCTGCATAGGCATAAAAGATGCTGCGTATGGCATTGGAAGCTGCATTTGCCCGTTCCCATTCCCATTCCCATTCCCATTCCCATTCCCATTCCCATTCCCATTCCCATTCCCATTCCCGGTCCCGGTCCCGGTCCCGGTCCCGGTCCCGGTCCCATTCACATTCCCGGTCCCGGAAGACTCCTGTAAGCTCTGTGGCTCAGGGGCTGATGCAAAGAGGTGGTCCGACGAAGATGGAACCTCAAAACCCTGCATCCTCTTCAGGTAAAGCCGATACTTCTGGAGATGGCTAGCTACGTTCTCTCGTGTCAGACCCTCCACGTTCATCAGCTGCATGATGGTCTTCGGTACTGCGTTCTTGATACCCAGATGCCCCACGACATCTATGAATCTCTTATGAAGCTGCGGCGTCCATACTAATCGGGACCGTTTCAAGGCCGGTGAAGAGTAATCTTCATTAGAATTCTCCATTCTCAAAGCCGAATCTTCCTCTTCAGTGATATCAAGTCTCCTTATCTTCCGTGCATCAGACCCATCCTTGGTAATTCTCCCGGGATCATCTTCTTCTTCTTCTTCAACAATCAACGGATCATCGATTTTCTTGAAAGAAGGTAATGATTTGTTCAAAGAGAAGGCCTGAGCCTGTAGACGAAGGCTCGATAACGCATTCTCCGACGCGCGATTCACATCAACCATGCTTTTACAGGGCTCCGGGCTTATACTGAACGCCGATGCGAGCTCCGGCGATATCAAATAGTGAGATAACGGGGTGAGATCGTCGGTGTTCGGCAACCCAACCTCCCATTCGAGCATTCGTTCTTCATCTCCGCCACGAACATCTTTTTCGCAATCGCTCATCTGAACTTCTTCCCCCATTTATGTTCGATCCCGAATCTAGAATTAGGGTTTCAGTTCAACAAGTTCGGGTAACCATCCTAGACCGACAATCAATTAGGGTTTTGGGAAAGCAGAAAGTAAGGGAGATTCGAGCTTAATTGAGAATTTTATGCGAATTAGAAGAAAAATTAGGGTTTTCAGTTCAAGTTTGAAGTCGGAAAGAGAGAGAAAGAGAGAGAGGTAGATATTTCGGGCGGCTTCGCAATTGTTTTTTAAATAAAAACGTGTACTGCTTTTCCTCTTTTTATGCAGTGAAAAGAGAGAAAAGTGCAATATCTCATATCGGATTCCAGATAGCTATTTGTGCCTTGTCCAAGTGCCCACGTGGACCTCTTAACCAAATATTTTGGATTCTTTTAAGATCTTTTAGATATCTCTCCTCTTTCTTCTTAACCTTTTTCGTAATTTCACGATTTTTTTCTCTTTTCGTTTTTTCTTTTTTTTTACCCTCTAAAAACAAATCACCTGTTAGTAATATCAATTTTGCCTTTGATTCAGACCACTTGCGTTGCGTGTATAATTTTTAAAACACAAAAGTTGTGAGCCTAAATTATCCTTGAAACTTTTGTGATCACGAACAGGAGTGTCAACTGGGAGTGGCACTGTGCCAACACCTTCCTGTTGTAACAGTAGTAGTTTGTTTCCCCGTATTAAAATGATCTTGGTTTCGACTCTGCGTGGTGATAAGATATCCACCATTTTTTTTTTTTTGGTTAAGAAGATATCGACCATTTGAATAGATACTAACACCACTAATTGACTGGAAACCTAACCGTGTGTCCTAAATTTTTTTAAAACATTAAAAAAAAAAAATAACAGCGCCAGCACCTTATTAATCGGGCTAGCTCAACCAACCATTCTAATGGAAAATATATATATATGAAACAGGCCTTATCGCAAGCCAACCCGGCTGACTTTACTATTGAATTGCACTTATCCACTCAATTTATTAAAGTACGTCAAGTAATACAAATGTCGATTATTAATGTATAAAATCTTGATTTATTTTATTGAAATGCTGCCAAGAGTGCTTCTAGGCACTCGCATCCTATGCGGGTATAAGCCAGATCGCGGTCTTCAAGTCACACTTTTGAAATAGTTGAGAGTAAAATTAGGTACGTCCACTGTACAAAGGTGTCATGCAAAGTTAGGTGATTTGTCTAGCGAAATGCGAGGATAAGTTTTTAATGGGTCAGTGAGCAAGGCTCTTCCATCTCATGCGGGCTGAGTTCTTATACACTACCTGTCCTAATAGCTGTACAGATGAGTTTTGAATGTGTAGAGAAAGGCAGCCTCAGGTACCATGAAAGCTGAAAATATCACTCCAACAGGTAGGATTTCCAGACAGGTTCCAAACTCCAAAGTAAAATGAACACACTATTGCTCACCAGATAGTATTTTGAACTTGGATTGAATCCAAATTAATACTCATTAAGCAGACGAGAGAGTCAGAAAAAATAAACCTAAACACAATACCTAGAATTGAGAATCCACTGGTTTATCACATTAAAACTACAAATGATAGCTCATTCCTTCAATGGCAATCTAAATTTAGCCAAGTCATAACAAGCAGCATGAAGAGGGAAAGCATTTAAATGTGTCAAGGGACTACAGAATCAACCATGCCAGCATATGGACTGAATAAAGACCCGTCCTCGACATGGGACTTGGCCACATTAGGAAAATGTGCTTTGAGAAAGAACATAATCAATCCGATACAACTAAAAAAAAATTATTGCCTCACCTACACACTAACGACTCTCCAGGTTGTAGAGTCATGTTAACATATTCACTACCTCCTTAAACTTGTACTCATTTAATCTCCACTGCAGAGCCATCAGGTGTATTCACCCTCTGAGACTCAGATAGCCTGATTCTAGGGATATCCACATACTACACAATGTACAGTTTTCCAGTAAAAGCTACAATTTTATTTCCAATCAGCTCTTACCTTTCCAAAGAGAGAGAGCCATAGCTAAACACCGAGAGAGAGGAGAGGGAGATCACACTAGCCTCAGTTAGCTGTACACGAATTTATTTTTTCCTGCACCATCTAAGTGGGGTATGGAGACTGAACACCAATTCTCCTTTCTGCAAGCAATTGAGTGCCTTGTTAGAGAGGTATTTCCATCTGGAATATTCATTAGATGGTAAAGCATAACATAATCACATTCCTATGATATCTGTCCCATGCCACCTTATTAAAAAGTGAGATATGACGCTGAGGCAACAGGCGTAAATCATTGCATAAATGAGGATTTTGGTACCAGTTATCCTCATGTTGAGAAAAAGCACGAGGAAATTTCATCTGGTCCTTACTCATTAACATCAAGATTCAAAAAGGGTATGCATTGGATAATCCTAGTGTCCTTACTCCTTAGCATCATGATTAAAAAAGGGTATGCATTGGATAATCCTAGCTGACCAATTGAGTTTTGTGACATCCATCGTAACGTACATTATGTTTAAAAAATCAACACATTTCCAAATGTTTCCCACGAAAATGTTTCTGTTTCCATGGGTTGCAACACGTAACGTACTTGCAACAAAAAATTACAATATTTTCCGATAAAATTCTTTTCATTCATACTGAAATATTAATGTATTTATTTTAATAAATTTTTGGTCGATATGTATGGAAATGTTGAACGGACAATAACATTTCAAATAAATGGTCTAAAATGTCAAGACATTTCAATCAATTTCAGCCAAAATATTCCGACTTCCATTGATATCTAAACGTAATCTATATGTAATTATAAAACTAAACAGTTTTAGGAAGTACTCGGTAAACTTTGGTCAACTTCATATCATTTCAGTAAATTTTGGCCAAATGTTAATTTCATAGGACACAATCAGATACTAGTAGAAAAGTAGTTTTTGGAACTACATGGTTTCAAAAAGTAATTAATAGTAATAAATTATATATGTAATGAATTATTACCCTATTCTTGTATTTAAATTCATAAAATATTATTATTTAATTAAATAGGATTAAACTATTTTTGTAATTCATAAATAAAAATTTGATAAATTAAAAGAAATCACAGATCATTAGATTGACCAATGCATTAAAGTATTTAGATCAAAAATTTTAATACAATTTATGTTTCATTCATATAAGGACCGTAGACACCCTATTTTGCATGACCAATGATCACATGGGCCCATTAGCTCCAAGTACTAAAATGATGAACTCAGAAAGCGCGATTGGAACTCTGAATCCCGAGGTCAAGCCCAAGGTAAAGCTCAATCCCTAATTCAAGTCCAAACCAGGCTCAAGGCCCATTCACTTGGTTTAAAGCCCAATGTCGCTGGTTTAAATGCCGAGTAGCCTATGAAGAACCCATCGCCCTTTAAAAGGGAAAAACCCTTTCCAAGAGCCATTTTGCATTCTCGGTGTTTAAAACTATGAAAATGAGTTAACCCTAATTTCAAATCCTGGTTCATGCACCAACAACTCAGCGCCACATTCAAGAGGACAAAACCTATTTTCACTGTTTTAAAGGGAGAAAAATCATTCTTTTAATATTTTTTATTTTGCCCAAACCAATCACTTTGTGCCACCTCTATTAGGGTTTCTAATACCCTTTTAACCCCATTGAGTCTACAAGAGTGAGAAACCTTACTTTTCACCTCTATAAAAGGCCCTCACCCTCACTCTTCATTTCACTTTTGGAATCTCAAAATTTGGAAGCACAACTTTGGGTTGGAAAACTTGGAACTTAGAACTTGCAACTTGGAGCTTTGGAATCTTAGGAAAAACCCTAGATCCCTTTGGAGCTTTCAAAGGTCTTTATCTTGGAGGAGTTCGGATCGATTTCTAAGTGCTCATAGAGTTGTGACCTTTGAAGAACATTCGAAAAAGGTTTGCTACATTTATTTTTCATTCTCCTTCTACCATCCAAGTTTCTTCTTCTTTTCAGGGGCAGAGCCAGGGGGGAAGAAGGGGTCATGGCCCATCCAAATATTTTGTAAATCATTCATTTTTTGGTAAGAAATAGTAGGCCCCTCAAATTTTTTTAGTATACTTGCCCCCCCCCCCAAATTTTGTCTTATATATATAGTGCCCCCCGCCCCCCCAATTTTTTTGTCATATAAATGGTGGGCCCTCCAATGAAATCCGGTTATGCCCTTAAGGTCGTCACATGTCCCTATGGTTAATATTCACCCACTCTTAGGGTTCACCTACTTATCAACGGTTTTTAGAAAAAAAAAATTAAATTTTTTTAACCTTAGGAGTAGGGTTGTCAAAAGACAAGGCCACGAAAGGGCCGGGGTCAATCCTAGCCTACCCTTTCCTATAAGAGTAGGGCCCTAGCCCAGCCCTAGCTCTTCAAAGGCCGGGATTGATTGGGCCCTAGCCCTGCCCTCAAGGGCCAGGGCAAGGCCAAAGGGCCGGAAGAAAGAGAGGGATTTTTTTTGTGATTTGAGATAACGAGATTTTTTTTCTACACCAACTGTCAACCTGACATGGAAATGGATACCCTCCTCTTTTATCCGGGCTTGGGACCAACATTGCCACAAAAAGAGCAATGACAAAGTTAATTTTTTTTTCCTTGTCAGTGACAAACATACATGATAGAATAAAACAAAGTAAAACTATATAGAACAAAATTTATATATCAAAATCCTCTAAGCAGGAGGAGGCGAGGAGGCAATTTCGCATACGAGATTAGGGTTAGGGTTCGTAACGAGTGTCGAGGCCTCGAGGGGTTTTATAACGATAGTCATGTGAAATTACTCATTTAACCCTACTATTAAACCGTTTAAAATGGTGAAATGAGTAATTTCATAAATATAATATATGTATATATTATACTTTTATGGTTTATCTACCGTGTAGCAACTAAGGAGAGGGCAGGGCCGGGGTGAGCCCTGGCCCAGCCCTGTAGAAGCAGGGCTTCCGGATTTTGAACTCTGCCCGACCCAAGGGCAAGGCTTCAGAGGGTAGGGCCGGGTACCCTTCTACGTGGGCTTTTTTGACAACCCTACTTAGGGGTTGTGAATTTTAACTAGGGTTTGAAACAAAATTTGATTTTAAAAAAAAAAAAAAACCAAGGATAGGTGGGTGAATCTTAACCACAATTAAGGGGTATCAACAGGGACACATGGCGACCTCAAGGAAAATAAACAAATTACCCAAAAACAAAACTCGAGAGCTACACCCCCGAACCCCCAAATTGCATACCCTCAAATCCTTCAGTTTTTAACACGTGTATTTCGGCCCCCCAATGAAAAAAACCTGGCTCCACCCCTGCTTCTTTTACTTTCCATTAGTAGTCCTAGGTTCCCTCCAAACAGTTGTGAGGAAGTGGAAACCCGGACGAAGGAAAGTGTAGGAAGAAGAAGTCTTCGATTTCTTCTTCTCCATTTATTGCCTTTGTTCTTATTTAGTTATTTTAATTTGATCTTCCTCTTTTCCATTGTGTAAGCGAGGCCTCTCTCAAATCGGTCGAGGAGAGAGTTACCCTTCGCCGATTTAAGGAAAAAGGAGCTTGCTGCTCAAGTAGAGATAATCACCCATATTCGGTCAAGGAGGGGTGTATTCCAATTTCAAAATAAAAGAAAGTAGAGAGAAATTTGTCTTTATTCGATCGAGGAGAGGCATTCCAATCTCAAAAGGAACCGATTAGTTTTATTAATCTTTTTTTCCTCGGATTGAATGATAAAGGTTTTAAATAATGGAGCGAAACTTAAAGGCAACCATTATTTAACGGATGAGTTGAAGTCCTTAAAATTTTCCTCGACTCATAACGAAACCCCTGAATCCCAACTTTTGGTTCTCGAACCAAGAGGTTGATTTTGGGTGACAAATCATACCCCATCCCTTTTGATTGGTGGTGATTCTAAATTTCTCGACTTCTCACTAGGGCGAAAGCACTAGTGTGGGGTTGAGATCACTCGAGCTGGCTATCACACAACTGGCGACTCTGTTGGAGACTTGGAGGGTTCATGCTTAGTTTTAAATTTTCTCCATTACATTGTTATTCTAATTTATCTTGGTTTTGACTGCTTATTTACTACATTGCACCGTTTGAACACTTCATTCACTACCCACCTCATTGTTCATATCCGGACCACCCCATCTTTTGGAATTACGTAGATGAACGCCCGTGGATAGCATCTCGAAAGCAGCGACGAATATTCCAACCAAAATCATTTGAGCTGTGGTTGTGGGACCCTTTTAGGAGGAATTTTTAGGAGGAATTTAGTCAACCCTTTGTGAACCACATATAGAAATATCTTTGAGTACACCTCGAATTACATAAGTTTTTAATCTTCTACTGATTAATTGATTGCGATTATGATGACTTGAAGGTCATTTTGGTTTCCTTACCATGGTTGGTTGGGAACCATACGGGAACTGATTTGGGGGCCATTTTGGTATACTCACCATGGTTGGTTGGACACCATACAAGAATTGCTTTGGGGGCCATTTTGGTATGCTCACCATGGTTAGTTGGACACCATACAAGAACTGCTTTGGGGGCCATTTTGGTCTTCTTAGCGTGATTGGCTAGACACCACATGGAAATTGTTCCCGAATTCTGCAACACTTCTTTTGATTGCACGAGAGAAATCAAACTTTCTGGGACATTGTCCCTTTGTAACTTCCTTGATAAAATGAGTTTGTCGCTATCTCACAAATGTGACCTTCCTGCTCTTCATCAGTTGTTTCCCCCTGTAAACCTGAAACTCTAGACATCACAATTGGATTAGAATCATTTATTGTCACTTCTTCAAAGAAAAGTGACAATCCAAATACATCATCATTTTTCGGTTCAATTACAACTTTTGGCCGGTTTATTGGTCGATGATGTATTTGGACTGGAAAATGATGATGTATTTGGATTGTCACTTCTCTTTGAAGAAGTGACAATAATGATTCTAACACAGTAGTGATGTTTAGAGTTTCAGGTTTACAGGGGAAAGCAACTGGTGAAGGGCAGGATGGTCACATTTGTAAGACAGTAGCAAGATCATTTAATCAAGGAAATTCATCCAGTTTAATAATGATGGTAAGTGTTCAAGGGGACGATGTCCCAGAAAGTTCGATTCGCCCTGTGCGAGCAAAAGAAGTGATGTAGAATTGGGAAGCAATTCCCATGTGATGTCCAACCAACCACAGTAAGAAGACAAAAATGGCCCCCAAAGTAGTTCCCGTATAGTGCCCAGCCAACCATGGTGAGCATACCAAAATAGCCCCCAACACAGTTCTCGTATGGGGCCCAGCCAACCATAGTAAGGAAACCAAAATGGCCCTCAAGTCATCATAACTACATTCAATAAATCGGCAAAAGATTAAAAGCTTACGTAATTCGTGGTGTCCTCACAGATATTTTTATGTGGTTCACAAACGGTTGACTAAATTCCTCCTAAAAGAGTCCCACAACCACAAAACATCAATGCACAATACGTGCATTTCTCTTGCTCAAATAATCTGAGTTGGAAAGTTCATCACCGCTTCCGGGGATGCTATCTACGATCGCTCAACTACGTAATTAAAAAAAAGATGGGGTGATCTGGAATCCGGATTCGGAGAATGAGGTGGGTAGTGAATGAAGTGATCAAAAGGTACAATGTAATAAATATGCAGTCAAAACCAAGATAAACAGAAACGACAATCTCTCTTTTTTTTCAAAGAAAATTTATATTAAAAAAACCAAAATAATAGAGAAAAATTACAAATAGGCCTAAACCCTCTAAGTCCCCAGCAGAGTCGCCAATTTTGCAATAGCCGGCTTGAGTGATCTCAACCCCACACTAGCGCTTTCGCCTTAGTGAGAAGCCAAGAAATTTAGAGTCGCCACCAATCAAAGGGGATGGGGTGTGATTTGTCACCCAAAATCAACCTCTTGGTTCGAGAACCAAAAGTCGGAATTTGAGGGTTCCGTTATGAGTCAGGGAAAGTGTTAAGCACCTCAACTCATCCATCGAATAACGGTTGCCTTTTAATTCTCCTCATTATTTAAAACCTTCATCATTCAATCTGAGGAAAAAAAAGGATTAGTAAAATTAATTGGTACATTTCGGGATCGGAATGCCTCTCCTCGACCGAATCGAGGCAAAACCCTCTCTACTTTCTTTAATTTCTTTGAAATCGAGATTGGAATACACCCCTCCTCGACCAAATCGGGGTGATTCTCTCTACTTGAGTGGTAAACCCTCTGTTCCTTAAATCGGGAAAGGCCAACTCTCTCCTTGATCGATTCGAGAGAGGTCTCGCTTACACAATAGAAAAGAGGAAGATCAAATTAAAATAACTAAAGAAGTACAAAGGCAACAAATGGATAAGAAGAAATCGAAGACTTCTTCTTCCCACACTTTTCTTCGTCCGGGTTTCCACTTCCTCACGACCGTTTGGAGGGAACTTAGAACTACTAATGGAAAGTAAAAGATGAAGAAACTTGGATGGGTAGAAGCAGAATGAAAATAAATGTAGCAAACCTTCTTCGAATGTTTTCCAAAAGTCCCGGCTCGAGCACTTAGAAATCGATCCGAACTCCTCCAAGATAAAGACCTTTGAAATCTCAAAAGGGATCCAGGATTTTTCCTAAGATTCTAAAGCTCCAAATTGCAAGTTCTAAGTTCCAAGTTTTCCAGCCAAAAGTTGTGCTTCCAAAGTAGAGAATCCAAGAGTGAAATGAAGAGTAGGAGTGAGGGCCTTTTATAGAGGTGAAAAGTAGGGTTTCTCACTCTTGTGTCCGCAATGGGGTTAAAGGGTATTAGAAACCCTAATAGAGGAAGCGCAAAGTGATTGGTTTGGGCAGGATAAAAAATATTAAAAGAATGATTTTTTGCCCTTTAAAACGGCGAAAATGAGTTTTTCCTCTTGAATGCGGCACTGAGTTGTTGGCGCGCTGCACGTGAACCAGAATTTGGAATTAGGGTTAACTGATTTTCGCCGTTTTAAACATCGAGAATGCAAAATGGCTCTTGGAAAGGAGTTTTCCCTTTTAAAGGGTGATGGGCTCTTCATAGGCTACTCGTCATTTAAAACAATGACACTAGGCTTTTAAAACAAGTGAATGGGCATTAAGCCTGGTTCGGATTTGAATTAGGGATTGAGCTTTAGCTTGGGCTTGACCTCGGAGTTTGGATCGCGCTTCCTGAGTTCATCATTTTAGTACTTGGAGCTAATGGGCCTTTTGGGCCCATGGGATCATTGGTCATGCAAAATAGGGTGTTTATTTTTTTATTTGTATACGATGACATCATTGAATAATATAAAAGGAATAAAAATTAAGAAATATAATATGAACATAAATAATGTGTATTTGATATGTCCTACTCCTCCATACACATTTAGTATTAGATAATGCTTTCAAGACTTATGTTTTAGTTAAAATCAATGTTTTAAATAAAAATACATAAACATAAAAAGTGGAAAACCCTATGAAACTTTGTGTTTAAAGAAATTTTTTCAAAATAATATTGAAGTACAGAATATATATTTTTTAAATTGGTAATATTATTAAGTATAAAATGTGTTTGATTGTTATTATCACATAATAAAAGATAACTTGGAGCTACCTAATTGTAAGCACCCAATTTTCACACCCTGCTTAACCATGGTTAATCCCCGTTAACCATGGTTACCCCTGGCCAAACCCCTATTAGCCCTAGGTAAACCCTAAACCCTAGCCTAGCCCTAGGTAAACCTATCTAAAACCCTAGAACCCAAACCGTATGGGCTTAAGACCCATTTCAACTAACCACACTTAAACCCTAGGCTAACCCTAGCTAAACCCTAGGTCTAACCCTAGGTGAACCCTAGACCTAACCCTAGGCCTAGCCCTAACCCTAAACCCTAGAGAAAACCTAGAATCCAAATCCAATGGGCTCAAGGCCCATTTCAAACAAAAAGCCTAATTCTTAGCCTAACCCTAGACTAACTCTAGCTAACCCTGGGACTAACCCTAGACCTAACCCTAGGGCTAACCCTAGCCTAGCCCTAGTCTAAACCCTAGGCTAAGACCTCACGGGCTCAAGGCCCATTTCAAAGTTCAAAACCTCAAAAACATGGGTAAAACCCTTTTTTTTTTGCCCAAACAAGGGCCCACAAGGCCCAACCCGAGTGGGATCCACTTGCTTTTCAAAATTCAAATTTTTAGGGCAAAAATCCTCATAGGGTAAAACATTTTTTTGCCTTCCCCACACATGAGGTGGTTGGGCCCAAAACCAGAATCCAACCAAAAAAAAATATCAAATGGGGAAGACAATGTTCATCGTCGACACTGTTCATCGTCTTCCCCATTGGACTATGCGTACACAGTGCTACCACCGAAGCTCCCCTGCCCTCTTATTTTCTATCCAAACCGAGTCCCTTTAGGGTTAAAAGCCAGCAAACCATAGGGGGGGGGGGAAGTCCCCTTTTCGTGTAAAGCCACCCCTACCCCCTGCCAAGGTTCTAAATGTCGATATCGGTCGACATGTCGAGCCGCGGAAAAAAGATATATCAGAAATATATCGGAAGATATATCGTTTATCGGTGATTTATGAAAAAAATAACAAAAAATGGGGCAAAACATGAAATTTTGTAGTGAAACTTCAGGAAATGTTAAAATAGATGTTAATACACATTTTAGAATAAAAACATTAAAAAAAATAATAATGTATATAAGAGATGCAATGAGAAGAGAGCAAAGATGTGCGTTGACGAGTGACGATAATGTATGAATTATGATTGATTCATGTTTCATTCATTTCTCAATCAATCATAAATTCATAATTTATAAGATTCATAATAATAAAAACACACATAATACAACCTACCAAAAAAACCTACAATCACCACCAGAAGGAGTTACGCGGAGGTTTGATGTCATCATCTCTATCCTGACTTGGCTGGCTATAGTGTTGAGTCTCTACATACGTACAATACTGTGCTCAGCTCATCACATTATGGTACATGGATGTATACTCATGTACATAATGTTGGTAATAATCTAGGCTAAGATGTAGTAGCACGCCTATTGGTGGATACTGTGGGTGATGAGGCACAACTGCCACAGGCACTAGGATTTGGAAATTGTCACCTCCATACCCATATGGACGTGGCTCATATCCTTATACATATCCATAAGGATATTGGTTATGTGTGGAATGTGCAGAGCTATGTTCTTGAGAGCCTGATGCCTGAGACTGTGTATCCTGGTCATGGCTGGAGGACCATGTATGTTGAGACCCTCTGGAACTAGAGGCTGAATGTTCCATGACCTCAAACCAAGCATCATGTCCCACATCTCGTCCCTTGCCCTTACCCTGACCCCTGCCCTGCCCCCTGCCCCTGCTTCCTCGACGAGAGACATAATGACTTGGTTGGCTTTCTGCTTGATGTGAAGACAGGGCACCATGATCTTGGTCTTGTGTGGCATGGTCAAAGTCAGCCTCTATGGTGAATGGGCTCAGAGGCCTCTGTCTCTCCTCTGGTTCAACTCCGACGTTGCCTCCATCCCCAGGACTGTCACCGCCTCCGTCACTCTCATCATGGTCATCAGACTCATCACCACCCTCACTATTACTATTGGACAATCTACCTGTCCCAGTGGTTGCTGCACCCGAAGTCCCAGGACCTTTTGGACTTATCATCATCTCATCAAATGATTCTGTGCTAAAGCTGCTCCTGCTGCCGCTGGTGCTAGACCCCACTTCTGTAGCAATAACCCTTTCTACATCGATGCCCATCTCAACGGCCACGCTAGCTATAACTGCGTTCAGACGCCCATCATCTTCATCAAGGGATGAAACCTTAACCCACTCAGAAAGTGGATTATCTTGATCCTCAGTGGCACCAATTAACATCAGGTCTAAAGGATCCTGCTCAGGTTGCTTCCCAGTGTCAATCTGCAATTGCTTGAGTGGCAGCTTCATATTATAGTGACAGAAGACCAGTTTTTATAACTTTTTGTAGCCAAGTCGGTTCCGCTGCTTTGTGTGGATGAGGGCAAATGTACTCCAGTTCCGCTCGCATGCTGAAGATGAAGCAGTCTGTGCTAACACGCGAGCCGCCAATTTTCTATGGGTCAGACAGTCGGTTTCATACATTTGCCACCAATCAGCTGATAATTAAACGAGATGTTATACATTAGTTTCATATATTTTTATGTAGAGAAAAATATACTTTATTGGGAAGAAATTACTCACCCGGCATCATCCTAGACCTTCCCTCCTTAGCAGCATTTCTTCCAAAGCTCCCCCGCACATCCCTGAATCGCACTAGCTATAGATTTTGGGAAAACATGTTCCAATTAGATAGAATATATTAGAATGAAATAATGCACATAAATATGCTATAATTAACGAGATAAAGACATTTTACCTCATTCCCAAAGTCTCCTTTTCTCCTACACTTCGGGTCCAACGTCTCGAAGACGTCGTGAACAGCCTTCATTAAGTCATCCCGATTCCCCAAGTGGTGGTTATAGTGATACTTTGGGTTCAAATAATATGCTGAAACGTGAAAGTTATATGACATGCAATTATTATTACAAGCATGCAATAACTTCAATGTAAACATCTAATAAAAATCAAACTTACCAGCAGCATGAAGGGGATGCTCCATTGTCTTATCCCAACGAGCATCGATAATCTTGTGGACCCACTTGTATCCACGAGGTAATACATTCTTTATCGACGCCTTCATTACCCGCATTAATTCGTACACATAACCCATAGTCGGCCACTTATCTACATCTATCACCTTTAAGACATGGTAAATAGGCTCTAGTATGGCAGCCGTATCATCCACTTTGTCCCAAAATTTGTTGTTAAGGACAATGTTCTCAACTTTCTTTCCCAAAACGGTGCGCATTTGTCCATACTCTGCCCAATCAATCCCAGTGAACAATGCCTTTAGTCCAATTTTATGTTTGAACAGACTCTCCAAGGCAATAAAATTGGTGGCGAAGCGCGTCGCCCCTGGCCGTACTATTTTACCACCACACAAGGCCCTTATATTCACTAGAACCCAACTGTGGTTGTATATGAAGTTGGTTACCGTTCTTGCCTCGTCAATAACCTCATTCACAGATTTTCTTTCTCCTATTGCCTGTAACACTAGGTCTATGCAATGGGCTGCGCAAGGGGTCCAGTATAGGTGATACTTTTTCATAAGCATCTTCCCAGCCTTTACGAAGGCACTCTCATTATCAGTCACCACCTGTACTACATTCTTCTTTCCCACTTCTTCTACAACACCCTTCATCAAGTCATATATATACTTAGCATCCTTTATATTATCAGATGCATCAACGGACTTTAAAAATATTGTCCTTCCCTGACTGTACACCATAAAGTTGATGATCGAAAGCCTAGTGGGTCCTGTCAAACCATCGCACATAATAGTGACACCAAAATTTTCCCATGTTGGCTTTAGGGTGTCAATATAGTCTCTCATCTCCTTCTCCTCTGCGTCTAAGTATTTACCTGTAATCTCATATGGAGAAGGAGGTTCTACCCCCGGCCCAGCCCGTCCTGCCTCATTAATCATGTTCTTAAACTGTGGGGTTGAGGCGGCATTAGCAGGCACATAACTATGTATGAAAAACTTGGATACAGCTGTTCCAAGCGCTTCCACCAGACTTCCCCCACTCCACATTTCCTTCAGCCGCTTTTGTTTTGCATTTCAACTTTTGTACAGAGATGAATCATGTAGCAGATCCGGGACTTTCATGCTTTGGCTGCGGCCAAACATACCATATGGTTGTGTCTCAGTCCCAAAATCAGATTTCCTACCAGTCGAACCAGAAGGTCCTGCTCCGACACTGCCTCTGAAATCGGCAGACCGCATGTGAGCTGTAAATGAACGCTCCTGATCTCTGTCCCACTGCTGGCGCATAGATTGACGATAGCCCTGTCGATATGCTAGCCTCTCGTCAACTCCAATACAGTCGATTGGGTATAAAGTAACATCTTCGTCGTCGTCATTCACATCTACTGGTGGCTGTAGACCACGCCTCATTTCCTAACGGATAGCCTTTTGCTCCGCGACATGCTCCAGCCTCTGCTTAGCCCCAATGGTAAGGTTAACCTTCATGGCTTGTCTGACCTCCATCGGACAACTTGGACAGTCTGCCACATTCGAATCACCCCGGAAAGATGTCACTTTAACCAGGTCATTCCACTGCTCCTTATTTTTTTTCCACAATAATTACATATTGCTTCATTCTTGTTCCCTTCTATTTGTTTTCCATGCGATCAACCTATGTCCCGTACCATCTCCTAGTGGATCACCAATAAATATTAATGTCAAACACATAATATAATCAAGCACCAAAACCCGTGATTTTTTTAATAATTATCCATGTTAATTGTTTTAGAAATATGAAAAGCTTATGAATGCACATTACAGTTGATAAATAATTGAAATTTAATTTAGTTTCTCAAACTGTTTCTATATGATAAGTTATTGAATTTTAATTTAGTTTCTCAAACTATTTTTATATGTAATTGATGAGCTCAATGTTTTTACAGGACAAAATCAATATGGAAAAGAGAGGAGATGGTTAACTGATCGAAGACCCTGTATCAAGAAAAAAGGAAGACGACTGTAATTTTATTTGAGTATGAAGTTGATGTAATTATGTAAAAAGAAGTGGATGTAATTTTATTTGACTATGAAGTGGATGTAATTATGTAAAAAGAAGTTGATGTAATTTTATTTGACTATGAAGTGGATGTAATTATGTAAAAAGAAGTTGATGCAATTTTATTTAAATGTGCAGGACTCCTGTTTAAGTTTTAAATATATAGAATTTTTATTTTAATGTAATCTATTTATATTGAGTGTTGTTTAGATGATTACAAGCTTAATGTCATCAAGCAAGACTTCTTTGTCGAAATACAAAATACAAAGGTTCTTATTTCTTTTACAAATTATAGAGTGGTGGAATTACTCGAGCTAATTCTTTTACAATATAAAAAATACTACACAGTGGATCATTAAAAAATATAATCAAGTTAAACACATAATATAATCAACTCCTATCGCCTCTGTTTTTTAATGATTATCCATGTTAATTGTTTTGACAATTTGAAATACTTATGACTTTATGAGTGCACATTATAATAGATAAATAATTGAAGTAGATGTAATTTTCCTAAGGCAATGTGCAAACCCAGAATCAAGTTTCAGTAATTATATATATATATATATAACATTGATCATAACTAAATAAAAATATACATGAATTTCAAGTAATTCTTAAAAATTAAAATAGAAAAAACGACCTTATATTACAATTTTTAATACTTTTTAAAATGGGATGTATAATATAAATCAATATTAATTTATAATATATTAATTTTTTAATAATGCTTATCCATATTAATTGATTTGACAATTTGAAATACTTATGACTTTATGAGTGCACATTAGAGTAGATAAATAATTGAAGTAGATGTAATTTTCCTAAGGCAATGTGGAGACCCATAATCAAGTTTCAGTAATTATTATATATATATATATATAACATTGATCATAACTAAATAAAAATATACATGAATTTCAAGTATAATTCTTAAAAATTAAAATAGAAAAAACGGTCTTATATTACAATTTTTAATACCTTTTAAAATTGGGTGTATAATATAAATCAATATTAGTTTACAACATATTTCTTTTTATCATATAATATAATTTCTAATATGGCAGACCAGTTTTAAAATTTTTTTGTCTTCAAAATAGTATGTTTTATAATCTTTTAAGATTATGTAATAAAAATAGTATATTAACTTATAAATTTTTGTACTAAAAAAGTATGTTAACTTATTAATCAAAGTGATTACTGATTAGTGAAAGTATGTTAAATTTTTTTACTAAAAAGAATAGCTAAGTGATTACTGATTAGTCAAGGTGTTATTATATTTTTAAAAAGCCCTTATGAGGTTAGAGATATTACATATAAATTATTTTTAATTTATAAAATATTATTAAGAAATTATTAATTTTTTAATATTACTAAAATGGTCTTATGGGCATAATTTGCTAGAGATACATCTTTATCAAGAAATTATTATTTTTTTGTTATATTTCAATATAGTGAAGCTTTTTTTTAATTAAAGCCTCCATATAATTTATAAAGAAAGTGAAAGTGTGAAACTAGCATTATCTTTTAAATTTTAGGTTAAAATCCCTAACATTAACATGATAACTTTTTTACAAAAAAAATGCATTGACAATTAAATAACCCTTATAAGGGTTTATAAGGTAATTCTAGTTTCATAGAAAAAAATGCATTATCATAGAAAAAAAATACATTAATATAATCTTACTTAAAAGTTAAAGCCCTTAAAAAAAAAAAAAAAAGTAAGAGTGAAGTTAGATAACCCTTAAAAGGGTTTTAAGTTTTACGTAGGAGTGGAGTTAGATAACCCTTATAAGGGTTTTAAGTTTTAAGTAGGAGTGAGTGAAGTTAGCAAACCCTTATAAGGGTGTTAAGTTTTAAGTAGGGTGAGTGAAGTTAGCAAACCCTTATAAGGGTGTTAAGTTTTAAGTGGGAGTGAGTGAAGTTAGCAAACCCTTATAAGGGTTTTAAGTTTTAAGTAGGGTGAGTGAACTTAGCAAACCCTTATAAGGTTTCAAGCTTATCTGAACGAATCGTATACTTCAGAGTTCAGATCACAGAACAGAACCAAAAAAAACAAGCAGAGAGGAGGAGCCGAGGGGCAAGGAGGAACCTTAGCTTGGGTTTGGGCGTTTGGCAACGGCAACAACGACGGCGACTGCGAAGACGACGGTGGACGGCGACAGTGGACTGGCTCATGTACCCTCTGGCCTCTTCTTCCTTCTTCTTTCTTCTAAATCAACCCCCCCCCCCCTTTTTCTACTAAATCGAAGATTTCCAGTGTGTGAACTCTCAAGATCGCAAATGCATGAATGATATATAGGTTTTTCCAAATTTAAAGACAATGAATCAAACACCACTCACGGGTTTTCTGTAGTTAGTACTGATTTTCTTTTTTTCTTTTTTTGATGGATGCTTGCGCATGTGAAAAAAAAAGGGGAACTCTAACCAAATCTCTGATTTGGATGGGACTCATTTGCTTTCGGTTGATATCGGCAAGGTAATCATCGATATATCGCCGATATCGGAGATATATTGGCGATACCAACCGATACTGTGTAATTTTTTTTTAAACAAGGTGTCGATGCATCGGTCTTCAACGATACCGAAAAATATCGGCGATATATCGCCGATATTTTCGATATTACGAACCTTGCCCCCTACGCGCACCAGTTGCTCCTGCACCCACCATTAACCACCCAATCACAGCCTTCATACCTCATCCTTATCCCTTCCCCCATCCTCTATTTAACACCCCTTGCAGCCACGGTTTGAAGAAAAAGGGAGAAAAAAAACAGTAGGGAGCTCTGACCACTTCGGCCAGCCCATCCATCTGATTCCACACCCTGTCTCCATCTTAGGTCTGCCCCAAGCTTCAGCAACTCCACGGATCACCGCCCCCCACCATCTTACCACGACTGTACCCAAGTCCAACGCCACCTCTTCTGTAAAACCCCATACTTAGGTGCGGTAACACTTCGGCCTACCCTATCCCAGCCCTACCTTAACCTTAGACAGATCCCTAGGATCCCCTATATCCATTTCATCATCCCCAAGCTCAACCAGCCTTCATATACCCTCCACGGTCCAAGGTTTTTCAAAAAAAATCTGTCGCAGCCACCGCAGCTGTAACGACCCGGAATTTTAATATAATAAAATTATGTGTTTATGGGTCCTTAATAGAGGTTAATTAGTTAATTATTTGTTAAATTAATAAAAAGTGAACTTTGATCGGGATTGAAGTGCACCGAGGAAATCTCAGTATCCTTTAGCGAAATTCGCACACAGTGTGTCGGTCGACTGCTGGGACACACCCCTACCGTATCGGTTCCGTCAAGTATCATTTCGCGGGACCGCGGGGCCATTATGTGTGATAAAATTGAGAAAAACGGGAATTTTTCATACTTCCAGAAATTAAGTGGGACCCAATATCTGTTGGAGATCCTAATAGAAATCCGTGCGGTTAGCACTAATGCGTGTCGGTCGGCCGTGGGGACTAATGTCTGTCGTCACGGCAGTTAGTTATCTCAAACGAAAAAGCGACAGCGTGTTTTGTGTCCGAAATCAGAAAATTAGTGGGTTTTGCAATTTTCTTCCGGACTAAAGTGCAGCTGTCAAAACTCAGTATTTTTCCCCGAAATTTTTACAGTAGGTGTCGGACTGCCCCAAGTTCGGTCACCTAAAGTTTCGTCAAAATCGGATGTCATTAAGTAGGATTACGTAGGCCGTATATGCGAAAAAATACGAAATAATAGTCAAATGGTCAACCCGTTGACTTGGTCAACGGGGACCATTAATGGAGGTCATGTGCATGGCACATGACCCTTGTATTATAAATAGGGGACAGCCCCTTGCAATCTCACGGTTTAGAGCTGCAGACACAGTATGCTGCCCCAACCATTTTAGAGAGAGAGTGAGGAGAGAGAAAGGAAGAGAGAGAAAGAGGAGAGAGAAAGGAAGAGAGAGAAAGGGAAAGGGAGGTCTCCTTGAGGTTTTTCGACGCCCCCGACGCGTTGGCGGCGTCTGATTTTCTCTCCGGCATCTCGTGTTGCGTGTAGAGAGAGAAAGAGAAAAAGGTAGAGAGAGAAAGTTGCATGCGCTCTACCTTGGGGTTGATCATCCTTCCGAGCGCGTTGGCGGTGTCCGTTTCGACTCTAGTCGCCTCGAAACGCGTGAAGCAAGTAAAACCCCTCTCTTTTCTTCTCCTTTTTCCGCTTATTTTGCTATATTATTTCATGTGATGTATATGCATGTCTTTTAACGTGAAAGAAAAAGGGGAGGAGACCCCTATGTGATGTTGTGATTTTATGTGGTCCTTCAGGGAGCCCAGATCGGGTCCCGGGTAAATTGTATCGCCACCCTAGGGTGACGAAAAGTTGTTTTGCATGTCTTGTAAGGCTATGGAGACATCCATTAGCTTGAAAACGTTCCCTAACGGGACGGTGTGTTACCGGAGTTGGTTCACGGGCGCGAGGCCCAAGTATTTCAGTTAATCAAGCGAGGTTTGGGTTAACTGTGGTTAACCTGTGGTTAGAAAATCTAACCAGGGTTCAGTATAGTCCGTGGTTCCTCTTTGACCAGGTCAGGAGAGACGGTGCCCAGTAAGGCCCGGGGTTCCTCCGTGACTGATAGTCGGGAGATGTCGGTCTGTTTGTCTAGGTCGTCTGTGGTGCCTCTTGGACTAGGTCAGGAGTGGCGGTGTCCTGCATGGCCCGTGGTTCCTCCGTGACTGGTAGTCAGGAGATGTCGGAGTCCTAGGGAGTTTAAAGTGGCTAAACATCAGATAGTGTATAGTCCGGGGTTCCTCTCTGGGTGGGTTAGAAGATGTCGGCACCGTGTCTATCGTGGTCCCTTCTTGGTGGAACGTCAGGAGATGTCGGCATTGGTATAGATGTCGGGGTTCCTCCGTAGACTAGCCAGAAGATGACGGTAGGCAGGTTGGTCGGGGTTCCTTCATAACTGATACCCAGGGCGATGGCGGCGAATACACGGTAGATGTGGCCAGTCAATTGAATGGAAAAATATGTCCTTATTGGGTGAATGCCCATGTTGTGTGTGTAAGCTTCGGATACGAAGTGGTCTGAGTTGGTGTATTTGTTTGAGTTGGTGGACTCATAGTTCGGTATGGAATCATCGGATTCCAGGTGAGTTGGGTTGGTATACCCAAGGTTTTGTCATGTTCGGGTGAAAGCCGGAACAGCGTGTGTGAGTCTAAATGACTCAATGTATTATGGTTATGATTTAGAGACTTTAAGCTAAACATTTGTGGGCTGTGGCCAATTAATAGAGTCTTAGGACTCGAAATGAAACATGATTGATGATCGAAACGATAATTTGGTAATATAATACATTCATAACTGAACCTCATAATTGGAAAGTAATGTGAGGTCGGGAACCTCTGTTAGGGTGACGTAACCCTAAGTGACCTTGGGTCACAATTTATTATATACTGTTCTATTTTACTGTAACATGCAAATTGAACTGCTTATTATATCATTATTGATGCGTGTTATTATGTGGAAAATAGTTTAGAAGGATTGTGGTTTTATTGGGCTTCATAGCTCACTGACTTTTTGTGTCAGCAAATCTTGGAGCTGCTGACCAGTAAGTGAAAAGTCTATCTGGACATTTTGGAAGCTTGTACAAGTTGTACCTGGCGTGATAGAGGCGCCTACTTTTGTAAAACAAACTTGATGTAAATAATACAGGTATATGGTTTGTATGATGGCTATTGTGATGACAGGTATTATTTGCTTTTTGGGAGCATCTGATAAATGTTTAAATTTCCCGCATTTTTGCGGGTAAAGTCTTCCGCTTGCATGATTTGACGAACGGACACGCGTCTCGGAACTTGATTCCCTAGGCGCGGGTTCGGGGCGTCACAGCAGCAGTAGTAGGGTATACCCCCCTCTCTCCCCTTTTGTTAGCTTGAATTTACCTTTGTAAGGGACCCCTGGTCCCATTCCAGGGGTCCCCTTTGTTTTTTTCTTATTGTTATGCTTCACTTCAGCCGAGGATAGGGACCTCCCTGTCTCCACCGTAGGCATGAGGGGAGCTTCCTTTGAGGTGCCACCCATGCTAACCCCCACTAGCATGCAAGCAGGCTTCCCTGAGATCTGGGGGACCCTCAATCCATAACCCCCCCTAGACTCACTTTGGTTAAGCACCACCTGCCACAACATTTTTCAAAAAAAAAAATTCTGGAAAAATCCAGTTCGGCCACCCCCTGTAACCCCGATTTAACCATGGTTAAACCAGGCCCTGGTCAAAACCATGGCCATGGTTAAACCCTCCACACTTCGGGCTACCCGCTGTGCAATCTCAGCCCCTAACTCCGCTTCTAATCATGGTTAAATCGACCCCAAAGTAGGGTCAACGGTGTGCAAAACAGCCCATGTAAGCGACTTTGGGCCTCTGTGAGGCCCACACCCGACCTCCTCTTGGGCCCCACAAAGGCCCAAATTATTCCCTGAACAACAAGCTACCCAACCATGGTCTCGGATCACCTTGGGTCAACCCCTAACGATAGTTAAATCGATGACGAACAGTGGTTGGAAATGTTTTTTTTTTAAATCTATCATTTTATGTGATGTTCATAGAGACAAATTTGGGCCTCTGTGGGGCCCACACCTGACCTACCCTTGGGCCCAACAAAGACTCAAAATGCTCCCTGCACATCAGGCTACCCACTAGTAGTCTTGGATTCCCGTGATTCCCCCGTTAACCATGGTTAAACTCACGTTAACTATGGTTAAAAATGTAATAATTTTTTTGGTTTTTTTTCAATTGCTGAACTTTGTGAGGGCCCAGACCGGGTAGGAGGCCAGTCTAGGCCCTGCCACGATCCCTGGGCCCATTTTTGACCAAGCCGGCCCCTTAACTATGGTTAAACTCACCCGTAGTTAACCCTTAACCGTGGTTAAACAGCCCATGAACTCAAAAAATTCTGGAAAAATCACCAAAAAATCACAAATATTCCCTGGAATCCAGAAATGTCCTCTGTGACCACTTTCGTTTTGGTTGGAACCCTTAACCATGGTTAAACATTATGTTTGGTTAACTTTTAACCATGGTTAAGCAATCCTTAACCAGAAAAAATCAGGAAAAATTTTCAAAATAATCTGACAAGCCTAAAAATAGTCTCATTCAACCATTTAACCCTGGTTAAGACCCTTAACCATGGTGACCTCCTCACCTTAACCGTAGTTAAGCATCTTTAACCACTGGGAAAAATCCCACAAAAATCAGGAAAATATAAAAAGACCAAAAATACTGATATTGGACCTTTTAACCATGGTTAGCACCCCTAACCATGGTTAATCACCTTTTTAACCACGGTTAACAATCTTAACCCTTGGTTAAGGCACCTTAGGCCTACCGGGCCTCACCCCTTGGCCTACCGGACCCAATTCAGGCCTACCGGGCCAAACCATATCAATCTTAATTGCGGTTAGCAACCCTAACCATAATTAGTTTGACCTAATCCCGGTTAGCAATCGTAACCATGGTCAAGCTTTGCCTTAGCCTACCGGGCTTCCCTCTTGGCCTACCGGGCTCAACCTTGTCTACCGGACTTACCTTAGGCCTATCGGGCCTAAACCATGCGCTTTGACCAACCCCGGTCAACCAAACCCTAGTCTACCGGACTAGGCCCATCAGCCACCCTTGGTGCACACACACACCCCAGCCTTAGCACAGGCTCATGTGTCAGAACTACGCTTGGTCTGATCTCACCCCAATGTGACTACATAGGCAACCCAACCCGGGTTCAACCCTATTTTAGGATTTTTTCCTTCTTAGATTAGCATTATCTTAAATATTTGGGCATCTGATTAAAATTGAACTTAATTTGGCTTAACCCTAGCAAGTAGGGAACCACTGAAAAGTGGAAGTGCTGGGGTGCCTAACCCCTTCCCCAAACTTAACCGAACCTCTTACCCTGACCTCGGACCATAAACCAAGACTTTATTCAAATCTCAGGGACTTACCCTTCCGAATGAATAGGTGGCGATTCTAAACACTCCCCGTGAGATCAAATCAGGGTTTCCCCGAAACCCGCGCCCACACTAATAACATTGTGGATATAAGTTTGTGGTGTGCCCTTATTATGTAGTGTTTCTCTTTTGGGGGATTTATATTACTTTATGACCATGGTTGCAAACCATTAATTATATTTACCTTTTGTAGTGACCCTGATTATTAATTATATCTTTAGGGGTATTTCAGTGAATTGCTTGTGGGCGTTTGACCATAGTAGTTAATCTAACCGTTAAATCTGGTTTTAAATAGGGCTTGAGCCCAAACACCTTTTAGTAATGGCATTTGTGTAAATACTGAATACAGGATTAGTATAAAAACAAAAGTAGACCTAATAAGACAAAAACCTAAAAGCTAAGCAAAAGAGAGAATATATAGAGAGGAAGGAGGTGACTGTTGTCTTTCGGGTAGTCAAATAAGTGTTGGAGGCTCAAGATTCAGGTAGGGTTTAATCCATTCGAGACGAGCGTTTTCTTGGGATTCGTCTCAAAAACCTTTAAAATCATAGAAAAAGAGGTAAGTGAATACTCCATAATAGTATTTAATTAATTCGTTGTGTTTATTTGTGTTATTCATGTGTTAGAATAGTATTTTGAATTTATCTAGATCGAAACCTTTAAATTATAATTGAAAAAAGGGTAAAACTGAGGTTTTTCCTCGGGATTTATCGCATCTCGCTCGAGTGAGAATATTCTGCCTCAAGCGAGGAGCTTATTGTTTTGTGCACAATAATTTTCATTACTCTCGGGTTTGTAGTTGACTCGAGCGAGTTGGTATTCGCTCGAGCGAGAAGGGTTGGCTCAACCAAAAAATTTCTGGTTCAAGACATAATTGCAAAATTTTAGCTTATGTTATGTTTTTCAATTATGATCTAAATGTCACATGTATGATGTTAACACTTCAAATGTATGTCATGCTCATGAATTAACATTATAAAATGATAACAATTGATATACCTAAACATGTAGGGTCCGTTAATGGGGTGCGATGTGTTCGACCTCTAGGAATGGGTCCCTGGGAGAGTTGTATACGACCTTAAATTGATTTATGGGCGACATTGTGTACAACCCCAAGATTGGTGAATTGGATGGAGTTGTGTACGAACCAAATTCCCAGTTGGGTGAAATGTGTGAGATCACAGAAGATGGTTGACTGGGTGAAGCGGAGTACAAACTCAGGTTTTCTGTTTGGGCATGTTATGTGCCTCAATGATTGTCAATAGGGAGAGTTGTGTGACCCCTAATGGCAAGTAAAATGAGTAAAGAATTACAATGTTAGTATACACCGATGGATGTGTTCTCTTGTTGAGCTTTGTGCTCAATCTTGCTACATGTGCCACCAAGCTAAAGAGACAGTGGATCACCTTCTTTTGCATAGCCCAGTAGCATTGGAGGTGTGGCATTACTTCTTATCTTGAGTGGGGGAGGCCTGGGCAACCCCACCATCATTTCGTCTCCTCCTAGAGTGTTGGTTTCGAGATCATGGGCCGGGGGTACGCGAGGAGATTTGAGGAGCGCTTCCGGGGGCTATATAGTGGACCTTATGGTTAGAAAGAAATCGCAGGGTGTTTGAAGACACATCGTCCTCAACAACCCGGATTTGCAGTCGAGTCCGTTGGGCATTATTGGAGTGGGTAGGCTTGCATTACTCAAGGAAGGAAATTCAGGACATTTTGTATTATCTCCTTGAGATCTGTAAGAGTAGGCTTAGTTATTGGAGAATGGGCGGGGTTATGTTTACTAGCTTGTAAACCAGTAGGGGCTTCGCCTCGTTCTTGTATCTTTCTTCCTTCTTAATTAAAAGAGTTACTGATCAAAAAAAAAATTTAATCCTTTTCAGCAGTGTTACAAATCCCGTTCTCGGGTTTTTATCAGTTGAAATTTTTCTCGATAGATTTTTAAATATGGATTTTTCTGGGAATTTCTCACCTAAATTGCGTCAATGATCAAAATAATAATAATAATTACAAAAAATAGTAATAAATATCACCAATTATAAATTCATCAAACAGGCAATATTGGGTATTTTCGCGATATTTTTAAAACCTCGGCTACGTGATAAAAATAGAAAATTGTATTTCCCATATACTTTTAAATAACGCGATAAAAACGAAATTTTAAACTTTAGATATTTTCCTCGGTATTTCTCAAGAGACTTGTAACAATGCTCTTAGAAGATAATGACTTTTCCCACCTAGAGCTAACAGGAAATTAGTTGTAATTATTTCCTTTTACTTAAGAGAAAGTGTAGTGAGATACTACTGAGTTAACGTTAAACACTTAGATTATTTATTCGAGTAGCACAACTTTATTTAGAATTTTAGTTGATGCTTGATAAATATATTTGTTAATGGATCATTTAAATTTATGAATTCCATTATACTTCGAGATGTGTTCCCAATTCATGCACACACCGATTGATGTGTTCTCTTGTTGAGCTTTGTGCTCAGTTTTGTTTAATCTAATCCTTTTCAGCAATGTTACAAATCTTGTTATCGGGTTTTTATCGGTTGAAGTTTTCACGGGAGATTTTCAAATATGAATTTTTTCGGGTATTTATCGCCTAAATTGCGGCAATAATTAAAATAATAACTAAAAATACAAG
Source organism: Tetracentron sinense (assembly GCA_015143295.1). Taxonomy (NCBI): domain Eukaryota; kingdom Viridiplantae; phylum Streptophyta; class Magnoliopsida; order Trochodendrales; family Trochodendraceae; genus Tetracentron; species Tetracentron sinense. The sequence goes on along the minus strand of CM026557.1, from coordinate 9,243,751 downwards.
AAATAGTAATAAATATCACCAATTTATAAATTCATCAAACTAGCAATATTGAATATTTTCACGATATATGTTTAAAATTTTGGCTAAATCTCGAGATATTTACATCATAAAAATAGAAAATTGTATTTTCTCGTGATATTTTTAAAATAACACGATAAACTTTAAATGTTTTTGTCGGTATTTCTCATGAGAAATTAGGTATTTCTTGGGAGATTTGTAACAATGTTTTTCAGGAGGTGCCTGAGAAAGATAAAGACATTTCCCACTTAGAGCTAGCGGTAAATTAGTCGTCATTATTTCCTTTTACTTTAGAGAAATTGTAGCGAGGTATTACTGTGTTAAACACTTAGATTATTTATTCGAATAGCACAACTTTATTTAGAATTTTAGTTGATGCTTGATATTCATATTTGTTAATGGATCATTTAAATTTATGAATTCCATTGTACTTTGGGATGTGTTCCCGATTCACACACCGGGATCTGTGCAATTATGAGATATATTATATAGATTCTAGAGGTGTGACACCTTTGGCTTCTAAAGTTTCGGACATGCACGACAGCTTATGCTACATGTCACTGATCTCACTTTTTCTACTCTATATAGTTGTTTTTTAATTATATAACAAGTTTTGAGTGTGTATTTAAGCTTAATTTAACATTTCCTAAAGTTTTTATCTTAGATTTCCAACGGTTCACTAATGTTTTCTATATTTCTTTATTTTTTACAATGTTTATTTAAATTTCGTCAAAATATTTCCACTTGCTTAGAGATCGAAGCTACTTTGGACGTATATGTTCTACAAAATAGAATACATATGATTGACTGAATGGTAGAAGTCACAAGGAATATGCTATGGGCCATCCAAGATATGCCAGCCCGTTGAGTGGTCAGTGGTCAGATTAATGGATGTAGACTGATTGCTGCTAGAGATGGCACAGATCAGTGAAAGTCGGATGACAAAGACCATAGGTACTTTCTCAAAAAAATATATAATAAGATAAGGGCTGAGTAAAACTGACCCATCAAATTTTCGCAAAATGAGAGATTTCTGTAAATGTAGAAAGCATGGGAACATTTGGGGAAAAGAAAGTAAAGAGGGAAAGGATAGGTACCCCCAGCTGCAACAAGTTTCTCTACACGTGCAACTATATGCTTCCCATAAGTGTACTTCTTCAGTGCATTCAAGTGAACCTTTATTCGCGAGAGGAGCAGCTCACGTTGTTGGTCATCGCAAGTCTCCAGGACTTTCTGTACAACGTAATTTGCAAACTGATCTTTCATCATTGCCTGAATCGACGAGCAAAAATGACGACAAGAAAGAGGAGATTAGTATGTGTAACCATGAAAGCAGGCAATAAACAAGTATATAGAAGCACTAGAAATTGGATTCTTTCGGAGACGCGTATAATGTGCTAAATTAGATATTCCACTGAAACCAGGACATTGAACTCTAACCACAGAATTACATTCAAATTACATACCCTAATCGCTGTACTCAAATCAACTTAAAAGATGTAAAATTATTATCAGATGATAATACCTAAGACATTGAACTCTATCCAAACACTCCATTCACTTAAGAGGATGCAATTGAACTTTTAATTCAGTTTAGGGATCAGCTATCAGCTTGAGATAGAGTTTGGAGATTCCACATGACAAACCCTAGTTATCTTTTAGTCTAAATTGGTTAGTACTGCACTCCAAGCTTTCCATGTAAAGTTCAAGGTAAAGGGTTTGGATCTTTCAATACAAAACATGATAAGCTACTAATGGGAGAACAAAGAACAAGACAGAGATGCCTGCGAATTCTGTAAGCAATGTCTGTTACTTACTGCCTTACAGGCTCACGGCCCTCTAGGTTCTGCTGTTGTTTGTCATGTGATAATCAGAACTTTCAAGATCCCAGATGTTCCTGCATCTACTTTCAGTATAATATTATTTTCTGTCCCACAGACTTGTGCTTCTTTTATGTTCGGAGCTGAAATTAATTCCAAGAAATGTTAATCATAGTTTCCTCGGGTAGAAGTTTACAGTTCAATTACCTATGGTGGGATATTTTTAACCAAGAGTTTAACATGTACCTAAAAATCTGAGAGATAATTTTCACATTATTAGTCACTGTCCAGCTAATCTGTAACAAGCATCAAAAATATTAAACTCTGTGTCTTCAAGTAAAGCTTTAAACTTCTGCCACATTTGGTTTGGTGATTCTTACTGAAGAATCTAACTTGTTCTTACTGTAAGTTTCTTTATCCTTCTAATAGCTAGCACATCCAGTTTCAATGTTAAAATCACAAGTATTAGCGTGTCATAATCTGCTTAAAAAAATAAAAATCACCATCAATCATGGTAAGGGTAATTAGGTATAATATGAGAACAAAAAGGAAATTCACTCTCAATTACTGGATTTGATGATGTCCTGTTAACTAATATAAGTTATATTAAGGAGTTCCGTTTTCGGTGGACAGTAAAGTCAGTCTAGGCTGTCTAGCTACCATGACAAGTCGTTTGGGTGTTGAAATTGTAAGGACTACTGCTGCCATTTGATGAAACCACAAGTCACCTTTCCTTACCCAGTCATGAAGTTTAGGATTATAACAAACAGCAGAAGCGGAAAAGATTATTTTTTCCATTTAATGATATCATAAATCATAAGCCCTACACACTGTATAGGGCTGGGTTTTAATAATCATTGTTATAACTGTTAGTACAGGAACTATAATGGTTTAGGGAAATACCCTTACATTACATATTAAAAAAATGACGGTTATTGACCACAATCCCCGTTGTAACGGCCACTGTCCTGTAATTTTAGGACTGTTAAAATGTTTTACTATTATTATGTCCATATATTTGATTGTTTTTCTATAGAAAATAAAACACCATACTTAACAATAAGATATTGAAAATTAGAAAAAACACAACAAAAAATTGTTCGTCCTAAAGGCTGCTATAGCCTCTATAACAGTGAATAAGTATCAAGGTCCATATCAGTTACCCAGGTAATTTTTGTGATTATAAACCTAGCTATAGAATGCCTAAAGGTCTAGCCGTGTATAAGTTCAAGGGTGCAGATGCTAGATTAGTCCATTTCACTGTTACAAAATCTCCCGAGAATTACTCAATTTCTCCCGAGAAAAACATCTACAGTTTAAAACTCCGTTTTTATCGCGATATTTTAAAAATATCTCGAGAAATATAATTTTCTCTTTTTATCCCGTATATATCGCGAAATTTAACCGAGATTTTAAATATATCATGAGAAATACACAATGTTGTTGGTTTTATAACTTGGTGATAATTATTACTATTTTCTATAATTTCAATATATTTTTTAATTATTGGCAAGATTTAGGCGAGAAATATCCAAAAAAAATTCAGATTTGAAAATCTCGCGAGAAAATCTCCGGCCGATAAAAAACCGAAAACGAGATTTGTAACACTGGTCCATTTAAATAAGTTCGCAGAATCGCCACCACCCATCTCAAATATTACCATGCATTGGCATCTAAAAGACTAAAACAAAGTAAAAAAAAAAAAAGTTTCCCTTTAATCCCGAAAGGCATTTCCAAAAACAGCTTTTGTGCTCGCACCACCAAAAAAGAGTAAGCCAAAGGCCTTTGCCTGAAATACTTTATTCAGCTGCATTAGATTCAGAAATGCGGTGATCGATAGAAAACCTCAATTTTTTCTCTAGGTTTGTAAGCAAAATGCAAAGAACGAAATCAATGAACAAATATAATGACAAGTTCATAAGAAACATAATTCCTCTCAATCCAAGCAACCCATCTATAAGAAGCAAACCGAACTAGAGGTAGCCAAGAACACTTCAAAGTTAGGCATTGTTTTGTGCCATACAAAGGAGAAACAGAAAAGGAAAATATATATGACCATAAGCAGGATAAAGCTTGAACATGCTTTCTATATTATCTGGCTGTGGAACTTTGACCAACCTGGAGAGGCTCATTTTCATCAGTGGAACCAAGCATCTCATTCACCAGTATCTGGCGTTCTGCAGGACCACTAAAAGTTAAACACTTCTCTACAACATTGGAAGCAAACTTCTGCTGACTCATTTGAACTATCTGCCCCGCTAATTCCTTAATTATAGCTGAACGTTCAAGTGGTTTTCCGTGCTCCAGAATATGCTGTTACAAATATATGCAAGAGATCAAAACAGAAGCAACAGATAATACAAAGTACAGAAATGCCATGATATATTATATTCCAGCCAGAATAGACATTTGTGAAATCACGCCTTAAAACCATAGAATACAACCCTAGTCGGAATGCATGAGTTAAGAACTTAAAAATAGGGAATGGGAGCAACAGGTGGGTCTCAAAAGAAGCATTACAGAAGCCCAAAAGGTTCAGAGTGCATGGCGAGTAACTCTGCATATTTCTAATTTATAAGTGTGTGTGTATGTTGTGTCAGCCCGGTGAAAACACCGGGCTACCAAACCACAGAAGCATCATTCAATCAGAGCCACATACTATGTTCAAGATTTTACAGTTCATGCCTCATGGTAGCTTATTGGGGAGCAAGCAAAATTTGGATTGGACCAAGTGACCCAACAGTTTAGCCCAAAAGAAGGTGTAAGCTGTCCTTACAACAGGACTTCATTTCAGAAACAAGTCTGCAGTATGATTCTAATACTCAATCAGGATCAGACCTATGGTAGGCACAACACAACGATTCCGTGAACTCCAGCCTCTGTTTTGGAGAAGATCAAGAGTCAGGATTTTAGCCAAATTTATCATCCATAGAAAAAAGGATACCTTTGAAGACACATCGGAGGTGACACACGACCCGGAAAAAAGATAAGAAAGACTAGGTCTTAGGACCGCAAATAAGATCTCACAATAAACCGACCTTTGTTGTCTCTAGACCAAACTCAGCTATTCTTAGATAATTGGATATAAAAGCAAAAGGAAGAGAAAGATGAAGTCTCATATCATTTTCTTTCTTGGTTCCTCGTTCAATCCTTCGAGTGAGTATGTCAACTGATAACCTTTAGCTGGAATGGATAAACATTGACTAAACAAATATGCCAATCAAGGAAACTGAAAAAATGTAAAAACAAAACCACCAGACTTGAAGGAGTTAATAGTCGTTAAGGTGATTTTTATACAAAAGTGCAACACAATTGAACACCACAATCAAATAAGATCTCACAATAAACCGACCATTGTTGTACTAGAACAAACTCGGCTATTCTTAGATGATTGCTTATGAAGGCAAAAAGAAGAGAAGATGAAGTTTCATATCATTTTCTTTCCTGGTTCCTCATTCAATCCTGCGAGTGAGTATGTCAAGTGATAACCTTTAGCTGGAATGAGTAAACAGCAACTAAACAAATATACCAATCAAAGAAACTGAAAGGATGTAAAAAAAATCCTCAGGTTTTGAAGGAGTTAATAGTGGTTGAGGTGATTTTTATACAAAAGCGCAATGGAATTGAACACCAAAATCCTCACATAGTCACCTCAATAAATTCAAATTCTTCTAGTACCTAATGTATGCTATGCAATACACTAGACTAGATATAGCATTTGTTGTGGGTAAACTTAGTAGATACACTAGTAACCCTAATTATTCGCATTGGATTGTTGAAAGGGACTATGCTTTGTGGAATATATTATAGTGGTTTTCCGGCTCTATTAAAAGGATATAACGATGCAAGTTAGACATCATATTCTAATGAATCCAAATCCACGTGTGGAAGGATATTCACTCTTAGAGGGGTTGCAATGTCTCGAGGTTTCAAGAAACAAAATGCACAACCCACTCTACCATGGAGTAAAAATCTATTTGCACTTGCTATAGTGGGCAAAGAAGGAGAGTAGCTAAGGAATTTACTTTTTAAAATTTCCTTTGTAGCCTAAACTTATGCCACCCATATCTTTGCATTGTTATAGTAAAGCCGACATAGTATATAATAGTAAATCCAGACGTATTGGTATGACTTATGAGGCATAGCTATGTAAAACAATTATTGATGGAGTAATAAATGTTGACTACGTTAAACCAAGCCAGAATTTGGTTGTTCCCTTAATAAAGGGCCTTGCAAAGGACTTATTCTACAAGACTAGTAGAGGGATGGCTTTAAAGCCAAATGTATAAAATCACCTGTGGCAGAAGCTCAACTCAGCACTTATAAACCAAGTCCTAAGTTAAATGAGCAAAGTATGCTATTAGTAGTGGTTGGAAAGTGCTTGGGACATGTGATGATAAAGAGGAGGATGAATTATACAGCTCTTAATGAATCCATTGGAGTACTTGAATCACAAGAATATGAGTATCCTTGATAGATTTACCTACTGAGTGTGGGAAGTGAGGTTGCTTCCTAGACAGTGAATTGAACTTGGTCTCTATGAACTTACGAAATCTAAGATATAAGCGCAAGGTCGTAAATGCGTCAGATTCTATATATCTTTTCGGCCTTTGAGAACTTATGTGTGATGAGTCCCATTAAATATGGACCTCGGCAAAACTTTGATATTTTATTTTGATACACTGAGTGTAGGTACAATCATGGATGTTAATTTCATGCAGTTTGCGATTCAAATCCTACGATTTGAATCGAATCCCATAAAAAATGATTCGAATTGCAGGAGAAAATCTTAATTGAGTAAATCACATTCGATTCACGATTCAAATTGCGATTTACGATTCAAATCGTACGATTCGAGCACGAAACCTCTGTTATAAATCGATACTTTAAAAAAATATTTTTTATTCTTTCAATTTTCTAAATGTGCTTTATGTATTTTAAGAAGAGAAAAGAAATGGGAAAACCCTTGTTACGGACATGCCAAAACCCCTATTTGGGTTTTCTCTCTATTACCGTGAACCGGAAAAAAAAATGAGGAAGAAGAAGAAAAAGGATGAAATTGGAGAGTTGGACTCTGGGAGAACTTGATAGTTTATTTTCGTAGTCTTTTTAATTGTACAAGTCTTTTGATACTTAATCTCATACAACATGATTATATGAAATTACTTTTGTTGATTTATCTTTGATGATATTAGGGGTTGTGTTTCGTTTTATAGAGTTCATTCGCGTTTTGTATAGTTTATGCATAGATATGAATGATATCTTTTGGATAATGGATTATTCCATTTTTTTTTAATTTAGTATTTTCCGTATTTTTAAACAACTTTTTTTTTAAATGAATTGAATCTTATGATTTGAATCCCGATTTGACTCGAATTGGTCCTAAAACGATTTTACGATTCAATTACGGTTTAACAACCTTGGGTACAATACAAGTCCAAAAGACACCTACAATTATGTATGAGTTATCCAGTATTGATTTATTGCATTGTTATTGACTATTTTAAAAATAGAGGTGGGGGATTGTCACTTGTTAGATATTTCCAAAATAGAAAATATCATATGTTTATTATAGAAATAAAAAACTAAGTATATATGGGTACTTTTGGAAATCCATTTATGGAACAATTTGATGATTTTTGTCTTCTTGTCGTCTCTTATGACCTTTCTTTTAAATCCTTGATAACTGTCTCTATTTATTTATTCAATGGCTTTTTCCATGGAATTTTGAACGCCACACATATTTGGACCGTTATTAGGCTTCCGGAGATAGTAACTATTCCTCATTTTGTTTTGGTTTGTGACTGTCTAGAAGGGTATAATTCAAGAATAGTCAGAACTCTTCAAATAAGGCACCAAGAAGGCTATCAATTCATGGACTGGTTGAAGGATTGACTCAACAACAATTTTCAGTCTCTTCTCTCTTAAGCATTAAGACAATAATTTTTTGTATTGTTCATGCTACTACTTTTATCGGGCAATTTTGTTGCCTAAAGAGATCGGGGATATTCTTGAACGCCTCTTCAAGACAGACAATATACAGTATAATACTGAGCTTTATTGTATCTTGGAGACATATCACCAGTAACCCATTTGCAGACTAAGTGTGGGGTAAATAGTATCTTAATTCTTAAGGAAAGCGACTCTTAGTAACATTGCCTTGAAGCATTCATTTATTGGCTTTCCTTCCACCCCACTTCAAAGGTACTACACAACAATTTGTCCAACGCCTAACTTGGCTGCAAATCCATATAGTGTAACGCAGTGGTAGATTCATAAGCTTCAGAAAAATACAACAAACCTGAACAACATAATTCCCATATTGGTCTTGTGCCAAGATGCAAACAGATTGCAAAATCTCATCCATCATTATACGCTGAGTTTTTGGGTCACTGCAGTGCTCCAATACTCTCTGTTACATGAACAGCATACCATATCAGAATCTAAATTTGTTCCTTCTTTCAATATTCACTAAGTCCTCAAGTCTCAAAAATAAAGTTATTCAATAAAAGTTTCTCAACCTGAATGACACGACAGCCATATGGATGGGTGGAGAGTGTCACAACTTGATCATAAAATGACGAGATGATAAACTCAGTAGCATCTTGAGGTATGCATTCAATACACTTCTGGATGACATGGTTCCCGTTCTGATCACGTACACACCGCATGACATGACCATCAAGCTCTGCAACCATTTCAGTCTGCTGATCCAGATCGACAACTTCTATAGCCTGATATTGAATAATTCAAACAAATATAGAACACCTAGAACCTTCAGTAGGAGCCTCTTGGTTAATCATATCAGTCTCAGTTAATTAGCACTAGGACAATGAAGAACCTGATAAAGGACATTGCATAAAGTCAAAATCAGAAATAGCATCTCTTACTTATATGATCTTTGTCTAATTGGGGCAAGTGATGAATACAGACACAGTGAAGCCTGTTTCTACTTCAAGAAATCAGCAGCTATAGCAAAAACTAAAGCATAAGCCTTTTCTAGAAGGCAAGTACACTCGCTACACATTTTTTCCAAAAGCAAAATTTATCATTTCTAATCCCATACCTAACCAACCTAAGAATAACCACATCTATATAGAAATACTGATTGACAATATGTTATGAGGTGCTAGGCACGTTCTCTGGTTTTTCGAAAGAAAAGTTTCAAGTGTAGTAAAAATGTAAAGTATTAAGCTGTCCAGAAGAAGGATGGTCTTATTGGTAATAAATAAAAACCAAAGCCTAAAGATATGGATAATATTATTCTGGCCACACAATACATGGTTCTAATCATAAAGATTAAGAAGGTAAAGAGACTGTGGCACCACTACTGCAGATCACAAAAGGACACCCATATGACATAAATACAGTTATTTCAACACATGCTAAGATAAGTCATATAAATGAAGGTACCTTCTGGATCACTCGACAGCCATACATTTGAAGGCTAAGTGTCAATACATGCCCAGTGAGATGGTTAGCCAATTCTCTTCTCTGGGATGCAGTTCCATGCTCAAAAAACTGAAGGCAAACACCAATTGTTAGCCATGTGGAAAATTCAGTAAAAAATTGAATATACACGCACGCATAGAGATTATATATATAGGGAGAGGTACCGATGAGCCATGCTCATTAAAGCTTTTAATGAGCGACTGCTCTAGATAGATGACACATGGCAATCTTTTTTTGAATCTGACTGTTGGATGTTAAGGTGGGTCCATTGAGAGACGCATTAAAAAATCAGTCTCAACGGACGTGTTTAGAGTCTTTGGACCGTTCGATTAGACCCTAGTTTATTAGCAATAACCCCCTAGGGTTCATTAGACCCTATCTAGGTTATAGAAATGACTGATCTTCCTATCTTCAATCGGATGGTCTATAAATGCTTGATCAAGCTAATTTTTTGTCACGTGTCTCTTGGGAGACCCGTCTTGACATCCAACAGTTGGATTTAAGAGCTCTGTAACAAAAAACTCCATTTTTTTCAAAAATTTGTAAATTATTTGCGCATTTTTGCTTTGCCAAATTATTTGCAAATTTTCCGAATTATTCGTAAATTTTCCGGATTATTCCCAAATTTCCCAAGTTATTTTCTAAAATAAAAACTGCTTGTTTTGTATATTTTTTTAATCAAAGTGTTCGGTATATTATTATATTTATTAATTTATTTTTTATTTGTTCCGAATATTTCCCGATTTTTTCCGAACTTGACCTTTGCCGAATTATTCCCAAACCCCGACTTTGTCACTGTATTTAAGAGTAACCCGCCACGTGTCACATTATTAGGGACCGCTCATTAAAGGCTTTAATGGCTCAATAGAATGCTACTTTACATATGTGTGTGTGTGCGTGTGTGTGTGTGTGTGATGAATTAAATTATAAAGTAAGATACCTTCTGGATCACATAATTACCAAACACGTCAGTCATCAAAGAAAGAGCTTGGGGAACGATTTCCTGGAAAACCATATTTTTCTCTTCTGTTGTGGCTGTTTCAAGTTTTTGTTGAATGAACCGGCTCCCATACTGATCAGCGCTGCCCATAGAAGATGTCGAATGAAAGAATTCAATCTATGGATGCTTGGATAGAATTAGAGCACCAAAAGATTTATGAACATTATATACCTGAACTCAACAACATGACCTGCTATTTCCAAAAGTTCGAAACACCTAGTTTTATTCCTCTTAAATTCTTCCAGCAGTGAGGATGCAAAGCTTTCACCCATGCCACCACCAGCTTCCAAATTCCAAGATCCCATGACACCCCCAGTTATGTTTCTCATCCCAGAAGAAAAAAGCATGTCTTGATCATTGTACCTGATAGGACTACCAGATCCAACAGGAGAGTTCGGAAGAATGGGACTTGCCAAGGGGCTTCCAGGATATGACATGCCAAGACCAAATGCAGGATTTCCATGGTAACCATTAGGCAAACCACCAGATTTACCAAAGAAGGGGACACCATATTGTGATTTCTGAGGTGAAAGCAATGCCCCCAGGTAAGCTTTCTGGAGCCCAAATAAATCCCCATACGAATTACCCACGTAGTTCCTATCCACGGGGAGATCATTAAGTGCCGCAACCTGTGCTGCCGCATACTCGGCGGTCCTCAAGTATTGAAGATATAACGGATCCATGAGAGGGACCTGCAGAGCATTCCCTGCTGCGGGATTCCCCATTCTACTGGGATTCTGCAATTCTGCTACCATTAATTTTGGTTCTGAAGGTAAACCTCTCAGAGCTCTAGGTTCCATTGCAGAGGCTGCCATAACGGATGCTGCAGCAGCATTTTCGAACAAAGGTAGCAAATTACTAGTGCCAAGATGGCTTGCCATAATGGATGGCAACATTGGATTGAAGGAGTACCCACTCAAGCCATAGTTCGAAAATGATGAATTAGTACTATCTACATTCTGATAATGAGAAGGTAAACCTCTGCTGTTATTGAAAGTGGGTGTAGAGGGTCCTTTCAAGTATGAGTTAGCAGAAGAAACAGCAGGTTTGTGCAATTCAACTTGTCCATCATCTATCAAGGAAGGGTTGTTCAGGACAAACCCAGCCCCATTGCTTTTAACCCAATTGATATATGATCCTTCAACTGATTGAGGAACGGAAGGCAGATGTAAATGCCCAGATTCAGATTTCATTAAGTATGAATGTTGCTTGATATGACTCTGACCCCCTTGCAGATTGAAAAGGAAATTCTGGTGATCATCCACTTCGTGTTGAATCTGTGACTGCAAATGGTTGTCTTCATCTACCACACTATTCATTGACAGGCTCATCCCAGACAAAGCAGCAACCAGATCTGCAGACTCACTCATACTAGAGGAGACGCCATTATATAAGTTTGGATTATTGATACTTCTCTTATCAGTAGCACCAACCCTCCTTCCTCCAACAGGCGGAAGGCAAGGACTAGGAGCCCTAATAATAAGTTGAGGATCAGGAGTAGTGCTTCTTGACAAAGAGGTACCTAAAGCGGAAGCATAAGTATGAGAAGCTGATGCACCGATGTTTTGGACCGTAGTTATGCCCTTAATATTTGCACCAGACTGTAAAGCATCTACAGACGCCAATTCGCTATGCAAATGAGAAAACTGGGCTTCAGCAGAACCTAATGTCTCAACCCTGTCATCGAAGGCATTGCGACTTGCTGGACGAGAGGGGTGCCCCGAGAAAGGAGTTGCATGCACCAAGTCATCCTGCATTTAACTAAGCTCTTAATACACCAGAAGAACCATACATCCAACAGTTTTAAAATAATGTAAATTGTATTTAGTGTAGCATAATATCAACCAGTAGAAAACAAACTAACAACTCCTTTCATTTAATTGATAGAATAGAGCTAGTGGAGCACGTCTTAAGATTTAAGAACAAAACTAATAAAACAAAGGGTTAATTGTTGAAGAAACTTTGTAAATATGAAAAATCATTCCTAACAGCATCCTGAATGATAAAAAAAAAAAAATCAAAACTACAAATCCCTTATTAACAATCCAAATTGCAAATGAAAAAGGGGAAGAAAGTTCAGCAGCAAAGAAACTTTCAAATTTGTTACAAGCATATCCATTTAACTATATATACACACACAAACGTGCACACACATAACCTTAAGCTATATTTTTCTTGTTTATGATGTGCTAGTGTAACATATGATAGTACATTAAACGTATGTTTTAACCATGTTTTTTTTACAAATTACAAGTATAGAACTGTATTGAAGGAGGATTGAGGAGATATAATATAAAAGAAGGGTAGACAAGATATCCAGTCTGGTAAAAAACTCAACATAGATGATCTATATGCAAGCAAGAGGAATCCTTAACAAGCTATAGAGAATCATCATCAAAAGCGTAAAACTCGAACCTAGAGATTCCATCACAAACTCTGGATTGGGAGCACCAAAAAAAATAGAAGATTCTTTGTATCCTCATTGATCTTTCCTTCTGCGACAACATCTTCAACACCCTTCTAGGGATCAATTCATCAACCAAAGAGCAACCTTCCAATGATTTAGTAGACAAATGGACCGGCTTAACAAGCAATCCATCAGATTATTGGAGAATAACCAATGAACCCCGAATGATGTAATCAAGGTTTCCCAAAGTCATCTAGAGAACTTGCAATGCATAAGCGGTCAAATAATTCTCCATCTTCATGACATAGGAAGCATCTATTGGCTAATCGCCACTGACTACTCATCAAGTGATCCAAGGTAAGGATTTTGTCCAACCATGTCATCCATAAGGAAATGAGATCTTTGGTCGGTATACCGAAATTTGCTATAGGGAAAAGGGAGAAGCTCCTCATTTCAAAGGGCTAAAAAAAGATTTGACTGAACACACACCTTTTTTTTTTCTTTTTTGGAACCAAATTATGCAATGCTTCTTGTCTAGTTTGGGGTTAATGAATAATGGGATGAAGCCGCTGAAACAGATTCTATCTAGAAGGATTATCCCAATCGTTGACATTCCTCTTCAACACCAATTCACAAAGAGTCTTTCTTGCAACTATAGAATAATAATTTGCAATTGTGGTTTGCTCATCAATGGCAAGAGGATAGATGTCAAGAAAATCATTCTATAGAGCTGACTAACGACACCACATGTCCTCCTAAAATCTGATATCTATACCGTAATCCAATTGTAACGGAATGTGTTTGATAAAGTCCGGCTGCACTTTCTCAATTCCCTTCCCCAGTCCCACCCCAGCTAATATCTAGTACCTACCTTCTTGCTTTCCCAAATATCCACCATCTTATTTTCCTTCAATAGCCTTTCTTCACAGGCTAGTCGCCTCCTCCCTGAATTTCTAGAGCCACTTCCCCAATAGATCTCTATTCGTATCCCTAAATGGTCTCAAGCCAAGACAACCCTCTCCAGTCTACAAATGAGCTTCCAGTCAACCATGTGGTATTTGTGATTGTTCTCTTTGACATTCCAAAAAGTTAACATATAGCTTCTCCAATTGCTCAGATTGTAGCTGCCAGTTGGGATGGATAAAAGGGAAAGATAGATAGGAGACCATTTCTCCGTGGAGACAAGAGAACACTATTATTTTTGTGAAATTAGTGTAACCAAAGTAAATAAGCTCACACTAGCCCTCAAGGAAGGGAGACCCAGGATTCAATTCCCAAAGGAGGGGAAGGAAATCCCAAATAGATTTAAAGATTGCCCAAGTATACTGTGGAGGTGGCCCACACATGTCCACCGTGGTGACCTATTAACTGGCTAACCAACTAACTATTGCATGAACCAAAAACTGAAAGAATCTATGAAAGGCTCTGAAACCAGATGGTAATGTATTTGAAGTGTGAAAAACATAGGGGAAACTATTTTACGGCTGATACGCTATTTAATAAAAAACATTGAAGGCAAGGAAAACGGTTATTTCCCTAATTACCCCTCAAGTTTGGGGTTGTTCCCCAAATACCTAAGTTTTAAAAGCCTTTCTCTTAATGCCCCTACGCGCATGTGAAGTGGTTCGGAAATGCGAACTTTTCTCTTTTTGGACAATTTTATATAAACCATTTGATAAAAAGATATGTGTGTCCTCTTTGTTCCTTATCAACAATGGAGCCCCTTTCGTAGGGATGGTAACGGGCCCGGTTTGGGCCGGGGCACTCTCAACCCTACCCCGCCTCTAATGGCAAGACTCTTTCTTTTTTTTGGTAACAAGGGTATCTGGGCCTCTTAGAGCACTTCACTAATTCCCTCGGCCGTGCAAACCCCCTCACTCTACCCCGTTCCAATCCCAAACCCGGGTCGAGGCGGGGCGGGTGATTTATCAAAACCCTTCTTAAACCCGTCCCCGTCCCATTAAACACTAGTCGGGGTGGGGCGGGGCGATGTTTCATATTATAAGTAATATATTGAGGTGATTTTAGGATTTATTTAAGGGTCAAATAATAATTTTACATTATAAACGGGGCGGGGTGGCTTAAATCCATCCCCGGCCCAAACCCAACTCGGGTTTAACCCCCCATTCCCAAACCCGCCCCTACTCCGTTTAAAAACTCTCCAAACCCGTCCCAATAGGGTCGGGCAGGTTACCCAATTAACCCGGCCCATTGCAATCCCTATCCCTTCATTCCTTCTCAAAAATGGAACCCCCTCCATTGATCAAGAAGAATCCCTCAACATTTTGTTACCTATTGTTTCAACTGGGATTTCGGACAAGAGAGTTTCGTTCGAATAAACTATTAACCACGATCATGAGAGAACACCATTAACCGAAGAAAAACACTCATTCTCGAGTTTCTTGGCTTTTTTAAAAAATGAATTAGTTACAATCATTGAATGTATGATTAATCAAAAGAAAAAAGTTTATAATCATAACACCTTAAATTCCATGTTTGATGGTTTTACAAGTGTTTTCTTTTCAATTTTTTTATGTTTTACGATGCATGGTCGACACGCAAAAAAAATCGGGTCGATACTTCATATCAATATTGGTTGTGTTCCAAGGTTGAAGATGATATGTCGATACATGTATGGACAATAGTATCAACCTGGTGTATCGACATGGTGTATCGACCATGTGTATCGACCAGGTGTATCGACCGGTATCTACAAGTATCGACCAGTATCTATCATGCACACAAAAATTCCATTAAAACTGAGAATTTTGCAGATTTTTCATTTTCTTCAAGAATACTATATTAAATTTGTCCTAAAACACCCATTAACCATTGTTTTGTATTGTGAAAGGGTATATGAATAATGTAATGAAGAAAAATCAAACAAACATATCTTTGTAAATTTTTTGGTTAAGGTAATGAAACCATGAAGGCATAAACAATCAAAAAAGACATGTTTATTTCTCCTATTAAACAAAAAAAAAAGGAGTGAAGAGCTTCGTGAGAGGGGAAGATGAGGGGAATGAAGAGCTTCTCACATCTCATGCACGTACCTAAGCCTATCTTTTCCTCTTCTTCTTTTTTTTAAAAACCAAAGAAACTCTTCTTAGTGTTGATGGTAGTGGAAAGGTATTTAAGACTTAATCATAAATGCTGAATTGTGAAAATGCTCATAAGAAACAATCAAAAACTTGAGGGATAATCAGGGAAAAAACCCAAGGAAAATGTCGAACACATGACGAAGATGGTGCAGATATACAAGAACAAATGAGGTGTCCAAGGTTGATAGTGAAATCAAACTTATGAGTCAATTATAAAATGGAAAATTAATTAAGATGAGTAACTAGGTTTCTAAAGAACATTTTTGAATTTATGTTGGGGAGGTCTACCGACTCCCATTGATGCTATGAGACGTTAAGAGAGAAGAAAAAGAAAATCTCCATTGAAGAGTATATGATAGTCTTCCTAGAGAATAATCTGGTGGATATTGAGGAAGAAAGGAGTCTCAACTCCCAAGGAAATACATCCATATCACTAAGGGCATGTCTATGGGAGCGGTAACTACTATGAGACCTTAAAGTAGTACTTTCACAAGAATTGATTCTTATTTGAAGATACTATTCCCAATTACTTTGATTTTCTAAAAAAAATATGTTGAGCGTAAAGAAATCAATCAACATTCAGAACAAGGAAACACACAATTTAACATTGTATTATAATAATATTACACCTTTAAGTTACCAGCATCCATACAACAATTAGATTACGAATCCAATGACTTAATTTTTCTCATAGGGGGTATAATATTACATATGAGAAACACTAGGGGCCGTTTGGCTTAGATTATTTTACCGATTATAATCGATTATGGACTAAATAATTGTGTTTGCTCACCGATTATTTATAATTGATAATCGGTTTTAGTGATTATAATCGATGAAATAATAATAATAATAATAATCTTGAATCTTTTTTTAATCACACCCGGCTCGACTTCAGTTGACTTATCTCTCCATTAGCCCCCCACCACCACTCTTCTTACCTTCCCTTCTCATTATTTTCTATAAATTTTTTATTTTTTTTTCTTTGCTTCTTTTTTCCTTTTGTTGGATGTCTCGAATAAATAATTGATGTTTCCAGTAAGTTAACCAAACAGGTATATTTCATGCAACTATTATTTTTAAGTGATTATGGCTTGCTTACCCAAATGTCCTCTAATTAGCAATGAACCATCCAAGTAAATTCTTTGCAATGCTCAATAAGATTAACAAAAAAAAAACAGATAACTAATATATCAAGGTGTCAGAATCCAAAACATCTCACTAACAAGTAGAAATGCAAAGGACTGAAAAGACAAACAAGAACATTATCAACATATCAACAGGAATCACCTGAAAAATATGTGCAAGGCTCTTCTGTCTGCTCCCTAGTCCTAACCCAGACAAGCCGATCTGTCCATCACCACCCCACTCTGCTGAAGCCAGTGGTTTTCTCGACTCCGCCTCACACTCATCTTTCTGTGAATTAAACCCCGGCTGCAGCGAGAACAGCGACCTGTAACCACCATTGTCAGCCACATTAACCTTTGTTCTATCTCCAATCCCTCCCAACACCGAATTCCCACCCTGAAACCTCTGTGCAAACCGCCAGTCTTCTTTCGAGAGCAATGGCGGAGGAAGTCGAGGATTCAGATTCACGTTAGAGTAATAGTACGAATGGTAAGCTGGATCAGACCTGAGCTCTTCTTCCGCCATGAATGCGTTACCATTTTGACTTCCAAGAAAATCAGAACCAGTGGCGTTTCCGCTGTGACCGAGAATCCCTCCAACAGCATTCAAAGAACCTTCAACAGTTGGAGGAGCAGAGCCAATTCTACACAAGTTCAGCTCCCCTAAATCATCTCCATACGATCCATCGTTGGTTACAACCATTGATCGCATTCCCATATCAGACAACATCTTCACAGAGCAAAAGAAAGGAAAAAAAAACCTAAAAATGGTGTAAAATAGCAATTGGAACTGTTAAACAACCGCGCAACTAAAAATACACTCTTTTAAACTAGACTAGAAATGAAAAATAAAAAACGATTTTTCGCCATTAAAGCTGCTAATAGGTTAAGTTCCAGATCAAAACCTAGAATTCAAAACTGAAACCGGGATCAATTAACGATCGAGCATAAAGGAAGCATCATTCCTCCATTGAATTCCAGTTTACAGATAAATCGAGCGATTGGATATTAGCTAAACAATATATATGGTTTTGGGATCGATAATATCGATGATTGGCGATCGTTTCCGCCATTTTTACAGTTGAAGATCTCTGGTTTGGCTTGGCTGCAAGAGTTACCAGTACAAGAAAAGTAGACGAGAAAAAAAAACACAGTGTGCTGAAGAGTGTAGTGATAAGCACAAACGCTATACGATCAGAACCATCAGATTCGGAGCTGACGGCAGAGATCGAGTCCGCGGGGGATTTGCTCTTGCAACTTGCAGGAACCCTTTCTAGGGTTTAATAGAGACATATACCTTAAAAAAAAGGGGTTTAATAGAAACAATGATGTTTGTTACTTTGTTATCCTCGTTTAGACTTTCGATTGTCTGTGTTTTTTTTTTATTAAGGGTGTTTTAGGAACATGGCAAATATCCGTGGATTTATTGGTAAGAAAAGATCCGTGGTATATTTCACTGATTTCGTTTTTAGAAACTAACCCTATGTTTGGTTGCCAAGAAAATAAGTAAAAACATGGAAAAGAAAAGAAAATGAGACAAAACCTAACTAAAAATTGTATTAGAAAATCAAATTTTTCTTTTCTTTTCCATATTTTCACCTATTTTCTCGACAACCAAACATAGATTATGGAAAATTGGAAATACTCTCCTACTAAATTTCGAAATATTCCAATTTCATTATTTGCCATAATACCTCAGCCAAAAAAAACAGATTACTTGACATAAGCAAATTAATAGTCTGTCTTCCTGTGGCCACAGAAATTTGAAGGCTGGGATAAAAATGTGTTGTACGGAAATAACAATTGGAAACAGCTGCACAAGATATCCCATCAAAAACCTAGTTCATAGGGAAGAACACGGACGATTTGGTTCTCTTAATCACCGCAACGTTATTTGATAAAAGACTTTTATTCATAAGCGTGGCGATTAAAGTTATCACTCTCCAAAAATAAAACATTTGGCAAGAGGTAATATAACACTACACACGCACACATTCAGACCTAAGGTAACCGCTAAAGTGTCTAGCACTCTCCAAATGAAATATATAAAATTAGATTATTTACTTGTATGGGCGATACACATAATGTTATTGTTGTTGATATTGCAGAAAATAACTGTATGTTATAATTAATTCATGCAAATTACAAAATATTAAAATCAATTATAGAATATACAATTAATGATAATAGAACAAGAAATTAAAAAGCAATGTATTTTATTGACTGAGGCTTGAATTTGATTCAATATCCTTAAGATAATATTGTCCCGCATGAGTGATCACGACTAACAGCAACTTGTCTCTTAAGATACAACAGTCTCGTCCTGGGTACTACCACTAGAAATACCAGAACATAGCGACCCAATGATGATATGTACTCTCTCTTGAATGCAGACCGATGAGGATGCAAAATGAATTGGAAAGTAGGGAGTAGAAGAATTCAATTTCCGTACCCCAGAATGCATGAAGAATTGCTTTGAATAATTGAATAATGAGACTATTCAGAAAGATCATTAAATCCAATAGACATGACTGTTGGAGAGTTAAACTGTTGGGTTATGTGTAAGTTGAATGGGCTTTAACCCATCAAAGCAAAAAATAAATATAGAGGCGGCTACGCGCGTGTGAGGTTGGTTCCACCTTGAAGCATGGGCTCACTCCTTCCCAATGGTTATCACCTCTTTAGTTAAGTTTCTTCCCACACATCATTCAAAGAGGCGAGAGTAATTTTGGGGCATCTGTCAGAGGTAGCCTTACCAAAGACACCCGAAAGCTAGGTTATTATTTTCTTTTAGGTTCCATTCTTTTGATGAAACATTTAAAGTCCAGAACTTTCATTGTTTCACGCCTAATTTTACTTAATTCCTAGCTAGAACTATATTATTCCATAGGATACAAAAGTTCTACTACTATGGAACTTTAAAGTTTCACAAACAAATTTTGGATTTTTTCAGTTCTATACATGTGGAACTTATAATCAAATCGAACTCGATAAAATTGTGTAAAAGGGTTAGAAACCCTATCCCCTCTCATCGTAGACTCGTCTCTTCTTCCAAAATATTAATGTTCCGAACTTTTAAAAGTTCCACCAAAAGAACAGAGCCTTAGAGGAGTGCTAGCCCAGTCGCAATAACTCCCCATTTATCCGCAGAAGCAAGATTGGGGTGCACAGTGGTGTCGCTGCCCCTTTTAACACATTATAAAAACAAAATTCAAAACATATTTACCACTTGGTGCTAGGCCCCTCCGTCTTCCTAAGATTGTGGGGCTAGCATTCTGTTTCTTTTATAATGAACTATAAACCCCCAAAAAAATAGCACTTCTAGGAAGGAGATTACAGGAACTTCTAGTCATTTGACAGGCATTAAAGAGTAGAGATTATGCAACCTCCAAGTCCTTGAGATTTCGGGGCTATCATCCATGGGTTCCAGATATAGCCTTCATCGACTGAGTATGGACAAGGCTACCATGAAAGAGCCGGGCTCGGTCTGAGCCAGTAGCTGTGGCAACCCAAATATTAATCATACTTGAGGCGTAGGCCCAAGCCCAGACCTATTATTAATCAGGCCGTCCCAATATATATGTTTTTGTAATCTTTTAGTAGACAGGCTGGGCCGGGCTGGACTAGGCCAGTTAAAAGTATAGTCATACAGGCTTCCTTCCTTATGAATCCAGGCCCAAGCCCATCCGGCTACTAAACTGGGTTGTGGCCCTCCGGTCCAGTGACACCCAAACTGTCAACCGTATCATTTTCTTAATGCCAGCTTGGACATCCAATTCCAGACCATAGATCCAAGGAAACTAAATTTAGCCCGGCCCAGTCTTATGTTTTGTTGAAAACTAGATTATGTTCAGCCCATCTATTCAAGGCCCCAACTAGGCTTATGGTCCTCAAAGCTAGCCTGTCTGAGTCAGGATTGGATTGCCCATTTAGGCACACAACGCTTCCTATAATTGCAAACTATAAAGATATATTAGAGCATTCCTAGCAGCCTCACCAAAATAACTTTTTGGTTATTTTGGTGAGCCAAAAGACTAAAAAGATGTTAAAATGAGTCCAAACAGCCTTAATAGAATGAAGAAATCGGTTTGGTGAGTCTACAGTACTCACCAAGTTTGGTGAGTACTGTAGACTCACCAAAGTTAAATCTTCTCACCCTTGGGCCCACACAAATAATAAAATAAGGTTTCTCTCTCTTCCTTTCTTTTTTGTGGTCCCACACAAAAAGTAAAATAATATTTTTCTCTCTCTTCCTTTTTCGTTTTCCCACACAAATGATAAAATATTGCTTCTCTCTCCTCTTTTTTTTTGGTTAAAATGGTGAGGCTATTGGGAGTGTTTTAAAAAAGTGGCTCACCAAAACCACTTTTTGTGGGTTTTGGCTATTTTGGTGAGTGAAATTTGGTGAGGCTGCTAGGAATGCTCTTATCTGATGAGGCCGGATCTTGGCCTTGTACCTAGAGTTTAAGTAGTCCTTCCACATGGGACCCCATTTGTGCAATCAAGGAAATGGCATCTGCAATCCTTCCCCATGAAAACACCGGGGAATCAGTTTCTAAGAAACTGTTATACCAATGTTGAGTGGGGATTTCTAGCTACATTAAACCCTCGGGCTCTTACCATACACCACTTCGAATGGTGACTTCCCCCCTTACTTAGCTCTGTGCTCTAACCGCACGCATTTAATCAATTCAAGGCGCCCCATTTGTGCAATCAAGGAAATGGCATCTGCAATCCTTCCCCATGAAAACTCTGGGGAATCAGTTTGTTTCAATGTAAAGGACTTTGCTTATGAGACTGTCCCTAACGAGACCGTGCATGGCTGCACAAGATTTTCAGGTGGGCCCCATTTTTACATGGTGGACCCCACCTGCAGCTGTGTACGGTCTCGGGCCTAAGACGGTCTCAGAAGCATTTCTCAAATGTAAAATAGGGGAAAATATATGAAATCTACAAAAAAAATATCATTTATCACTGTAAACTTGTTTCCAAGGGTTCAAGAAAAGATGCCCAACTAGCAAACAATGGATTCAGATGGGCAATAGCGCAACGACGGAGTTTGGATGGGCAACAACGCACACTGTTGCCCCTTTGTGTCTTACAAAGGAGGGCCCCACGTTCAATAGGGGTAAATTGGGAATAAAAAAAATGGTCCCTATTTTTTGTAAGACACAAAGGGGCAACAACGCAACAACGAGCACTGTTGCCCATCCTAACTCCAGACAATGTATCAAATTTTAAATTATTTAGATGAAGGCGAAATAAATCTACTAACAGTGAATCTGATTATGTAACATAAGTAGACCCCCTTATAGCTTGAGCAGGAGGAGCAACAATGAAGCCCTAATTTCATTTTGTTAGAGACATTATTTTTGAAGTTTGGATTCCATGGATAATGTCTTGTAACACAGGAGCGGAGCCAGAAATTTTTCCTTGTGGGGGGGGGGAAAGTACATGTATCGGGAAAAACTCTGGGACTTGGGGGTTCGGGGGCGTAGCCCAGAGAAATATTTTTTTGAGTAATGGGTCTATCGTAGTCAATCGCACCCACAAGTCAACACAACCCATATTAACCATGGTTAATATTTACTAACCCTTAGGGTTCAACAATCTAACCTTGTTTTTTTTCTTAATATATTAAAATAATATTAACCCTAAGAGTTATAAATTCTTAATTAGATAGAGTTTTTTAAGAAAAATCTTCTAAAAACCAAGGTTAGATTGTTGAATCATGTGGGTTTAGTTAACCACAATTAATAAGGGTTAACAGGGACACATGTTGACTTGTGGGTGCGATTGAATTCTCCCCGAATTCAATCGCAATTGGCTGTGATTCGATCTCAAGAGAATAAGATGAATAAGAGAAGAGAACTGCATGGGGACGTTAGTCCGTGTGTGCAAGTGGAGAGCGGCTTTCTTGGGGAGTACTAAGTTAAGTGTTTCGCAAGAATAGGAATTTGGAGGGCCACTACAAAAATAAGAATAAAAATATTTGTGGTGGGGGGGACCACTAAATAGCACTACAAGTAAAGAAACTGAAATTTTTTGGGGAGACCCCCCCTGTTGTAACAATATAATTAACCTGCCTAAAGTTGAGCAGTTTATAGTATAAGGAAAAGTTCACCAAAGAAGTTGAGCAACCATAACCTTAGAAAATCTGAGAAGGTAGCTAAAGTTTCTAACCTACTTCCAATTCTACTTGCAAGCTTCCCATGATCACCAACTTACAGCTTAAAGTTTACACTGAAACCGCTAAGCCACTTCAATGGACTTGCACGTTATCTGAAATTTTTAAAATACCTACCAGACATACTATTCCAAACTTCTCTAATTCTACACCCACAACTCTCCAACTTGAATTTTCTAATGGCATTCCCTAAGTCATGTTCTTTAGCTGTTGATCCATTATTGATTGTAACACGGGGAAACGATCTAGTGACTGTATGAAGGCTCAATGCATTAAACTAGTCGATCTTATCATCCGTAATAGATCAACTGCACCGAGCTTGATAATAGCATTGGCTGACTAAACAGAGTTTCTCATGCAACAGATAATGTAATTACCTAACTAACTAGATCTGCTATGAAGGTGGTACATGGGAAGACTAATCCTGAGAATCCATGTCTGACATTAGGTACAAATTTTGAACTAAATCTTCTATCCAAGTTTACTATATGTTTGTACACCGATCGAGGTATGGTTTAATTGCAGGAAAACATATGATTAACATGAAACGGCCAGGATCCACTATTTCTGACTGCACAAAACAATGAAAAGCTAGGGTTGCTGGTCTGGATCATTTGATCAATATTTTCCTAGAAGAACACAGATGTACCGTACATCGAATGTTGGTCACAATTGAAGGGTTTATACGGACATGCCTTTATTATCTTCTTGCTTCATGTAATTATTTCCTAAAGATTTAGAAATGTAGCATTAAGAGACTCCCCAATTGATTTGAAACTTGAAAAATAGCTATTTATCTTTTCCAAAGAGAAAATCATGGCCTCATAGTCTCATATTAATTGATTATTAGAGATGGAGAGAGAGTTGCTTGAGTGAGTTTAATAGAAGGAAAATCCATACCGAGGAAACACACGAAACATCAGAAACTTGCATCCAGCTTCTCTAAAACGATAAAATTTTACTTTTGTACATGCAAAACGTGACTTTCTTTTTTTTTCTTTTTTTTTTGAGGAAAGATAAGAAGACAAAACGTGACTATCTTGCAGCATTATATATGAACAAAACACATAAGGCTCATGTTAGCTTGGTTAGTAACCTAGAGGGCATGGTAGACGCATTTTTAGGTGGACACGTGGACCCCAAATAAGGGCGGTATAGAAGTAAACAAAGTTGTTGTAGTTAAGTAAGCAATATGTGGATGTTAGCGTGGCGTATAGTCATTCCATTCGTTTCAAATATTCACCTAAGAAAAATTTAAAAAAAAAAAAAACGAAGGATAGAGGTAGTTGAAAACTGATAAACTGCCACATTCCTCCTATGAGGGACTAGTCAATCAAAACCCTAATCCTTTAACCCATATAATCCTTATATCCACTGTTAGAATACTTGGAGAACACCTTCAAAACAAGAACTAAACATCTGAATTCAGGAATCTCGAGAAGCTCTAATGGAGTCAGTTGTATCAGAACTTGAAGGGACGCTTCTAAAAGACCCAGACTCCTTCTCCTACTTCATGTTAGTAGCGTTCGAGGCCTCGGGCTTGATTCGATTCGCCTTGTTGCTATTAGTATGGCCGGTGGTTCATTTGCTAGACATGATCGGAATGGCGGACGCAGGTCTCAAGCTAACCATCTTTGTTGCGGTTGCAGGAGTTCGGGAATCCGAGATTGAATCGGTGGCACGAGCTGTTTTGCCTAAGTTCTATATGGATGACATTAATATGGAGGCTTGGAGGGTGTTTAGCTCATATGAAAAGAGAGTTGTAGTGACTAAGAGCCCTAGGGTGATGGTGGAGAGGTTTGTGAAGGAGCATTTGCGTGCCGATGAGGTCCTTGGGAGTGAGCTTGTGGTGAACCGGTTTGGGTTTGCGACTGGTTTCATTAGGGAGGATTTTAATTCAATTTGCGACCGTGTGGCCATCTTCATTAAGGACCAACAACCTGCTCTAGGGCTAGGCTCGCGCGCATCTCGTCCTTCATTCCTATCTTTATGCAAGGTGAGTCAATATATTGGGGTTCGTTTTGTTTGTGAAGACATATCTGCATGCCTTTTTTCTGGTAGTAAACCTGTGGGGGTTCCTTTGGCCATGAGCGTTGGAAGGTCAGATCTCTAAAACACGAGTGTTTACGGTTATTAATTAAATCCGTACACATGATTTGATCTTGGCCTTCCATCAGTCATAGGGAAGAACACACAAGATTTGCTTCCAAATCTGTGTACCTCTTTTAGTACAACACGAGATATGTGAAATGTGTTGGAAAAAGATACTAATAACTAATTATAAGGTTCCAATTCGTCTCGTTGCGCACCTCTTTTGTTTTTTTTGGAAACTCAGGGTGCCTTTCGGGTCAGGACTAATCCCTGATTTAGGATTCACGAGTTTTGATATCACTATTGATATATCTACTGTTTGCTTACAATGCTGGGCTTTGTAACCCGTTAACCTTTTAACATGCTACTAATTGAGATTGTGGCCTATGATCGTATATACTGTTTGACTTGTCTCATTGTATAATGAATGTTTTTATTTATCAATATACCCAAATTTGGTGTCCGTAGCACACCGTTATTAGGGGCACATGTATGTCAACTATTAATTATCCTATAAAAGAAAAAAGTTAATACAGTATATTAAAAAGAAAGTTAAAATATCATCTAAAAATATTTTAATTTTTCTCTATTAATTATTGATGCAATTCCTTATGAGCTGGGTTAATAGTTGACAACCCTGAGGGTGTAGCCCAGTGGCCGAAGGACAAACCTTAAACCTAGAGGCCTTGAGGCCGATGTCTAGGCTCCCTTCAATATCGGTTGTATGGGGTATGCAGCACGTGAGACTAGTTTGAGTCTTTAAGGCCGAAGATATCCACATTTTTAAAATTAAAAAAAAATTTAATAATTGACACAATTAAAGCTAGCATTTTCCTATATTCACTTAGATTGTACGTCATCACAAGCCCCACTATTAAACTTTGCAAACCAATCCTTCTACTGGCCAAAGCATCTTAACCTCTAAAAACTCTATCTTGAAAGAGTTTAAATATGAACGGGAGCTCCGTAACCAAAGCTAAGCCTAATGAAGTGAACAGAGGTATTTTAGTAAAATAATGGTATTTTTGTCTATTAATTTTTTGTATAATTCTCAAAATACTCTTATTACAAAAATATTTTGGGGAGCTCCAGTTATCTATTGAACTGCAGCTCCTCATCATATTTAATCATCGTGAAATATAGGATATTACCAAACTATCACTCCCCAAGGCAAATTTTGGGCTGCTGTGATTGTTTGACTGTTCAACCACTGTTCATAGTTAATCTCTTCGTGCTTTAGTCATTCTTATTCCATGTGATGCGAACGTTAATACTAAATTACTAACCATTTTGTAAACAATGGCGTATATACATGCAGGAGCAATGCCACCCACCATTCATCACCAACCTAAAGCATGACCACCAGCTCATCCGCCTGCTTCCAGTGATCTTCCACGACGGCCGCCTCGTTAAGCGTCCGACACCATTAACAGCTCTCTTCATCCTCCTATGGATACCCTTAGGCATCTTACTTGCAATTGTACGCCTCACATTGACCCTGATATTACCGATGTGGGCTATTCCCTACACGACCCGATTATTCGGCGGCAAAGTCATCGTAAAAGGAAAACCACCACTCCCGGCGTCTGGCTCCAACAGCGGCGTCCTCTTCGTGTGCACACATCGCACCTTAATGGACCCTGTTGTCCTATCTATGATACTTGGACGTAAAGTCCCGGCAGTAACATACTCCATTTCTCGGCTATCGGAAATTTTATCGCCGATACCCACCGTCCGGTTAACAAGGATCCGGCATGTCGACGCGGAGAATATTAAACGAGAACTAGCCCAAGGGGACCTCGTAGTGTGTCCAGAGGGCACAACATGTAGAGAACCTTTTCTTTTGAGATTTAGTGCACTGTTTGCTGAACTGACTGATCAGATAGTGCCAGTAGCCATGAACTACAGGGTTGGATTCTTTCATGCAACTACAGCTAGGGGTTCCAAGGCTTTGGACCCTATTTTCTTCCTCATGAACCCTCGGCCAGTTTACGAGGTGACATTCTTGAACCAGTTACCGGCGGAGGCGACTTGTTCGGCCGGTAAAAGTGCGCATGATGTTGCTAATTACGTGCAGAGGATCTTGGCGGCTACACTAGGGTTTGAGTGTACCAACTTTACTAGGAAGGACAAGTATAGGGTGCTCGCTGGAAACGATGGAACTGTATCATACACATCCTGTGTCGATCGTATAAAGATGGTGGTGAGAGCTTTTAAGCCTTTTGTACACTAAGATAAAATTGTTGCGCTTTTAAGCCTTTAATATACACTAAAAAAGGCTGTCTCATAAGATTGTTGATATATTTTAATATCTTTCAACACGATGATTACCCTGTGGAGAATGCTAGCATTTAAATTCTTGTTTCACATCATGCTAGTTCCAGTTTCTTTCTTTCTCACTTTCTATAGGGAGGCCGACAAGTATCCTCATTTTTCTAGGTTGTCTTTGCAGCTGGTTAAAGCTTCAACATTCAAACCATCTCTCTTTCTTGTTTATAATTAACGGACTGCAAATGATTTGGAAATTAAATGGCGAAGATGTGTATGATATAGTTAACCTTCAACTAAGTAGTTCCATAACAACTTTTTAAAGTAGAGGTTTTTACCTCTGAAATCTCTAAAATGTAGACATGTAATTAACCTTCAACTAAACAATCTAAAGTCCAACTAAGCATAATTTTCATATAAACACTTCTTTTTGGATTAGTGTTAACAAAAGCCACCTAAATGTCTATGTCCGTAACTTAAAGAGACAATGTGTTATCTTAATCTTTTTTTTAGGTGATATGATTAATGTCCATAAATAATCACAACCATGCGGTCAAGAACCTTTTTATGGATCCAAACCGTCCAAATTTTAGGTCACACCCCTTGAGGTATTTGACCAATGTGTTAGGTTTCGGGTTAAGTAACAAATATATCATTTCCTTTTTCTTTTTTAATATTTTTCCTTTTTAAATTTATCCATGCATCGCACGGGGTCTTTAGTCGATCCCATATATATATATATATATATATATATATAGAGAGAGAGAGAGAGAGAGAGATCCTTAAATGGGGTTGTGTTGGATTTAACTTCGATTTTTATATTAACTATTATGAAAATTGGCGACCAAATGAGTCATGAGTGGAAGAGAGATTCACTAGTAAACTATAAATCGTGTAAATGTAAAATTTCCTTCGAACTCCTCGTGGCATGTTAAGAATAAGCAAATAAAATGGGATACATTGCCATTTAACAGGTATTTAATTAATGTCTACCTTATTAGAGATCAGGTGGGTTCTCGCCAAACCCCAGGTTGGGCTGATGTAACATGTTTGGTGGGTATTATATCATGTATGTAACCTAATTGCCAATTGTAATATAATAGGGTCGAGAATTTCACTCACTGAAAAATAGAGAAACATCAGAATTTCGGAAAGCTCTATACATTTATTGTATATAATGTAGTAGAAGGTGTACCGGTCCAGCTTTATGGGCTCTGTCCGAAAAGTAGTCTTTGCAACTTTTGTCTACCATATATGGGCGGAAATGAATTGTCGATGTTTTAAGAATGAGTATTCTGACCAAGTGATGTTGTTAACAAGATTACGGAAGGACGTGGTGGCTAAGATCAATACGGCTAGGTCGCATATTTGTGATAGTTCTGCCAATAGAAGGACTGTTGGGGAATGGGACCTCGCGTTCCAATGGCGTTTCTCTCTTATTAGGTGGGTCTCTTGGAAGCCGCCGGACAGAGGCGTCATCCGCTTGGATACGTATGGTTGAGTCATTTATGCGTGTTTTAGGAGGTTATGGGGTTATTTTTAGAAGTTGTGATGAGAATACTCTTGGAGCCCTAGTAGGCCTTAGAGCGTATCATAATTTAGTGATTCATTTTGAGCTTTTGGCGATTCTTCGTGGTCTTGAAATGACTTTAAACAAGAGATACGATCGTGTTCAAGTTGCTTCTGACTCGCGTTGTCGATGAAATGTGTTTGACCTTGGGATTGTTATTTTCTAATGTCACGTGTAGTAGATTTGAGTGCTTGTTTCCAAAGCTTTGAAATTTGTTATGCCCCCATGAAGCAAACCGGGTAGCAGATTTCCTATCCAAACTAAGCACTTTCCTTCAAAGTTTCCTCCCTCGTTAGCTCGGATTGTGTTGACTGATGGGAGGGGTTGTAGATTTATTCCGATGTAAATTACTTGGAGTTTAATTTTATTTAGTAGGAATCTGCCTAACCCTTGCTTTCCATTTCCCAAAAAAAAAAATATCGCATTGATTAAAAACAACCTCATTGAACTGATGTGAACTGTTCAGTCAGTAAAACTACCTTTGGATGGGCCTAAATTCGCTAATTATAATAATGATGCAGTTATGATTGGCAAATAAATTCCAACTGTTCACCTTCCCATTGATCAAAGAAATGTAAAACATATTTGTTGGGAATCTTAATATTTCTTTAATATAACATATATAATAAAGATATTATATATATATATTAAGAAAATCTCTTAAGACTTATTAAGCCGTCATGGCCACCCTGTTTGTGCTTTATATAAAGAAGAATAACTTGGAGGTTGTGTTTAGTAGGAATTTCAAAAATGTGTTTATATGATATTAGATAAATTGGTATCCCTAGAAAGCTTTGACTTATTCTTTCATTTTAATCTCTTAACTTGTTGGATGAAAATTGACTTTTAGACAGGATAAGGATTGCCATGGAATTAAGAAATGAGAGTGGCTTTCCTTAATTTCCTCTTGGTTGGAAGCTCCGAAACATTTCTAAATTCCAACCTACTAAGGCCAAAAATACTCTGTAAAGGTGTTGCCGGGGCTGGATATAGATTTTAATGGTCGTTTGGGTGCCCACCATTTGCAAAGTCGAGTTGTTGTGATACGAGGCAAGAGCAAGACCATGAGTCAATTGCATTTTTGCCGGAGGTCCTCCTGTCATCTTCGCCGGAGGACCTCCTGGCATTTTGAGCATTAATTTTGAGCTCAAAATCATTTCTTGACAACGACAACAAAAAACATCATGGTAAATAATTGAATTTTCTAACTCGATCCTAGGAGCATCTCATAAGATATTTCGATTCCTAGTACTCAAATCTGTCGTAAGAAGAGATGGATTAGTAGCTTACGGCAGGAGTCCTAATAGATAAAATGTGCTAACCTACCCTTTTTTTTTCTTGGGAAGTGGTAGTGAGACCGTAAAGGGCCGAGAACACACATGAGTGGATCTCAAAAGAGACACATAGGTGAACCTTACCCATGGTTAAGGGGTGTCAAAAGAGACACGTGGCGACCTCTACGGGTTCGAACTCGAGAGATTCTCTCGAGTTGAACTCGAGAGAATCCTGTGCCAAAAAAAAAGCCAAGGATGGATGGGTGAACCCTAGGGGTGGGTGAACCTTACCCATGGTTAAGGGGTGTCAAAGGAGACACGTGGCAACCTCTAGGGGTTCAAACTTGATAGTTTCTCTCGAGTTGAACTCAAGAGGATCCTGAGCCTTTAGTCAAACTAGGTATTTTTTTTTCGGGGGTTTTCTGCATATCAACTGTTAGGTTTAAACTAGTTTGTTGATACACGGTTATAGAAAACAGATTTACAAATTAACTCATAATTTTTCAACCGTTTGACAAAGGACCTCAATCCTGACTTCGGTTAGGTATTCGGTTGTAACGGTTAATAAAATGATTGTTATGCCCTTAAGATATTTGTAACATCACAAAGCCCCTCTATCTACCCTTAAACTATGGTTAACAAGTTTTAATCCTATGATCAATTTTTTTAAAAAAATCTAATAATTAAGGTTAGATGCTTTAATCCTAAGAGTAAGTGAATCTTAACCATAGTTAAAGGGTGTTAAAAGATGACACCCCTTTGACTACCTTTGAACTATGGTTAACGTTTTAACCCTTGTGATTAATTTTTTAAAAAAATATAAAAACTAAGGTTGGATTCTTTAACCTTATGGGTTAGTGAATTTTAACTATAGTTAAAAGTACTTAAAAGGGGGCACTCCTTTAATTGTCTTTGAACTATGGTTGACAATTTAACCCTATGGTTAATCTTAAAAAAAACCTAAAAATTAAGGGTAGATGCTTTAACCCTAAGGGCTAGTGAATCTTAAACATAGTTAAAGGGTGTTAAAAGATCAAACTCCTTTAACTACCTTTGAACTATGGTTAACGTTTTAACCCTTATGATTAATTTAATTTCTTTTTAAAATAACAAGGTTAGATGCTTTAACCTTAAGGGTTAGTGAATCTTAAACATAGTTAAAGGGTGTTAAAAGATGACACCCCTTTAACTACCTTTGAACTTTGGTTAACGTTTTAACCCTTGTGATTAATTTAATTTCTTTTTAAAATAACAAGGTTAGATGCTTTAACCTTAAGGGTTAGTGAATCTTAACTATAGTTAAAGGACTTTAAAGGAACATTCCTTTAACTGTCCTTGAACTATGGTTAATAAGTTTTATCCCTCATGGTTATTTTTTTCTAAAAACATGCTAAGATGCTTTAATCCTAAGGGTTAGTGAATCTTAACCACAGTTAAAGGAGTTAAAAGGGAACACTCATTTAATTTCTCTTGAACTATGATTAGCAAGTTTTAACCCTTATGGTTAATTTTTTTTTATAAAACTAAGGTTAGATGCTTTTAACGTTAAGGGTTAGTACATGTTAACCACAATTAAAAAAAAGCTAAAAGAAGACAAGTGTACTATAGTCTATTAAATGTCACAAGGGTATTATAGTCACTCTTTAAACAATTTTGAATGAAGTTTAACGGAAGTGGAAGAATGAGGTGATTTGGCTAATGGTGGTATAATGCTGAGTTAATTTGCAAAACTATTATTCATAATAACGTATTTGCAAACTAGGTTAAACCTAACAGTTGATATGCAAAAACCCCTTCTTCTGTTTTTGTAACTGATTATCCTTCTCAGGCTTTTGGCTTTCCCTCTCAATAAAAAGCATAACAATTAAGGGTGTTGCTACTGTACAGCAATGTGTGACTTTCTTAACCTCAAAAGACAATTTTATCACGGCATTAATTATCGAAACTCATTAAAGTTAATGATAGTTTAGTTTTAGGAAATAGTTAACGTACCTATGAATTCCATTTCCAAACCTAAGACATTCACCTATTGATGGATGTCCTCCATCTTAAATGCTCACCACACGCCTATCACTACTCTCTAGTTTTTTTAACAAGAAACTCATCATTAAATGCAGAAAAAAGAAAATATAGTTTGACTTTTCTTATATTTTTTATCTCTCCTATTTATCCATCATAAAAATACAAAAATAGACATATATTTAATAGAATGATATTCCATACATTGGGGCATTGGGGTATAAAAGACTACTGCAAGTTTACAAGTCCACAAGTCTTATTAGTGAAGGAACGATAATTAATTGAAGGACGCAAAAATAAGGGTGCGTTTGGTTTTGATTATTTTAGTTATAAACGTTTTTAATATAATCATTGGAAATATAACCACTGAAAAAATAACTAATTAAATTATAAACATGTCCAAGCTGTTTAAGATAGTACTTAGTTAAAATGACAATGATTTTATAAAATTAATTAAATAACTTGTTATACAAATAAATTTATAGAAAAACTAAATATCTTAATCATTTCAATGATTAAATTGAGAAAAAAAATAAACCAACGCACCCTAGATTAAAAAAAAAATCAAATTGAACATCCAAACAAGCCTTAAACATAAGGCTGTATTCTTTGAATACTGTCTTGCTGAGGCTTTAAAGGGATGTAAAGTTAGACGAAGCTATAAAGGTTTTTTTGAGGGAACCTGAAAAGTAAGTTGTTGCTTTGGAAAAGCTATTACTAGGAAAGACCCGAAGAAAGGCATCAGCAATTGTAGCTTGAAAGAACAAGAGCATAAAGAAGACTGGTAAAGCTGAAAATGTGTCTTAAGATTCCGATTGCCAAATCCATCCATTACTCACTCTTTTCTATCAACTTTAACTTTGGTTTGAAAGGTACACATGTTGCTTAAAGAGGCTCCAAGGACCCCAATTTGATGTCGGCTTTGACAGATAGACACGAGATCTATACATGACTGTGAATCTCGCAACACGAAAATGACACACATAGCTTGGATTTATGATTAAAAATATATTGTAACGAAAAAGAATTTAAGGACATTTATGTCATTTCACATGCGAGAGATTGTGGTTCTTAGCCTGGTCACTAAGTCAACTATAATAATTGCAAGGCTAAAATGGATCACTTAGACCCCACATTGACAAAGGTGCGCCACATGGAACCATCATTGAGCATGCCATGCCACATGCCGAAATCGAAATAACACTGGAATTCCAACCGGACAAGAATGGTTGCTTGAACGTATCCTTGTGGCACCTTAGCGGCTATCTTAGGCTTAGATGCGTGTTCTAGTTACATGATATCAATTCAACAAAAAAAAAATTCTTTTTTTTATGTTATTGCGCTGTGTCTAGTTTCTTTTGTCCCTCTGTTTACAAACATGTTTTTAAAATTTAGAGAAAAATGAGTTTAACTACATGCAGAGAGATTCTGGTTCAAGAGACAATCCGAGTTCTCCAAGTGTCTAGCTACAAATTTAAGTTAAAAACTATAAATGTAGTGTTTTTTTGTTTTTTTTTGTTTTATCACGTAAGTATTTTAGATTTCTTGAATATTTTTGCTATGCATATGTGGAAGAGCTCTAGACTCTAGTTATCTCTTGAGTAAGAGCCCTCTTTGTAATTGAACTCTTGTGAATCGGATAAGCTATTGTTTTAAACAATGATACAAGTGAATTTTATTTTGAGCGGTGATTAGCATACCCCTCAATATGTAATCTAATGTACCACCACCGCAATCTCGTGTCCCTTTTAACTCCTCTTAAACCTTAGTTAAGTTTAACTAAATTAAAGTTAAAAGATATTTTTTTTATAAACGAAAGTTAAATGATTTAATCGTAAGGATGAATGAATTTTAATTACAGTTAATAAGTATTAAAAAGTAGGGTGTTGACCAATTCAGAGTTACACAAGGGATACCACGGGTAAGTTAAAACATTTTCTTTAATATTTTTGTTTTCTCTCTCTTCAGTTTTTTTTGGTATTTAATAGGGGTGTGAACCAGCCAACCTGGGTACTGCTCGGGCTCAGCTCGTTGGAATTTTACAGATGCTCAGGTTCGGCTTGTTAGAATTTTATAGAAGCTCAGGCTCGTCTCGATAATTTTTTTTTCTTAAATACATTGATAAGCACTAAATTCAATAAAATAAAAATTTTAAAAGGACATTTTTTTTTTTTTGGGATGTCATGTGACTCGCCTCTGAAAGTTTGAGTTAAAACTTAAACGGAAATAATTATTTTAATGTATACTAAATAAATTTTACCAAAAAAAAAAAGGTATACTAAATAAATAATATAAATTTAACTTTTACAGAGTATTATTATAAATTTAATCGAGCCGAACTGAGCCACCTACTGTTTAAGCTCGATTTGTTTATTTTTCGAGCTCACTTTTAAGGCTTAGCTCGGCTCAACGAGCTCAAAGTAAAAGCTTAAACTCAGTTTATTTTGAGTTGAGCCGAGTTGGACCGCGAGCTGGCTCGACTTGTTGACACCCTGATTAGAAGTTAGTATTTGTTCTAAGTTAAGGGCGGGTGTAGTATACAACACTCTCAACCTCTCGGGAATGGATCTCGGAACCTCCTTCCTCACAAAGCCTCACAAAGGGGGCCTTGGCTTGTCTCAGGCGAAGCCAGAAACTCCTCTCGGGGTTCCATACATTGTGTGACAGTTGGCAAAAATATGGGGAGAAGTTATTTTATTTTCTCCCCATTTTTTTGACTTCTTCCCATGT
Source organism: Tetracentron sinense (assembly GCA_015143295.1). Lineage (NCBI taxonomy): Eukaryota > Viridiplantae > Streptophyta > Magnoliopsida > Trochodendrales > Trochodendraceae > Tetracentron > Tetracentron sinense. Next base: position 9,208,687 of record CM026557.1, on the reverse strand, counting down.
GATATCTCTTCCCTTTATTCTCACACACTTATGGCCACATGTCTTATTATAGATGGAGAAGTCAAAATCGTAAAGGGATACACCTACACTGGACTATTCTCAAGGTGTGTACTCTCTCATCAGTACAGGTAAAGTTTTCAACTACATAGGGTAAGCATAGCTTCCCAATTCCCATACAGGTGGATTTGAATAAAAAAATTATTCGGCGATTGTAAGGGTCAAAATCGGTGTACCAAAAAAGCGTGTCAAAATCGGTGTGATGTCGTGTTTGCTCGTCAAGTGCAAGTTCCCACGCGGATTACCATCTCAAGTCGAACTGCTGGAGCTCGCCCGGCCCGGTCCGATCTACTTCGTCATATGATAATGTTGACGGAAGTCTTATCAGTCAACGTTTTGTCACTAACGCCGTTAGTCTCACTCACCTCCGTTGAGGAGCGTTGAAAAGGGTCGCAGTTTTGGTTTGAAGACTTCTCCACGCGTGAGGTTAAAACCTTCCACCTCCATTCCCCTTCTTCTTTATAACTCTCTCAATCGTCAAAATCTCTACCTTTCCTTTGCATTTGAAAATTTTCCTTTTCCGAAAATAGGAATTCAATTCCAGGGTTTTTCTTGGCAAATCTTTTTGTCTGGTTTATAGAAGAGGAATTCTTGTGTTTTTGGTGTGAGATTTATTCACAGTTTTTGATTTCTCAGATCTAGGAAAGGCATCGGATTTGAGATTTTCGAAAAGTTTTGAAGACATTAATTCGGAGAACAATTTCTGCAATGAGGTTTTAGAGTGAAAGAAAGGTTCTTTGTAGTGTTCTTGAATCTCTAGGATTAATTTGTAGATGATGTCTTCGATAGGGTCGTCTCACTGGTGCTACAGGTGCAGTCGATACGTTAGGGTTTCGGCCCAAGATACAATAATCTGTCCTTATTGTGATGGAGGATTTGTGGAGGAGGTCGAAAACCCGCCCCAATCTTCACATGCTGAAGCTCGAGGTCGTCGATCTCATGCTGCCGCCATGTACATGTTGGGAAATCAGCCGAATTTGGATCAAAATACGAATCTAGAGCTCCGTCGCAGTCGAAGAAATCGTGGCGATCGCTCACCTTTTAATCCCGTCATTGTCCTCCGGGGACCTGGACCTGCTGATGGTGGTGGCGTTGAAGGCGGTAGTGGCGAGAGAGGCAGAGAAAGAGGAAGCTTCGAGCTGTATTATGATGATGGTTCTGGTTCAGGCCTCCGGCCTCTGCCGGAGAACATGTCGGATTTCTTGATGGGGTCAGGCTTTGATCACCTACTTAATCAGCTGGCACAGATCGAAATCAATGGGATTGGGCGATACGACCATCCTCCAGCATCAAAATCTGCAGTTGAATCGATGCCAATCATCGAGATCGTTTCCAGTCATGTCGTCACTGAATCCCACTGTGCCGTCTGTAAAGAGCCGTTTGAGCTTGGTTCGGAGGCACGCGAGATGCCCTGTAAGCATATCTACCATTCGGACTGCATTCTACCTTGGCTTTCCCTCAGGAATTCTTGTCCAGTTTGTCGCCATGAATTGCCTACAGACGTTCCCGGGAGCAGAAACTCGCCAGAACTTGATCGAGCTGAAGACGGGCAATTTCCGGCGGCAATTGAAGAAGACACCATGGGTCTGACGATATGGAGGCTCCCTGGTGGTGGATTTGCTGTGGGGAGGTTTTTTGGGGGCGGAAGAGCTGGTGAAGGGGAGTTTCCGGCTGTTTACACAGAAATGGATGGTGGATTTAATAACAGTGGTGTTCCCAGAATGATTTCATGGGCATCAGGAGGAGGAAGTAGATCAAGAGAGAATGGTGGATTGAGGAGGATTGGTCGCAATTTCGTTTCCTTTCTGGGGAGACTTAGATCTTCATCTTCTAATTCTAGCTCAGAATCTGGGAGACCAAGAGAGAATGATGGAATGAGGAGGTTCATTCGCAATTTTGTTTCCTTTCTTGAGAGACTTGGTTCTTCACCTTCTAGTCTAAGTCGCTCCAGGTCAGTTTTCACTAGATCTTCGCATGGTGGTGTAGGTCTCTCCAGTTCAGTTCTCAGTAGATCATTGTCGAGACGCAGTAGAAATTCGAGATGGTGATCTCGGGTAAATTTGGGAAAAAAATCTTTTTTTTTCATCTCCCTCTTCTAGATGGGTTCTTTGCTTGAGCATTTAACTGTGTCCTAGTCCTTCTATTCTTCTGTTAGGGGAGGCAAGATCTGTTAAGGAATTAGTTTTTATTCACTGTAAATCGCATTTTTCATGGGATGCAGTAGAGGTCTACTTGTGGAGAATAAGCCCTCATAAACCACAACGACGGTGTTAATCTCATGATTCAAAGTAAACATTCTTTGTATGTATGTATGGTCAACTTGAAAACGAAATTAGGACCGTGGATTCTACTATGTTATGGGTTCTGATTTGATTGACGGTGAAGATTAGGACATGTAGTAAGTCCACCTGTCCTGTGAAGCATACATTTAGCAAAGTGTCAGCATTGTTGGAAACTAGTTCCCTAAAGAGTCTTTATTGCGTTTTTTTGATAGAGTTTGAGATTATCCTCAAGTTGTAGATTATCTTGAAGTTTTGTAAGATGAACTTGGCTTGACGATGCGGGGTTGTCCTCCAGCCCGGTCCATTCGCCCCCTACCGGTGATATGGCAGTTGGGCTTACTTACACTAAGTGACAGGAGTGACGGAGTCGACGAGATTTCGTATCCCTATCTAGGAGAGATCAGATCAAAGCCAATTGCAATGAATTCAATGTGTCGAATGCAGATTGGAAGAGAGAAAAAAAATTGAATTTGAATTTCTACACTGACGTACTTGGAATTTTCCTTGCAAACACTAGGGATAAGTCAATCAGCGGGAGTTGAACACACGACCACAGGGAGCAAACCCAGGATTGCTAGCCAACTGTGACATGAGTGGATTTTTTTTTATACTTCTACCAGAACCTGGCTTCCATTATAGGGAGTGCAAGTGACCATAGAATATTCATTCAGCAGTAGCGCACCATATCATATATATTGTGATACAAAACCGTAGATTTTTTTTTTTTTTGGGTTAAGAGGACAATATATTACTAGAGGGTGACCAAAGAGTCCGGGGAAGACACAGTTACAGAAGTCGACACAGAGCCCCTAGATAGATTCCATAAACTGATGTTGAGCACATACTGGGCTACATCGTGAGCCGCTAAATTTGCTTGTTTGCATATCCATTGAACCCTAACTTGATCATGCTCCTGCCACAAGGAGTCAACATCGGCTAGAATTGAGCTAATCTCCCAAGGCCAAGGGGTAAGCTAACACATTAAGAATGTCTGAGATTTATTTCGAATCTGTCTCTAAGAGTACTCGTTCCCAATGTTGACTCGCTACTTCCAAAAAGCCCAATGGCACCGCTTCCACAATCCTGCTAGTGCCCCTACTAGGGGTTTCCATCTAGATCACAACAACAAACCATTGAGATCCCGCCATACCAGAACTGCACCTGCCACTGAGATTTTCGGGTGCGTCGCCCCATCCACATTAATCTTCCTCTATCCTGGAGGCAGAGATTAAGGTGCTCTAATGGGGAAATTCTACAGATACTTTGTGGCCCGATAGACTGCAATTAAGGTGCAGAGGTGTTGTTGTCCCTGAATGGGGACACGAAATGCTGCGTCCCTGATTCCGTGTTATTTTGTTTGTTAGTTTTGGGTATCATAACAGGTTCGGCAACCCCAATTAGATGAGTTGGGTTAGTATTATTCTTAGTTTAGTAAGCATTAACAAGGGCCACACTCTCTCATGTGGGTGTTGTTGTGGTTAGGATCCAGTTTTGCAGTTGATAATTGATATGTCCAACTTTTGGGCTACTTCAAATGCTAGGCTCTTTAATAATATACTAACTGGGGTTGTGGCTAACTGTATTTTCATACCAAGAACAAAAATCAAAAAAATGAGGCGTGCGACTCTATTCTTTTGCATTTTCTGCTCTTAGCCAAAAATATTACTACCTTTTAAAATAAGAAAAAGTAATTGTTTTTGATTGAAAACAATGATATGTATTGATTTTTGGCTGAGAGTAGGATATGCTCAAGAATAAGACTAGCACTAAGGCTATTGATGGCTCTGGCCGGGCTGGGGTCTTTCTAGACCCATCCCTCTCGTATTAGACTCCATCTCAACCCCGGCCTACGCCCTCATGGGGCTAAACTGGCTAAGCCCAAGCCCAACCATTGGGGTTAGGAGCCTGGGGCAGGGCTGCATGATAAAAAGTATTTTGCCGACTTTTGAGTCGGTTCGGATCGGGCTGGGTACCCTCAGAGCTCACGTCTTAAGTCTCATCAGAATCATATCTCAATGGAGTTCAATGTTGTCTTCTGTAAAGTGATCAGACGGTGCTAAGAATGAGTACACCGTAAATTGATTGTACTCATCAACCACCTTAATATTGTCTTATTCGTAAATCTTACAAATCCGACAGACACGAGAGATGAGCAACACAAAAGATCCGGACTCACAAAAATAAACTCTCTCTCTCTCTCTCTCTCTCCCAACGATCCAAGAAAGTAGACCGAGCCACTGGAACCTCCGAAGCAAAAGTCGTGGTTCTCCCGCTGCTGCCTTCCTCCGGTAAGCTTTCTTCCTCTCCGAATCTCAAAACCCAGCTCCGGTGGCACTGCTTCGCACCCTGCGCAGAGTAGAACCTCTCAATCCCTTGGTTCCTCATATCGATTTCGCTTGCTCTGAATTTTTTTAAACGAATTTCACAAAATTACGAGTAATTTTTTTGTATCTTGCTAGGGCTTCTGTAGAAACAAACTAGGAAGAAAATGGGTTTATATAGATCTTCTAGGGTTTTAGTCGGTTCAGATATTCTGTCAAGAACACTAATTTAATTAGTTAAAACGAATTGAATAAAATCACTCGTTAGAGAGATCGGCCATGGCGTCGTTCAGGCCATTCCCATCACAATCTTCTTTTGGTCCTCGACCGAATCAGAACTCTCTGCCGCCACCTCCACCACCACCATCACGAGGAAATCAAAACCCTCAAACTCGGGGTTTTAGCGGTGGCGATGCATCTCAGCTTCCTGTTTCATCATCTTCGTATCCACTAAATTATAATCAAATTCAACCCAATTCGAACATCCCCCATGGTGGATACGGATCCTCTTCGCACCATTACGGTCCTTCAAGACCTCAACAAAAGCATCATCCACAAAACCAGCTTCAACAACCACAACAGCAGCAGCAGCAATATCCGTATCCACCTCCGCCCCCTCCGCTACAGTCTTCGTATCCAGCGGCTCCGCCGCATCCTCCAATGGCCCCAACTTCAATGAATTCACAACCACTGCCTGCACCAGCCCCTATGTACTACCCCTCCTCTCAGTATTCCCAATTCAATCCTCATTCAGTGCCGCCACCTCTGCCCCCCCTTCCACCACCACTACCTCTATCTCCGCCACCAAATTCTTCAATACCTCCACCACCACCACCACCTCCACCTCTCCCCCCTCCCTCGCTTCCACCACCACCTCCTTCATCCGTTCCTCCATCAAGTCAGAACGAAGGAAGTGGACGGCCGGATGGTCACGGGCATGATAAAGGGGCCACCAAGGATTACAATGGTGTTGGTTGGCCAGAATCAGGGCATCCAAAACATGTGCTTCCTCCTAAACAGCACAAGGCATATGCCGCTCCGGTACCAGCCAGGAAACCTAATGGGCCTGGTGGGAGGGTTGAGACGGAGGAAGAGAGGAGGTTGCGGAAGAAGAGGGAGTTTGAGAAGCAGAGGCAGGAAGAGAGGCATAGGCATCAGTTGAAGGAGTCCCAGAACACTGTGTTGCATAAGACACAGATGTTATCGTCTGCGATGAAGGGGCATGGATCAATTGTTGGGTCACGCATGGGGGAGAGGAAGACTCCTTTTTTTAGCGGTGAGAGGATTGAAAACAGGTTGAAGAAGCCGACAACATTTTTGTGCAAGTTGAAGTAAGTATGCTGTGAAATAAAACTTGTTTTGTTTTTCCTTTGTTTATTTGTTTGCTTGTGGGTTTAGTATTTGCTTTTATGTTGGCTGTAGGTTTTCATATTGTTCATCGGTTGCTAACATTTTATTGGTTGAAACTCTTATGTTGTGGATTTGGCTATCACTGTAACTTCAGGATTTAAGTATATTGTCGTCATGATATCGATTAAAAAAAAGGTATATTGTCATCATGATAATTGGACATGATCCGTAACCCCTTCACGGTGCTCTTAGTTAATCCCTGCATTTTATTTTTAATTTGAAAATCGGGTTTAAGTTGCAGGGACATTTCAAGTCTTGATATCCGTTTAATATGTGCTGGAATATGTACTAGACTTGTAAGTATGCTTATGATCTTTTATAAGAATGTTTGTTATCAGATTAATAAGAGAAATTGTGGAAGTAGAACTGATGTTTCTGCAATAGTGATGCTGCATCCACTGACTCCTTACACTTCCAAGATCGCCAAGCAAGGAATGAAAAGATCTTGCAATATCACGGCATTTCCATTTCCCTACATTGTTCTAGTTCTGTTTTACTATATATCAATTATATATCCTGAATAATAATAGCACTTCCAATGGCATGTTCTGCACACAAATCCCCTACTTCCTTTGAATTTTACTTGAACCTTATTTCAAGACTTACGATTCTGAAGATTTACAATCATCATTTGGAATTAGAGATTGGTTTGAATTCAACGTTTTTACCTGCACAAAGCCCAGGAATTAGGCTAGGATTGGAGATGAACAAGATAAGAAGAGAGATAAACGAGAGATGATGATGTAGGGCTTCATACTTTTGAATGTGTAGTAGATGGATAAAGAGGGTGAAAGCTTCTAAAACTTTACAATTTTGATTGTGTACTTAGGTGTATTAGAAGATTTTATAGCAAGGTAAGTGTTCTTTAAGTTTCATTGCAGGATGCTCATGCATTGCCAGTTTATGCATCCATTCCTCACGATAGCTGTAGTTTTGAGAATTGAAATGCATTCACGAGTTGGAGATCAATGTCTATCCATTGAAATAAGCCATTGCATGAAGAAAATGACTCATTTTCCTTCATTTCTGCTGAGCGGAAATACAAGTTTATATAGATAGATTGTTTTTAAGGATGAGCAGTGTTACAAATCTCATTCTCGGGTTTTTATCGGCCAGAGTTTTTTTCAAGAGGTTTTTAAATCTAAATTTTGTTCGAGTATTTCTCGCTTAAATCTCGGGAATGATTAAAAAAAATATATTGAAATTACAAAAAAATAAATAAATATCACCAAGTTATAAATTCATAAAACCAACAACATTGTGTATTTCTCATGATATTTTTAAAATCTCAGTTAAATCTAGGCTAAATCTCGCGATATATACGGGATAAAAAGAGAAATGTATATTTCTCACGAGATTTTTTAAATATCGCGATAAAACAGAGTTTTAAACTTTTTAGATGTTTTTCTTGGGTTTTCTCGGAAGAAATTGGATATTTCTCGGGAGATTTGTAACAATGAGGATGAATTGCAAGTTGAAGATGATAATTTTGAGTAACAATTAGTGGCTTTGTCATCTTGGTCTTCAACCATTTGTCCTGGGCGGGAAGAAGGTGAACCTAGGAATCTTTCCTAGTCCACCATACCAAGTGGCACTCAAGGAGAGCCTTCTCAAAGATTATAAGAATCTGAATCAAAGGAGATTTTACTTCTCCATACTGTCTCAATACTTTGAGCCATGCTAAAATTTTTAGCAAGTTGCATCTGAAGCGGTGCCTACTTGGCAGTTGTTGTTAGTTTGGAGACAAAATGAATATTCTCAGCCTTCATCGTCCTCCAGTATCAGTAGAATCTTCGGGATACTTTTCAGGCCAGGCGCTCTTAGTTCAAACTTCAAAGACACTATATTGTAATGACTGGACGATGTGACAATCTTTTATGCATCATTATATTGCCTTTTAGAGCTAGGTGATTTGGGTTCTACATGAAGCTATAAGACTCCAACAGTTTGACTTGACAACAATAGGGAAAGAAAAACATGTAAAGCGGCTTGGGTGCGAGTACTGTAGAATTGCTTAAAAGAATGACAGAAATCTCAACTATTTACACTTTGTTGGTTTCTGAATTAGAGAGTCCTCGGAAGAGTGCGAGTACTGTAGTAGTGCTTAAAAAATGACAGAAATCTCAACTATTTACACTTTGTTGGTTTCTGAATTAGAGAGTCCTCGGAAGAACACACCACATAAAGTAACAAACAAATTATTGATACAAATGGAATATAAGGGGGACAGTTTGGCATCATTTATGAGGAGCGTTTTTCTATCCCCCCGGGAATAGAAACGAAAAATCGCATTTGACAAGGCTTTTCTTTGGAATGTTTCTTGAAAACAGGGTGTTCCCAACACAGTTTTTTTTTATAAAATTAAAAAAAGTAGTTTTTTTGGAACATTCTCAAGAAACACTACAAGAGAGGTGTTGACACATAAACCCTATCCTCATCTCTCTCCCAAAATCCTTCCTCTCTCCCCAACTCTTTCCCACTGCCACCATTCTCCACTATCACCGCCATCTACCCCCAAATCCAACCCCACCATTGCTACCAGTACCACACTACCACCTCCACTTCTAAGTTCTACCCCACCGCTATCATCTCCACCCTCATCACCACTACCACTACAACAGTACAACCTCACCCTCACTGTCACCACCATTGTTGCCACCACCACCACTCCCCACCACTCACCCCACCACCACCAATCACGATTCACAACTACCCCCACCCCATGTTCAGGAACGTGTAGAAACACCAATGACTGCCACTGCCTCCACCAACACTCCCATCACCATCTCCCGCCCACCAATCGCGACCACCCCACCCCATGTTCAAGAACTTTTAGAAACACCAATGGACCTCTCCAAAGTCTAGCATAAGCAATTTCCGTCCACCAAAAGAAAATGAAGAGAGAGAGAGAGAGAGAGAGAGAGCATTTCATCAAAAGTTGGGTAGTTGGTGTTATACTAAAGGAGGAAGTTATCTCCAAAATAGGGGGAAATAGTTTCTCAAGGAACCATTGTGCAGCTTGGATTGTGACCCCTGGTTCTGTGATATTCTAAAATGGTCCCTAATGTCTAATACTCTGGAACGCACAAAGAGACCTTCAGATCTTGATTGAAAACTGCTAATACGATGCTATACATATACATCTTTCTTCTTCTTCCCATTTTATGTACATTTATGTAATTGCATGGTATCTTATTTACTGAATCCTTTGCTGTTGCACTTAGCATTGCTTTTCGAATATATATATATCTTCTTATTGTTCATGGTGGAATTCTTTTTCCAATTTTTTTAGTTTTAGCAGCATCATCCAGTAGGCAGGCGATTAATATTTGGTTAGAAACGATTTCTTGCATCTTGCAGTCCAACAAGTGTCAGCTTCCTTTACTTCCAATTCTGACGTTATTTTCTACTTCTTACTTTTTGAAGGTTCAGGAATGAACTTCCAGATCCAACTGCGCAACCGAAGCTTTTGTCTTTGAACACAAATAAAGATCAGTATGTAGTCTTGTTTTGAAAACTTTGGATCACCACTAGTTACTTCATATAAAAATGTTCCACTTAGTTCATTGTTTATATATCAAAGCAAAGCATATGAAAGAATGAATTACAGTGCATGAATACTTTTTAGGTGTTAGTGTGGTGCTAAATGTGTATAATTTTTGTTCTCCATCTTGTTGCAAGGCTGATGAAACCTTGTAATTCATCAAGTCATGGATGTTAGTATTCATCGGATTATCATATTAATTAACTGATTTATGGAGGAAGAGCCCATTATATGTCAATGTGATTATGCTTGGATACACCCGAGGGAGTTCCACAGGGATCCTGAGTCCTGACATATGCTTTAATCTAGTTGAACTGGACAAGAGCCCCGAGCCGGATGGTGAAAAATTATCATGTCCGGTTCCTTCGGGGGCTGGATCTATAATCGTAACTCGTTCCTGCCAAGAAAAACAGTGGCACTATTTTCTGGAATCTTCATCTTGAGGCGCCATTCCCATTCCAGTATGTTGTTCCCACTCTCGTATCTGAACACCATCTTACTTTCGCTACCAATTCTGCTATACCATGTTTTCACCAAGGCAACAATTTTTGTAGACCACGGAGAACTCAGTCTGAGCTATTCATTTGCAGGCAAAGAAACTCTTCTCACTAGTTAAGATTAACTTTGAAGGAAGTAACTGAATCGAGATTGATACTGTCTAACTGGTTATTTTATTTATTTCTTGCTGAAAAACAATTCTTTCTTTACATTCTTGATTGTATCCGATAGTTTCTAATCCTGTTTGGAACTTGATTTCTAAGACTAACACAAATTATTATTCATAATGAGCTTATAAAGATAGAATAATGACGATACAAATGAAGAGTGAGTTGGTGAAGGTTAAAAGCTTTAAAAGAGCGAGGGGAAGGCTAAAAATGACTTGGGTGGAGATAGTGCGGAAAGAATTGGTAGCACATGATTTGACCAAAGTCATGGCTTTTAATGGAGTGGAATGGCAAAACATGATTCGTGTTGCCGACCCGATATATTTGGATAAGGCATTGATGATTACATGATGATGACCTTCATTATGGATGGGATATAGGGACTTTTTAATCTTTCAATGGCTCCCCCCCCTTTTGCTCATTATGTAGTATGTACAATCTTTAACATAAGCAATATCTTATGAAAGATTGATAGAAAAAGAAAGCTGTTGATAATAAGTTAATGGTTGTCATCATCATTAAGAATAACTTTTTGTGTTTATATAGATTGAAGTTATTATCCTTAGTGGCAGGAGCATGTCTAAATTTTGACATGTGGGTGAAGTGATGGCATGAAAGAAGTCACACTAGTCGGCGGGCCATTGTCAAGTGCAATTTGAAGGATTGTTTCTTGATTGTGAATGGTGATTGGTTCTCGAATATTGTTGAAGGTTTAAGTAACAATTTGTTATACATCCATTAGGGATCAGTGTAGTCAAGGCCTCTAGGTGATGCCTAGGTGATAAAAATAACTAAATTATATATATATATATACACATATTAAATATACATATTTCTAATATTAATAAATACAAATAGCAATTCAAACCTCCTAGGGTTGACAATAATCTAAGTAATTTAACATTTAATGTTGTAAAGCTTGAATGTAAATCTGTTTCTGCTGAACTGTTAGTTGACCTTTTAATCTTGTAGATGAAAATATTTTTGAAGACTAAAATATAAGACTTTTTTACCGGACTTTTGGGTTTTAGTATGTTTTGATATAATAAAATTTATGAAAGTTAAGATTTCAGAAATTCCTTAGCATTTGCAAGTTAAAAAATTTGACTTAATCCCTAAAAGTCGTTAAGAATTGGAAAATTAACTTTTTATTCTTCAAGAATTTCGATCTAGGATCATTTTTATTGAATTTAAATAGGGGATATAACCTTATTTACATATAAATATCTTAAGTAGATGAAAGTAAAGTTTAAAACCATTTACTTAAATAATATTTATATGTAAATAAGCTGTAAAACAGGTTTCCAGTTAAGAGGAAATGAGTATGGTCGGAGGGCCTAGGCGATGATAGTCTAAAAACGCCCAGGTGACGCCTTGAGTATATTGTTAGGGATAAGTTCCCTCAATGGATAAGTGGGCAATGGAGCCACTAGTTTGAGCGCTGACTGCAATTTTTGTTCGTTATTAAGGTCACCATTTGATTCCGTTGACGTTGGATCTATAGGGTCTACTCATACATTCAATATTTTGGAACTTTTATTTATTTGTCACAAAAGCTACTGAACTTTTATTCTTTTATTTTCTTTCAGTTTGTCGAATTTTTGAGCTTTCTTCAACCCCTTTGCTACCTTGTGATTAAATTTTTGATCCGTTTGCAGATACACCAAATACACCATTACTTCATTGGAGAAAATGCACAAGCCCAAACTATTTGTTGAGCCAGATCTTGGGATACCACTTGACTTACTTGATATAAGTGTATACAAGTATTATCTCTAAAAACTTGTATTCTCTTTTTTGTGGACCTTGACAAAATTTCTTACCATCATTAATCTGATCATAAATTGTCTTCTTTCACTAGTCCCCCCAGTATAAGACCACCCCTTGCTCCAGAAGATGAAGAATTATTACGTGATAGTGAGTCAGTAACGCCTATCAAACAAGATGGCATTAGAAGAAAAGAGCGGCCTACTGATAAAGGTGTTTCTTGGTTGGTTAAGACACAATATATTTCTCCTCTTAGCATGGATGCGGCAAAGCAGGTATTACTTGCCAGCTTTAGCTTACAAATGCAATGATTCCTTGATTATGAATTGTAGTGAAGACTTGTGCCCTTAATTAAAATATATTGGCATTTTGCAGTCCCTAACTGAAAAGCAAGCAAAGGAACTGCGAGAAACGAGGGGAGGCCTTAACCTTTTGGAGAATCTTAACGATAGGTTTACTTTATTCAAACCTTTCCATGCGACAAGAATCCAAGATTGTCAATATACTCGCAAGACATTTCTCTTTTTCTTGCTTAAAACATGAACTTTTCAGGGAAAAACAAATCCAGGAAATTGAGGCATCATTTGAGGCATGCAAGTCACGCCCAATTCATGCAACCAATGACAGATTGCAACCTGTTGAGATTCTGCCACTGTTACCTGATTTTGACCGGTATGGGCTTTACATATCCTGAGTGTATGTGCATTTGTTCATTCTTGCCTATGTTCAGGTATAGTATGAGATAAATCGTGTTTTATTCGATGATCCTCGACATATTGATTCATTTATTTGGAAATATAATATTAATAATGATAAAGCTCCTATGTCTTTATAAGGGTTTTGATGGGTATTGTAATCATGGAAATAAAACCGATATGAAATGGGCGATACAAATAGGTTTTGGTAGTCCCCTATATGATATTTATACTGATACGAAACGGGCAATACGTATCGTTTATTACTTAATTATTTTTAATTAATTGTGTAATTGTAATTGTGTTTGCTACTTTTGTCTTTGAGTTGCTTACCATGAGTTTATATTTAGTAAATTTGGTTCCTACAACTCATTTGATTTTTTTAAATTTTAATTTTATTTTTTTGAAGGAAAAAATTATATGTATCAACTGAAACTTATAGGCATAGGTTTCGGTTGAGGCTGATACATCCCCCTAAACCGTATTTTTAATCCTTGATTATAATTGAATATATCAATGCAGTGGGATATTCTCCCTGTAGAGGCTTTCTATTGGAAAAGAAAAAAAATGAAACTAAATGTGTTGCACCAACATTTGAGTGCCAGAAGTTGCCACTCACTGACATGGGAGCAGTGTTTAAAAGGCGAAGGCGTGAGGCTACGTGTTAGGACCTCGGATACATGGGGCGTAAGCCTTAAAGTATGGGGCTTAAGCCTCACACTTCTGTTTTCTTTTTTAAAAAACTAACTTAAAATTTGTATTGAATAATAAATTTACATTATTAAAGAATTCCCTGCAGTAAAAAGAAGAAACACAAAAGTAAAGCAAAGTTACAACTCTACCTCATCCCCAAAAACGACAAATTAAAAATTCCTATCAAAATCTGCTTTGATATATGTATATATATCAAAATCCACTTATATATATATGTGTGTGTGTGTATATACTGTTAAATCCTTTCAAAATAGATGCCTACTCAATTTGTGAAAAAATTGGCTTGTGTCCTCAAAGATCCTTTTATTAAACACTCTTTTCATATGCCCCAACAGAAGGGGCACTTGGCCCGTTGGCCGTGAAAGAAGCACCTTTTGAATCCCCCATGGACATCCACTCGAAGAAAGAAATAGGCTCCACATGACCCTAAAGAACACATCATTAAGCCTCATACTTCGTCATGTCTTCTTAAAATAATAATAAATAAAAAATGTGAAAAATTGTAGAAGATTTCAGAAAAGTAATTAAAGTTCATACCAACTACCTAATATAATTACTTTTCTGAAATCTTCTACAATTTATCACACTTTGAGGCATAAGTCTTAAGGTGTTTGATGCACCTTGAGGCCCTTTTCTCGAGCCTTGTCTTGTGTGGGAATCCGGTCCATTTAGAAGAATCAGTGTAACACGCCCTTGAACCGAAGATATGTCACTTGATAAACTAGAACATCATATGAGATCCGTGTTGCTGGCCCCAAATTGTGGGGATAACGCAGTGCTAAAGAAGAATGCAACACAAACAAAAAATATTACTTTTTTCTGTGGACGAGAGTGGTCTGGTTAAAACCAAGTTTGCCAAACTCATAGGAAGCTGTTTTATTTTTATATAACAGGATTTGATACGTATGAGTTTAAGGTGTCAGAAATGACAGCATGTCCATAGAGCTATTTTGTAACCCGAAATAATTATAGTTATAGGATAAAGGTGTAATATACTAGTAACTTCCAACAGTGAATTTGGCTGATGGGTGGTTCATAATCATCCTACTTTATATGTTAGTCTATTGATCACATTGACCTCCCAGCATTTTCTTATTGGAGCTTTGTGCTGCTGTACCAGCTACGATGATCAGTTTGTTATGGCGGCCTTTGATGGTGATGCTACTGCTGATTCAGAAATCTACAGCAAATTGGACAGATCTGTTCGTGATGTCCTTGAATCACAGGTGAGTTAGTTGAACTTGTCTAAGTTTTGTAGCTACTATCTAGCAAGTAGTTAAATATTTGCAAAATAATATTCATTTTATTTTGGAAAAAGATGATGATTCTGTCAGTGCATTTATCTTTCCGCAATCTATTCTTAACTTGTCTACTACTTTATGAGGTAAACTTTTTTATACCCACTGTTCTGCCAGTTTCTGTGTAATCCTGATTTAATCGAGCCCGTATATCCTCTGAATGGTTTCTAATCCTAAATGTTCTTCTCAGCATCAGAATATGTTTTTTCTAAACCTTGAGAGTTGAGATTTAAAAGCCCACATTTTTCAGCGATATTATATAATTAGTCATTGGGCAACCCCAATATGCCTCTAGAATTGTGCTCCTGAGGGCTGTTGCATTGAGATTCACGCTAGATGTATCATGTTAATCCGGATCATTTTTGGACTTTGAGTTTATTCCCATTGATGTTAAGCTTCCCCAATGATGAAAAAAATACCCGTCATTCATGTCCTAGACTAATTCTTCATGCTCCATTGTAGGCAATCATGAAGAGTTTTGTGCAAACTGGCTCTGATCCAGCCAAGCCAGATAAATTTTTGGCATATATGGTCCCTTCACCAAATGAGGTATATCCACTGTTTTACTAAACCTGATCTATATAACATTTCGCTATATTGCAGTTTTGGCGGCGTTCTGACAGTCATATTTACAATATATTGGCGCTGGCTCGGCCCACTGATTATGTAACTTTTGGTGCAGCTATCAAAAGATATGTATGATGAACAAGAAGATATCTCGTATTCCTGGGTTAGAGAGTACCACTGGGATGTATGTGCCAAGGATATACTTATATTTGTTCCATAGTGAGCTCGTTAACTAAAAATTCACAACCTGAAAACTTGCTTTTCTAATGCCACACAGGTACGGGCTGATGATATAGATGACCCCACAACCTACCTTGTTACATTTGATGAAGAGGCAGCAAGCTACTTGGTATTAACTTGAGCAAAATTTCATATAATTTTAATGCATGCAATGGCAGATGACATATCTTTTAGTCACTCTCTCATCATGATGCAGCCTCTTCCCACGAAGCTTGTTTTAAGAAAAAAGAGGGCAAAAGAGGGAAGGTCCAGTGACGAGGTTGAACATTATCCCATACCTTCGAGAGTGACAGTAAGACGGAGATCAACTGTTGCGGCAGTGGAACTGAAGGAGTCAGAGGTAATGTCTTCAAGTCATTTTATAACCATTAAATGTCTTATTATCATTATGTTGGATTTTAATTGTTGGCAGATTTTACTTGGTCCCGTTTTGTTTTTTTGTCTATGTGTGTTTCATATTAGTCTCTTGATGTTTTTGACTTTATGATGCTTTCAGGGTTATCCAAATTCAAACGGTAGTAATTTAAATTCAAAAAGACGAAGGTCAGACATTGAAGATGGCCTTGGGACTCGAGATAAGTTTGCAAGAGTCCACGACATGGAGCACTCTAGTGGTGCTGAAGACATGTCTGAATGATTTCTCTTGATGCAAATAGTGTAGCTGTGAAGGAAAGTTTTTCCAATTTGTGCTGCCGGTGGAATGATTGGTGAATACTTTGCCTGATGCTGCACTTATTGAAGGCGAGGTAGAGATGTATCCTTGCATTCGTATACTGATTTCCACCCCAAATATATGTATTTTATGGATTGTATTTGATCTCAATTAGACATAATAGAAATTTCATATCCATTCCTTGCAAGCATGTTCAGTGTATAAGTAACACAAACTGAACTTTTCTATATGATAATAGTTCATTTATTCCTTTTTGTTCATAATGACCATGTCGTTTCTGCTATTTTTGTTGGATCTTGTTTATTTATTAGTGTTCCAATAATTGAATCCACAGTTATATGCTGGCACTTCCAAGTATAGACTTTAACAAATTTTCCTCTAAAAAAAAAAAAAATTCTTTACAAATTCTTACAATTTTTGAACTGATGGTTGAGACAGTAATAATCTAAATTGTCCATGCTATCTGATTCAACAGTGACTTTATTATTATTGTTGAAAGCCATTAATCTTGTATGCATTTGTAGCGCAGATTTAATTCAAAGATAGCAATCACCACTTTAGTTCATTGTGATCAATTTGATATGTTTAGATTCTATAGAGAACTTGTGGCATTTAGATTTGTGGTAAAATTCCTTGCAAGCACAGTAGACAGAAATGTAGGCAAATTAGATTGCTGGATTTTTTTCATTTTCTGTTACTTTATCTACTCTGGTATTAAACCTGTTAGTTGTTCTTTTTCTCCTAGCCCTGGATGATTACCATCATAAAATGATCTAATGGAAACCTTGTCCTGAGTCGTATACTGTCACAGTGCAAAATGTGATGTAATGTTTTCATAATCATCTTGAGAGTTAAGACCAAGAGAACTACCACTTGCCTATGTAACAAGGACCCCAATTTTGAAAAGCAGTTGTTCTAGACTAGTGTAGTTAAAGTGTCCAAGCTTGCTTAGCGATAGGGAGTTCTTCAGGTGAGGCATTGCATACAAAAATTTATTTTTTCTGTCAAAAAATAGAAAAGTTTTGGGAGTGTCTGCCCGGATTAGGATTATGCCTAGATTAGGATTAGGCAATCGGGTCTTGGTGACATTTTGACTACACTGTTCAAGACAGTGGTGTTCACACTCATGTACCTTGATTTTGCAAAAAAATTTCAGATTATATATCTTCAGGATAGCAATTACATACAATATATGTTTTTTTGGTGGACATACAATTTATATTATTGGTATTTTTAGAATCCAGATACAGTAGTTCGTGTTGAAAGAGTGACCTAAAATATACGTTTGGTACTTCTTAATCCATGTTGCAGTGCGGAATGAAAGTCTAGGACAGTTGTAGGGAAGTTGCCTTAGTTTCCACTCGGGGGAGAAACTTGTGCATTTAGTCATCAAGTAGGGTCTGAAACAAGTAGATATATAATAAAGTCTTCTTTGGACAAGATGTCTTTGTGAAGATATATGTCTAGATTAAGATATATGTTTAGAGAAACATTAGATATGAATGGATTTGCTATTAGATTTGATTTAGGATAATTGCCTAGTTTGATTTAGATTGTTATCAATAACTTCTCTTGTAACATATTTACATCAATTTTAGGTTCTAATTAATATAATTCAAACTTTTAGCTTATCTAAGTTAATTATTATATTTAATATTTGAATGAACCAATTTAAACATATATCTAAATCTAAGACATTTATCTCACCTGTTTTCTCAAATCTTCTCCTGTATTGAACTATTCATTGAGAAGAGGAACAAAAAAAAAGGTATGCTTTGCCGCAAGTTAGTTACCTTGGCCATTCTTTCTTGCTCTAAGTACAAAATTTCATCAATTATGCTCTGCTTAAGAGCAATAGTTTGCGCCAGGGGCGCTCTCACAAAGTCCCTTCAATTCCAATTCCAATGAACTCTGGTTAATTTTTTTTAAAAAAACCAAGGGTAGATTGGTAACCCTTAGAGGTGAGTGAATCTTAACCATAGTTGAATGGAGTCAAATAGGGGGTCACCTGGCAGGAAAGGGTCCAAGACGCCCTCCTCGTGTCGGTGACCGAGGAGATGATTATTTTCCTATTTTGCATGAGATACAACAAAAAGCAAGGGTTTACAAGATTATATGGACGAATAAAATCAGAAGAATGGGAAGTGCTACTGCAAATCGGATCAACTATTAATTCTTCCATTAAGGGTGTGTTTGTTTGCCGAGAAAATGAAAGAAAATAGGGAAGAAATTACAAGAATATGTGGGGCCCACAGATTCTTATTTTTTAATACATAGCTTTCTCACTTTCTTTTGCAAGAAAATAATGTTAAAAGTTTTGAATTCTTATTTTATCCTCAAACTAATGTCACATCATCTAATATATTTCTCGTAAAAATAAATTATTAGGAAAGGTAATTTAAAAATATCAACACACTTTTCTTTGATACCAAACACAGCAAAAAGAAAATTAATTTTCTTCTCACTTTTTTTTTTTTGTAACTCTCATATTTTCATTTCCTTCACCCATTTCTTGCAAAACGAATAGATCCTAATCCCATGTTTGGTTGTTGAGAAAATAAGTAAAAATATGAAAAAGAAAAAAAAAATTAGACAAAACACAACTAAAAATTATATTAAAAATCCAAAATTTTCTTTTCTTTTTCATGTTTTCATCAATTTTCTTGGCAACCAAACATAGCTGAAAAGAACCAAAAATTAGTTTTGACTCTTTTCTTTTGTAAGACGACCATATTTGATGCTATTGGGGTTGCATTTTCGGTAGAGAATAAATAAAACTCAGCAACTTAAATAAATGAGAAGTTGATCTTGGTTGAAAAAAAATAAAAAGCATATAAATGATGGGGGGCATTTTAATTAGAGTTTAAACAGGAGCTTCGTTGAGCTCCCTTTTCCATTACAATTGATGACAATTATATAATTATGAGAAATCATGCTGCAAAACTATCACTTTTTTTTGTAATTACATAATTGCCACGGAGCTTTGCATCAAAATGCATTGAACTCAAACAATTGACAATTAAAACAAGGCGCACCTAATGTTCACTAACCCACTATGAAACATATATGAAGTGAGAGGTTCCCAATTCATAAAGGGGACAATTCTTGGTAAATTTTCTAATAAATATTAAAATTAAGAGTTTGAATATGAATAATGCTTATGAGAGAATTATATTGAAAATTAAAACATAAAAGAAGAGCATTTATGATTATTTAATTTATATGTCATTTTAAAAATGAGTTTAAAATATGAAGGGTGCTCTGCTTCAACGCCTTTAAGCGGTGCCCGCTTCTAGTGTAAAATTGGTGGCAACCTTATAATTATAAAATTTTAAATAAGATTATCACTATCATTCTTAATAATTATAATACTACCACCATTTATATACAGGCTCGTGATCCTCTCCAGTTATAACCGGCTTTGGCAAAACCGGTTATAACATGAATCCAACACGTGTCTCTAAATATGAGCGGCAAAAATCGCCGTTACTTGGTTCCGTTACCTTCCGTTTCATGTGTACTCTTCTATTTTTCAAAACAAAACCCAAAAGAGAACCAGAAATCACCCAACTTCCCCTAACTCAGAAAACCCAAGAGAAGAGACTCCCAAACTCCATTCCGATGGTTCGGGTAACCGGCGCCGACGAGAAGACTCGTGACCGGCGATTTTCCTTTCCCTCAGATGAAAACCCTTTCACCCCTCTATTTCACCTTCTTCTTCCATTTTTGGGTTTTTATTTTCAGCAAAAGATCTCCTTTTGTTGGCTAGACCCTTATTTTCGTATGTTAATTGTTGCATGTGTATATACCATTTTGGTCTCTGGTCTTCTTTTCATCATGTGTATATACCCTTTTGGCCATCGTCATTGAAATCCGATTCCTCATTTTCGTGTAATTCGCTCACATGGATGCCAAGTAGCTCCAAGACTCTCTTATATACAAATATCCGAAATGGGTCCTTGTCCTACTGTTAAGAGCAAGGATAGAAATCCCATCGGTTTCTAGGATGGCAAAGGGTATGGAACTATTATTAGAGACTCCAGTGGAGTCCCCCTTATTGCGGTCGCTGGAAAGATGGATATGGGTTCCGTTATTTATCTAGAGTTGAAGGCTATTAAGTGTGGTCTTCAGGTTGCACAGGGTCTTCTCCTCGACAACCTGGAGGTTGAATCTGATTCTTTTTGGGCTGTCCAATGTATCACGCATCAATGCAACTCGCCTTGGGAGTGCTCCTTCATCCTTGTTATCATTGAGGAGCTTTCTTCTCATTTTGCTAATATTGGATTCTGTCATATCCCTCGGGAAGCTAATGGCCCTGCTGATTGCTGATTTCTTATCTTAGGCATTGTACTGAGATAGGGGAACTCAGCTTGATTTATTCTGGGTTTCCCTCCTCTCTTTCCCTTCTTGTTGAGAGAGATCCTAAAGGACATAGATCCTTGAGATTGTAAACATTTGTTAGCTTCTGAAAGATTTTATCATAAGTGAAATCCAAGAGGGTACATGTTCGACACTACCTGATTTAATCTTTTCAAGTGCTTCATAAAGGGCTCGCTTGTGTTTCTTTTTTAACCACTGCAAAGTGTGCAAGAATATGAAATTTGATTCATAAAAATGAAACACATACACCAAATTAAACTCTTTTTAATCTCTATTACTTCCAGTAATTTGTTTAAAGAGAAATGGAATAGCCTAGCCTTACATTTCCAATGAGATGGATGATGTGTTCAATGATAATTGAAATAGCAACCAGCACGAAACAAATGGCAACTGCCCATGCCGGCATTTCCTCTAAAGACAATTGATCCGTTAATTGATGGTAAAGTTCTAAATACAAGGTTAATTGATTCTTTAACCGGAGATGAACAAAAAGTCGCAAACAGAAGCACAGAAGAATAAGCAGCTCCAAGCAACAAAACTCGGTGTGGAGGGTCATGGAATACCTTTTATGGAATATTGTTTTGATGATCTTTGCTTGCAGCAGCACCTACTTTGGATGCCTTTTTATGGAATTTAATCCATTTTCTATGGCTTAGTGGCTTAACAGATTAATAACTTAGGGTTCTGTAATGGTTCTGTGTTGATTGGGTTGTAGAATGAGATACAGAAATGCTTTGTTTGTAAGCAATTTACACTGTAATCCAAAAACAGCAATGATATTGAGGTTTAACACCAGATATTGAGCTGAGTTAGGTCAGCACCCCAAATACAGAGTAACCATAAAGTTCAGAACCATGATTGACAGTGAATCCTTGGAGATAAGAGATCAGAAGTTTCAGCCATTCTTCAGCTATGCCAACTTCCATCTGTTAATAATGTCATCAGGAGATCATCACTTACTACTGCCTCTAATAATGCAGTGGGGCGAGAAATGGGTGCGGAACGGGCATGTGCCAACTGTTGTTCTTGGGCCTAGTTCCATGATTTTTACATACAACCTATGATATCATTTTAACAGATACCATTTCCTCAATTTCATCTCCCCTGAATCTAAAACAAAATTCAGAGAAAAATCAAACAGCCCTCGAATTAGCAAGTATCATTTTCAAAATCCACATGCAATTACAGGCGTATACTTCAACTCGGATTAGCAAACCACAAAACAAAGAGAAAAAAAAACAGAAAGTATATAAAACAAAAAACTGGGTTTCCATTGAAATTGAAACAAGAGAAATTACAAGTCATATGAACAAATCAAAAGCCAAAACACGTGAATTAACTAGCTTGCTCAGTATAAGCGACACTGAAGAGCATAGACTACATCCATGGCAGTAACAGTCTTATGCCTTGCCTGCTCAGTATAGATAACAACTTCACGGATAACATTTTCAAAAAAGATCTTAAGAACCCCACGAGTCTCCTCCTAAATTCTTGGACTGTCCATAATCACCACTGATCCTAGCAGGTCCAATGTCCAACTCCAAGTCAGGTGCGTAATCGTCTCACCATTTAATGAAACTAGTGCATCTTTTCCCCAACTAAATCATATTAAGATATAATTAGTGCTCATTATTTTTACAAACAAAATTCACGATAATCAATAAACTAATAACTTACTCGATCGCTTGGGCAAGAATAATATGCTTGATTGAGATTTTTTGTCAACTGAGATATTAACACCATACACAGTCCATTTCCATATAGGCAATAGTGAGCTATGGGCAATCCGTTATTGGTATATGAAGATGACATTTCTGCATTAGCAAAATTAAATCAAATTAGAAGCAAGTCTACTTCACAATGATGGAAAATGAATAAAATTGTGACTTGTGTGCCATTGGAAGAGAAGAAATGAGTATGGACCATATATGGGAATCATGTCAAGAAAGCGAATTCAGGAACAAAATGCAACAAATTGATTTTTAAGATCATATAGAGCATGATTAACTAAACAATTACCCCCCAAAAAAAAGAGTATGGTTAACATTAAAGTTATTGAGAATTGGGTCAATTTCATCGAAAATATGGTGTCAATTATTATATTTGCTCAATAAGTTCGGATCGAGCCTTTGACCTTGAGATTGAGCAATTGGCTTAGGTGGCGTTTGTTAACACTAGTCTAAAAACAAGTACTTATATGAAAATTATGCTTAGTTAAACTTTAGATTGTTTAGTTGAAGGTTAATTGCATGTCTACATTTTAGATATTTTAGGGGTAAAAACCTCTATTTTAAAAAGTAGCTATGGAAATACTTTTTAAAGTAGATGTTTTTACCCCTAAAATCTTTAAAATGTAGATATCCAATTAACCTTCAACTTAACAATCTAAAGTCCAACAAAACATAATTTTCAAATAAGCACTTATTTTAAGACTAGTGTTAACAAACGTCACCTTGATCTAATCCCTCAGTAGCTTAAAGGATAAATATGTGTTAAAACGTATTGTAATCCTTCTTGATAAATATGTGTTAAAACGTATTGTAATCCTTCTTATCTTTATGTGTTAACTTTTGTGTAACTTTTGAGTGTAACCAACACTCAAATTCGATGTTAGTGAAGAAATTTATGCTAGAACAAAAAACAATTGTAACCAACACTCAAAAGTTAGAACAAAAAACAATTTTACAAGCCTAACTTTTCTTTTATATCCTTTTAAACCAGTAAAGTGCCATGGATGGGAACTTTACAATGAAAATTCGATGTTAGTGAAGTAATTTATGCTAGCGAATCTACTATACGAATTTTAGAATAATCATGAGTTCTCATCAAGTTAAATGATTTGAAGTACACCTCACTTAAGGTAGTTTAACAAAATTAATCCCAGCCTAATTTTCTCCTAGCATGAGAAACTGACTTGATTGAATGATCATAACCCATTTATCTTTATCCTCGAGTAATTTTCTTCGGACATCCAAGCAAATATAACTGATTAGATCATCCTAATAATCTGATCAAGTTGATTTTTGGTTAGGCACATCTTTTTCGCAAGCATTAAACCTCGTTCACGCAAAAAAAGAAGAAGTAATTTTCCTTCATGAGAAGTGAAAGGGAAAAATCTCGTACACGCCACACGTCTATAGCTGCTTAGTTGGTAGAGGAATGTTAGCAAAACTACACATGTGAATGAGTCTGAGGGGGCGGGTGTGTACCCTGAAATAAGCTCTGATGATAAAGTCAGTATAAGACACAAGCACATGAACATATAAACATAATAATATAAAGATACTTATCGTGAGGTCACTGGGTATATGCACTTGAGGACGACCTCTGGTGTTATGCTCTGGAGATTGTAGCTCAGGAGGCACAAAGAATATGGCTCAGACAACGTAGCTCTGACAACGTAGCTCGTATAAGGCACAGACAACGTAGCTCTGACAACGTAGCTCGGACAACGTAACTCTGACAACGTAGCTCGGACAACGTAGCTCTGACAACATAGCTCGGACAACGTAGTTCTGACAACGTAGCTCGGATAACGTAGCTCTAACAACGTAGCTCGGACAACGTAGCTCTGACAGCGTAGCTCGGACAACGTAGCTCTGACAACGTAGCTCGGATAACGTATACGTTGTGCATCAGACAACGGGTACGTTGTGCATCAGACAACGGACAACGAGTTCGGCACTATTCACAGCACAACGGACAACGGATTTGGCACTATTCACAGCACAACGGACAACGTATTTGGCACTATTCACATCGTCAGACAAGTTCAAGTGTGATTGCACTCAACAGCTAATCAATTGCAAGGCCGTGCAAGTGGCAGCGTGACCATTCATGGAGAGCATCAGGCGGACATGGCCGATTTGAGAGAATCTGGTGGCCATAATCGATTGTGAGACCATAAAGAGCATCAAATAACCGGATAACACCAAAGGAAGATGAGAGAATCAGGTGAGTGGCCGCCTGCATAGCCCTTCGGGGTAGGGATGTGAATGACTCAACCTTCTCAGATCTCCTTCTTCCTCTTCTTCTTCTGCCCTTTCTCTTGCCTTCCGCCCCATCCTTCTATTCTTTTTGGTGATTCTTGCTTATTTATAGGCATTTGGAGTCATCATGACTTGTGTAGTCATGATGAGGTCACCTGTCAGACAACACTCAAGTGAGCCAGCACATAGCCCAAGTGGGCTTATGTCGGTTAAATTGTTAGAATTTGCTAGAGTGAGAAATTCCTATTTTACCATTCTTTTACTCATTTTTACGAATTTTATCCCTTACAAGAAGCAATCCGATCATTGTAGTTGGAAAATGGGAGATTAGACTAGGTATTACTCACAAATCAGATATCAACCCTAGTATCAGAGAAACACAATCCAGCAAACCCATAGAGAGGAAGATTGGAAAAACAAATAGAACCCAAATTAGGAAAAACACGATGAGATCAGGCCCATGAACACCAAATTAAAACAAAGAGGGGAAAGAATACGATGTAGTGAGAAAAAACCAGTCCATGGAGTTCTTTGATTTGAAAGGAGATCTTTTGTTGAAAATAAAAACCCAAAAATGGAAGAAGAAGGTGAAACAGAGGGGTGAAAGGGGTTTTCACCTAAGGGAAAGGACAATCGCCGGTTACGATTCTTCTCGTCGGTGCCGGTTACCCGAACCATCGGAATGGAGTTTAGGAGTCTCTTCTCTTGGGTTTTCTGAGTTTGGGGAAGTTGGGTGATTTCTATTCTCTTTTGGGTTTTGTTTTGAAAAACAGAACAGTACACATGAAACGGAAGGTAACGGGACCAAGTAACAGCAATTTTGGCCGCTCATATTTTGAGACACGTGTTGGATTTATGTTATAACCGGCTTTGCCAAAGCCGGTTATAACTGGAGAGGATCACGAGCCTTACAGAAGGTGACAATTTTAAATACAAACTAGACCTCTGTTTTAGGCATGGTATAAAATTTCGATGAAATTTCGGTCTCGACAAGGGCACCCAATATCGAAACGGGTAGAATTTCGGGTGAGCAAATTTCGGGAGAAATTTCGGAAATTTCGGGAAAAATTTCGGAAATTTTTGGCGAAATTTCGTTTTTCCGATATCTCGTGATTTCGCCCGAAATATTCACCTACCACCGTCTAATTTCGTTGAGATTTCGCGATATGGGAGACGATATTTCAAAATTTCGGGATTTCGGACGAAATCCTCACCTACCACAATTTGATTTCGGCCGAGATTGACCGAAATCAACGAAATTTCTGATATTTTCCGAAATTAACGAGATTTCGCCCGATATTTTCGGGATAAATTCAGAATATTCTTGGAATATTCTGAGCCTATTAATGATTAAATAATTTTTTTTTAAAAATAAAAAAAAGAAAATTCCAAAAATACCCTCCTCTATTTACCTATAAATACCCCCCCCTCTACCATATTTCTCACTAATTTTCTTCTTCTTCTTTTCTTACTTAGTAGTTAGTAGTTTGTTCTTTAGTTACAAGTTTTTAATCTTCTGTAGTTCTTACTTCTTAGACTCTTAATTTAGAATTTAGATTTTATTTTTCTCAGTCTTTGAACTCTTTGCTAAAGGTGGTGAAATGCTAACAGTGGACCGGGGCTAAAGAGAAAGAGTCAATCAAAGGTATATAATTTTGTTTATTTTTATTTTCATGTTGATTATATTTATTTCATGTATATTATTTTGTAATTTGTAGTTATAACTTACAAGTTAATTAATATTTAATCTTCAGTAGTTCTTAGTTTAGATTTTATTTTTCTCAATCTTTTGATTCTTTTTTAAAGGTGGCGAAGCGCTAACAGTGGATCGGTGCTGAAAAGAAATAGTCAACCTAAGGTATATTATTTTGTTTATTTTTATTTTCGTGTTGATTATATTTATTTCATGTATATTATTTTATAGTTACAACTTATAAGTTAGTATTTAATCTTCAGTAGTTCTTAGTTTATATTTTATTTTTCTCAGTCTTTTGAGTTTTTTTCTAAAGAGATATATTATTTGTTTATTTATATTTTCATGTTGATTATATTTATTTCATGCATATTTTTTTTTAATATATGTTCTTTTGAATTAAATATCTTTTTAACTTTGTCGGTTTGTTGTAGTTAAAAATAAAATGGAGGAGGACCAGGAGCAAGAGGTAGAGGTAGAGAGCGAAGCTCATTCTCAGTGGACCGCAACAACCACAGATCCAACATGGCAGCATTGCACCAATGCTGATAGGACGGGAAAATCAAAACAACAACTCCGATGCAACTACTGTAACAAGGTGAAAAATGGAGGGATCACCCGAATGCGCCAACATCTAGGCGGGATTAGAGGTGATAGTCGGCCATGTCCAGATGTTCCGCCTGAGGTAAGAGATATAATTAAATCGGAAATTGAACAAAGGACTGCTGAGAAAAGAGCTAGAACTAGCTATACTCAAAACATTAACTATAGACATTTCAGCGAGGATGACTATGGAATTCCTGATGAGGAATACACGGAACCTCAACATATCTCTTCAAGTGGAAGAGGATCGACCAGTGGAAGAGGATCGACCAGTGGCGGTCGTATCTTTGGTAGAAAAGCAACAGGTGGCCCTCCCCCTATGTCATCAATGCATAAAGCCACACAACGCACAGTGGAACAGACCCTTGTTCCACAAGA
Source organism: Tetracentron sinense (assembly GCA_015143295.1). Classification (NCBI taxonomy): domain Eukaryota; kingdom Viridiplantae; phylum Streptophyta; class Magnoliopsida; order Trochodendrales; family Trochodendraceae; genus Tetracentron; species Tetracentron sinense. Next base: position 9,181,411 of record CM026557.1, on the reverse strand, counting down.
TAAGGGGTTTGTAGATGGGTGTGTAGGGAGATTCTTTTTTGAAAATGGTTTGGCATTTAATGTTGCCAACTCGCCTGCATATGGGGAGGCGATTAACGTTGTTGCTAATTATGGTCGGACGTATAAGCCTCCTACTGCATTTGAAATTTCCGGTAAACTTTTAAAAAATGAGGTAGAGAAGTTAGAAAAAGGAATTGTGGGTAAGTATAAAAGATTGTGGGAGAAAAATGGATGCACCATTATGGCTGATGGTTGGAGGGATAGTAGAGGTAACAAGTTAATCAATTTTCTGGTATCTTGCCTTGGTAAGATTGTTTTCATTAAGTCTATTTGTGTTGGAGAGGAGAGAATGACCGGAGAGTATCTATGTCATGTACTCTCTAAAGTGATTGATGAAATCGGGCCTTATAATGTGGTTCAAGTGATCACGGATCAAGAAGCAGGCTTCAAAGCAGCTGGAGCATTATTAATGATTAAATATCCTCTCTTGTATTGGAGTGCCTGCGCTGCACACGTTTTTGACCTCATTTGTCATGATATTGAAAAGTTTGACTTTGTGAGTCAAACAATACAAGAGGAGAGAAAAATCTCTAAATTTATATATGGCAGTGCTTGGGTACTTGCCCGATTCTGTTGTATCTCTAACGGAAAAGACTTGATAAGGCCAGCTGCAACTCGTTTTGCCACGAGTTTTCTTGCAATTCGGAGCATCTATGACAGTTTCTCTGCGGTTCAGCAACTAATTATTGACAGTGAATTCAAAGCCCATGCTTCTTCCAAAACAAGGCAGGGGCAAACCATTATTGGTATCGTCAGTGATCTGACGTTTCCAAAAAGGATGAAGAGTTCACTACTGTTGGGTGAACCTTTGCTTAAATTGATTCGCTTTGTAGATGGTGACTTACCTACAATGGGTCACCTTTGTGAAACTGTTGCAAAGTTTAAACAAATTTTAGCAGTTACGCATCGTGATAAGATTAGAAAATATGAAGCAGTTTGGAAAATTATCGACCGATGATGGAGTACCCAACTAGTCACTGATCTACATCGGGCTGCTGTTAGACTGAATCCAGAATACGTTGTGAACCAGAGCTTCGGGTTTATCTATGAATTTGGAACTGATTCTCCAGTTGAAATTCACATGAGTCTCTTGCGAGTTATCCAAAAAATGTCGCTCACTTCAGAAGAGGCTTCAGCAGCAATGATGCAGGTAAATTTAATTTAAATTAATTTTTTTTTTTATGACAATTAATTTTTAATGAAACAGTATGCGTCATTCAAAAATTTGGAAGGAATTCTCGGGAGTGATTTTTCAATAACAGCTGCTCAAAAAGGGTCACCTGGTATTAACTATTAACTTACCACAATATTATTTAATTTTAGATAGTTTTTTTTTATAAACTTTGATAATACTAAGTTATATTATCTCTAATTTACAGATAAGTGGTGGGCATCATTTGGTGGTCAACTTCCGGCGTTGCAGAAGCTTGCACTTCGCATTATGAGTCAAACAACAACTTCATCAGGATGCAAACGCAATTGGAGCACATTTGACCAAATTCATAAAAAGCGAAGAAATCGCTTACAGACAAAAAGGTTGAATGATTTGGTTTATGTGCACTATAACATGCGTTTGCAACGCCGAAATGAAAAGAACAATAGGATGTTGAAGACCACAGATCTTCTTCGTGTTGATAACTACCTGTTATCAGATCCTTTTGATGAGTGGCTATGTGACGAGGAAGATGGAGAATTGAATGAAGAAGACGTATCTGAGATATTCAGGTATAATCATTTTTATATTTTGTTATGTTCATAATATTACTTTTTTATTTTATTTTATTAGCTATTAATTAAATTATCTCTTTATAGGATTGAGGAATGGGCAGAAGAAGAGATCGATAATCTGCTTAATGCGTCAGAAGAGGTTCAATTCGGTGAAGCAAATCTGTGTGCATGGGGAGATGTTGTACCTGGTGAAGAAGAGATATTGTCTGAAGATCACTATAATTTTAATTTTAATCAGTGGTCTATCGATGACAATGACACTCTGTATTATCAAGGCGGTACTTCCCGCTATGGTTAGGAAAGATACTTTAATTTTAATTTGACGGCGATGATGATGTGGTATGGTCATCCCTATGGTTAGGGAGAATACTTTATGTTTAATTTGATAGTGATGATGATGTGGTGTGGTATTCCCAATGGTTAGGAAGAATACTTTATATTTTATGTGGTAAACTGATGATGGATGATGATATTTCTTTATTATTAGTAGTGAAGCTAATTATCTTTAATTCGGTGAATGTTTAATATTATATAAAATTTATGTTATTTTTCAATAGATAGATTATTATGATTGCACTTTGCAGGGCTTTATAGAGAAATAAGTCGTTATTTATTTGACACAATTTACCCATAAAAAGCTAAGCACAACACTTAATTTATCATTTATATATTTCATTTCATGTATTTAATGTTTACTGACATTTACTATTTGTATGTATTGCAGGTGAAAAATGGAAGAACAAATATCATAAAACTGACAGTCTGAAATCTGGACTCTGGAGTCTATGATTGTTGAAATTTTATCATGTAATCTTTGTTTTATTTTATTAATAAAAGTGTTGGAGATTCTTTATATTCATCATTTTGTAGATAATGAATAATTTATTATATACTATATAATGAATATAAAAATATGTATTATAAAGTATACTTTATAATACTTTCTTTATAATACATCATAATATATGAACATATAATATAGTTATAAACTATAGTTTAATAGTTTATATACTCTTTAATCTTTATAAAGTATAATAATATCCTATATTTTATAAAATATAGTTGGTAAAGTATAAAGTCTAATTAAAAAAAATAGTAATATACTAATATTTTACGTTTTTTAAATTTTAAATATATAAAAATATATTTCAGACTATATAAAAAAAATAGAAAATATTAAAAAAAAAAAAAAAAATTCAAATTTCGGCCGAAATCCTGAAATTTCGGACCCAAAATTTCAGAATATTTTGCCAAAATTTCAGAATATTTTGCCGAAATTTCGAATAATATTTCGGGATATCATTTTATTATTAAATTAGATTTCGGCCGGATGTTGCCCGAAATTCCGAAATTTCGAAAAATATCGTTTCGGGATACCCTTCCGAAATCCACCGAAATTTCAAAATTGAAAATCTTGGTTTTAGGACGTTGAAGTGAAGCTCTCTTTTTACACTTCCGTGAGATGTTGTAATTTACGGAGGAAAAAGTGTACTATTAAATTGCCCATCATTTTTCATAACTATAATAGTGTCACCCTGGTAAGTATAAAAAGAAAACTCCTTTTGAACACTTTAAAATTAAGGACTTTGCTATTGAGACCCTCTTAGGGGACCACGGACACCGTGCTCTAAGAGCATGGGATTTTAGGTGAGGCCAATTGCCCATGTGAAATGGCCCCACCTGAAATCCCATCTCGGCCCTAAGACCCTAATGGGCCCCACTTGAAATCCCATGCTTTTAGAGCATGGTATCGGCGGTCTCGGCCCTAAGAGAATTCCAGAAGCTTTATCCTAAAATTAATCTGATTACATAAAGAAAAGAAAGAGAGAGAGAGAGAGAGCGCTTCCCTCAAAGGCGTTGAACCATAGAGTTTCGGCTCATATTTAGAACTCTTTTAAAATACGCCTGTAACTATCAAGTTTGGTAGGGGCAAGCAACCCTTATTTGAATCAATGGCCGTAGAGTCTAACACGTGTTCAGCTAGACGAAATCATCGCGGTCTATATCTCATGAATCCTAAGTTAAGGAACCAAATCGGGGAGCGAGAAACACGTTATCATTACCCCCGATAAGGTCGAAGACGAAGAAGAAGAAGAAGAGACCAAGACGAAGTCTGTCCCTTAATTTGCCCTTTTTCTATTTGAGACTCAGGAAAAGGAAAGATGAGTCTAATATTAGTAAGTTATGTTTCGTCGCTTTCTTACTTTCTGTTGAAGCTTTTCTACGTCTATTAAGGAAAGTTAAAAAGCTGTAGCAAGAAAACGATAGGAGTCGAGGCTGTCAAATATATATATATATATATAAATTAATTTTGGATTGGGAGTAGTGTGTAATTGAATCGAGGAGGAGGGTCTGGACTCTGGACTCTGGACCATGAAGACGGAGGAGGAATGGGGAGTGGATCGTGGGGTTGAGTTCGAGACGGACGATGAAGAAAACCAGGCCCAAAGGGTTGCTACTAGGAACGAAGACGATTCTGATTCTGGATTCACCATCTCTTCCTCAAATCCATCCGACATTGCTGTTGACGCCTCCTACTGTCCCTCATGGCCTCAGAGCTATAGGTACGTTTTTCTCTCTCTCTCTCTCTCTCTGGGGTTTTCATTAGTAGGATCTTCAAAACAAATCCAGAAAGGCTTTGTATAGCAAAGCAGTTCTTTCATGTGTTGCAATCTGGAAGCGATTTGATTTTAAAGCGATTACCGCTTTTTAATAGGTATTGTGCATGTCTTTTTCAATTTTCATGCACGTGGCGCTCAGTCATTGTCCCTGCGAACTTCTGTTTATGCACCAGTGGGCAGTGGGATCTCCTCTCTCTCGCGTCTTTCTTTTGTTTATTAAGTTTTTTCCAAATTAATTAGTAGGGTTTTTGGATAAAAGAAATGGGAAGTAAATTGGTGGGTTTAAGCTAACTGAGACTTTCACATAATGCTCCACCATTCTATTCTACAGTTATATCTGCCGTGGGATTTGCAATTTGGTTTTAAGGAAATGCTCTTGAGACTGTCCAAGGTAGAGACTAGAGACTACCCCGAGAAGGTTCCAACAGCACGAAGAAACAAAAAAACAAAGTGGACGGGATTCAAAACCGTCTCCATTATCATATGACTTGAAACAGTAATCATTCATATAATTTAGGGTCTTTTCTTTTGCCGAGACTTATAAAGCTTGACACTTTGCACTTTTGACAGGATAATTGTTATGAAATTTCATCAACTCTGTAAAGGTCTTTAATAAGATTAATTCATAGATTTCAAATCTTTTCATCTTTTATGAGATTTGAAATCATTCGTTGTGCAGCATTTGAAGTCTTAGGAATTGAAACCCAAGAGATGAAAAGCCCGATACTTACATCTAGTCTTCAAAAGAAATTGCATAAAGGGCCGGACTTTATGTCTCCGTAAAAGAACGGACCCTTAAGGACCATATTCAGCCTTCACTTCATTTGCACAAGAAATGAAACAAGTATCTATGCATGCTGATATACTTTTTGTTTTGGTAATTGTTATGCTCTTTAATTACTAGTAAGATTTAGTATAGTTTTATTGTATTAGATATAAGCCTTCAAATATTTTTGATAATGTTGGACTGGTATGACTCTTGGCACTATCATTGCAACTGAAAGTTCGGTTTCAGTTATAGATCTCTCTTGCATATACAAGACTAGTGGCTCTCCACATTGAGTCTGCTCGAATCATTGACGGAATTTGTATAGTGTTATATAATGCTGTAATAGCTGTTATAACTTATAACATATGGTAAATTAATTTACCAATTATACATATATATATATATATTGCCTTTTTTTTTTTATGGCTTTAGATCTGCAACATTTTTTTTTAATAATTGAAATTTGAAATACTATTTAACTAAGACTGAAAAACATAAATTTAATTGGGGGGAGGGGCAAAAATAAATTATATATATATTAGAATTTAAATTTTTTTAGCCACCTTGCAATTAAATTATTTTGTAACTACCATTCATACATGATTGGAATCCAGAGGTCATTGCCTGGATCCTCATGTCAAGTGACAAACACATCACCTGGGACTATGAAATAATTTTTACATGTATTTTTTTTGTACAATGAAAAAAAGTATAAATTTTTATAATAGTGGTTGTGCCCATTACAATTCTAACAGCCATGGACTATAACAACTGATATGGTATCTTATTTAATTTGGGAGCATGAACTTTATTCAAAATGTCAATTTGTGGGCTGAAGAGTTATATTTTGTGGTCCTCAAGAAAACAATATTATTCTTTCGGGATTTATTTTGGTTCTTTTACTTGGAATGGATAGAAAATTAGAGAAATATCTAACAATTCTTCATTTCATTTTGTTACATGCCTGCATATGCACACATGCAGGCAGTCGATGGACATGTACACGAGCGTAACCCCTCCCGCTGTTAGTTTCCTGGCTGGGACAAGTTTGGCAGGAAGAAGCAGCTCTTTCTTGTCTTCTTCAGCATACAAGAGACCTCAGACTTCTGAATACGATTCTTCCCTTAGTAAACCCTTCATTTCTACAAGAAGCTTAGAAAAAGAAGAAGTGCCTACTTCCACACTCCCTACAAAAGCTTCTGCAGCTTCCATACATAAATTTTCTTATCATGAATTACCGCCACTGCAGCAGTGTTCATATGCGCAAGCACTCCTTAACGGTGACAATCACATCCGAACTCTTATTCTTCATAATTAGAATATGTACATAGCTATGAATGAACTTGTGTATCTGTAAGCATGTTCGTCTCTGCATACAAAAGTATATGTATAATTTGGAGTTCCCAGCACATTTCAGTGTATAATTGCCATACTCACTGCTGACAGTGAGTGTTTAATGGGAATATGGCTAACCCATTCAGCAATAAGAGGAGTTGCAACGGGGTTGACTTTGGAATTCACTAGAGATAAAATCTATTTACAAAATTCGCAAACCCTCTTTGAACTTCGATTTGAAGGCTTGTCTAATTGAAATTTAGGCAACCATTTGTTGAGAATACAAACGTAGTGATTCTCTTGAGTTTATTAATTATGTTCATGAACTATGCTATGTGGTGATTTAGAAATCAATTCTTGCAACAGTTTTCACATACATGCCTCAAAAATTTCTTTTTTTTTTCCAGTGTTTTCAAGAGATCCTGATCTTATTTTTTTTTCGTCTTTTTCTTCTCCAGGGATTAATGTTTTATGCGGGGTAGGACTCCTTACAACTCCTTTTGCAATCAGAGAAGGAGGCTGGATGAGCCTCTTGGTACTCTTTATCTTTGGTGTCATCGCATGTTATACAGGAATATTGTTGATGCGATGTTTAGAAAGCTCCCCTGGACTCCAAACTTACCCCGATATTGGGCAGGCTGCTTTTGGGGCTACCGGCCGCTTAGGCATAGCTGTAAGTCCGATAAAAACACAAAATTTCTGCATGCATATACATGGAAGAGTATGTATATGCAAATATGTACATATAAGAACTATACATACAGATGTTATCAATCTTTCTCCAGCCTAATGCAATTAATTATTGAAATTAATTTGATTTATTACAAACAGAAATCCATGTTATTGAAAAGCAAGGCTAACACTTAAATTTTGGTCAAATGCAGATAATCCTATATTTAGAGCTATATGTAAGTGCAAGGTTTTCTTTCCTGCTGCTCTGTCACAGTTATTCTGTTTCCTTCAAATACACTGGTTTTGTTATGCATTTAATAGAGTGGAGGCACTTCTTTTCTGCAGGTTTGTTGTGTCGAGTATGTAACTCTAATGAGTGATAACCTGTCGGCATTGTTCCCAAATGCCTACATGAATTTTGCCGGGATTGATCTCGATTCTCATTACATCTTTGCTATAACAACCACCATATTTGTTCTGCCAACAGTTTGGCTTCGAAATCTTAGTTTGCTCTCATACCTTTCAGGTTTTCACTCCACAATGCTCTTCTTAGTTTCTCTTTCTTTAATTTCCACTAGCACATTTGAGTTATAACCCTGATCTTTGAAACAATTTTGTTCAGCTGGAGGAGTAGTTGCATCATTGCTGGTGGTGCTTTGCTTGTTATGGGTGGGGGTGGTAGACGAAGTCGGGTTTCATCCAAGCGGGCCTACTCTAGACCTTGCAAACCTTCCTGTTGCCCTTGGGTTATATGGTTTCTGCTATTCCGGCCATTCAGTGTTTCCAAATATTTATTCTTCCATGAAGAAACCATCACAATTTCCAGCAGTTCTAACAGTCAGGTAGCCAGCCATCAGTGTCAGGCTATTTTAATGTTTTGATTCTAATTGAAAAACTATTCTTGATGTTGTCATAGATACTTGTCTACCATGTCCTATTCCACAGAATTCATTTTTGTTGGCTGAATTTGGATTAGGATTCAACATGAAGATGAAAGGGTCTATTATCCTCAAAATATTTTAGATGTACAAGTCCTCCCAAATTTTCATCTCATCTCCGTTGTTCCAAATTTAATTATTTTTATCGTATATTCTTACACAATTAAATAGAAAATCTTCCTTTCCAGGGGTGTGCTTGGTATACTTCAATGTAATAGTATCTTTTGGTATTTAATCCTTTCTTTGATAATCTTTGTTTTCTTTATCGCAGTTTTTTAATATGTTGGCTCCTTTATACTGGGGTAGCTATATGTGGATTTTCGATGTTCGGTGACTCGACGCAATCTCAGTTCACTCTAAACATGCCTAAAAAGTTTGTGGCTTCTAAAATTGCAGTTTGGGCAACGGTATAAAAGAAATCCAATATCTATTTTTGTACAGTCTAAATCCATTTTATTAGCGGACTCAAATCAAGCTCATTCTGGGAATTGATGAACTGAATCACCTAGTAAACAGCAACAATCAAGTGATTTGATAAGTGTGACCTTAAATTGGTTTGTTATGTTTTAGGTTGTGAATCCACTTTCAAAGTATGCCTTGACAATAACTCCAGTAGCACTGAGTCTAGAGGAACTATTGCCTTCAGCGCAGCTCATGAGATCCCACTGTGTTTCGGTATTTATCAGAACAATGTTAGTACTCTCAACATTGGTTGTCGCACTGACAGTTCCATTCTTTGGTGAGGACTTATTCCACTTTGTGCATACTTCTGCAAGAATCAAATATGTTATGGTCCCCATGAATTCTTATCAAGTCCAAACGGGATGAACTGAGAAATATAAGAAAGAAAATGGACTTTTATACACTAAGTTGTTTCTTTATCAATTGGATTTTTAGGTTTTGTGATGGCATTGATTGGATCATTTCTTACAATGCTTGTTGTAAGTTTCTCATCTCATCTCGGATAACCTTCAATGCAAAGCCATATATGCAGTATAAACAATTAACGACATATTCACTGTTGAATGTGTTATGACAGGCTCTTATCTTCCCGTGCGCTTGCTATCTCAGCATCCTCCGTGGTAGATTAACTTTGTTGCAGGTAAGTTAAATCTACGTAACCTCCAATTGCTCATCTCAACGTCATCTTTATCATAACTTTTTTCCCCACTTGAAGCCTTTAATATTCGATTACCCTTCTTACAGTTTCTTTCTAATTCTTCCCAGATTGCAGTTTGCATTTTCATTATCATTGTAGGAGTGGTGTGTTCTTGTATTGGAACATATTCAGCAATTAGAAGAATAGCTGACAACTTGGCCTGATGGAAATACCACATTATATAGTTGTTAAGTGCCTAAAATGGCTTGAGTAGACTCCCATCAACAGAAAACAACAGCGACAATTCAAGCAGATTCAGAGAAGAGAAAGCATAGGGAAATTGGAAAAAAGGCTTCTTAAGGTATATATATTCTTTCAGAAAAGGTCCAAGAGAGTTTGTATTTTGTACCTTCAACTCAATCCTCTCGTTCAGACCTTCATTAATTAAGTGCAAGGTAAGGTTCGATCACCTTAGGTGTACAATTTTAAATTGGTCCTTTCAGTGTTGTAATTGTTATGGTTGTTCTTGGTGCCCATTCAAGAGGTTGCTGGTTGATCACAGGTTACCTGCGCATTGATGTTGTGCGCCGAAACGTGACCTGAAACATATAACATATCTCGTTCACTGGCCACCCATCGGCACACGGCCACTAATGCTCATTGACCACGACAATTAGGCTGATTGGATTGCATATTGTCCAAAACTTTCTGAGTTCTGTTTTTATGATTTTTGGATTGTTAATGGCTTGCTTTGGAAAGAAATGGCAACTATAGGGATTGTGTTCATGCCATTTCGGATACAAGAAGATAAGGCTAACAGAAGGGTGGCTGGGCCGGACTGACCAGCTTTCGAGTTGATCGTGGTTTGGGCTGCAGAGTTTCCCTTGGGTGCTGGCCTCACTTGAATATAAATTTTCAGTTCAGCATGATAGTGGAACTGGGCCTGGTCTTGAATTTTGTATATTTTGAATTAGGCTTATCTCAACATCCAAGCCCAGTTGAGACTCCTTTTGAACTTGTCCTAGGTCATACTATTTAATATTGTACTTTTAGGCCCGGGCTACAATAGGCACGAAGATGTTGAATTTTTGAGGATTTGTTCCATGTAATATTTGGAACTTGAGGTCTTGGGTTTTTCGAGGCTCCTATACCCAATTTTCATATACATTGGGTTCTCCAATCCGAAGACTGCAAATCATTGGTCGGGCTAGTTTCTGGGTTCAATAAGAAAAGCGACCAGTCATTCATGGGCCCATAGGCCCAAAGTCAAGCCACGTGACCACAAACTACGCAGCACATAATCAGTTTTGCGACATGAAACAGTGCATGATCATGCCATGCCAAATAACATCCACTTTTAGATTTAGATTTTGTATCGTAGTCGAAGCCGATGTAATTTACTACTTCCTCTAAGGTAATTAAATTATGGGTTCCGTAAGAACTTTGGGCTAGACCCATCAATTTGGATGGTCCAGATCCATTTCCACGTGTCAGGGCGAGGGATGGCCTAAGAAATGTGGTGGTGTTCCAAAATAAGTTCAATAGTTTTATCCCATAAAGTGAGTAATGTTGTCATGCATACGCTGTATAGGTGGAAACATTTGTTGAGACGTCTTACAATCTTAAAATAATTTGAAGATGAGAACCCAATTATCCATTAGGGGTATCCGTGAGCTAGGCTTGGACTTCCATTTTTATTATATTTGAATAGACCTGCCCAGTTACCATTAGTCTATATACTCTCTAACCATTTTAGTAACTTTATTTCATCTTCTTATTCTAGCATTACTACAGGAGAAAGTTTTAATGCACAATATGATCTAAGGGTTGCATATTGGGGTGTTAAATCAAGCTTGAGCTTGGCTTGTTTATTAAATAAACGAGCTCGAGCTTTAACAAAAGAGCTTGAGCCGAGCTCGAGTAGTTCAGGAGCAACTTGATTAATTAGATATAGCTATTTATTAGATTTAAATTTTACTTCATTATCCTCTTATAGGTTAAAAAAATTACTGTGTTACCTAAACTATTAGGAAAAAATCATAATTGTATAAAGGGTATTCTTATTAGTTAAAATACATTATATGTTATTCATTTTTCCTATTATATAATAAATTAACTCAATTTTAAAATTTAAATAAAGTAATTATATTTAGATATTTTAGTAGGTTAATAATATATATATATATAACCTAGCGGAGCTTTTAACGAGCCAAGTAGGGGTGTGTCGAGCTTGGCTCGTTAACTAAACGAACTCAAAAATCAAGCTTGAGCTTGACTTGTTTACTAAATAAACGAATAGACTAGCTCATGGAGTACCTTTGTTTGATAACCACCCTTAGTTGCATATATGTGCATGGAAACAACAGACCTTCCCAATGTAAGGCATCTGTACCATTTTGTACATATTTTACCAGTATTGCCTCATTACCCATGACTATATTCTATTAAATATTTATATAATAAATATAACATAAAAGACACATTTTTTTTTAAGTGAAGGAGGACAATGGCCCCTTTTCCATGGCCAATCCCATTTTTTCCACCAAAAGTTTAATGATGATCATGAATCCCGCCTCCGTTGAGGGAGGTCTGTGATCTAATCCCCCTCCCTAGGGTGACAAGTCCGCAAGGGCTCCAATCTCCTGAGCTAACCGCAAATAAATGATACCCTCAACCAAAAAACAATAAAAAAAAATTTATGTATCATGGCTCGAGTCATCATGTGGAGCACCCTTTTTATACTACATAGGGGTAAATGTGTAATTATTGATAATTACACTTTTGCCCTCATGTAGTGTAAAAAGGGAGCTCTGCATCATGCAGAGCTCCCCATGAAAATTAATCTTGATACAGTTTAAATATCAAGCGAAACTTTGCATCATGCGGAGCTCCCTTTTTACACTACATGGTGGCAAATGTGTAATTATTGATAATTACACTTTTGATGCGGAGCTCCCTTTTTACACTACATGTGGGCAAATGTGTAATTAATGATGTAGAGCTTCCCATGAAAATTAATCTCTTTGTGATATGTCATTGTTTCTTAATTGGAGTCAAACCTCTACGGTGAGGATTTGGCAAATCCGGTTATCACCCCTAGAGGTTGCCACGTGTCTCCTTTGACACTCCTTAACCGTGGGTAAGGTTCACCCACCCCTAGGGTTCACCCAGCCAATTTTGGTTTTTTTTTATAAGTATTAATTTTTAAAAAAATTTAAAAACTGTTTTTAGAATTTTTTTAATATTAAAAACAGTTTTTAAAATTTTTTTAAAAAAGAATTAATATTTTAAAAAAAAAACCAAAAATGGGTGGGTGAACCCTAGGGGTGGGTGAACCTTACCCACGGTTAAGGGATATCAAAGGAGACACGTGGTGACCTCTAGGGTGCCAAATCCGGTTATCACCGGAGATCATTTGGCTCCTTCTTAATTTGCCGGCTTTTGATTTTGTACTAAACAAGGCATATGAAATGTAAATATTTGGTGTGTAGTACAAACTTTAGGAAGTCAACACTGTACTACAAAGGGCTCATTCTTATCACATATATCCATCTAACAAAACAACTTCAATCAAAGGAAGAGAGACCTCTCCATCAAGCTCATTCATGGCCCCCTCTTCGTCCATGAAAGTTCTCAAGTCAACTGTTCCGATCATCATTCTCCTCCTAGCTCTGCAATTCTCCCAAATTAAGGGTCATGGAGGCAGCGATGACAGCAGCAGCAGCACTGTCAATTTGCATTCCAAAGGCTTAATTCTTGTGAAAATCTGGTGTCTAATTATTCTACTAGTGAGCACCTTCGCCGGCGGAGTTTCCCCGTATTTTTATCGATGGAACGAAAACTTCCTACTTCTGGGCACTCAATTTGCAGGGGGGGTTTTCCTTGGGACCTCCATGATGCATTTCTTAAGCGATTCAAACAGTACCTTTGGAGATCTCACCACCAAAACATACCCTTTTGCATTCATGCTCGCCTCTGTCGGTTATCTTCTCACCATGTTCGGCGACTGCGTAGTGCATTTTGTTACAAAGGGCAGTGAAAGAGAAGCTAAAGTGCAGGTGGAACAAGGAAGAACAGCTGAGGAACATGGAAAAGAAGTAGCCGGCGTGGATCTCAACCCACCTTTCTTGAAGACTTCATCAATTGGAGACACTATACTTCTCATCATTGCCCTTTGTTTTCATTCAGTATTTGAGGGTATAGCCATTGGTGTTGCAGGTAACACACATACATGAAAATAAGTTCCTTATTTAGTACTTTGTTATAGTATTTCTTCTCCTTTTCCTTCTCTTCTTATGCTTTGTTTGTTTGGAGGGAAACCCTTATGAAAATGAAAATTTTTTCTTGAAATAATTTCTCCTTATTTTTAAGAGAATTTTTCCATCGGACATAAAACAGAACTAGAGAAGTATTTGCAGTACAAGCCTCATTTTGCACCATGCCAAATACAAACACAAAAATTAGCTTTTCTCCTTAAAATAGTTTAGTTCACCTGATTTCTCTCCAAACAAACGCATCCTTAATATTAAACAACTAAGTTTGGGTAAGAGGCCATCATTAATCTATATTCCTCCCCTAAAACAAAATTATTTCCAGATACTAAGAAAGCTGCATGGAGAAACCTCTGGACAATATCCTTGCACAAAATATTTGCAGCAATTGCAATGGGAATTGCACTGCTAAGGATGATACCAAAGAGGCCCTTTTTAGCAACCGTCGCTTATTCCTTCGCGTTTGCTATTTCAAGCCCAATCGGAGTAGGAATAGGCATTGCCATCGATGCTACAACACAAGGGCATGTAGCTGATTGGATCTATGCTATCTCCATGGGCCTTGCTTGTGGAGTCTTCATCTATGTTGCTATCAACCATCTTATCGCGAAAGGCTTCAAACCCCAAGTTCAATGTTACTTCGACACCCCGTTCTTCAAGTTTCTTGCCGTGCTGGTTGGCGTGGGAGTTATAGCAGTTGTCATGATTTGGGATTAGTGAATTTCTCATGAACTTCGCTTTCTTTGCTTGTATGATAATACTATTGGGAGTCTCAATAAGAACACAAAAGGAAACTTATAATGTGAATGATCTTTCTCTTTAATTTCCTAGGTCTAATGTATTGAATTTCCTTGCAAGAAGCATAAATAAATGGAACTATCATGTTGTATTTCTTGAAAGTTGTTTGTCAGAAGCATTGTTCTCTTTCCCAGTTTTTAGATACATGTCTGAAGTTTGCAATGATAAATATTCCCAGTTAAATTAAGAGAGAAAACTAAAGTTCATTAATTTGTTAATCATCCTTTAGCATACTCAAATGAACTAGAATATTGCTATGATATGGAGATCATCAATCTACATTCACCCACTAATTTGAAACTTTTTGAGATCAATCGTTCATTTCATGTTTTAATTAGGTATCTTTTAGAAATGGAAATAATAAATTCAAGTACAAATAGAAGAAGAGCAAGGCTAATTATTCAAGCAGGAGTTTGTGAAAATTTCAAATCAAAAGTCCCCTCGCTTTTTAACCTAATTTCTCTAATCCCATCAAAAGATTTCTCCATACAGGTAAACATGAGAACTTTAAACTTGTAATTAACCAATGGAAACTTCTCCATCTAATGATATATACATCTTTTCCAATTCCAGTGTCCTCCTCCCTTGATCTTCACAAATTTACTCCCCACTACTCACTGAGTTGCAACTGTACTAAAGATGCTAACAGGTAGCAAAGTGGATTCTATATCATATACGGAAAAATTCTGCATGAGCTTACAAAGTAAGTAACTGATATCATCCAGATACATACAGTACTCAAGAATGTTTTGACTTGTGATATGAATGACTCTGCATGCATGCAGTATATTGTTCATATGTGATTACTCATATATATGCTCCTATATTAGAACACTAGATACTAAGAAAAAGACTCGACGTGAATACACGTATGTTTGCATTCCATCATAAATACCATGTTACTCAAAAATGTTTTGGGAATGGATCCTACATACATGAATGCACATTCATGCATGTAGTGTATGTACGTACATGCTTTGAGCACTCACAAATATACTCCTATACGATAGAATTACATACATAGAACACGACTGAATTTGTGTATTCATATCATGCAGATATATATTGAAGATTTTTTTTTTGGGTTTCAATCCTACACGGTAATGTGGTAATGTAAATGCATGCATGTAATAGATGTCCATGTGTGAATGCTCATAGATTCACTCCTATACCATTTTTTTTTAGTGACGAGGGTGTCCGGGTCTCATAGAGCACCCGACTAATCCCCTGGTCAAGTGCAGACCCTTCAATCACACGCATCAAGTAAGTAGTGATAAATCCCCGAGGGTGGCCAACAGGGGAAGGGAATCGGACTCAAGACCTCCGCTTCCTGAGGCATGGTCTTGGCCAGTACACCAACCCCAGGGTTGGTTAATTACTCCTATACCATAGTATTACATGAGTAGAAGATTGTATGTGAATACACGTATATCTGTATTTGAGTAATGTACAAAGGAAGTGTTAAAGATGAGAGTTCTCTGTAAAGCTAGGACCGTAGTTGGTGCAACTACAACTTCTATATTGTGACCTTAGGGCTGTAATATCCACAATCATCAAATTTCCTTGGAGTTTGGTTTTTCTTCACAGATAAGTTTTAGCAGTTCGAGTGTTTGTTTATGGCAAGAAATAACGAAAGAATGTAAGTTGGGTCAAATGTCTTCTCTTGCTTAGAAACAGTATCACCAACCAATCTTCCCAACGAGATATCCAACCAGTCCTTCATGAAATGAAAAACGCGAAACGAAATATGACATTCAAGGACTGATTGATTGGGAGTGAGAAAATGGTCGCCTTTGATTTGCCTTGGTCACCAAGAATAACGGTTGGAAAGCTACTTCTAGGCGACCGGGTTTATTTATTGAGACTAATTTTAAGCCCAGCTCCGCTTCAAGGCCTTGAAGCGGAGCTCCCCTCTCGACACTACTACCATGGTGGTACTTTTGTAGTTACAGAGAGAGGGGGCAATCTCTTAATATATTTTTTTTTCATAATTACAAGAATACCACCGTTATAGTGTAAAAAGGAAGCTCCGCTTAATTGGAACTCAGATGGGCAACAACGCTTGCTATTCCGCTGTTGCTCATATGTGTCTTATGAAATGAGGGCCCACCTACTGTTTATAGGGGAATCACCAAATGATAAAAATGGGGCCTATTTTGCAAGACACATATGGGCAACAGCGCAACAACGACCGCTGTTGCCCATCCGAACTCGCTTAATTGCTGTAAAGCAGAGATCGCTTGGTATTTAAACTGTTATTTATTCTATGCATGAACCATGGTAAATATTTATGAAATTATATAAATGCCCTTAACCTAAATTGCATGGAACACGGTTAAAGAAATTCTCAACTTGCATTCTAGATAGAGGAACGTTTCTATGAAGGATATCATTTCCTGAATGACTCAGGGGCAAGTGGACCCAGTATCGGGTTGGTTCGATTAATAATGGCTTATTAAGAAATGCTAACCTCTATGGCGTTTTAATTTTGCTTTTTATTATTTTATTTTTTTTGTCTCAATCATCATTTATCTAATTAATGTTAGTAGTTAGGATTAGTGGGGTCGTGGATGGTGAGTGGACCTCTAATTGACAGACACTCAGGAAAAGCTTCTCTCATTGGGGATTCCGAAAATTTGGTTAAAATCGTACCACTGGATATCCTTGTCATTTCAATTTCAGTAGGATATTCTAAATCCATAATTTCATGAAATTTCATAAAATTTAGTCGAAATTTCAAATCATCCCTAGATAGATTTTTAGAAGAAAATGCTAGTGTTTGCATGTACAAACGAAAGTAACTTTATTTATATCGACTTTCTTAGGCTTAGACGGGGCTAGGCTTATTCACTCCCTAAAATGAGAAAAAAAAAAGACAAAACACTTGGGGGGTACTTGTTTTTTCCTACCGCACCTGACTTTACCTAAAAAGAAATGGTTTTTATAAAATTAAAGAATATTTCGAAAAAATAACACCAATTAAAATCCAAAATTAAGGCCAAAAAAATAAAAAACTTCAATCATTAAAAAAGGAAACGAAAAGGGATTAATTTTCATGCCGAGCTCTGCATGTGCGGAGCTCCCTTTTTACACTACCCA
This sequence comes from Tetracentron sinense, assembly GCA_015143295.1. Classification (NCBI taxonomy): domain Eukaryota; kingdom Viridiplantae; phylum Streptophyta; class Magnoliopsida; order Trochodendrales; family Trochodendraceae; genus Tetracentron; species Tetracentron sinense. Next base: position 9,164,021 of record CM026557.1, on the reverse strand, counting down.
AGCGAAATTACACATTTTACCCGGGGCAGTGTAAAAAGGGAGCTCCGCACATGCAGAGCTCCGCATGATATTTAAACTGAAAAGAAAAACCAAAAGACCATCCTCATTTCCCATGTTAGATATGTACTATATAGGTCCATGTTTGTCAAAATAATTCAGGGAAATGCTACTGAGACCCCTTTAGGGCTGAGACCACCGAGACCATGCTCTAAGAGCACGGGATTTAGGTGGGGTGGGCCCATTTCACATAGTAAGCCCCACCTAAATCCCGTGCTCTTAGAGCACGGTCTCGGCCCTAAAGGGTCTCAGTAGCAAAGTCCGACAACTTATTTTGGCAATACTCATGTGCATGAGGAAAAGGGTTGACGGGAGTAGGAACCAGATCAAATAAAATAAATTAGACTTTGGCAGCACTCTAAAGTTAAGCTCGACCAACAGGTGGTCCGATCAAAACGCCCATTGATGTTCTTTTTTTTAGTTAATTGATCACCTAATCAACCAAACATGCTCCATGATCATCTCTATATAAACGACCTCACAAGCTTTCCTGAATCACAAAGCTAGTTGATCAGTTCTTCCATCTTGCCTTTTATCTTTTTTCCAAATAGAGAAGGAGAGATACAGAGAAATGGGTGTTTTTCTTCTTCCATCACCATCATTTCTTGGAGCTTTGCTCTTCGCATTGAGCACTTTGTGGCTCTTTCCCGACTTCGCAAATGCGGGCATAACCAGGCATTACAAGTTCGATGTACGTGTTTTGTATGGCTTATAATTGAGCTAATGGTGGTTTCATGTTATAACAATTTCGATATATATTGCAGATAAAGTTGAAGAATGTTACTAGATTGTGTCACACAAAGAGCATTGTGACTGTCAATGGGCAGTTTCCCGGGCCTCGCATCATTGCTCGGGAAGGCGACCGAGTAGTTGTTAAGGTGGTTAACCATGTTCAGAACAATGTCACCATCCATTGGTAGGAAAGGCTCATCTCACCATAATCTTTACTTAAATATTAATGTTATTTTCATATGCTAATAGCCAGTGTAGAATTAACCATTTACAGTACATTGCTTATCAAACACAATGCAAAAACACCATGATTTCTAGGAAAATATAATGTTTCACTCATGTGTTCGATTTGAAATTTGTTTGGTGACGGTGGACGGACGGGGAGAACAGGCATGGAGTTCGACAGCTTCAGAGCGGATGGGCGGATGGGCCTGCATACGTGACTCAGTGCCCCATACAGACCGGCCAGACCTATGTGTACAACTTCACCATTGTTGGCCAAAGAGGGACTCTCTTCTGGCATGCTCACATCTCGTGGCTAAGATCGACAATTTACGGACCCCTTGTCATCCTTCCCAAGCGCAACATCGCTTACCCATTTGCTCAACCCTACAAGGAAGTCCCAATCATCTTTGGTAAGTATCAATTATCCATGAGTGAATGTAGCTAGCTGAGCATTTATGTTCCTCCTTGGATAATCTAAATTAACAAACATAAACTGTTTATGGTACTTGTATTACAGGAGAGTGGTGGAATGTGGACACTGAGGCAGTCATCAGCCAGGCTCTGCAGACAGGAGGTGGCCCCAATGTCTCTGATTCCTACACTATCAATGGACTCCCTGGGCTTTTGTACAACTGCTCCGCCAAAGGTATCAACCGCTACCAATGGCTTCGCATTGAACACTTTGTTAACAGTTTCAATACAAATGTGTCACCGCCATAGTGTAAAAAGGGAGCTCCCTTTTCAACATGTGAAAGAAGAGTTGACTCATAATTAATCTACTCTAAAATAGGCTAAAGGGAGTTTTCCAAAATAGGTTTTGAATTTTTAACTTAACTTTTGGCTCCCACTTTTCACTATATCCATATTTAGGTAAGTTGAAGCCTAAAAAATTAAGTTAAAAATTCAAAGCCTATTTTTTCTTATAAAAAAAATGCTTACTTTGAAGCATATTTTAAGAAAAATCCATTGCTACATAACTTCTACTGCTTATTTGACACTTTTATATGGGGCTTGGCAGATACGTTTAAGCTGAAGGTGAAGCCCGGAAAGACGTACCTCCTCCGTTTGATTAATGCTGCACTCAATGACGAGCTCTTCTTCAGCATTGCCAACCATACCTTTACCGTCGTCGAGGCTGATGCCGTCTATGTAAAACCATTCCACACTGATACACTTCTCATTACACCAGGACAGACCACCAACATCCTTCTCAAAGCCAAACCCCATTTTCCCAATGCCACATTCCTCATGGCCGCCAGACCATATGTCACCGGCCTAGGCACCTTCGATAATTCCAGCACGGCCGGAATCCTCGAGTATGAACCACCATCTGTTTCCTCTTCTTCCACCATCTCAATTAAGAAGCTTCCACTCTTCAAACCAACACTCCCTCCTCTCAATGACACTTCCATGGCCACCAATTTCACTAAGCGATTCCGTAGCTTGGCAAACGCTCAGTTCCCGGCAAACGTACCCCAGACCGTCAATAAGCGCTTCTTCTTCACAGTAGGCCTTGGGTCAAACCCATGCCCGCAGAACCAGACATGCCAGGGACCCAACGGCACCAAGTTCGCAGCTTCTGTCAACAACATCTCCTTCCTCATGCCGACCACAGCCCTCCTTCAAGCCCACTTCTTCGGACGGTCAAATGGTGTTTACACCACTGACTTCCCAAACAATCCTCTTGTCCCATTCAACTATACAGGCACTCCACCCAACAACACTCTGGTAAGCAATGGCACCAAGGTGGTGCAACTCCCCTTCAACACCAGTGTGGAGCTGGTGATGCAAGACACAAGCATTCTTGGCGCCGAAAGCCACCCTCTCCACCTCCATGGCTTCAACTTCTTTGTCGTCGGACAAGGCTTTGGAAACTTTGATTCTAAGAAGGATCCTGCCAAATTCAATCTTGTCGACCCGGTCGAGAGGAACACCGTTGGTGTACCATCCGGCGGTTGGGTCGCTATTCGCTTCCTTGCAGACAATCCAGGTGGGTGTATACTCTACATACAGAGTCCATTTTGTGGGTGCAAGTCGGCACCACATGGATCTTGTGTGCTCCCCTATCATTGACCGCCACGTACATGTGGAAACCCTAATCTTAAGTTACTTTTTGGGTGGCATGCACAGGCCTCAGATTGTCTCAAATGGGGCTCTCGGGGTTCCATACATTTTGCGACAGTTGGGGTAAAAATGTGGGGAGGTCAATCCATTTTCTCCACACACTTATCGCCACATGTCTTATTAAGTGCGGAGAAGTCAAATTCTTGACCCCAAGATTTTGACACGTGGCCATTTAAAAGGAAAAAGTTGCCCATGGGGTAGAAGTCAAAATGATGGGGACAGGTGAAATGACTTCTGCCCACTGACATCTGCCACATGCCCATTGTTTTGTGGATGCCCGAGCGCTAAGCTCGGGCAGCTACCAAAGATAATCCAAAGCCATTCTATGGAGGCACCTATTCCTCTCCAGACCGGTTTTGCCAAAACCGGTTACACCCCTGAGGTGGCCACATGTCCCTTTTGGGACCTCTTAACTATGGTTAAGATTCACTCACCCCTAAGGTTCACCTACCTATCCTTGGTTTTTTTTAAAAATATTAAAAAAATTTGTTAACCGTGGTTAAAATTTACCAACTCCTAGGGTTAATTTATTTTAAATATTTTTTCTAAAAACCAAATATAGGTAGGTGAACCCTAAGGATAGGTGAACCTTAAACCACAGTTAAGAGATGTAAAAATAGACATTTGGTGGCCCCAGGGGAGTAACCCGTTTTGTCAAAACCCAGTTACAACTGGAGAAGATCACCAGTATTCTATGGAACCCCAAGACAAGCCCTTTCTGGCTTCGCCAGAGACAATCCAAGGCCGGCATGCACATATTTTCTAAAACCCTGAAAAGATGGGAGCATAAACCTAAGTGGTTAATGTTGACATGTCGTAAAAAAAAAGATGTTTTAGGGTTAGGTTTTCATTTGTAGGGTTTGAACCCTAATCCTACCTCTAAAACATTCTTCCCATCCTTAATTTTTTTTAAATGCCTTGGATGTCCCCCAAAAATTATCATAGGATTAAGATTTTTGCCATTTTATTGGATTCTTTAGTTTAATGAATTCTATTGTGGAAATTAATTAGCATCATTAATCTTTCATTTAACTCAGTTGATGTAGACTCTTTATTTACCCAAGTCAAATCCTCTACTGTGATGACCAGATTTGGCAAACCCGGTTATCACCCTTTGAGGTGGTCATGTGTCTCCTTTGATACCCATTAACTTTGGTTTAGATTTACCTATCCTTAAGGTTTGCCCACCCATCCTTGGTTTTTTTTTTTTTTTTTTTTAATATTAATTGTATTTTTTATAATTAAAAAATAATTTTTAGGGTTTTTTAAATATTAAAATATTTTTAAAAGATAATTAATATTAAAAAAAAAAAACAAGGATAGGTGGGTGAACCCTATGGGTGGATGAATTTGAACCACAGTTAAGAGGTGTCAAAGGGGACACGTGGCCACCTCAAAGGATGATAACCGTAGAGGATTTGACTCCTTATTTATCATATGGATTTTGCTGGTTCACCTATATGTAATGATGATAACGATGACATGTGAATTAGGTGTATGGTTCATGCACTGCCACCTGGAAGTCCATACCAGCTGGGGTTTGAAGATGGCGTGGGTGGTCCAAGATGGAAAGCTACCCAATCAGAAGCTGCCTCCTCCACCATCTGATCTTCCCAAGTGTTGACTGGCGCCTTAGAAGCTGCCTCCTCCACCATCTGATCTTCCCAAGTGTTGACTGCCTCCTCCACCATCTGATCTTCCCAAGTGTTGACTGGCGCCTTAGAAGCTGCCTCCTCCACCATCTGATCTTCCCAAGTGTTGACTGGCGCCTTATTTTGGATGAACTTATTAACTTAATTGTTTGGTTTCCTTTCATTTTTCCCTGCTGATAGGAAAGAGTGCCCTTTTATCATTGATTTTTGGTTTTGTGGTTTTTTTTTTTCTTCCAACTGATGCCCCCATGAGAATGTTTTTGTAACATTCAGTTTCCGAGTGTGTAGTTGGGGTAGCCTCAATAATAATAAGACATTGTTGTGATGCAACTTCTATTACTTGCGATCAACTTTGACCCTTCTTTATCTTTTTCTCCTCAATTAACTTTTCTGAAATTAACCCAAGAGTGTAGTCGAGTGGCCGAATGACGAACCATAAACCAAGAGGTCTGGAGATCATTTCCTGGGCTACCCTCAATAGCATATGTATGAGGTGGGGGTATTCCCTATATAGAGCAAGTGAGTATAAGTCTTCAAGGCTTAGGATATCTAAGTTTATCCCAAAAAAAAAAAAAACTTTTTTGAATTGTTCCACAGTAGGTGAGGTCCCCAAAGCAAAACTTTTTAATGGTGGGGATCTAGCTTTAACCCGTGTCATGCTCAAGAATGAATAAGGCACAGGTGTCTTGAACAAACTGATGACAAAGAAATCATGAAGGCATAATAAGATAAGGAGGAGTGTTAGCCCTACTCTAAGGTGTTTCTTAACATGGATCAACCACTTGTTCAATTTCACCATTAAAGTACATACTTTTTCAGTTATTGTAATGCTTTAAAGAGATTATGAAAAGGTGAGCAGGGCTAGCACATCTCATTACATAAGATATTTTTTTTGTGAACTAGTTCTGTAATAAGTAATAACCAAACTGCCCAGTCGGGCATATTTTTGGATGCTCATGGTTATCTCTTCTAACGGGACCTCATAGTTAATCTCTTACGGTAGGATAAAAGTATGGGAAGAAAAGTTTTAAATATGAGATTTGGGATTCTCTCAATCCTGGAGATGACAGCTGTTCCTTATAACTGTTAGTAAGGTAACGTTAATGACTGTTAATATTGCCACAGATAGAAAAGGGACCCATGTTGACATGAGAGGATTTCGAGTCTATGAGACTTGGACAGGTCCTCCTGTTTAAATGTATACATCATAAATGGCTTCCCATTTCACGTATAATGCGTTGCTAGTTTCGTAAGGATTGAGCTGTGTGATGGTGGCGTTGAGAAGATTAGCGCCAATGATTACAAAACTATCACAAATTTATACTAAAGATTGAGAGCTCCCATATATGGTGAACCGGAGCTCCTGATTATATTTAAATTTTTTTTTAAAAAAAAACTGTTGCTAGACGCACCTTAATTTTTTATGACACCCCAAATTTAAAAGAAACATCCAAATGTAATTAAATGACATTATTATCCTTATCTTCTTCTTTCTTTAGTCTCGAGATGCAAGGACAAGATTTGCTTATGTGTTTATTAGAGAAATATTATGTTAGAGAAATAATTATGTAATATCTATGAGATATACAATGGAAAACACAGATTATGAAATAATAAAAATTGAGATTATAATTCAAAATTTTAAAATTAAGTAAAAACACATATACGAACCCTTTAAATTAATAGAAAAAAAAATGGTTTGATCTCACCTCACATCGGCTCGATCAGTTCTTTCTATCTCTAATCTCCTCTTTCTTACACAATTTTTTCTTATTCTCTCGAGTTCTGTTTTAAAACCATACTTTTGTTTAATATATTGTGTTTTAGGATAAATAAGTCAAAAAATATATTTTCCATGATCTGGACAGTTCAACAAAAACCGCATGGGTCTATTGGGTCACACCGGTTTGGGTGATTTTCATTGGGTCACCCCGATTTTGGTATTCAGTCCATCAAATGATCAACCTAACCTACTAAGGTTACTAGGTCCCGGGTTAACCGGTTCGACCCACTGGTCCAGTCCGGGTTTTAAAACACCCGATAAAATGTCTATCTGCTTTAACAAATAAGTTATGTTTGAAAAAGTAAAATTTATTTACTTCTGGCGAAATGTCTAATGCTTATAGAGTATAGTTCTAAATAGATGTTCACAAATGATCTTATTTTAGTTTTTTTAGCTCTTATTTTTTTGATTAAGTCTAATAAACTCTATTTTTTTTTAAAATAAATACTTTATTTTAACTAATAAGTAATAAATATATTTTTAATATTGTACCCAAACATCCCTTTAGACTTTTATTCAAACCGAGCTAATTTTAGTCAGGTGCCTCTTTGGAGACTCACCTTAACAACCAAAGGCCGAAATCTCAATAAACATCTCTCATGCCCTAACACAATAAATATATATATATATATATAGATAGATAGATAGATAGGGCTGATAACATTCACCCTAAAAACGTTATCAAGTTCACGCAAGTCAAATTTGAGAGGGGTACTTTTGTTATTAAGAGGGCCATGAAGGGTTCTATTGCTCATTGCTTCTCACAAAGACCCTTTAACAGTCTTAAAGTCTTTCTACCGAAAAAAAAAAAAAACAGTCTTAAAGTCTGGTCGAGAGGTTTTAATTATCATGGTTAATTTTTTTCCCTTAAACCAAGGACAGATGCTTAAACCTTGAGGGTGAGTAAATTTTAACCAAAGTTGAAGGCTGTTAAATAGGGGTACGTGATGAGAAAATGGAGGATGAGACGCATCCTTCCCTACACCAGTGAGGTGGTGACTATTTTTCTTTCAAAAATTCTAATGAATATATCATATTATACTGTACGACAATGAAGTTAAAATCAGACCTCAACGTTCTTACTTCATTAATAAGAAAATGAGAAAAATGATCATGATCTTAGAATCTTACTTCATTTGCATGCAAGTTGATTTCATCTCAATTAAATTATTTTTCTTGATTATCTATGTTAAACTAATTAGAAATTTGCATATTGTATAATGAAAAGTGATTACAAACTCTTGATAGTAATTGGACCGTTGGATTGAACATCCAATAGTGCAATGGTGCTATGGGCATACATGCTTTAAATGATGAGACCCACTTAATACTTGACACCATGAGATCTTTAATCCAATGGTCCTCTGGTATTATCGGGAGTTTGTAATCACTCTCCTGGAGCAATTGTGTTCTATACGTTTTTCTTTCATTTCTTACATTTTTTTACTATTCAAATGGAGCTTTCAAGTTTATTAGGGATGAAAAGGGAAGACCCAAACCCAAGCCCCTTTTCAAGTATTTTTTTCGAAGCATACTCGCGCTACTCTCATGCATTTGTTATTATCAGTCAAAAGGACCTATTAGAGTAAGGATATGACATCTTAGCGGTAATCTTATATTGGACTATATGTGTGTTTAAGTGTTAGTTTATCTTTTTAACAAACAAACAAAAAAAATCTGATTAGCAGATGGGTGTTATTATCCATATTAGTCCCACAATGGTTGAGTATTAAACTTTGCATGAGTTTATAAGGGTACAATAATCCTCCATTGATCAGACCCCTTTGAAGTGATTGAGTGGGTTTATGGTTTTGACACCTTAACGGTAATCTTAGATTTAATTATGTATTTGTGTTTAGGTCTTACTTTACCTCCTTAAAGAGGAAGCCAAATCCTCTACGCTGATAATCAGATTTGGCAAATCTGATTATCACCTTTTGAGGTCGCCCCATGTCCTTTTTGACACCATTTAACCGTGGTTAAGAATCACCCACCCATTCTTGGTTTTTTTTTTTAATATTTTAATTTAAAAAAAACCTTTAAAACAGTTTTTTAATTAAAAAAAAGAATTAGTATTTTTTAAAAGAAAACAAGGATGAGTGGGTGAACCCTAGGGGTGGTTGATTCTTAACCACAGTTAAGAGGTGTCAAAAGGGACACGTGGCTACCTCAAGGGATGATAACCGGAATCAGCTATCTTATCCGGGGTGGAAGTAGAATCAGAACTATCTTGCATGTGTCACCAAACACCCCCAACTATGTTAATTTGTTTGTAAAATGAAAAGATTAGAAATTTAGAACCAAGGCTATTTCCGTAATGTACAAAACAACGATGAACGACCCCATTTCACCAACCTCCAAATCCTGGGTTTCGTCCAAAAACCACCGTCTTCCTTTGCACACGCCGTTTGCATCTGCAAACGAGAACAAGCGGAGACGCCGTCGTGACAGACGCCGGTGGCTCCGACGCCTCACCATGACATCTCACCGTCACACACCCTCTTCAAACCTTCTCGAAATTCCTTAAATACCCTTCCCCTTTCCATCTCTCTGTGGAAGCAATCCTTTCGTTTTTCCTTCCTTCATTGACCACAGGCACGCCTGAGAACAAGCCGGTTCAGAAATCCGGCAAAATATGAAGCAGAGCTGCAGTTTCTCGCTTCCCGTCGTCGTAGTCCTCTCTGCAATCGCTTACATATACTATGCCACCGTCTTTGTCTTCGTAAACGATTGGTTCGGTCTGAGGACATCGCCGGGACTCATGAACGCCGTCATTTTCACGGCGATGGCGTGTATGTGTCTATTCAATTACGGCGTTGCGATCAGGAGGGATCCAGGTCGAGTTACGGCGAATTACATGCCAGATATTGAAGATGCGGAGACTCCGATCCATGAGATCAAGCGGAAGGTGAGCATTGCCCAAATTTATTACATTTTTTTTCAACTATTTCAGAGGGTTTTGTTAGGGTTTTCTGTGCTGATTTGTGTTTAATTTGGATTTGAGGTGCTAGGGTTTCGATTTGTACTGTTTGTTTCGTTTTTGCTCTCGAGGTATTTTGCGTAATGTTACATGTTCCTTGTCTGTTCATCTATTCAAAAGGACAATGTGGTTTTAGATTTCGCAATGATTTGGCCAATAAGTGAAGAACTCTTGCCAAATTTTAAGGATTTCAACATGCCATTGAATTTTGTTTTTCTGTTTTGTGTGTATTTGCTATTGTTCCTTCTTTACTGTTTATATGTTAATAGAAGTAATCTGATAAATCATCACATCACTCGTTAAATTTGGTGTTAATGTGGTGAGAGTTCTTACGGTGAGTCAGCTGATATTGCATTTAAAGACTGTATATAATAGACAATTTAGTCTTCAGCGGTCCCGGTTCTGTTGCTGCAATCCATATGGTCATTGCTTGGATGGTTTAGCGCTATTAACTTGGTCTGTAACTGAAGTTTTTGGGATTTGATGTGCTTGTAAAGCTTGAAGTTTGTACCCTTTTTACGGTGATTCAGGAACCATATTTAGTTGAAACAAATCTAACAATACTTGTTTGCCTATTTTTCCATAAGTTTTTTTTTTTTTTGGGGGGGGGGGGGATCATGCAAAGGATTTTTAGCCTCTGCTTGAGGTACAGGAACCATGCGACAGTATATTATTTACAGTCGGAGATTATGATGAACTGAGTGAGTTTTAGTCCAACAAAGTGTGGAACTCTAATATTCTATCAAAGATATCCTTCTTTCTAAGACGGGCAGTGCGAGCCAAGATTATCACATGCAATCATTTGAAAAATACGGGGTTAAAGATGGCTAACCATTATTTCAAGGAGAAAACATTGGATCATCTGTTATTGTATTGTTCCTCTGCCACTGAGATCGGGAGCCATTTCTTCTAGTGATCACTTGGATTTGTACCTGCCTCTTCCGAGATTATTTATTTTGTTGGGTCTCGATACAAGGGACGGGGTTTATTCCAATACTTAGGTCACTTTGACCAAGGGCTATAACTTGCTTGTTATGGAGAACGGGATCGCATAGCCTTTGATGGAGTCGCTTCTCCTTTGGAACAGGACCATTCTAGAACTCGTCAACTTCTCCTAGATTGGTCTTCTGTCAGAGAGGGTGTAGAGATTTTGGAGAAGGCCCATATTTGTTTTTTTTTTAGGATTTGTTGGGTGGTGATGTGGGTTGGTGCTATGTTCTATGCTCTCCTTAATTATCTTGCAGCCTATTTTAGCGTGCTCTCATTCTGGGTTCATTTTGTATAGCTCCTTATGATCTCATTTTCTTTATATTGTATAGCTTTGCCATTGTTTCTGTTGCTATGATTTATAATATTCTTGTTTTATCGATTAGAAAAAAGAAATTGTGCTGCTATATATGTGTGTTTATATATCCTAGTGCATTGAATTTTATGGGAAGTGGAGATACATTGAGTTTAATTGGAAGAGGAGAACCCAGCATGTGAATGCCCTGTTTGTGGTACATCATAGCTTAAGAGAATCTTGTGTATGAGTGATCTATCCAAAGCACTTTGAGTAGTCTTCTGACTTACTATAGGTCCACTCTTACCATTCCGAAGTCTGTGGCCATTGTGCTAGAGTATTTGCAGAGGAAGTTCTTGTGGAATAAGAAGGTGGATTCTTTTAAATATCATTTGGTGGCTTGGAATCAAATTTGCCATCCTAGGGAAGATGGAGGGTTAAATCTTAAGTCTCTGGTTCGAGTCAATAAGGCCTTGCTAGGTAAATGGATTTGGTGATTCAGAGCGGAAAGGAATAGTTTGTGGTGGGCGGTGATAGTAGCTAAATATGGGGAGCAGTCAAGGTGGGTCCCAAACCAGGTTAAGTCTTCTCATGGCTTGAGTCTTTGGAAGGGGATCATGGCGACAACTAGCTTGGTGGTGCCGAAGTTTCGGTTTTTAGTAGGACCGGGGTCAGAAGTGAGATTTTGGAAAGACGTTTGGTGTGGCGCTTCGAGGCTTCAGGAAGATTTGGGGCATATTTTTTTGCTAGCCACCAATAGGGAGGTGGTAGTTGGAAATTATTTGGAGAGGAGGGGCGAGGAGGTGCTATGGTGTCCGGAGCTAAGAAGGGACTTAAATGATTGAGAAGTTGAGGAAGCGTCGCGATTGATGGAGAGAATAAGTTCTTATTCTCCACGGAATGATTCGAGGGATGGTAGGGTTTGGTCTGAGAGCACCAATGGGTGCTTCTCAGTTAGATCTCTGTTTTAGTCTTTGAGACCGATATATATGAGTGCGTTTCCGCATAGGATCGTTTGGAATCCATGAATTCCTTCTAAGGTGTCTTTTTTTCCTCTAGAATATGACATTGGACAAAATTCTCACTTGTGATCATTTGCAGCATAGATGGTGGAGGTTCACAAATAGATGTTTTTTCTACCTACAATCGGAGTAGTCAGTGGAGCATTTACTGTTGCACTGCCCTATAGTGGGTGGCATTTGGGGTTATTTCCTCTCCCTCTTGGGTGTGGAGTGGGTCTTTCTTGAGTCCTTCCTTAACTTCTTAGTGTCTTGGCCTAGGGAGAATGAGGAGGGTATGATGGAGGCAGTGTGGTCGGTGTTGCCAGGAGCTGAAGCTTGGATGGTTTGGAAAGAAAGGGATCGTAGAGTCTTTGAGGATACTTTGGCGTCTCAATCTCGTATTTGTGCTTGGGTCCGGTTGACTGTGTTGGAATGGTTAGGCATGCATCATGATAGGGAGGAGATTCGGGTGGTGCTAGGCTGAGGATTTATTCGGAGGGAGTGAGTAGGCCAGGGGTTTATTCTTGTAAACTCTCCATTTTCTTTCTTGTTTGTGGTCCTTATACCTTGGTCATTATTTATATATATTATTATACGTTTACCGATAAAAAAAAAGGTAGAATTTTTAATTGGGGGCAAGCACTTTCGGCAAATGTGGATTTCTTGGGGAGGAGTGTGCTCTCACTAGCCATGTTTTTAAAAAGTAAAGGCATGAGACAAGGCGTTAGGATCTCTAGATGCATGTGGCATAAGCCTCACGCTCTCTATTTTTCAAATAAAAAAGTAGAATTGACAAAAGTTTAAAAAACCAGTGAAACACGCGCACACACACACGCGCATATATATAATTCAAGCGTCGTATAGAAGAAAATAAATTTAAAAGAGGCAAGCAAAGATTACAAATTAGAATTATTTTTTAGTTCACATACTATATCAATCCATGTGGAAAAATTTTGATTCTAACAAACAGTTGCAAGTTATGTGGCAATCTCTTAAGTGAAGAATATGTGTGTGTGTGTGTTTTAATGTGATACATGCCTTAGGCATGAAGCGAGCCTTAAGGCATGAGGCGTTTGCTTCATTTGAGCCTCACTCTTTGAGGCATACGTTTCAAGGTTGTGCTTCAAAGGGGTTTTCCTTGAACATCGCCTCGAGCGAGCCTTGTGGACTAAGCCCCACACGTCTTTTCAACACTGCTCACTAGATCGGTAAATCAGGTCTTTCTGAGTAACTAATTAGAAAGGGATTTCGAAGTGATACTTGTCGACTTTGGCAAAAATCTTTGGATGTAATTTTATGCTGTAATGTAGTAACTAATAAGAAGTAGAATAGAGAGCTTTTGCACTTACTGGGGTAATTGGTATTGGAAATCATAATTCATATTTATCATGTGTCTTGGCGTTTCATAGTGCCTTTATTATATCTCTGTCTTGTAATTCCAAATTTTAAGTGTCCAAGTTTTAGAGGAGTCCGAATCTAGCTGTGTGAAAAAAGTTGAAGGCTCCTTGATACAACTATACAAGTGAAATAGTGTTCTACTGCAAGAAATTTTGCAGCGTAAGAAAAAGAAAATTTGAAATATATTAACTTATTTGGTTAAGCACAGTCATTGTGATTTGTGACAGTAGATATCTAGTGAGACAAGAACCAAGAAATATGTGCATTTTTTCTTGAGCATCAGGTTCTTGATAACTAGTTAACCTCACCATTAAGAAACTCGAACATGAGTCCTCCCCAATGGAGGACACACTTCCTATCATTGGAACAACCAAGGAGATGTGCATAGCTTATACATAAAAAAGTTTTTATGAGGACAACAGGTTTCCTGTTAATTATAGCTTTTATATATATTCTGCGATGTACATCATTTCCTATTTATGGCTTTGGTGGGGATAATTTATATCTCAAGGATACTATGAGATTAGGAAACTTCTAAATGCTTGTCAATATTATAGCTTGATTGTGGCTTGGAAGTTTGCAATATATTCCATTTGTATTCCCGCCTATCCATGTAATCATTGCAGGTTCTTAATTAATCCACGTCATGATGTTGCATGATGCTATTCTAATAAAAGTGTCGCCTGAATTAGTCATACTTAGAAGGAAAAGCAGAATTCAATGGGATTTGGGAAGTATCTTTTCAGAAGCTGGAATATGTCCCTTATTTTGAAGCTAGAGTCCTTTCCAACCCAAACCTGACTCTTTCTGCTGGATGTTCCTGCAGGGTGGGGATTTGAGATATTGCCAGAAGTGTTCCCAATTTAAGCCTCCCCGTGCCCATCATTGCCGTGTTTGCAAAAGATGTGTTTTGCGAATGGTACGCTTGAGAAATAGTTCATGCCTTCTCATCTCAGAACTGGTTAGGTGTTAAAACTTAAAAGTGCTGCCTCTTGAATGTAGGACCACCACTGCATCTGGATAAATAACTGTGTGGGCCATGCAAATTATAAGGTCTTCTTCGTCTTTGTGACATATGCTGTAATTTCATCTATCTACTCCCTGGTATGCTTGAATTTCTTTTCTGTCCAACGAATTCAACATCAATTTATTCGCCCGAAAGATAAAATAAAAAGAGAATCTAGTACGTATCAAGAAAGATAAAGTAAACTATTTGATTTGCTTCAGGTCTTGCTTGCGGGTAGTGTCCTTAATGATGCTCAGAAGGATGAGCAGCAGAATGGAGGCTCGTCCAGAACCACTTATGTGAGTAATTTTGATGATGTACAGGTTTCCAATATATTAGTACTTCGACTCATCATTTTTTTACTTTATAGGTCATTTCTGGGGTGTTACTGGTCCCCATAAGTGTTGCGCTAAGCATCCTGTTGGGTTGGCATATTTACCTCATTTTGCAAAACAAGACCACAATCGAGGTATGAAGAAGTATACAGAATAAATATGTAGCCTATTGTTCATATGTTTAATGGCCAATTTGATTGAGAAATCCCGATTAATGTTTGCTTGGCAGTATCATGAAGGAGTCAGAGCGATGTGGCTTGCGGAGAAGGTTGGAAATGTCTATCAACATCCATATGATCTTGGTCCCTATGAAAATCTAACAATGGTAAGAATATTGATTCTCTAGGGTGATTAAGTTGATAAGCCCTTCGCATCTGGGAAAAGCCTTTGTTACTAGATCTTCAGCTACAAGCTTGTATCTTGTGTCCTGCTGCACTTGCTCCTGGCCGAGTCGAAACCTATTTGTTTGTTTATTGAGCACTCCCTATGGAGTCACTCACTCCCTATGGAGTCACTTGGTGACCAACTCAAAGTGCATCATTAGGAGAAGCTAGGGCTGTGCTGATCCTTTGTTATGCTCCTCCCTACCAAAGCCATTAACCCTAGTCCTTGGCATACCAATATCTACGTTCCCGAAACCTATTGGAGAAAAGATCCTCCATGAATGTATGTATGGGCATATAAATGGTGAGGTGACACACATGATTTGGTGTGGGTTATCTTTCATATGCATTGCCTTCTATCCATAATTTTTTATCCAGAGCTTGAGATTGGTTTTGCCTGATTCCTCGCAGGTGCTGGGCCCAAGCATTTTCAGCTGGATTTGCCCCACATCAAGACATGTTGGTTCAGGCCTACGGTTCCGAACAGCCTATGATAAAACAACCCCTTTATCAACATCAAGATGAAGTTGCAGGTGGCTTAGTTACGATTTTGGGTGGCTTATTGCGAGCTATTTACAACAAAGGAAAGGGTGAAGGTTGACCGACATGAGGGTAGGCATTCTATTTCAACAGGTCCAGCGTGTAATTTACCGCCTAGCCTCATGGAGTTAAAATCTTAATTAGGGGAGGGCCCTTGTTTATGATCATACACAATAGCCAAAACCGGAGAGTTCGTGAAGTTGCTACAAACAGGTTAGATTTTTTCAATGTTAATAGGAATGATTTGTGTCTGGCTGAAGTGTATCATGTAGAAAGGAAACTCTGATCCCAGCTTACCTACCAAAAACTGGAGGAAAAAGAAGAAACAAGAGGAATTTGGTGTTTCAAAAAAGAAAAAAAAGTTGAGCTGATTATTCTTGTACAAATTACTTGAGGTTGTAAGTTGTAAGGCTTTGTGACATGAAAGAATAAAACCCAAATCGGAATTTTTTGTTCTGATGGGTTCATTCACACGTCTTCTTCATTGACTCATCATCTGCTTCATATTGGGGGGCCAATAGCATGCTGATCTTGGTGTTGGTGACTTGGTACACGAAGCTTTGCTTCCATTTTCAATCTTCCAAACAGTGCTTCATAATTTTACAAAAGCAAATAATCGGCTCCAGAAGCGAATTGAGGCGTCTCCACCTTAGTAACCCAAACCTCCTAACCTGCCATCTGTTCCCGCTCTCAAACCTCGCTCCCGCTCTCAAACCTCGCTTTCACCTTGGGAGCTCGATTTCAACTTTTATAAATCCCGCTCTCACCTAAAGGTGCGGTTTTTATGTAAATTTTTATTTTTGTCCTAAGTTTTCATGTGAAATAAAGTGTATTTTGTCATTTTTCTTTGTAGGGTACAAGATTCATATATAAGATTTGTCAATTATTAGGGATCTAAATAATTGAATTTAGAATGATACATTTAATATTCAATAGTCATCTTGTTTGTTGCGATGAAAATTTTGAATTATGAATGATTTTATTAATTTTCTCTTAGAGTTTATATATTGGTGTTCCGGAGGCGCTCCCGGCCCTATCCTAAATTCAGATTTGACGCTCTCGCTCCCGCACCCGCTCTATGCTCTATGCTCTGGTTACTTAGGTCTCCACCCCCCTTTTAACTTCTCTTTTTTTTTTTTTTGGAGACCCGGGGTGTCTAGTTTAAATTTACTAATCCTTAATTAAAAAATCTAATTTTGTGTTTTTTTTTAGACAAAAAGATTAATCACAGGCATTTCAAGGGCAGTTAAAGGGACTTTGCGAGTGCGAGACGCCAGGAGGATTGTAATACTAAATTTATTAATAACACCCACAACTCACACTACCCGTGACCGTGATACAAACCACGTCGTTCCTTTTTTTAACTCCGGTAAAGAAATTTTAACTCTGGTTAATTTTTTTAATGTATATTTTTTCTAAAAACCAGGTTATAACTTATATGGTTAATCGTAAGGGTTAATAAATCTTAACCATAGTTAAGAAATATTAAAATGAACACGTGTCGACCTGTAGGATGAGGGCGAGACCGAATCCCATTCCTTCTCTTGCCGATTCCTCGGTTCCGGATAAGGTCAAACTAAAGTACGAAGCTGAGCTGCATGCCCTAGTAACCACGTGTACGGTATGATCATTAAACTGTTAATTAAAAGAGAGCAGAAAACCTCATAGAATTTCGTCCAGCCAGCTGGAGCAACCCACGTGGCTGCAAATGCTCCTGTCCTAGTCAGCACCTAGAAGAATGAGGGGATGGAGCTCCACTTGCCCCCCCCCCCCCACCTGTTCTTCTTTTGGTTTTGATGATGAGGCCTTCCTTCATCTAAATCTTATTTAGGGTTTTGGTTTTTCTTGATCGAGATGGATGAAGCTAACGAAAACCCATCTCAAATTAACAGGTTTGGTTTCTGGGTTTCAATTTCTTTTCGGTTCAAACCATGATTTCAATTTTCTCACTTTTGAAACCTGTTAATTCGGCTTTACAGTGAAAAAAATAAATGCAAATTCAGGAAAGAGACTGTTTGGGTTATATTCTTTTTCATTTTAGACAGCTTCTAGTTCCTTTTTTTTTTTTACTTGAACAATAACGAGAATAATAGTAGGATAGAATGATTTGAGTAAAAGACCACTGTTTTTGAGGTTATTAGTGAGGGTTTTGGTTTCTTTGGGTGTTTGAGAGATCTCTTATCAACCCAATATGATAGTCTTGTCCATCTGTTACTGGATCTGTAACATCTCTTATAAAAACCCAAAATTCAATCAGCTTGTACTCTCCTTGTTTTTTTTGATAGGCAAGAAAATTTTAAGTCACTTACTTCAAGATTACACACTTGGGGTCATCACTACTGGGACAGAAGGCTTTCAGATTCATCTCAAGTTCTTAATTGGATCCCTTTTTTTTTTTTTTTTTCTTGCCACTCTCGGGTTAGTATGGTTAGTATCTGTTCTAGGTTAGGAAAGGCTGGAGATTACAACCATGCACACCCTCACGGGACTGAATCCTAGACCAAACACACTACCAATGGGGCAAGCATTGCTTCCCAATTGGATCTCTGCTTTGATGGAGCAGAACTGTATGACTTTAATGATTTCAAAGTTAAGATAGCTATACCCTTAGCTTGCACAAGGCAATGGCGGAATCAGGAGCTGATTTGGGTGCAGATTGCTTATTAATGGATGTAAAATGAGTTTGTTCAACAGCATATTGAAAATAACTTGTTTGGATATCATGTTTTGCAAAGCATTCCTAGTATTAATTTGAGTAATGTTCGGTGTCATTATTATAATTTGAGCAAAACTTGGGTCAGGATTAGCACCTTGAGTAGAGCTAATTCTCCATATAAGGTGACTGAAACCAGAATCTGTATATACTAGATATGGCTAAGTTAGATTGACCAGAAACTCATTTCGACTTCAGGTAAAAGACTTTCGACACAAAAAAGAACTCCCAACTCAAGCTTAGTCAGTTTGCCAAGTATCCAATTGAGTTTTCTTCTAAACAGTTGGCCAATTGATTTGCTTGCCATAGTTTATAGTGTAAGACACAGCCCTTTACGAAGTCTGACTTGTTCGCTAATGTTACCATGCAAAAGTAGCAGTGATGGCTCCTTTAAAGATGAGCTATTAGGTTTTGATACATCTGTTTAATATTATCCAAATTTGTGTTCTTCGTCTTTGATTTTCAGTGTTTTCCATCTGTGCTTTACTGCTTTTATAGCTTGTTCTTATTTTGCTTCTGAATCCAATTCACCCAAAAATAGGAAAATGGAATTATGGGATGTGATTCCAGCCGATAGGTAGGCTTTTGTTCGTATCAGATTCCAGTCTACCTTACTGTAATCTACCAAACCTAAATGGAGATAAAAGAGAGGAAGTAAACATGTTTTTCATCTTTGTTTGCTCTTTTATTTGGAACCGAACAAGATATGTTCTTCATCTGTTCTTTTTGATGTAATCTTCATCTGTTAAAGACGAGCTACCTAAATGCAAATTAAAATATAAAAAAATTATAATAATTCAACAGTTCTTTCACCTATATGATTGCAACATGCAGCCTTTCTCAGTCCATAATTCTCCTTCACCTACACTACTTTCAGTTTCCTAGTCAACAATGCATTTCGTGCCAATGTTGTTGATTTGAACAAGAAAAGGAAATTGCAAGACGAGCAATTGGGCTTGCCTCTATCGAAACACAAGTGTCTGGATCGAAGTTATAGTTCTGAACATGAATCCCCATTTGCTGAAGACCCAGAAGCAGACGAGGTCTTCAACACATGCATAATCAAGGAAAACTTTGAGAAAGGACATGGAGATGAGGGCTCAGAACCAGAATCGGAAAAAGATAGCAATAGCTTCGCTGAAGATTCTGACTTTGCCATGTCTGCAAATGCTGAACGTAAATTCGAACCAGACTATCCAAAGACCTACAGATATGACCAGCCTTCCACTTCATCCGGTAGTTGTGGCAGCAACAGTTTCAAGAATACCGTGTCTTCTTTCGTTGGAAAAACTATCATGGAAACAAATGCTGGCAAAGAAATATTCATGGACAGTGAACCTAATCCTATGAATCTCGAGGAATTTCTGAACACTGAAGACCAGCTCCCCGGATTTGGAAAATACACAAATTACATTTGCTCAGAGTACAGAAACGGCGAGATTGAGCAATGTTCAGATGAAGATCCTGAAGATATGATGTTGTATTCCAATGGGGTGACATCAAATATGTATGTACTCTCATCAGGAAGATGGAGCGTCAACCAAGGTAAATCTTCTTTTTGGTATATCACAAGTATTTACATAAGAGCATGAAAATAGAAAGTACCTCCCTTCCCTTTTGCTGCAAACTTTCAATGGGAACAGAACCTACCATCTTTTGATGAATTTTGGTGAGATCTCTTGGACAAAAATTGACCGAATTGGATGGCCCTGGCCATTAGATCTATTGATCTCTTCAATATTCAGTAGGGTGAACAAGAAAAGATACAACTGATCAAGATCACCGGACTAGGTAGATAATCGGCTGAAGATCTCCATCACGAGGTCCATCAATGGTGAGGCCCCATATCCTTTTATGAATATCTATGGGACAGACGTGGAGGGATCATCCCCTCCTTTTCTTGGTGTTTGTTGGCTAGGATCCTATTTAGTTCTGCTTCAAATGCTCAAATCTTTTTGTTCTGAGTCTTTGTTTTCTATGTTTTGCATAAGTTAAGTAATCCCATATTTTTGGATGCAGAGAATCAAGTAAGCGTCAGGAAACCGACCATTGATCAAGAATTTGAGCAGTACTTCTCTATGCTAATGCTGTAGCAGGAATTATATAGTATGAGCAATAAAAATTTGCATGTTATTGAAAGATTCCTGTTGTATGAGACTATTTTTCTTACATGAAAAAGGGTAAAATAGTTTGATGTATCTAGTTATTCCAAATATTCTGTGCAAGGATGATTGTGAGACTGCCCTTCCATTTCCTTGAACTTTCTTGGATTCCAATCTGGCTTGCATACGGGCAGAAGCAGCAGCTTTGGCTTCTTCCTTTTTCTTATTCTCTTCCTCTTTGATTGCATTGCAGCAGCCATCTCCCTCTGCTTCTTCACCTCTCTAATTCGAAGTTTCACATATCATCAACTAACCATCCAATTGTTCTTAAGAACTGTAATGCTAAATTTGAAAGAAAATAGAAGGTAAATGATGAACATGCCTTACTGTAGCCTAGCCCTTTCATCTGAAACACTACCAACACTTGAACCCTTTGGTGGCCTGCAAGAGTTGCACTGTATCACATGTATATAACAGACTTAGCATTGGGCCAGCATTAGGAAATTGAACAAAATTGGTATCAACCAGGGACCATAAAGAGCAAAGAAGATCTGCCAAAGCAATCAGGTTTGAAAATCCAAGTTGTCAACCTCAGACCAAAAACAGCTAAGAGGATTTGAAAAGGCAAACTGGTTTGAGACTGCAGGTTCTGGACGAACCAGCCAATTCAATTTGTGAAACGTTTCCATAAACTGTCCACATTAGGCGCATGTGCAGAAGGTGAACCCCACCTATCTGAAATCCTAACCCATCCCATCTCTAGGCCTCTTTTTCTTTCTAGAATCTTCAATATTATTTATGACCATCTAATCAGGTTAATTTTGCTACTAGTGGGCGGCACGATCCACGTGAGAGAGGGGCGAGAGATTCGGAAGAGGAACCATAGTGAGGGCATTTCGAAATATAAGAATTAAAGAATATTTTGAGTATACAGAGGAATATTTTGGATTAAAAAAAATTATGAGAGAAATGTTACTTAAAGAAATATGACGTAGGGACATTTGAAGAACCAAATCCTTAAAGAGACATATTGGGTATAGCAAAGAAATGGGACAGGTAGGAACTTGGCAAGATGTTCTTCTTTCAAAGCATTTTGCCAAGAAAGTGAGGAATCCGATTACGCCAATGAGTTCGCCAAGTGTCCCTTTTAACACTCATTAATTGTGATTAAGATTCACTCACCCCTGGGTGGTTCACCTACTTATCCTTGATTTTTAGGAAAAATAAAATATGAAAAAAATATTTAATCCTGGAGTTAGTGAATTTTAACCAGGATTTTAAAAAACAATATTTTTTTTCTAAAACCAAGAATAAATTGGTGAACTCTATGGGTAGGTGAATCTTAACCACAGTTGGAATTCAGTCGTGTGTCTCTTTTGACACCCCTTAATTGTGGTTAAGATTCATTTACCCCTAGAGTTCACCCACCAATCCTTGGTTTTTAGAAGAAAAAAATATGAATTATTATATTTTTCATCTAGAATCCAAGGATAAGTAGATGAACCTTAAGGGTGGATGAATCTTAACCATAGTTAAAGAGTGTTAAAAGGGACACAAGATAAAAGTGTAATAAGTAGATGAGTGAGGGGTAGTATGAGAATTAAGCAAATATTCAATCAAGAGTTTGATAAGAAGATGAGATAAGAGCAAAGGGTGGTTTTGGAATTACAAAAGATTCAATCAATGTTTTGAACATCACAATCCTCTTTATATATACTAGTGGGCAACATAGTTATCAAGTTCTCCGATTTTTTTGTAAAATAACGAATAAAACCCGACTTTTTCGTTGAACGATTAATTCCCGAAGTATTTACAAGTTTTGAAAAAATAAATTTTTTTTCAAAAAATCGCAAATTATGCAAATTAAACACGAATTATTCACGACTTTTTGAAAAATCCTGAATAAATATCTAATATATGAAATATTTTTGTTTATAATTTTCATAATTATTAATCTTATTTTATATTGTTTCATTTCTTACCTGAATTTTTCTGATTTATTTCCGAATTTTCCCGATTTTTTTTCGAACTTTTCCCTAGATGAATAATTCCCGAACCCCGACTTGGTAACTATGGTGGGCGGCACGTGCAATGCACGTAAGAGAGAGAGAGAGACAGGGGAAGGGTAGAGAGGCTAGGAAGAGGGATCCTAGCGAGGGTATTTTGAATTTTTAAAAAAAATTATTTTGGGTATAGAAACTTGATGAACTTTTTAGATAAAAAAAAATTGTGAGGGACACATTCGTATAGAAATTGACATTTTGAGAATCAAAAAGCCCTACTTTTTTCTTTAAAAGGTAATTACCACATAGAAATGGCGTGCCTCTTCATTGAGAGAGACCAAGGTGGGAGTATGAGAGAAGATAATGATAAATATTTGAGGGAATCATAGAGATATATAGAGATTATTGTTAGTTGTAGTTGATATTACTTCAATACCCATACTAAATTTTCTCATGTAAAATTAGATCACGTAATATCTTAATTTTTTTTATATGGAGTTATGGGTAAAATAGAAAAAATATAAAAAAAATTCATGTTACTAACTCCATTCAAAGTAAGATACCATAAAATTGGGACTCATTAGGAATATTAAAAAAAAACAACCAACTTCTTAACCTCATTTCTCTCATTATAATAGTAGAGAAGAGATATTTAATTAAAGAACAATAGTCACCTCCTTGGGCCGAGGAGTGGACTATTCCTCCTCGCTCTCACAAACACTTGGAACTATGGTTAAAAAATTAACCACCTCTTGTGGTTAATTTTTTAAAAATAATTTTTCCTAAAAGCCAAGGGTAGATGTGTGAACCTTAGGGTTAACTGAATCTTAACCACAGTTAATGGGAGAAAAAAAGGGACTCGTGACGGTAAGTCACCTCCTCGGCCCGAGGAGGGGACTATTTTCCTTATTGAAAAAAAAAAAGATTTCCTAGGTGGAACCCACTCATCAATAGGTCAGATGCCCTGCATGTGTACCATTATACTGCTGCACCACCAGTTGAACAATTTCATGGTCTACCATGGGTGTACACCTCAAATGTTCTAACTACTAATAATTAGATATTGCTCAATGGAAAAGAACGATTATGGCATTACTTTGGGGGAATATCCAGTGGAGAACCTGCACTGCCATAGGCATAGTCTAGCTTGCAAGTGACCTTTGCAACCTCGCCAAGCTGGTAGAATCAAAGAAAAATTGGTAAAGAACAAATCCGACTTCAATTGGATATGGTAGGGCAAGTAAATCCAACATTAATTCCCATCATATGAGTTTGATGTAACTAAAATGATTCCAAAATAAAATCATTTGATATATTTGTGCAATGGTTGATGCCTAAGAATGCATATTAATGTGAAGAACCAGTACATATAGAAAAAGAATCCACTTGGGATAATTTATCTCATCAATCAAATTCAACATGCACCGCTGGTGCAAACATGAAAATTCCTACAACTTATTACCTGTGAAGTAAATGCAACCCATCACACCTCCATATTGGAAATTAAGAGGGGGCATGGACAAGTTTAGCCTAAACTTAACAAATGGATGGTATGTTAACTATTTTCCAAAAAACAATTTACACCATTCACTTTTTCAACCATATCAATCAATGATTTTGTCAATCAAATCTATCCATTCCCTCTAATACAAACTTCAAAATTCCATATTGGAAATTAATCCAATCAACAACTCTTTTTGTAGATCAGTGAAAAATACCCATAATCTCACCAAACTTGTAGGTGCCAAAGTCAACCTTGAAGCAATCTTCTAACCTATCTTCAGTTCTTCACAAATGCCCATTACCCATTACCCATACCAAGAGAGATAAGGATCTTATCCTGGTAATAATCTTTAGATTTTCTTTCTATCTCTAATACCAAATACATAATTTGGGACGAAAGACCAAATTTTTGGCGCCTCAAACGGTTGGTACCCGTTTTGAGGAGCTCTAGGGTGAAGCTTACATGGGCTGCATGTGTGTGTGTGTGTTTTTGCTTGGGTGGTGAGAGTATTCCCTTGTCTTTGCCTTCAGTCATTGCCTTGTGGTATGATTGAGTTTACCAAAAAAAAAAAAAACTCCCCTTTTGATGTTCATTAAATAACTGCTATCCCTCAATCGACCATAGAAAATGTTACATTAAAGTTCATCAAATTCAGGAAAAAGTAAGCAAATTCGTTTCCAGTTAATATAATTTTTCTAAAACTGATCCCAGTACACTAGGTTTATGCGAGCTAATTAGGTAACAAGAAAGGGGAACAGTAAAACCCTAATCACAATTCAAAAATTCAGACAAGAATAACCAAAGATGGTCTACTAGGGTTTCAGAGGTAAATGGTTCTACTTACTTGGTTGTTTCAACAGGAAGGCGAAGCTACAATGCGATGGAGAGAAGGGGGTGACAGAGGACAAGGAGATTATCGGAACCGAAACGGAGGGTTCGGATTGTCTAGTTGTTTCGGGAACGATATATCGGTACAAACTGCGGTAGATATTGGCGGGCATAGCAATACGATGATTTCTCTCTCTAACACGAGGAGTTTTTGCCCCCTTTGAATTTGAACTAATGAGAATCATTTTCACTATCCTTAATTATTTTTTTTTTGGGTCAAGACAACAACCACAAGGCGCAAAGTTGTAGTCATTAGAAAGAAACACACATATGCCACATACAAACACCCAACTCATCAAGTTTTACCCAACTTACTTCTCAAAACGAATACCAGCTGTATGAGTGTTAAGTAGTTAAGGGACAAGTGTAGCTTTGTTATTTTTTCTATATTTTTTGGTAGGTGTCATTATATGATGGGTTTCTCGACAACCACACTGAGCTCGAAACCGAGTCTTCTCCCCCCAAATGGGATACGAACTTCCACTGCAGCAAACTATAGGTAGCCCTAGCTTGCCCATATATATAGAGAGAGAGAGCAAACACAGCTTATCTAATTTCAAAGGTCCATAACTTGCATCTTTTGTAAGGACACAATAGCTTTAGCAGCTAATCAAGACTTATTAAATTGATTAAGGTAGTATTTGAGTATGCTTAACTAATATTTATAAGCAAAATTTATGTACTTAGAATTATCGGATTTCAACTTTAGACTGTTCAGTAATATACACCCCAATCTGAAATAAGTTTCAAAAACATATTTGGTTAATGGATGGAGATCAAACAACTTTTAAAATGGGCACGGAAATGCTTTTGAGACCGTGAAAGGGCCGAGATCACTGAGACAGTGCATTCATGCACAGGATTTCAGGTGGGCCCACCAGAAATCCCGTGCACGGATGCACGGTCTCGTTGGTCTCAGCCTGGCCCACCTAAAATCCTGTGCACGGATGCATGTTCTCGCTGGTCTCAGCGTTTTCGTGGTCTCAGTAGAAAAGTCCAAATTAGAAAGGTGTTTTTGAAAAGAGGCGTGCTTTCCCTACTCTCGGTCAAACTCTACTCTCAGTCTCCACCAACCACCTATCCATTATCAAATCAGTTATGGTGGTTAAAGCACTCTCTCTCATCAAGAATAGACAAGTGGTTGGTGAAGACTGAGAGTAGAGTTTGACTGAGATTAGGGCTAGCATTTCTCTTTTGAAAATGGTGCTACCAAAGGCAGAGACCACTAGTTTCTTACTCAGCACCATACACCCCCAAAATATTAGCCATACAAAAAAAATCAGAAAGACTATAATACCCTGATATCTTTTATTTGTCTCCAATCAAAAGCCATGCAAACAACGAGGGGTGGAGCCACATGAGGCCATCCCCCCCTAAAATTTTGCGGAAAAAAAGTTCTTATTGGTATTATTAGGGGTGTAGGATGGGAGAGGGGCAGAGCCGGGGGATGGGAGGCTTTAGCCCCCCTTAAACTTTTGAGAAAAATTATATTCTTTAAAAACATACACAAACAAATGCGATGGCCCATGAACTTGATCCTTCAAAAAAAAATCCAAGAACTATCACTACAAAATTTTTAGGGTTTTAGCGGCAGTTCAAAACAGCTGTAGAAAATACCTAAACCACCGTAGATAACACCAACGACACTTTGTAAAACTGCTGTTAAATACCTTGTCGGTGAAGGTAATTACGGCGGTTTCACATAGCCGCCGTTAATAACTGATACTATTACGGCGGTTCTTTATAACATTAACGGCGGTTGATAAAAGGTATAACTGTCAATTGAACTCAACTAAACCGTGATGGTTCCATATAGCTGCCGTTACTGTCAGATTATATTACGACGGTTGTTGAACACATTAACGGCGGTTAATAAAGGGTATAACCATCAATTGAGCTCAACTAATTAGCCGTGGTTTAACATAACCGTCTTTCATTATATAACATCTTATGGAGGTTTTGGATCCAGTAACGGAGGTTAATAAAGGGTATACCCGTCGTTTAAATTCAACTCGATAGCGGAGGTTTTTTGAACACTGCCATTATAAAACATATTATTAACGGCGGTGTCCATGAAATCGCCTTTAATATGGTACCCGGATCAGCATTATGAGGTGGTTTTATCTAACCGCCGCTAAAACTTCGCCGCTAAAGGTCTTGAATTTCGTAAATGCTCCCGAACCCCATTGCTAATTTGATAGCCCCTGCAAGAGAATCTGCCTCCGCCCCTGCAAACAAACTTCAAACTTTTCTTCTGATGTTGTTGGGAGTTCGGCAACTCTAGCTATACAACTCCTTTCATTTTATTGTGCCCTTATAATCTTATAAAGAATTGGAAGAGCCATACAACTTCCCTCGTTTGATGCTGCAATGAAAAAAAAAAAATACAAGCCTGAAAATCCCAAAACAATGGGCATCTTGTCATCTTTTTTCCTGAACATAGGCTACCGTTCATGCCCTTATTGGTATGATTCGATAGGGTTCAGGATAAGGCTCCGTCTTCAACCCCAACCGATCCACCATCTTTGTCAACACTATATTATTCAAACGCCCAGCATTCAAATGAAAATTTTGAAGTCTTGTGTTGTGTTGTAGGTTTTTGTCGGAGAAGAAAGAAAGATGACTAGGATATTACTATTTTTTAAAATTGTATATCTAATATTTTCTTTTGTATTGATATTTAATCAATAAACAGTGGATTTTAAGAATTTAAGTTGTTTATAATGGAAATAGCTGTCAAATTTTTAAGTAAACTTTTAATATAAGAGGATTAGAAGTAGCTAGGGCAAAATTTATCTCAATTTAAGATGGGCATGGAAGTTTGATGCTTTAAACATGTTAAGCATACTAAATGATTCATTTATATGTGCAAAATAACATGTTCTCAAATAAGCTTAATTGTATATTTATTTTTTGAAATTGAACAACAAATAAGCTTAATTTTATATTTATTTTTTGAAATTAAATTTATCATTAAACTATATAAATACTTGAAATTTTAAGCGTTTTAAACTTGAAACATTCGACTACTACGTGAAAGTAATTAGCCAAGTGGAAAGTGAAAGTAATTAGCCACAAAAGAAGAGTTTTGCCACAATTTTTCCTTTTAAAAAGGAAGAAGCAATTCCTACAATGAAATGACATACAATTATTTTATTTTATTTTGCTTAGGATATAATTTACCTACATTAGCGGGTTAGTTATTAACTGGAGGATTGGAACTCTTGTGGACTTGTCAATTGGGGGATTGGATCCCTAAACCTCCGTCAACAAAAAGGCCACACCCCACCACTGGCGCAAGAGAGAGGGTGTAACTGACATACAAATTGATAGATTTTTTAAAATTATGAACGACAATGTCGATGTAAAAGGAAACTAATGTAATGACAATGGGAACCCTAGAGGTGGCTCCCCAATACTTGGGAAGGTTGCTTGACAAGGGAACACTTCCCCCGTTTTTCTCTGCTCATCGTCGGCTCCAACCATTAAACCCGTTAGGCGGCCCAACGAGT
Organism: Tetracentron sinense; assembly: GCA_015143295.1. NCBI lineage: Eukaryota > Viridiplantae > Streptophyta > Magnoliopsida > Trochodendrales > Trochodendraceae > Tetracentron > Tetracentron sinense. The sequence continues at coordinate 9,135,801 of CM026557.1, read as the reverse complement.
TCAGATCAGAGCCAATTGTGATTAAACGTAAGAGAGTTTAATTGCATATATGGTGTTTGAGTATTGGTAGAGAATTTTTTTTTCTTGAATTTTCACTTTCAGGCTTAATTTTTTTTCTCTTTCAATAGTCAAACACCACATATGCGATGCGATTGAACTGTGATCCGATCTCTGCCCCCAATACATTGCATCTCACACTATAATCAAACGCAAGAGAAGAGACTCTACTAAACCACGTGAAAGTGGGCCAGAACGGTCTTAAATAGGCTTGGACCCATTGTTTTGATTTATTGGGCTATGATGTCCAATGGGAGATCCCACCTGATGGTAGCACCATAGTCTCGTGGGGTAGCGTGTCGGGTGATGTGACCGTTGACCAAACGTGGACCCTATATTACTTTGAAGACTCCGACAAGTTTTAATGGGTTAGGGTCGGGTCCACCAATATGGTATTATTATTCGGATTTTGGGGATTAGAAGGGGTTAGGTTTTGGGCTTTGGTGTTCACATGGGAGCGGCTCACATGAAGAGAGAGGTTCAATACTTCAATTTGGAATTATGAGCAATGCTAAGTATACTCTCACAAGCCCTACTATCACTCCTTTTAGACAATAAAATAAGTGATTTTGTGTTAGTCCACTTGTAGGATCACATAATTTAATTTGTTTTATTTCCTAAAATGGGTGAGAGTATGGATTGTGAGAATATGCTTAATATTGCTCAAAATCATGGTTGGGGATCTGTTAGGTGGGCATGCCTCCACCTTTTCATGAACCTATTTGGATAGGGGGAGTCAAGGCAGCTTGAATCTGGCTCCTTATTGAGCTGATGAGGTTTTCTCAATGTTATTGGATTGAGATGAGGACTAAATCAATTAAATTGGTGCTTTTGTTTGTTTTTTCTTTTTTTGGGGGGGGGATCGAGGTATCAGGGTGCGGGCCTCATAGAGCACCCGACTAAGTCCCTTAAGCCATGCAAATCCCCTTATACTACACAATCAGGAAAGCTGAGATAAATCCCGAAGGATGGCTAACAAGGGGAAGGGACAGAATTCAAGACCTCCGCTTCTTAGTGATTTATAGCAGTGACTTACCCCACTAAGAGGTCTGCGCTTCAAATCCTAAAAAGTGGGGATTCTAAGAAGAATTTGTGCTTAATAGCAGTGACTTAAAGGTGTGGACTTCTAATTAAAAGTAAAGATTTGTTTGTTTTTGACTGAGAGTAGGGTAACACGACTCTAATAATAATAACAATTATTATAAAAATAATAAGATACTTAGTAACAATTACTCGAAGCCATCTGATTTGTACGAGGGGATTGACTTAGTGACCAAATCGTTGGAATAGGGGCTAAACCAGACGTAAAAAAAAAAAAAACTTACCTTAATTGGCCTGTGAATCCAAAAAAAAATCCAAATCTTTAGATTTCTCTAATACAGTGTTGGGAAAATTCTATCTATATCGCTTGTTAGGAAATCTTCATTGTAATTAAAATTAAATTAAATTAAAAATAAATAATATTTTTTTTGGCACACAAATTTGTTTTTTTTTGTAAAAATAGATTACATATATTTCACTAATAAAAATAGACTTGTGATTCGCTCATTTTATAACCAATCTTTAAGTTGACATTGTCCTTGCAATTAATGTGCCCTTAGCAGTCTGTGAAGTGTTAGTATTTGCCGTTAACATAGAAGGAAGAAGAATAGATGTCAAGGTTATAACATGAGAGAATCTCAATTCATAAAAAAATAAAAAAAAAAGGTCGGATCAAGTGTAAACTGAATCATAAATTAGCATCAATCAAATACTTAAATTAGATTTGATTGACTCTATTTTCCATCTTTAAGATAAATTTTATCATTTTAAAAGCACTATAAGTCATTGTAATGTGGTATCTAAGAATTGTCAATATTGAGTTTCTTTCATAAATCACCCCAGATTTATCAACTTTTCAAAAATACAATTATTACTTCCTTATTGTTTTTACAACCTTTCTCTCTCTATTTATATATATAGGGTCTTGCTAACGACTACATACTGAGTGAATTTGGTAACGACCACCAATACAGTTTTACCCTTACATTAATTAACAAAATCCACTAAAGATAAGAGTACTTTAGTCTTTTCGTAGGAGACTAATCATTAAATAGAAGAGAGAATAAATAAAGTTTAACTTTTCTGTCTCTTATTTAATGAACTGTCCCTTATGAAAAAATGTCTTGGTGGTCGTTATATATATATATAGTCTTATGTTAGCTTAAAAAGCCTATTTAATCATTATTTAGAATTATCAATGGTGTCATTGAGTTTGGATAAGTGGAACCACTTCAAATTGGTGCAACTCACCCCAAGCGAAGCTACATGGGGCTATTTCTATGAGAAAATAATCACCTTCTCATGTGACGGAGGAGGTGATTTACTATCTCACCCCTTTTTTGTGCAACGTTTTTTCCCATTTTTATTCATTTTAATTCTGGTTAAGATATACCCAATGTTAGAATTAAAATATCTTTGGTTTTAAAAATAAAAAATTAATCACTAGGATTAAAACTTATTAATCATAGTTCAAATGGGCTTTGTGACTTGTGAGGACTAGGAGGACTATTTGCTCATTCCCATGTACCAAACCAGGCATTACATTTTTTTTTTGTCTAGGCATCTTTTATCTATGTTAGTACCGTCAATAAGTCATATGTTAGCTTGGGCATTGGAGCTAGCTCTTGCAACTCATACCCCGACCTCCCTCCATTGAAGGCTACACCCCTACCACTCACACAAGAGGCGGGGTGTAGGCATTACTTGACTACCCAAAAAAAAAAAAAAAAAATTAGGCATTACCTGTTGCTTAAAAAGGTAGATTTTGACCGAATAGAGCTCCCAAGAGGCCTTTGATTGTCTCTGGCGAAGCCAGAAAGGGGTTGTCTCGAGCAACCATAGAATATGGGACAAGTGGCGGAGAAGTCATGAAAATCATGGGCCCCATGATTTTGACTTCTCAACCCACTATATGACACATGACGGTAAGGTGTTGAGATAAAAGGGAAGAGATATCAAGTGAGGAGAAAATGACATGACTTCTCCCATTTTTAACGCCACATGTCTCTTATTCTATGGTTGCCTGAGAGCCCTTTTTGGCTTCGCCAAAGACATTTCGAGGCCCTCTGAAGAGGGTCACATCCAACTCTAAATTTCATATACACGTCACCCATATAAGTTGGAAGTAGTATAAATCTATTTTTAAGATTAATTATGACTTAATAATTTAGGAAAATGGTAACTTATTGTGCATTTTAACTATATATGTGACGAAATGTTGGTCTTCATTGATCCCGCCCTCCTTTTTAACACCTATTAAATTTGGTTAAGAGTCACTCATCATTTAACATGGTAAGACATTTGATTATGCAGTTGATTGAGAGTTAGGTGGGATAATTATTACTCGATATTTTATTACCTAAATTTCTGTACTCTTTACTAATTACTTACCTATATTTTAATGATAAGATTGCAAGAGCAAAAACATAGTATAATGATATGATTAAAGAAACGGCTGGTTTTGTTAAATGGAAGACTTTTGCGCTACTCATGTGTTGTGCCCGTGCTGCCTGGTCAGCTACTGTACGCCATTTACAGGCGTCCCTTCCTGTTATTTTCATTTTCAACTGAGTTCGGATTTATTGGTGACTATCCTCTAACATCTTCAACTTTGTTAAGAAGTTATAACTCCTGTGATTTTGGTTTTCTTAAAAAAAAAAAAAAATTATATTATTTAATCCTAATTAAGGATTAGTGAGTCATAATCACAATTAATAAGTGCCAAAGGTGCAGGTGGCCAATTAAAGAGGCTAGACCTTACTTTGGCCTAGCCAATCCTAAATCTTTTCAACTTTTCCAATTTTTAATTTTATTTAAATTACTGTAAAAATATTTCTTCTAAAATATTCTTTATAGTGACAAAATTTTTATAATTCCTAAGGGTGTGTTCGGTTGAGGGGTAAATGGGTGAGAGAAAAGAGAGTGAAGTAATGCTATGTTTGGTTGTCGAGAAAATAAGTGAAAATATGGAAAAGAAAAGAAAATTTTGAATTTTTAATACAAATTTTAGTTAAGTTTTGTCTCATTTTGTTTTCTTTTCCATGTTTTTACTTATTTTCTTGGCAACCAAACATAGGGTAAAGTAAAGTAAAAGAAAAGGAAGAGAAAGTGGGTTTTCTCTTGTATGTTTGGCTTGAGAGAAAAGTGGTGGGAAAAAATATATTTTTTTCCAAATATATCCCTTGTTCACATTTACAAAACTATTTTGATAAAATGGTAGAATTGGAATAATAATGAGTTTTTTTCACTTTCTCTCTCTATGAATATGAAATGAGTGTAAATGTAAGAAAATTTGGCACTATTGAGCATCTTGATTCTCTAGAAAGTGAAGTTTTTTTGCAAACCGAACATAGGGTAAGTGAGTGTTTTTCTCACTTTCTTTTACTTTCCTCACTTACCCCCTAAACGAACACACCCCAAGAGAAAATGTTTAACCGCCACACATTCCACTATGTAACAAATGCATAGTCCTCATTAGTCCGCACCTCTTTTTTAACACCTATTAATTGTGATTAGCATTCACTCACTCTTAGGGTTCACCCATCCAAATAGAACGTGATTTTCATTGGCCTATGCCCTTTTGTAACACTCACTAATTGTGATTAAGAATTACTTACTCCTAAGGCTTATTCATGTGTTGGATATTTAAGAGGGGGGTATGGACCAATGAGATCTAACCCTGGATTTTAAAATCCATTTCCCAGGTACGTTAACTATTTCCCTATGGAAATTGAAAACGGACTAGGGTCACCTCCTTAGAAGCTCACCCCAAGATCTCATTGGTCCACGCCTCCTTTTTACCACCCACAATTGGGATTATGATTCATTCATTCCTTAGGATTAAGCAATCTAGTTTTTAGAAAAACAGAAAATAAAATTATTAATTTTAATTTAATTGAGTTTAATCATGGTTTAAAATGTGTTAAGCTTAGAAGAGGATCCTTATCATTTTAAGAAAAAAAAAGTGGAAATGGCAGTCGACTAGACAGTGGACGGCGCGGTCAGATAATCACTGTTCTTTCCAAAATTGTCCATTTTAACGAACAGTCGGATCCGTGATAATGCTTGCTAGCATGAGGAATATGATTCCCAAAAGGGTTCGCAGCTGCAAAATAGAGGTTATTTCCGAAATTGCCCTGGCAAAAACAGGGTCAAAGTGGTCCTCGTCTCTGTCAAGGTAGTACGGTAGCAGTGAAGAGTAAGAGGACAGTATGGTAAATGGACACTCCATATCGTAATTTACGTAACAGTAAAAGTGACAGGCATTGCAAGTTTGCAAGTGGGAGTGGAGCTTTACCTCCTCTTTCAATCCCTTCTTTATTCCAAGTCTGCATCTTCTTTTGATGCTCTAAGCTTACTTTCTCTTCTCTAAACCCTTCCCACGTTCAAGTAGTCATTTTCTTTACACTTCTTTGTATATTTTTCTCATCAATAATTAAACTGATTAAAATAACATTTCAGAAACATAAAATAATATTTATTTATTATATCTGTCATCCAAGCAGCAGCTGCAATGGCTGAATGGAATCTCTCTAGCTACCTCTCTCTCTCTATGTCTGTGCCTGTGAGCTCTCGATCTCTGAGACCCATTACTTCAATCATCAAGACCAAGAAAACTCAGAAAGATAAAAACAGAAACCAAACTAAATTAGATCCATCCTCAAACAAACTTATCAAGAAATAAAAAATCTGTTCAAACCCCAGAAAGAGGAACAGAGAAACAGAAACGAAACTAGAGATCCATCCATGCATCCAACAAACTCATCAAGAAATTAACACGGGGTTGGTAAAAATCTATCTAATATGCCATTTTTGATTTTTGAACTCTCATCCAAGATGGGTAAACATCACGAACTCGTCTCTTTCATTGGAGGAAAAAAATGAAAGGAAAATCACAAAAATAATCAAAGTTCTGTACATTTATCTATCTCCTCTTCCTTCTCGGACGGCACAAAGCTTAACTGGGGTTTCTAACAAACCCAAGATTCATCTCGCAGAAAGAAAGAGGAGAGGAGAATACGTACTCTCACTCTCAAACACTCTCTCTTTCTCTCTTTGGTCTCTTCAAGAATCGCCATAATCACGCCAGCAGACGAGCATGGTGACGCAGCGCCGCATAATATAAAACCTCGCCCTCTGTTCCTTAACCAAGCTCGCACACTTCCTAGTAAAAGCACACCGCCTTTTAGACGAATTCCTCATAAGGGGAGAAGTAGAGGTAGTAGATGAACGACTTCTCGATCCTTCCTTCTTTGATAATTTCCATTTTTCGTCCATGTAGAAATGGGGAGGAGGAGCAGCAGCAGCAACAGCAACAGCCATAATATCTTTTAAGAGAGAGATTTCTCACTGTGGGTTCTTTTCTACTTGGATTTCTTTGCTGACCAAAAGATAGGAATGTAGATGAACACACACAAACAACGTCTGTGATTGATGATGAAGATACTGGGAAGCAAATGGGGGGTTGGGTACCATTTATAGAAAGGGATTAAGGAAGGAAAGGGTAGCAGATGGGTGTGGCAGTGGCCAGTGGGTATCACCTGGGCCTTATTGCCTCGAGAGACCCACCATTTCTTTCTTTTTATTTATAATATAATATTTTGATATTGATAATAAATTATTGTAAGAACAAGGTGTGTTCCCGATACACACGTCAAGAGCTACTTAAATTTAGCACCAGCTTTAATGCAGAAAATCTCACTCGGTAACTGTAAGTAGCCGTAAATTTCTTGGGTTTAAGTTCAAAAGCTTTAATAAGTGAATGTCAGATTTCGGATTATGGTCATCATTGTCTACACCTCATATAATGTTTACTTCAGATAAAGTTATAGCCAAACAAATATGGTTAGTGCATTAACTAAGTAATTAGATTTTTCAGAAGTTGTTAGTCTCCTTGATGGGGATAGGATATTAATAATTAAGTACCCTCATATGAAATAAAGTAAGGCTATCGATTTTAAAGCCAATTCCATAAAAGTTTACAATAAAACATCTTCCTCATCAACAACTTCATAATTATAGAGTTTGAAGACCGTGTCCATTGTCTTAACAGATGACTAAAGATCTTCATTATTAGCCTAGATCCTTAGTATAAAGTATAACATGTGATAAGAAAAAGAACAGAGATGAGAGAAGATGGTACTCTTGCAACATAAGCCTTGTTTTAATAAATGTTTATATATATCATTGCCTTTTGATTTCATGGATTTCTCTCTATGGTGAACGACAACACTGATATTCGGTGTTCCAACTTTAACCATCTAGATGTGCAGTAGCCCTGTTGTAATCCATTGGGCTACAACAGATGGGCCTATTGGTCCACTCCAATAAAAAACAATTTTTAGCATAAATCATTCATCGTAGTTTCAAAAGTTTTATTTTTATTAGCAATAGCCTGCCTGCTGTAACCCGATGGACTATAACAGGCTGCTGCTCATCTGCCCTTTCATACATGTATTGTCTTACTAAAAAAGAAGTATACATGTACTGTTCCGTGGATGCCATCCTAAATGTGTGAGAACTTTTGTGATTCGGGGGGCCAAAAAAGACATGTTAGTGTAACGGGGGTACAAGAATCAAGGTCTTGGGCCTATGGGTGTGTTCATTTGACGAGAAAGTGAAGGGAAAAAAAAAAGTTTTCTTGTACATTCTCGATTTGATGGGTAAGAAAACTACTTTCATTTTCTTCAACTTTATCAATAGTGACAATTTTCTCCTCAAAACTTTCCTCGTCTTCTTATAGTTATTTTGAAAGTAAATTTTTTTTTTCTTGTTTCCTATATTTTCTTTCACTTACTTTCTTTTCAAATGAACACACCCCAAAAGATATCCATTTCAATTCTTTTTTTTTCTTCTGAAAGTCTAGCAAACAACTTTAATTTTGTACCAGCATCACAATCCTAAAAAACAATGTTCTATTTATGGAAGTCCAAGAGGCATTGCAGATGAAGTAGTTGGGATCATATTGAATCTTGATTGAGAATTCAATCCTACCCACAAGCTAACACGTGTCCTTTTTAACTCCCATTGACTCTTAAGATTAAACCATGTAAGTTTGATTTTTTGAAAAAATATTAATATTAGGATTTAAACTTCTTAGCTAAAGTTAAAAGAGTAGTTAAATGAGCTCAGTAAGTCAATCACGATTAAACAGGATCTAGACTCGAGATAAAGATGTAATTTGGGGTTAGACATCTTGCCCTCAAGTCATGATCATGGTGTTGGGGTTAAATATTTCATTTGAAGTATTTTAAAAGCCACATCAGCAAAGTACCATATTTTTGCACTCGCCATTCGGTTAGGCCCAATCCCAATCAGTTTGGTTAAGACTGAGTGAGTGGTATAACAACCATCACGCTTTTGACAAGGCATGTGCGAGCAAAGTTTCCTTTTATCAAAGAAAAAAGATCATTTTCTGTATCATAATTATCTTAATCCACTGAAAAAAAAAACCATAATCATCTCTTAATCAATTCTTTTTTCTTAAATTACAATAAACACCTCTCCACGTTAGAGACTTTCAATTAGGGTTAAATTTGGATAATAAAAATGTATTATAAATGGCCGGACCAATTCAAAATCAAAAAAAAATAAAAAATTGCAAGCCCAATCCCCACCCATTGACACCCTACTTACGACACTACATGATGAAGATAAATTAGTTAATAATAAAAAATCAATCTTTGATTGTCTTTTTTTTTTTTAGGTAGTCGATATCATTTACCTACGTTAGTAGAGTCAACCGGTCAGAAGTTAGCATGACAGTGGAGCTCTTGCTGCTCGTACTAGGGGGATCTCCGGACGTTTCCTTTCAAAGGCCACACCCCTACCACTCACGTAAGAGGCGGGGGTATTTGGTTTTGTCTTCTTTATATAAGTCAAAAGTGGAAGGGTTATATTTATAATTTAAATAACGTTTTATTAAAAAAATAAAAGAAAATTTTGTAAAATAATATATAAAAATAAATAAATAAATAAAATGGAAACAAAGTTCTAGATGAGGATGGGTGGGGAGTGACGATCACATGAGGCACATGGTAGGGCGGGACCCACCATTTGGAAGCCTAGATGTAATTGTTTAGAAACTTGAGTTGGAGCGCACACGTGTCGGTCAGCACAATAGAGGGGTCGCGTCTCCGGTCATCGGGACCAAAAGTCTTACCGGCGCTTCTTTTGGTCTACCGTCAACTTACTTAGGATACAAAAGCTAAGTGCTTGAAACTTGAAAGAGAGCTTTGGAACCCTTTAGGATCTTTTAACGTTCTCTATGTACTTAAATTCAAATTGGGAGTTAAAGAGAGGAGAGAGTTGAATGGACCACTATAACGGTCAAGTGCAAGCAAGCTATCCATCTCTCTATGAAGTTACATGAAATATAATCTTAAGGTCACTAACTTAGATGGCTAAGGTGTGGCCGAGGGTGATCCTAAGATCTTTTTTTTTTTTGGTTTGAAATATACGTTTAGGCTGCAACGTTAATTAGGAGTTAGTACCTGTTCAGTTAGTGGACGGGTGGAAAGTATATAGAAACTCTCACCCTCTGGGAATGGAACCGATACCTCCCCCCAAAGCAGGGGATACACTACCATGGGGCAAAGCCCTGGTGTGTAGGTGATCCTAAGATCAAGTCAAGAAATAAAAGTTTTTCTTCATTAATGTGGCAAGATTGAGGTCCATTCACCTACCTCTTAACCTCTAACTTAAATAAATGATGCTTTAATTGTTCACCGAAGAGAAAAAAAAATATCTTATCATTTTTGCCCCCCTTAATGTAAAAAAGGGGATTCGCATGATGCAGAGCTCCCCATGAAAATTAATCTCATAAAATGAAGACCTTTGTTTGCATCTTTTTGGTGAGCAGATAACCTTTAGATCTAAGCCGTTCAATGTTCCTCGTGGTTCAAACCACACTAACTTTGACATGTATATGATATCCTAGCTATAAGAATCGGCAAAGTTTTTCACCTATTGCTAACCCTATACAACCCTCTTTCGTACAATTTTCTACATCACTAGAAATTATGAATAAAAGTCATTTGTTATCATCTTTCGAATGTACCTCATATGGCAACGTGTGTCTCTCTAATGAGGGTGGTCTAAGATCGAGTCTTGGGGAGGGAATTATATCTCTAGTTATCACTCATCATTAATACTACCAATAGATAAATGATGTCATGTACCCAAAAAAGAAGGGCATTGGATTACCTCTGGTGCACGCCCAAGGCCCAGCCTCGGGCTTCTATTCATGGTTAAGCATTTGGCGCTAAAAAGGGGAGAGGTCATTTCATTTTCTCCCCTATTTTTTGACGTCTCCCCAATTGATATCTCTCCCCCGTTTTATCACCTTTTTATCCCTATGTGGCACATGATGAATGGATGCCCAAGGTTGGGCCTTGGCCGTGCACCAAAGGTAATCAGTTGCCAAAAAGAAGACACCATTTAGTTATTACTCCAATCCGAATCACTCATGTGCATGTGGTTCACAATTATCCACGTTGTTTTTTCTTAAATTGAAGGAAATTTTATTAAGATTCATTTTATTTAGTTAAATTGGTAATATGAATTTTTGTTTTCTCTAGTTTGTTTACTTAGGGTGATAATTTGAGTAGAGGGTAGTAAGAGACACCATGCTTTCTCATCCTTCCACCTTATACTTCATACGTGTATTTAGCTCTAAACAATCAAAGCAATCTGCTAACCTTAATCTTGCAGCTCTAAACCATCAAAGCAATCTGCTGACAATCCTTCTAGGTAAAACTCGAGTTTGATCGATGATTTTAATAACGATTGATGAGTAGTAGTTTATGATTATATGATTTGTTAGAGTTATCTAATGGTAAATGACCAAATTCACAGGTGAGGTACAAATTGGAAGATTTTAGATTGGCCTGCACATGACACCATGTGTATAAGTGGTCTGAGACCTCAATTGAAATAAATTTTAAGTAAAATTAGTATAATTATCGCTTAACATCTCTTGTAGGATTGAATGGATGCATTGACACAAATCATCCTCCAAATTCTTATTTACATTGACTTTTCTTACAATGGCTTCAAACCTTCGACGATCTTTTCCATTTAAAATAATTTAACTAATCATTTGAAGTGAGAGGATGATATAGATCACTACAGAAGTAATGGATGTAGTCTGTAAATTGTGATTTAGCTTTCGACCATGAAGTGATGGAAAATTTTAGGTTTCAATTCCGAAAAATTAATTGTAAATACATCCCGCTACGACATAGTTCATACATGTAGGGACAATGCAAGAGATGGGGTAGTAGTAGTACCATTCGTTATGTCCGACTCAAGCGATAAAATTGTGCCAAATTTTGGTCCGATTCGATGATTACAACCAACCGCTCCACTGCATTTCTTTTGGATGCTTAGTTTAAACAAAATGGTTCATCAAAATTAAAATTAGTATAGCACCCTCATCAATGGGGTGATTTTCTCGATTACCACGGATCCCATACTGATAATTCCAAAGATGAAATGAGTCGAGAATGTCTCTTTTGTAGATGCCTCAAAGGAAAACAGTTCAGTTGTGTCCACATTGTCGAAAACAAGGCTATGAAATAAAGGGTAAGTTCCCTAGAAAAACGCAATGTTTGAGGGATGGGGTGCGTTTCTGCTTGTATATAACTATTCATCCGCCATGTTTTCTTCCCTTGGATTCTCCTCGGTTTTAAATATTTAAGAAGGTATCTTTGCTTGTGTTTAGATGATTAGACCAGTCAAAGTTCTTCCCAAATGCGCGCAAATGGGCGCATATGCACAAATATAAATATATACATTAGATCCCAGCTTACCTAGTAAGAGAAGAACCAAAAACATAATTTAACAAATGAGTACTTCGAATCGGCGTGATCATGGGGGCAGTTAATGCCTTCTTGTAGTTAAGCTTACTGATGTTATTGACAAACAAATATTCGAATTCGATCCAAGATAAGTGATCGAAGATAAGTGATAGATTCGAACATAACCATCTCCATGTGACCTCAACTAAGATTTGGAATTAATTAATGCCTAGTATGAGCTATATATGTCCTACTCGGTCTATTTTGTAAAACTCAAAGTAAGGATGCATATCAAGAAGAACTAAGTATGACTTTGAATTAGGTTAACATCTAAATCTCTCTTAATTTGATTCAACATTCGCCTCGTGAGGGTTGTGTTTTCTAGTTGGCACCATCATAAGGCTCATATGAAGTGGTGTCTCATTGCATCCGGCGTTGAGTAGGTGGATAAGTAGGGGTGACAACCGGTTCGAGTTCGGACTTCAAAGCCTATGTAAATGCATGTGTTGGGCTTCATGCTGAACCTATTCAAAAATCACTAAATTAAAGCCCATGCCTAGCCCATTGCCACCCCTAGGTGTAAATGGGCCGGTATTAGCCGAAGTATCCGAACCAAATCATTCAGTTTAGGGTCCGACTTTTTGTCCTCGAATAACAATCAGATCAATTGATCAATATTGGGTGTGCTACTTCAAAGTCTTCAACCCGGATAAAGTGAACCCTAATGTGCCAAGTCCACGTCCTGCTGTCGTAATTGAGTTGGTTCTAGGTATAGTGATATACTATTACAACTGTTGGGTACTAATATGAAAATTCTAGGACTTTGCTACTGAGACCGTGTTAGGGCCGAGACCTTGCGCCCCAACATGGGATCTCAGATGGAGCCCACCTTCACATGGTGGGCCCCGCTTGAGATCCCGTGTTGGGGCATGAGGTCTCGGCCCTAACAGGGTCTCAATAGCATTTCCTAAAATTCTAGGCAACACTTACCCAATGTCAAGGTACTTTAAAAACTACACAAGAAGCCCTAATTTTTTAATTTTTTAATTTTTTTGTAAAAGTACCCCTTTCATGAGGTACGTGTTGAACTGTAAGAACCTAACAGGAATTTTATCAGACGATTTGCTCACTAATGTTGCTTGACCCTTTCACATCCTTACTATGAAGTAGGACAGTAGGAGTGTCAATGGGTTGGGTCCGCTTGAGAAGGGACGTAGCTGTCTATCTTGCTCTGTATTTACTTTCCTGAAAAATTAATAAAATCTAGCTAAGTAATATGACCCGACGGGTCCAAGCAACCAAATCGGTTGAGTAATTAAACTCTAAAGAATCCCAAACCATTGGTTCAATTCCTCAATTGTAGCTCCATTTTGCAAGTTGGATTGTAGGATATTGCCACACCAGAAAAATTGTTAATTGGTACGTAGTGTGAGATAAAACCCTACGTTCAAGAATTTATAAAGTAAATGTATGGTTATGATATGCATTAAGATGCACCATATTATTACCATCATCACAATTAAAAGAATTTAGATGGAGAATGAGAATGAGATTATGATTTAATTAATATTAGATTAAGAATAGTTTGATTCAGTATTTATATTTATCTATGTATTATTATTTATCAAGAAAGTGAGGAAAAGTAGTGTTTGGTGTGCAGCACTTCCATTGTTCTTACACTCTCTCAATATATAATGACGACAATACAATAATTTTTCCCAAAAAAACTTTCATCATCTTTTTATGGTTATTTTGAAAGAAAATTCAAAGTTTTTTTTCCCCCCTTTTTATCTCCCTCACCCACTTTCTTTTCAAACGAGCACACCCCTAAGCGTTGTGGACTAGGGCAGAGCCAGGAATTTTCCTTTGGGAGACCGAACTACATATATCAAGAAAATTAGTGAGATTGTGGTATGGACCTTGGGGGTTCAGAGGTGTAGCCCCCAAGAATTTTTTTTTTTTTTTTGAGTAATGAGTCCATCGTGATCATAAAATTCATTAATATTGCATTCCAAAAAAGGGTCCAACAACAAGAAAAAGTGAAAATTGGGTCAGTCTTCATTGGTTCCTACCCACCTTTTTAATATCCACTGACTGTGTATGTGGTTAAGATTCACTCACCCTTAGGGTTTACCCATTTAACATTAGTTTTTAGAATAAAAATAATAATATCTTTAAATTGATTAAGCTTAACAACAATTAAAGGGATGAAATGGAAAGACATTTGATTATGCAGTCAAATGGAGGGTGAGCATTACACTACACTAAACTATATTCTTATATTATGGATATTGTTTTTCACATGCGTGTTTCACTCCCCAACATGACATATATCCCTTTTAACACTCATTAACTATGGTTAAGATTCATTCACTCCTAGGGGTTTATACATCTATCCTTATTTTTTAATTAAAAATTAACTCTTAAATCTTAACTAAGGTTAAAATGGACACATTAAAAATCAATCTTTCTATATTATATATATATAAAAAAAACTACAATTGGGGGAGGGTGGCACTCTATACAAAATTTATGTATTATATATTTTCTAAAAAAATTATTAGTAGAAAATATTAAAAGTTCTAATCCGAGAGGCAGGGGGAAAAAATAAATCACAAAATGGCCCATGAGAACGTGAATTTCCAAATGTCTAAGAACATCAAGTTGCAGTTTAACCCATTATTTGGTAATCATGTGGGATGAAAACATCAACATTTATGCCCCCCACATGCCACCATGTGAGCTATATATGCCCCTAACCCTAACACAAGGGGCATCAAATTACATATACCGTGGAGCTTTGTAGTTCACATACCATCTACATTGGAAAATGTTAGGTCAAACGAGATTGAGAGACCAAATCGTTAAAGATGATTGAATTTGGGTTTTCTTTTTTAAAAAGATTTCTTGGGGGTTTGGTTCTTTGAATTGATATTGTAACCTAATGATTATGGTTACTGGAAATGGAGGAGAATTTGTGCTACTCTATTGGTCTGTCTTGAAGAAAGATCATGGGTATCATAATTTAATGAGTCTGGTTCTTGACCATTACTGAGTCAGATTCACATTAACATTTATTTTTCTTTTATGAAATTAAAATGATGGCCTAGATACCATATCACGAGAAGTATGGCTTCTGGGCAATAACTGCAATCGAATTGCATATGTTCAATATCAAAGCAATCTAACAACTAAAATATATATGACAATCATCACATTTTGTATGCGGGGAACATGTTTTATTCCTCATGCCATTACCGCATTTTGGATGTAATCTTCATCTACAAAATCGTAGTCCCACTCTTCTGGGAAAAAAAATCCCAACTAACACAACACAAAATAGTCATTAAATTCACCGAAAGGTTTCTTTGGCAAGCTTCTTTCGTTTTTTTCGCATTATTGTTGCCATTGTTATACTGTAATCCACTTCTCTAGGATTAGACCAAGCGTAAACCAGCATGGTTTGAGACCTTATTATTTTGCTGCAAGCCCTTCAGGCTCATCTCTGGATAATAGAAATGATAAGGGCAGGTCTGTATGAATAAGGATAATGCTTTCTTTTTTATTGGAGAGAGTGTTTGTGTAAACAGTGTCTTTCTCTTAAGCTCTGTTTGTTTCGAAGTAAAATACAGGAAAACAAATGAATTTCATGGAAAATGTCAATCGTCTTAAAGAAATTATACTTGGAAAATGATATTTCCCGTATAATTCATTTGTTTTCCCCTATTTTACCTCAAAACAAACGGAGCATTAATGGAAAACATAACTTGTGTGTTTTTCACAAAAAAAAAAAAAGAGTTTGAAAGAAAGTGATGCTAGCCTTGTGTCACGGTCCAACCTTTTTGTCAGCGAAGCGACCGTGCGGCACTCGGCTACACCTGCGAGTCAACCAACCACAAGATACTCACCCGAGAAATGTTCCCAAGTGGTAAGATGCACACCAGGTCAGTAAGGGACAAAGTAAACAACACGTTGCAACACGCAACACCGATTGAAAGCAACTTTAAGTTTTATTGATCATTCCAAGCAACTCTTTACAGACTACAATTAGTGAGGAGATTGAGCTTGCTACAAACTCAAAGGGACATGGGCTAAGGACTCACCTTGCTCACCTCTCCTCAAGGTAGGAAAATAAACATTTCACCCTTTTACAGAAGGAAACATCCTCCTTGCTAGTGGAGTCATACTGGGGTATTTACAACTCTACCATTACAAATTACCTTACTAAACTACCATTGACTACAAAAGGAATTTACAATAAACCCTGGGACACTTTACATGACTCATATGTACAAGGCTTACAAAACAAGGGTCATGGCCATGTGCCAAGCACTGGAAAAAATGACCGTGACAGACTCCCCCACTTAAACAGTCGATGCCCTCGTAGACTCTAAAACTTGATACTCTGTAATCTTGTTTTCGAACTGGCATAGGTCTTCGGCTAGCTCCCAGCTTGTATCTTCATCACCTCGGCCCCTCCACTTCACCAGGTATTCTCGTTGCGGATGCTTGAGTGTTAGCGCTGCACGATCTGCCAAGATGCGCTCAACTTCACAAACACTCGAACTTGTCGCTTTTGGTGTAGTTCTGACAGAGATGTTGCGAGCCGAATCTTCCATGTCAGGATGGTATGGCTTGATGTTGCTGGCATGGAATACTGGATAGACCTTCAACCACGACGGAAGTTGAACTTTGTAGGAGGTCTTGCCCTCACGAGCAACAACAGGAACTGGACCTTCATACTTTCGAACAAGCTTGTTGTGGACTTTCCGAAAGAATTTCAGTTGTTCCGGAATGAGCTTGACAAGGACTAGATCTCCCACTTGGAATTCTCCGGGTCTTCTATCTTGGTCGGCTCATTTCTTCATCCGCTTTGACGCTTTCTCCAAATAGGCACGTGCAATATCAGCGTTTCTATTCCAATCCTTAGTGAATTGGTAGGCTTTTGGGCTTGAACCTGTATAATGTTGGGCCACTGTGTGAGGTAACAGTGGTTGCTGTCCTGTAACAATCTCAAAAGGACTCTTGTTAGTAGATGGACTCTTTTGAATATTAAAGCAGAACTGGGCTATATCTAGAAGATTAACCCAATTTCTTTGGTTAGCAGTTACAAAGTGGCGTAAATATTCTTCAAGCAAACCATTGAATCTCTCTGTCTGCCCATCAATTTGTGGATGGTAGCTTGAAGAAAAGTCTAACTTCGACCCCAAAAGTCGAAATATCTCGGTCCAAAACCATCCTGTGAACCGAGTGTCTCGATCACTTACCAAATTTTGGGGCACTCCCCAATATTTGACAACATGTCTGAAGAAAAAATAAGCTACCTCTTCTGTCGAGCAGTACTTTGGTGCTGGGATGAAAGTTTCATACTTGAAAAACCTGTCCACAACCACCAATATTGACCCATATTCCCCTACTTGAGGCAGGTTAGTTATGAAGTCCATTGAAACACTCTCCCATGGTCTCTTTGGCACCGGTAGCAGTTGTAGAAGTCCTAATGCCTTCTTTCTCTCAACTTTGTCCTGTTGGCAGATGAGACAAGTCTTAGTGTACTCCATCACGTCATCTTTCATATTTGGCCAATAATAGTTCTGCTTCAACAAGGCCATGGTACGTTGCCAACCCGGATGACCTACCCACAAAGTGTCATGGCATTCTTTCAGAAGTAATTTACGCAGTTCACCCGTTCTAGGCACAAACAAGCACCTTCTCTTGGTAAGGAGGAAACCATCCTCCAACCAAATCGACACGTCTTGCCCTCCTTGGCAAGTTGAATAATGGTTTTGGCTGTAGGATCTTGGTCAAGCCCTTCTTTTATTCACTCCTGTATACTATCGGTCACCTTACTCGCCGTCAAGTGACCCACCAACTTCAAGGCCGCAAACTCGGCCTTCCGGCTCAAGGCATCCGCTACCTGATTAGTACGTCCTGCCTTATATTCTAGCTCGATGTCAAACTCGGCAAGGAACTCCTGCCATCGAGCTTGCTTGGGAGTGAGTTTCTTTTGGGTCAAGAAGTGGCTTACCGCTGAGTTGTCCATCTTCACGACGAACTTTGAACCGAGTAGGTAATGCCTCCACACCCGGAGACAATGAATAACAGCCAATAATTCTTTCTCTTGGGCAGTGTATCTTCGTTCGGCGTCATTGAGCTTTCGGCTCTCATAAGTAATTGGATGACCGTCTTGTAAAAGTACACCCCCTAGTGCATAGTCCGACGCATCAATTTGGACCTCAAAGCTTTTTCCCAAATTTGGAAAAGTAAGGATTGGATTGCTCATTACAACATTCTTGAGGTCTTTAAATACGTCTTGGCATTCTTGTGACCAAGACCAAACCTGATCTTTCTTCAGTAAGTCGGTTAGGGGTGCAACATGCTTGGAGTACCCCAGAATGAATCTCCTGTAATAGTTCACTAGTCCAAGGAATGAGCGTAGCTCACTCACCTTGGTTGGGGTCTTCCACTCCTGGATAACCCGCACCTTCTTCATATCCATCCTTATTTGGCCTCCGCCAACTTGGTGTCCGAGGAACATAATGTGCTCTTGAGCAAATGAACACTTTTCTCTCTTCACAAATAAGTGGTTCTTCTGGAGTAACTGGAATACGGTGCGTAAATGCCCGACATGCTCCTCTAATGAGAAGCTATATACGACAATATCATCAAGATACACCACCACGAATTTATCCAGATACTCGTGGAAGATTTCATTCATGAGGGTGCAAAATGTGGCAGGGGCATTGGTCAACCCAAATGGCATGACCAAAAACTCAAAAGCACCATATCTAGTTACACATGCAGTCTTTGGTTCATCTCCCTCTGCAATGCAGACTTGATAATAGCCTAACCTTAAGTCAAGCTTAGAGAAATATCTTGCAGCTCCCAACTGATCAAACAAATCTGCAATGAGAGGGATATGATATTTGTTCCGGACAGTTAACTTGTTTAGGGCATGATAATCCACACATAGCCTTAAGCTTCCATCCTGCTTCTTTTGAAATAGCACAGGTGCTCCAAATGGGGCCTTTGATGGCCGGATAAACCCTGACTCCAGCAAGGTATCCAATTTCTTTCTCAATTCTGCCAACTCTAGCGGAGCCATATGATATGCCCCTCTTGCAGGTGGTTTAGCTCTAGGAACCAACTCTATTTGATGATCAACACCCCTTCTCGGAGGCAATGACTTGGGGAGTTCACCAGGCATCACATTATCGAACTCCTTCAATACTTGGTGTACCGCTTTTGGGACAGGAGCTTCTCTCAACTCCTCTTGCACTTCAACTAGGGAAGCCACATAAGTTGGTTCCCCCTTCTTCAGACCCTTCTTCAATTGGAGAGCTGATAGAAACTTCTCTTCACTTGCTTTGTTAATGGCAAAAACCATGCAAGAGTTATCTCCAAGTAGACAAACTGAGTTTGAGAATGACATCGGTACCGCCTTAGTCTTTCTTAGGAACTCCATCCCAAGAATGACTTGAAAATCATCCAAAGGAACAGCTGTAAGGTTCATTCTCCATTCCCAGTCGCCCAATTTAACATGTACCGACTTGGCCACACCATGGATTGGTTTGGCCTCTGAGTTTACCGCTTTCATTCGACTAGAATCCTTCTCTAGATTCAAGCCGAGGCGTTTCGCTTCCGAACCCGCTACAAAGTTATGTGTGGCCCATGTGTCGACCATAGCACGGGTCGGTTTACCATTGATCTTCAATTCAACATACATTAGGCCTTTGGTAGGGGCTGGTTTCTTCTCTACACTTTACTTCTTCACAGCATTAAATAATCGTAGAGCATCCATCCGAGTTGGCTCCTCACCTTCGTCCTCTTCAGGCACTATTTCAGCTTGAGGAGACTGTTGTAAGACATTTAAAGTTTGCTTTTGAGGGCACACAGGAATCCGATGTGGCCCTCCACAAAGGAAGCAACTAATGGTCTTCGACCCAACTGAAGACAATGTTGATCCTTTGAATTGTGAGGATCCTGAAGGTCTCTTATCACCTCCCCCACTCTTGGGCTTGTTAAACTTCCCTGACTTAGCACTCGAGCTTGAGTACTCCGAGTAAGCTATTTTCTTCTTCCCACCATCCTCGGCAGTATAGTCGGTTAGGCGCTCAGCTGCAGCTTGCGCTGACGCCAAATCTTGTACCCTTTGTCTCTGTAACTCAGTTTGGGCCCAAGATTTGAGGTCTTCAAGGAAATAGAATAGCTTGTCCTTCTCGGACATATCTCGAATGTCCAGCATCAATGCCGAGAACTGTTTCACATATTCGCGAACAGTACCGGTCTGTCGAAGGTTTCTCAACTTCCGCCGAGCCATATACTCGACGTTCTCGAGAAAGAACTGTGCCTTCAATTCCCTCTTTAGGTCCTCCCATGAGTCAATGGTGCAAACACCCCTGACTATATCATCGTACTTTGTTCGTCACCACAGTTTGGCATCACCCACCAAATACATAGTAGCCATTGTGACTTTAGTCTATTCTGAGTCAGTCCTAACAGCTCGGAAGTATTGTTCCATATCGAACAAGAAGTTCTCGAGTTCTTTTGCATCACGAGCACCAGCATAGTTTCCAGGTTCAGGAATTCGAATCCTGGAAGTTTCACCTGCATTCGGGCCAGTTGTTCCCATTGCTCTAGTGAGAACATTCATCTTAGCAACAAGGTCACCAATTTGGGCTTGTAGGGCTTCCACCGTAGCCCTAAAGTCGTCGCCGAGCATATCAATAGTGTTAGCAACATTCCTTTGTTCCATCTCGATCACATCGACACGCTCAGCAAGTTGTGCAAGTCCGTCTGCAACACCGCCAAGTTGTGAAGCTTGCGACTCGAGATCCTTGATCCGCTCTTTGTTCGTCTGTTCCTGTCTCGGTGGCATGATTCCAACTTCTAGAGGATCACAATAACCGCTCTGATACCAACTGTCACAGTCCAACCTTTTTGTAAGCGAAGCGACTGTGCGACACTTGGCTACACCTGCGAGTCAGCCAACCATAAGATATTCACCCGAGAAATATTCCAAGTGATAAGATGCACACCAGGTCAGTAAGGGACAAAGTAAGCAACACGTAGCAACACGCAACACTGATTGAAAGCAACTTTAAGCTTTATTAATCTTTCCAAGCAATTTTTTACAGACTACAATTAGTGAAGAGATTGAGCTTGCTACAAACTCAAAGGGACATGGGCTAAGGACTCACCTTGCTCACCTCTCCTCAAGGTAGGAAAATAAACATTTCATCCTTTTACAGAAGGAAACATCCTCCTTGCTAGTAGAGTCATACTGGGGTATTTACAACTCTACCATTACAATTACCTTACTAAACTATCATTGACTACAAAAGGAATTTACAATAAACCCCGGGACACTTTACATGACTCATATGTACAAGGCTTACAAAACACGGGTCATGGCCATGTGCCGAGCACTGGACAAAATGACCGTGACACTTGCCTTATGAATATTGAATATGGTAATGCTAGTTCCACTCTTTTATAGAATTACTTTTTGCGATGTATGACATGTCAGCAGGGCTGGCCGGAGCCATTTGGAGGCCTATAGTGAGAATTCTAAATGGGGCTTTTTTTTAATTGGACTCGTTATAAAATGAGGCCTTTTTTTAAATAGGGTAGTTTTTAGGCTTTCTTTTCACTAAATCAAGTTCATAAAGCCATCAAAGCTCACGCTTTGGAGCCTTCATTTTTTGGGGCCTAAAGCATGAGCTTTGATGACTTAATGGACAGGCCAGCCCTAGACATGTGTTAGTGCAAAACACTTATTTTCGAGTGGAACTGTGGAAGAGGCTAATCTCTCAAAGAAAGTGGAGCTGCCAATACCCATATGAATAACCCCGAAGAATTTTCTTTAGGCCGGACCCTGTTACTCGTTCAATGTGAGGCCCATGCTTAGCCTTAATAAGTTGGGCCTTCATACAATACCTGTCCAGATGCGAGTAAGTAAAGCCCAATACGGATGCCATCCTGCTGAAGAGGCCAAGAAGATTGGATCATAGTCAATTGCGATTGAACTCTCCCTGAGTACAATCGCACCCACAGGTCAATATTTGTACCTTTTAACTCCTAATAATTGTGGTTAAGATTCACTAACCCTTAAGGTTCAACAATATAACATTGAGTTTTTATAAAAAAAAAATATTAACTGTGAGGGTTAAAAAAATTAGTCAGAATTAAATAGTTTTTAATAATTTTTTCAAAACCAATGTTATATTGTTAAACCCTAAGAGTTATTGAATTTTGACCACAGTTAATAGAGGTTAAAAGGGGCAGTGTTGACCTATGATGCCATTGAACTTGGAGAGTTCAATTGCGCGCAATTGATTGTGATCTGATTGGTTCAATTCAATGGCAATCCGCAGTTAATAAAGTTGGGATCATATTCAATTGCAATGGGTTAAACAATCCAACCTTGGTTTATTAAAAAAAAAATACTAACTCTAGGGTTAGAATTTCTTAATCAGAGTTTAAAAAAAAGGCAGTTAAAGGGATATATGAGTGCAATTAAACTCGAGAGAGTTCAATCGCAATTGGACAGGATCCGGACTCTCTCCTGCCTGTGGCTTGGTGATAGTAATAACTCAATTTTCTACAACTCAATGCGATCTAGGCGGAGTTTCAACCGAATCCTTTCTATAGCCTATAAGTGAAGGCACGAGGGTCAATGATTAAGAGATAATTAAACAAGGGATTCCTATAACGCAGATTTTATGTGTTCTTCCTATAATGCAGATTTTATGGCCAGACCTGTGACTATTGAAGAGGTTGTTATCAATTGGCGGATGGTGATTAAGCATATATAGGGGCCAATGGAATTACCGCTATCCACAACTTAATCTTCACTTCAAGTAGGCTTCTTGGGGAGTTGAATGCTATACCGCGATTACGCTTGTTCTCTAAAACCTTAATTTGGTGATTACTGCACTAATTATATCGGTATGCACAATGTTATATTGCTTGATCTGTTGATCATCTCAAAAATGTTTGTTTATGCAAGGGATTCTTGGTTTGGTGACTCCGAACCAATGGGCTTTTCTTAAGGGGAGGCATATTTATGACAATATCCTCTTGTGCCATGTCCTAATATTTCACTTGCAGTTACCACCTTAGGTCCGGACCATCTTAAGATGGCTACTACCTTAGCGACCTCCCCTTTTTTTTTTTTTTCAGGACGACGCTAGGGGTTGGATCTAGCTATGCTCAGGTATGGCCCTGTTTTATTTTTGTTGTTCCCTTTTTGCCATGCACAAATGCCCTAAAAATTATTAAACAATCTTTACTTGCAATTAATTCTAGACTTCTTCGTTAAACCGTTGATACGTACGTGTTCTTTTTTTCTTTTTTGGTAGTCGAATAAGGTTAGGCCTCAACTCCAATTAGGGTTGGTTATCAGTGGTTAGAGAGTCGAGTGCTCGAATTAGAGGTGGGCTAAACAAGGTGGGCTATCAACTGCTGCACCTTGAGGGAATTGAACCTCAACACCCCATATAAGGGTTATACATGGTGCCACTAGCACAAGCCAGCTGGTGGGTTGATACCTGTTCAGACCGTCCGAGATAAAAGATATAGCCTGTTCAATGGGACGCTTGTCTAGGATCAGGCCACATGAAACCTCATTTCTAAAGAACCTACCAAAAGGCCTCTCGCATGGCTAGTCAGCCTCTCAGATGAACGATCCGTTTCAGAAAGAAGCTCCATTTTGTTGAAGGTCGATTTAACTAAGACAGTTTACATTTGTGGAAGCTCGTGAAGTTCACTGTCAAATTCTAGTGAATAACAGATTTTGCACACCGGTTAGTGTTGTTTTTGTAGCAAAATTTCTAATCTCCACACCCCGGGAGTAGCAAGTCTACTAAGTATGGCGGGTTGCGGGCGCTTGTCACACCCCTGGGGATTAGTCCTGACCCAAAGGGTTGGGGAACCCCGGGTCTCCCCCAAAAAAAAAGTCTAATAAGTATGGATTTATTACATAGCGCATCACACAAGCATGAGCATGCAAAAAAAAATTTGACCTTATTTTTGTGAAGGAAATTAATTTCGGCCTCCCAAACTGTAATTTTGAGTTTAACTATAAGGTTTAAATCAGTGAACTAGACCAGAAATAGAAAATCTCATTAGTATTTTTACAACTTGAAAGTATAGAAATATTGAGGTGTAAACTTGAATTGACACACTCACATAGGTTCATAAACTATAAGTGAATAAGCATCACTGTCCCCCGCCATATCTTAGTGTGCTTCTCATGGGGAGAGGTCCTGATATTAAGTCAACTCATAATAAATTGGTAGCAGTTCTCCCTGGGAGGCCCATCTGACTTGGGGTAGACACATTCTTCATGTGCCAAACAAGAATTCAAAATAATAAGATGAGACCTTTCATTAGACACAACAATGAGAACTACATATAACAAACTAATTGAGGCATTTCGTCATAAAGATTGCATTTAAGGAAAGAGAACCACATAGCAACTTAGAAGAAACTCAAGCAATTTTGAGAAAGGGTAATGCTAGCCCCACTTTCTTTTAAGCTCACCTTTTTTTTTTTTTTTTTAAGGAGAAGACATGTGTCACTGTCTTCCATTAAGAGAAAGACACATGTTTGCAACTAATGGTTCTGTCCAATCAAAAAGAGAAATTGTTGCTTGAGAAAAATTCAAGTGTTTTGATATGTGTTAGTGCCATAAGAGGCTGTTGGCAAGATGTTGTCATACATAACACCCAAGACAATGTAGAAAATCAAAGAAGTTAATAAAGATCAAGAACATTTAGTTCCCAACAAAGTTGTCAATGATGCAATCAGTGTCTTTCAAGTTTTAAAAAGAATATATTCTGCTGCTAAAAATACCCGTAGTGAAAGTGCAATGTTATTGGTTGAAATCCATTAGCTCTCTTGATAAGGAAATGCTGCAAATTAAGCAATGTTATGCAGAGAAGAGAAGAGTGCATCTGTAATGAACCTAGATAACAGTGCCCATCCATGCCATAGTCTCTCCTCTTAGTCCATACAAACAACTTCGGTTTTGCTTCATAGATTTTCCTTTGCAGGGAAAATCACAAGCGGTTTTTATTTTGTCAAGCACTTAGCAAGTTTTGTTAATGGACAATAAACAATATACATTTTCTTTTGAGAATTAGATATATTGTGCTTTTCATATATTGGGTTGAATGCTGTAAAATGAATTATTAAAAACCTAATAAAAATGTGTAAGACTTGAAATCTCATTACGGTAAGAATTAATCTTGTTCGAAACCTTGACAAAGTAACTCAAATTTTCTAACAACTATCAACAAAATACAAGTGCCAAACTTTATTAGCATTAGCAAAAGAACCGACCCTTAAGACAAATTATTAGAAACAAAGCAAGAAAGCTTCCACTTAATTTCCAAACCAGTTCAGAATAAATGGGTATTTAAAAATACAAAATGGAATGTCAGGTTTGGGGAGAACACCATTAAAACAATGGGATAAATGATAATTTTATCACATTGATGCAGATCTTGCCAAACTCATCAAGAGACATTAAGACAACCAAAACCCCATGAATTTCATGTACGACACTCAGAAAAAATGATTGCAGGTGCGACTCCATATTTATTCCTAACCCATCACAAAAGAGAAAAGCTGCTAACTGGAGAGAGAGCCTTGATAGATTGACATACAGATCAAGATCTAGAGAGAGAGAGAGAGAGAGAGAGGAAGAACTCTGAAAACCCGTGTCCATGAAATAAAAGCTTCTCATGATATATCGATGTGCACAAATTCGACATAGTACAGACATACGTATTGAGACCTTAAGCTTTAAGTACATGAAAAGTCAGACAGATAGCTAGGTAACAGTAATGGAGCTCTTTCTAACTCAGGAACAGTAGTTACCCTTAATCTACGCACTCCAAAGGCCATCATTTCTTACTCAGGTATGGTGCAGGTTGGGCTTAACCTAGAGAAACCCTAATCATCAATGATGCTATACGGCATATGTTAGCAGAACAAATAGCAGTTACCCTCAATATACGCACTCAAAGGCCCATCATTTCTTACTCAGGAATGGTGCAGGTTGGGCTTAACCGAGAGAAACCCTAACCAGAACAGATCAGCTTTTTGAAGTGCTCCATTTGAAAGCCTGTAGTGAACAATGAGAGATTCAACATCAACCAGATTGGTTTTCTGAAACATCCAGAAATTTCATAGAAAATATAAATTCACCTTCATCATTTCTCTTTTTGATATCATTAACGTGCGCACCCTCCTCCATCGCCTGAGAGTCTATTACTTTGAGGATTCAAAATAAAAATAGCCATTTATTGCCGATGCAGCATCATCAAGATTCTCAAATCAAAGAGGCTTTCAAGTGAAATAAGGGTCCACCACTAACCCAAAAAGCTTTTAGAGATTGTGAATCTTGATGATGCTCCATCAGCAAACACTGACTGGTGTCTTGTGATCTTCGTTCATGATCAACCCATGCAAAAGAAGAAAAGAAACAGTAGGGAAACCCTAACCCTAAAACACTTCCCATCCCAGGAAGGAAAAGTAAAGATAAGCAAAAAAAAAAAAAAAAACACACCTAAAGCAACAACACCCTCCTCTATCTAGAGACATGAAACAAGAAAGACCCACTTAGGAAAAAGCTCTCTATAGTTCTATTCACCTACTGTATGTAACTACAGAAAATATACAAACAAGATCATGAAGAGATGTTAGTAATTGTAAAGGAAATAAGGATCATAGATAGAAAAGGGAGATAAGAAAGATTGAAGGGGAAGGAGAGTAGAAATATAGAGGATCTGGAGAGGAAGGAGTAATGAATACGAGATAGGAGGATTGGTTGGTGCAGAGAGATTTGTACCCACAACAGTTATCCATCGCAATCCTCGGTTCCAAATTTACCAATAACCTTTAATCCATCCTGCTGTAGCCCACTTCTACAGATGTCAAAACAATAGTAACATCTAAGAAAGGATAATGAAAACTTACCCTGTTAATGGTGGCTTTTAGGTTTGGCGAATTTGTTGCGTCCTCTACAAGCATTTCAAGTGGGCGGAATTGACAGCGGCCTGACCTCGAGTATTAGGGGGTGCCCTCTCCTAGGACTCTTGGTTCCTTGTTTTAATCCTTCATTTTCCATTTTTAGATCCATTTAAGCTTTTTTCAAAGGACCCATCTAAGTTTGGTGCCATATATAGGAGTTCCTTTAAATTTGAACCAACCCATCTAGGTTTATTAAGGTGTGTACTGCTTTTCTTTTTCACTGTTCTTATTTACTAATTCAGTAATCCTCCTTCTCTCCCTCTAACATTAAGGTCACTTTTCAGTGCTTTTCTTTTTGCCCTTTTCAGTGCTTTTTAAAGTTTTTTTGAAGTAACCCATCTATGTTTATGACCATATGTAGTTTCTGAATAATCCATTGAAGTTTACTGGGTATGTTTCATCTATGAGTGCTTTTCAGTTTTTTTCCGAAACCCTTTTAGGCCCTTTTAAAGTTTCTTGAAAGAAAACATCTGTACTGATGAACATGTAGATAACAAATCTAAGTTTACTAGGTAGGTGTCTATAGCTGTTATTTTCCTCGTACTGAGTTTTACCAGTTCCTTCTTACCTGAGTGATTTCTAGTGCCATTTCAGTGTTGTTTAAGTTTTTTGAGATGACCCAAAAAAAAAAAAAAAGTTTTTTGAGATGACCCATCTATGCTTAGGTCCATATTTATTCTTATTTTAAGTTCTGAAATAACCCATCAAAGTGTACGTACGTACTACGTACATTTGTTATTTCTTTTCATCATTAATCCCCATCGTCCCCCTTCAAGGTTACTAGCTAGGACTCTAGGATGCTTTTCAACAGTAATTTTCAGTTGATTTCATTTTTAATATTATTATTTTGAAATGAGGAACGTGATTAGCCGACCAACCATTTGTCAATGTAGTCAAATGTCATATCCACGTATCCTTTTTAACACTTCTTTAAATAATCATGGATTAGCTTAAAAAAATTGAGGTTAATTTTTTGTTCTGTTTTTCTTTCTAAAAATTGTTTAACTCTAGGAGTGAGTGAATCTTAATCACAAGTTAATAGGTGTTAAAAAGTGGGGCATGGACCAATGTGGATCACATTCTACTACGTAATGGAATGCGGCGGTAATTAAGTTAAATATGATTTCCCTTGAAGTAATCCATCTATGTATAGCGCCATTATAATGTTCTTTGAAGTGGTATACTTACCATGGTTGGAAAAAAAAAGAAGCTTCAATTGCTTTTTTTTAGTGTTCTTATATGTTTCTTTTGAAAGAACAAATCTATGTTTAGGCCATGTTTAAAAACGACGCATAGTTTATAAGTATAGCTATCCCTTCTCCCTGCTCTTAAAGGGTCAAACAGGGGTGCCGCTTAACTATTTGCAAATGACCTACTTGTCCTTCTCCAAAACACCTTTTCTTTTTGTCTCTAGAGAAGTATCCTTATAGATTTGAATGCAATCCATTTAACTTTAAGAAGAAAAAAGAGAGAAAGGAAATCCAATCTCATCCATGAGTGTTAGTGGGATTAAGATAATCTTACTTGGTTCTCTTTACACTAA
Organism: Tetracentron sinense; assembly: GCA_015143295.1. NCBI lineage: Eukaryota > Viridiplantae > Streptophyta > Magnoliopsida > Trochodendrales > Trochodendraceae > Tetracentron > Tetracentron sinense. The sequence goes on along the minus strand of CM026557.1, from coordinate 9,107,322 downwards.
ACAGGATAGTAATTTGCTACTACTTGTGCGCGCCGTGTGCGCACTACGTGTAAAGACAGAGAAATCAGGGAGTGATCGTCTTTTGTTTATTTGGAACAAAGTGTTAAAAGGAACAGCTTGGGAGAATCAATGATCGTATGGAGGTTAGATAACATAGTTACGACAATTGCAATAATCCTAACTTCACTGAATTGTATAGAATAATCTGGCTATGCACCCATTAGAAAGTTCTTGGAGGTCAACAGAGGCATAATTTCCCTGCCAAAGCAAGTTGTTCAAATATGAACCCACCAAAACATGATTTCCATTGGAAATGTCTAAGAATGTTTTATATAATCTATACTTAAGTCAGTGCTAGCTAATTAATTTCAATTGTATAATGTAGCCCAAGTTTTACCCGCTATTAAAAAGTGCTAAATATATTGAACATACAGCTCTTGATAGATTGGAATAGTAGAAAATGATTCGCGTTGCTGACCTGAAGAAATTGGGCTAAGGCACTTGAGAAGACGAGGCTCATTTCATCTACATTTGCCTGATGTTCCCATTAAACAGTACTACTTGAAAGAAAATTGCCAAAATACATGTTATGCATCTCAATTCTCAAACTGAAAGAAAATTGCCAAAATACATGTTATGCATCTCAATTCTCAAACCGATGCTACTTAGTCTATTACCACCAACACCCCAATTCTATTGTGAAGCCATCTAGTGGTGTGTAGCTTAGTGGCTAAGTAAGAACCATAAACCCAGAGGTCTCCAGGTTGAATCCTGGCCCCTGAGGCGGGGGTATTCCTTATAAAGGATGTGAGACTAATCTTAGTCTTTAAGGCTAATGTATAAAAAAAAACAAACTTAAGGGCATTTCAGTCCATATAACTACCTCACAGTCAATATTACTTGGAATTTATTAGAGAGAGAGAGAGTATGTGTGTGTGTGTGGGGGGCAGGGAACGGGAGATGACATTGATGGGTCTCCACTCTCCAGACGTACGGAGGGAGTAAGGGATGAGAAAGACAAGCGTCGAACAAGAAGTGGATCAAACAAAAACAAAACAGGAAGTAGTGGAGCCAGGCCTACACAGCCTTGTATACAGACCACTCCTGTGGGAACATTTGTACCATTCCGGCCATCATAGACTGCGGCTTAAAACTAAACCCGCTTCCACGCGGGACTTCAGCTTTAAGTTCCCCGTTTATCTGTCGGTGTCCTTCAATTACATTCTGCCCATTCTCTCAATCAATTCTCACTCTCGGTCTTCACCAACCAATTAGGCTTGTCAAAAAAACCCAAGTCAAAGGGTACCCGGCCCTTCCAAATCCGTCAAAGCCCGGCCCTTCTCCGGTCCTTGGGCCAGGTAGGGCCCAAAACCAAGAATCTCTTCTTCCGTAGGCTGGGCTAGGGTTGACCTTGCTTGGCCCTTCCCAGCCTGGCCTGTCCTACCCTCTTTAAGAATATTTAATTTAAGTTTTAAAATTATTAATATAACCCTCATTAATGATATTAACATGGGGTATATTCATAAATTCACAACTCAAACCTCTTTATATACAAAATTTTTCTTGAAATTCATTACAAATTTTCCCACGAGGTTAATATGTTGTATGATTGTATCACTTATTTAAATGGTTTTTCTGAACAAAATCTCGCTCTCTTCTGACCCTTTGGCCCGGCCTAGCCTTAGCCCTTGAGGGTAGGGCTAGGGCCTAATCAACCCCGGCCCTTGAAAGGCTAGGGCCGGACTAGGGCCCTACTCTTATAGGTAAGGGTAGGGCTAGGGTTGACCCCGGCCTTGCCGCTACCCGGCCATTTGATAGCCCTACAACCAATTGTCCATTATGCATAAAGAGTGCTTTAATCATTGCAAAGTGAACAGGTGGTTGGTGAAGGCTGAGAGTGGGAACATTCCTCTCTCGCCAATTTTCACTTTCTTTTTTTTTACATTTCGGGTTTAAGAATCTCAACATCTTTGTTGCCATTTCTTAATTTCTCATTCATTAGAATTTTATTTCTCTAAAGTCCATTTTTTTGCTAAGTATATATGTACTCTCAAATCTTAATCCTTTAATTCAATTAATTAAAAGATAAGTTTAGTAATGATTGACATTAGAAAAAACAAAATAAGTTAAGTCAAATCCTGATGCTTAGTGGTTAGCCATAGATGGTTAGAAGATTCGTGAGTATATCTATGAGTACCCATTGAATGACTCATAAAGTTTTGGCACTTTGCAAGTTTTGGCATTTGACAATATGTATTATCTTTTGAGAATTAAATTTATCATGTTTTTCATCTCTTGGTAGGGTTGTACATTAGGTCGGGCTAGACTAAGGTTTCATGGGTTTGGACTAGATTTGGATTCTATATTCATTAAGTGTTTGGGTTTGAGCTGCGTTTGGGTAAACCTTAATATATATAAAGCCCGATTAACCTAGCCAAACCCGGAATTTAGCACCTCTTTCTTATACCCAAACTATCACACATGACGAAACGCTTAGTCTTGCATCCAAAACCCAAGAGTTGGGTTTAGGTTTTGTTTATACTTTCACTCTTCCTCTGTCTCTTCGATTTCTACAATTTGATTTACTCTCTTTACTTGGTTCTACTATTGAATATATTCCACCTTTTTCTCTACCTTTTTAGTTTCTACAGTACTAAGTTAGAAATTAGCAAGCAAAACCCTAGCTTTTCCCACCCGCCGAAGCTCATTTAAATTTTATTATATGTTTTTAAGGTACACAATTACAGTGCCAACATAATTCTACATATTGAGTTGAGCATGGGCTTGGCTCATTGTGCTGGTCCGAATCCAAACCAAAATATAATATCGTATATATGGGTTGAGTTTGGGCCTCATGTATTAGAATGAGTTTGGGTTTGGGCTAGGTTAGCATGAGGATAAATAAAAACTAGTTGAGCCCAAACTGGATTCAGCCCAACCCACCCATTGTACACCCCTATCTCCTGGGTTGCAATTCTTGTACGACTTCAAATGCATCAAAATGAATGATTTCAAATCTGATAAAAAATTATACTTAATTTTCATAATGAGAAGAATCAATTTTGTTAGAAACTTTGACGAAATAACTCAAATTTCCTAACAACAAAAGGACATATCCACCCTTATAATATTTGCCACATTGAAGTTTTATATTTGGAGGGCAATTTTGTCTTTCATTGGATGGCTCCCCAATCATTTCCAACATAAATATGGCTTTATTCTGGGGAAAAATAATACAACATCTCTGTTTTTCTTTTTCTTTTTTGGTAATCCGGGTTAGTATGGTTAGTATCTATTATAGATTAGAAAAGGGTTACGACTTCAACAGGCACACCCTAACGGAACTTGATCCCGGAACCTCTCTCACTAGTGACGGGATACACTACCACCGGGCTAAACCCCTAGTCTAAACAAACATACACTTAATGGTAAAAATTAGTATTACCCTGGTAAATAAACTTACACTAACCTAGAACCTGTTACTCTCTTTAAAGGCGAAAAAACATTTAAATTCTAACCCTTAGAGGGGGAGCTCAGTTCATTGAGAAATTTGAGTTGTATCTATTTTGATTGTCCCTCCTCTTATTGGTTTGTCAAATCATACTTTTTCTATGTGACACTTTTGGAGAGTTGGGATCGTCCTCTTCGCCATCATCACCTCCTCCTTCTCTTGTTCTTGAGAGAGAAAAACAAAAGAGGGGATCACATGGTATCTGGGCTAAGCTCATACGAACGTCACCCAAAGCTGAAGACAAAGCTTCTCTGCCTCGCATTATTTCCTCAGATATCCCTTTTACGCGAGTGGGGGCTATGTGCCTTTCTGCTGGCCAGCAACCATGTCCTCTTTAGAAACAAATACCTGTTATTACTCCCCACCTTAATTTAAAAAATAAAAAAAAATTCATTCCCATTTCTCCTACTGTATTATTGTGGAAGATCTCCCAACCTGGCCATGGTTAGATTTTCATCTTTTCCGTAAGGGATGGTCTTCTCGATCTATCTATTTTTTTTTTCTCTGATTCTTCTTTCTTTCCTGTAACCCTAATCTAGTTATGTTGGGGCTTAAAACCCAGACCCTCTTTTATTATCAAAAGAGTGTGACCCCATCTGGATGCTGCAGTAATTGCTACTTGCACCCATAGCTCAATACACGTCGTCTTCTTAATTAGACTAGGAAAACTCACTGGGATGCACTGCACCGGAGTCAAAAAGAAAAATAATATGAAAGGTAAATGACTTACGGAGAAAGAAAAGAAAAGAAAAGAAAAAAGTTATGGAGATGGTCTGTCCACGTACCAGGATTCACAGAGCCGTGCAACTCTATGGTTTATTTTTATTTTTAATTTTTGATTAACTAGGTAAAGTAACACCTAAACACAAGATACCTAAGGTTACCGAGCGTGCCATTAGGGTAAACTAACTTTTTTTTTTGGTATCGGCATACATCAGTAGAGTTACGGTCTGGGGGCATTGAGGCTCTTGCATTCCTTACCCCAAGGGGATTAGATCCCGAGACCTTCCCCTCATTTACTTCAAAATGGCATGACTAATGGATAATTGTTAGACCCTTATATACCCGTATGAAGTCTAATACCAAACTGGTGTGGGACTAAAGCGGAGAGTAATACCCAGCCACTAAGGGAATTTTTGTTTTTGTTTTGTTAAGGAGTTAAAATAACACCTAAATACACATTAAATCGGACCTAAAGTTACTGCTAAGGTATCATAAGAGTAAATAGAGAATTATATTTACACTTGGAAAAACAAAAGCACCGTAGGCTGCTAAGGAGACCTGACATGTTCTTTGTAGCATTTCACCAAATAAAATGGAATGTAACAAATTAGAGATTAACTGAGAATAGGAGCTCGAGTTGAAGAGATAATAAGAGCAAACCAAAAAATGCCTTGGACAATGGTATTTTAAGAATTATAATAGAAGTTTAATTGATAAAAATACTCTTTCTTTTATTTTTGTAATTATCAAATTTCTCCGGAAATAAAGCATATTTTAGGTTGCTCAAATTATCTCTTCAACCGAAGCTCATGCACATGGTTACTCTCATTATCTTATGAGTTTATATATGAATAGCAGCTAACAGGAGCTTCCCAATTTTCAGTGAGAAATGTGTTGGCAGTTTTATAAATATTCACTGAAAATGGGGAGCTCTGGTTGTCTCAAACTGGAGCGAGCACATATTCATATTTAAAATCTTAATTTATATGACATAAGATTAAAAACAAATGATTTTTAAAAAAAAATTAAGTTACAAAATATTAACGAAAGAGATGAAAGTTTAAATGATATGTAAATTAATTGTAAGTTACAAAATATTAACGAAAGAGATGAAAGTTTAAATGATATGTAAATTAATTGTAAAAATAAAAACAAATCGATGAATAGTTAAAGAAAAATCTTTAAGAAAAAAAAAAACAGAAGAAGAGTCCAAAGTAATGTTGATATGTTACATTTTGATCCATTTGTGGTGGCCTTTGAACAAGCCAAATCCGACAACATATTTGCTTAGATTAGGCACACAACTGAACCACCCTAGCTAGGATGATGGATTAGGATGGATGAATCCACCCTAGACGCTGATCAAGGGTTAGTCCACCAGTTCGACTAGAAAAAAAGGAGCCCAATCTCAACATAAGGGAGTGAATCAGGAAAAAATAAAAAAACCCTGTTGTTTAGAATGAAAAAGTAGTACTGTGAAATACTCTGATAAATAGACTACAAGAAGAAAGAGCTCAACCCTGAAGGGGTGGACCAGGGCTCCTGGGACTTACGTTTCATGAAGCGGTCTGGGTCATTCCCCCTTTGGGTCCAGCCCTACACGGGATTTTCCTAGACTTTCTTGGTGTCACGAGTTGAAGGCTCTTGTCGCATCCTCAAAGATTAGTCCTGACCCGAAGGGTACGGGATACCCTGAGTTTACATAAGAAAAAAGGAAAACCTCTGTAAAAACACTCTATTTCATCACACGATGGATTATATTAGTTAAGATTAGAGAGATCAGGTTTATGATTGGAAATTTTTTAGAATCCTTTGTATGAAATCTATATAAACCCTTAAGTAAATTATTGCAGTTCACCAAAAAAATATCAATAAATTTGTTCTTATTATGGCATAAGAGTTAAAGATCTGCGTGATCGTCTCCGCTCCAACGAACTCTATCCTTCCAATGCCAATTGTTTTTCTCTCCCTATGACCAAAATTACTGGCACTAGGGACACATCAACATTAAAGTTGAAGGGTATTCTTGCCACTTTCCTTTTTTTGTCTTATCTTTTTGAAAATTTTACTTTCTTATTTTACTTTTTTTTTAAATTGAGGAATGCTATCCTTACTCTCAGTCAACCCATACTTTCACCTTTAACCAACCACGTGTCCATTTTTAGGTGCAAAAAGTGCTTTAATCACAATAAAATGGACAAGTGATTGGTTGTGGGTGAGAATATGGGTTGCCTCAGAATAGGGATAGCACTCCTCTTTAAAATTTTGCTTTTTAAAAGGTTATTACAGCAAGTGTCTGCTCCCACGGTAAGAGTCTGGAAACAAAATGGCAAGAGACATTTTTTGTTACAAGTAGGAGAAAATATTTTTGGTTTGGGAGGAATATCAGATTTCCAAACTCATTATAGTTACTTTTGCTTTATTTTGCAACGGTTAAATAAAAAGAAAAATGAACACGAAAAGAAAGGTGGGTTTTTTTGCTTTAAATGGTGGTAAAAGTAATTAGTTACACCAACATCTTAATTCTATAATGAAATTTGATTTTATTTATGATTCGTAATTCTCTCCCTTTGTAACTGGACTAGGGAGAGTCTAATTATGCTCTAGAGTCCGCCACTTTACCTTTTGACGTCCCTTAACTGTGGTTAAGATTCACCCACCCTTAGGGTTCACTCTCTATCCTTGGTTTTTATATTTAAAAAGTTATTATTTTTTAATGGTGATTAGAAAAAATATTGAAATTTTTTTAATAACTTTTTATAAAAACCAAAGATAAGTGAATGAACCTTAAAGGTGAATGATTCTTTACCATAGTTAAGAAATGTTAAAAGGGACACGTGGTGACCTCAGGAGCGTAATTGGACTCTCCAGGTCCTGTTATAATGAAATTTGATTTAATCTTGACCCCGAAGGATTGGGGACACCCTGAAGGAGGTCTTAGGATCAAATTTTTTTTTTTTTTTTGGGAAGATTCCCTTAATTAAATAGGGGTTCTTTGACATCAAGAGTAGGCATAACATGTTGATATGTTTCATATTTTAACACATTAAATAAATAAAAAATAAAAAACGAAAAGGTAAGGGGGAAATGTTTGACATTTGTAAACATGACTTGCGTATCTTTGGAAGATTTGTGACCGGGGCTAGGAAAATTTGTATTAAACACATTCACGGAATCACTAGCAGCGGTTCCCCCACTCTCCATTTTGTAACCCTAGCATGTAACCTACGCACTATTTATCAACTGTAACATCAAACGGTACGTAAAAACGGTTAGGCTGCAACCCCAGTTAGTTAGTTGGGTTAATAATTAAAATCTGTTCTTAGGTCAGGTTATATAGATGCCAAACAGAAACACAGCGAGCAGAGCACCCTAAAGGCCAAAACCAGCAGCAGCTGGAGAAACCGAAGAATGCCTTTCGTTGCGGCAGTCCGATTACAATCTTTTCCCATCAATAATGGCGGTTCCCACTTTCGAATCGGGTTAATTAAGAACCCTAATTTTACAATTCTTTACGCAGTCTCATCTTTATCCCTTTTTGTATGCAATCTTGATTTGCGTTCGTTTTTTAAACGATTCAGATGGGCAGCAGAATCTGATCCTCACATCACCTTCCCCAACGTCGTTCAGAGGCCTCGCCACAAAGCACCGGTACTCTTTTTCTAAATTTTTTTTTTACCTCTCTTTGCTTTTTTCTTCTTCTTGTTTTTCGATTTTCAATGCTTTGTAATTTAGGCAAAGATACATGTTATGAAATTATTGTTAAGTGCTCGACAAAATTCCCCAAATAACTTACTCCTTTTTTTTACACTTTATTTCTAGCTGAAACACCACAATGCAACTATGCAAGTGTGTGATTACTCCCATGTCCCTTATTTGTTAAATTACATGTATAAATTGTTGGTAATTTCGTTTCGATTCAGTTGGATTCTTTTATTCGGCAGCAAATCGATGGTCCAAAAATTATTGTAGCACTTATTACCCTTGTTATATGGCTTGCACTGTGAGCTTACGAAACACCGGGACTCGTATATAAGTCACATATTATGTAAGTAGTATCTGTTAAGTGTGGTCTTTCAGTCTTTCTAACTCCTTGATCCAAATTTGCAATAAAGTCAAGGAGTGGCTTGTGGAGAGCACATCACTCATCTCAATAAAAGGATTAGCTAGCTATTTGTATCAAGAAGTTGTTTCTCCTCTGCATATCCCTTTTATTGTTCTGGGGCACAAATGATCTATTCTTATGCGATGGAGCAGACTGTTAATCAGGATTTTCAACATGTAAATAAAAATTGCAGAAAACAATATGGAACAGGTGATATGTATAGGTTTCGGTAACTCCCTGTATGGTAATTATACTGATACGATATCGGGCGATACGAACTGTTTGTAACTTATTTATTTTTTCATTCATTGTGTAATTGTAATTGTGTTTGCTACTTTGTCATTGAGTCACTTCCCATAACTTTATATTTGGTAAATTTGGTTCTTATAACTCATTTTATTTAATTTTCAATTAAATTAATTTTTTTTAAAAGAAGAAAAAATTATATTTCTCGTCTGAAACTGTTACCAAAATCGATAGGTATCAATAGAGAACCTGGGATCAAGTATCGATGGGAGCATTATAAGAGCATTCCTAGCAGCCTCACCAAATTTCACTCACCAAAATAGCCAAAACCCACAAAAAGTGGTTTTGGTGAGCCACTTTTTTAAAACACTCCCAACAGCCTCACCATTTTAACCAAAAAAAAAAGGAGAGAGAAATAATATTTTATCATTTGTGTGGGAAAATGAAAAAGGAAGAGAGAGAAAAATATTATTTTATTGTTTGTGTGGGACCAAAAAAAGAAAGGGAGAGAGAGAAACCTTATTTTATTTTTTGTGTGGGCCCAAGGGTGAGAAGATTTAACTTTGGTGAGTCTACAGTACTCACTTGGTGAGTACTGTAGACTCACCAAATGGATTTCTTCATTCTGTTGAGGCTGTTGGGAGTCATTTTAACACCTTTTTAGTCTTTTGGCTCACCAAAATAACCAAAAAGTTATTTTGGTGAGGCTGCTAGGAATGCTCTAAGGGATGCTAATGGTAATCTCATTGAGACGGACTTAAATTATTATGGCCATTGCACATTTGCAGTAACTATGTAGCTGAAACAAGAACCACATAAAATTCAAAATAGGAAGGAAATATAAACAAATTTTGGAATGATATTTGGTGCAGTGATTCTTGCTTTAGAATGGATTTTGGGAACATCTATTACATTCATCAGATTGGAAACTGTCTGGTGAACTCTAGTTTTGAAATGGTTGCTGACAATCTAGTTCGCCCCCCTATTCTGCATGAATGATTAGCAAACTGATAATTTTACTTGATTGCTCGCTCGGATCAGTCAGGTTTAGCCTTGTTCACAATTTCGAGACATTAGGATTTGGTCAGGGATAGCTAAGGCCGGTTTGCAGTTAGAGCCTTCCTTAAGTCTTACAGTGATAACCCAAACTCTAATTTTCCCCATTAGATTGTATGGAATTCAGTCATTCCTTTTAAGAATTGTTACTTTTTATGGACAACGGCTGAAGATGAGATCATTACAATCGATAATTTGAAATATAGAGGATGGAGGATGCCCAATATGTGTTATATGTGCCTTATTGAGAAAGAGATGGTGGCTTGCCTTCTCCTTACTGCCTTTTTTGAGCTGGATTTGGAGCCAGTTCTTAGACTGTTTTGGTATTCACTAGGTTTCCCCCTTGAACTTCTTGAAAGCTATGGCTAGTTAGAGGGTGGGCCATCTTGTTGCGCACACTATTGAAAATGCTTTTGGGGTTGATTTGTTGGAACATTTGGAAGGAAAGAAATGTACACTTCACTGCAAAATGAAAAAATATGATTTAAATGTATAGATATGTTTTCTTTCGGAGTTCCAACTTCCAACGTAAGGGGTTCGATTTGCCCCTTTCAATGATGGGAGCTAGCTATAGACGAGGCTTTGCAACTTTTTGGTTTCCCCTTGTACATTTTCCGTTTTCTTTGATTCACGTTTTTTGTGAATCTTGGTGTGTACATTCTCTCTCTCTCTCTCACACACACACACACACACACATATATTATCTACCTTTATTAGTAAAAAATTGAAAAAAAAAAGTGGAATAAGGGCCACCGTGGTTCGTATTTTGCTGTCTTATTCACTATAGTCAAAATATTATTTTGGAAAGTGATTCAGTGGTGGTTCTCATTCAAGCACTTAAAGGGGAGGTTCAGCCTCCGAGATCATCCGGTAATGGTGGAAAAAAATCCAATCTATTATTTATATTTTTGCAAGTTTCCTTTGTTCACGTTTATAATGAAGGCGACTCCATTGCAGATTCTCTTGCCAACCAAGCATGTGATAAACAATCCCACAAATTGTTTTTCTTGTTTATGAGGTCCCTAGAAATATTTAAGATAGAGTCGGATTATTCAACCAGCGATTGTAACTATTTTCAATCCCTCGTGTATATATTTTCTAGAGGTAAGGCTTTTATGTCCGCCTCCTCTAGGTATAATTATCCTTTAAAAAAATTAATAAATGGGTAGGGGTCCTGCCAAATTCAAAACCTCCACTCCCAACGAGTGACTTTCTTTCTTTATTTTTTTTTTCTTGTAATTTTTATTTGTAAGAAAGAAAGATTAAATGGAATGGTTTACTTTAAAAGGCACCTTTGATCCCACTTCTAGAGTCATATGTCTTCTCGAAACACAGAATGGTCGACTTTCAATGTGTAAAGAAAGAGGAAATCAGGCTGTGGAAATTGTCTGATACTAATGATTAAATAGCATACTCCTTAGCCAAAGGAGGAGTAAATAGAGAAATTTTGTACATTTCAAACTCTCTACCCTGGTCTTGGTTCCTGTTTCGTATGGAAAATACAAAAAAGAAAAAAGGAAATTTTGGGAAATTTTAGATTTACTTTCAAAAGTTTTTTTGGGAAATTTTCGAAAAGATAGTGATGTCGGACAATAACTCCTGCTGTTAATTTTTGAGAAGGATTTAATATCCCGCCTTTCCTATCTTTAGAAAATTTTAGATATTTTAGATTTACTTATTATTTTAATTCCAAAAATATAGATTTTACTGTTTTACTTTGGAATCCACTTTTTTTTATCGGTAATTTGGAATCCACTTTTTAAAAAAACCCACAACAATCCCTTAGAAAATTCTAGCAAACCAAATTTGTATTAAACAAAACTTTACGTTATATTGAGGAGGTAAACTAGATCTCTCGGAAGTAGATTGAAGGAAGGAATTGTCTTTAACTTAAACAAGGCGAGGTCAATAGATCTCAAGCCAAGAAAGAAGTGGCACAAAGCCAATAGAGATGCACAAAGCTTCATTTGCGTTAAGAAAATATTTCCGTTAAAGAAAAACTGTCTAACTCTCTTATAGCAATATTCAAGAGTTTATATATGCTTATTTTCTAATTTTGAATTTTGTTAAAGACAACATTGTAACCTATAAATGAATGACCCTCAAAACATAGAAAAACTCTTCAAGACCATCTGACATAGGATTAGTGGAGGCGGGGTGGTCTTCTTTTTGTTTCACTATGAGCGCAAGCTTTGTATTCCTGAAGAAGCGGAGAGCTTTAAAGGACAGATTGTAGAGTTGGTATAAAGATGCTTTGGCTGGACTATACGAAAAGCTCATATTACTTGAGGAAATTGCAAACATAGACTTCAAGGAGGAATTGGGATCAATGTTCGTGGAAGAGAAGTAGGCCAAAAAATCAGGGAAAGAGATCTTTAGGTTAGCTTGGTGGGAGGAGATCAGTTGCAGATAGAATTCAAGAATTCGACTGCTTAAAGGCAAAAAGAAAATTCTTTCTCTATAGAGCTATCACAATAAGAATGGAGAACACTATCTTGAAGGCAATGGATAATGGGTGTTTGTTGAATATAGAAGATCCTATTAGGGAGGAAGTTTTGAAATTTTATATGTAGTTGTATACGAAAGAGTGGATCCATAGGTCTGTTCATGATTGTTTGAATTTCAGCCATGTTGGTCCTGAATCCTGATATGAGCGATTGGTAGGAAAGAACTTTGGAGGAGCAGATTGACTCAAAGTCTTGGATGAAATGAGAAGAGAAAAGCTCATGGGCTAGATGGATTTACCATGAATATCTATGAGAGGTGGTGAAGAATTATTGATGTTCGTGTTGAAGGATTCCATAATGTGTCCTTAGGAAGAAGTGCCAACGACATTTCTTTGGTCCTAAGTTTGAAGAAAGAAGAAGCAGGAAGCGAGGCTAAATTGTTTTTGCGAAACGAGAAGCATGAATTGAGATATGGGTGCCACACTCCCATTATATTAATATGGGCAATTATTTCTTAAATTTTGCCTTACATGAGATATGTGTGGACAATGAGGCGCCTTAGGTTCTAATCCAACAATATTTGCTCATTGTTTACACCCTAAGCTATTGAAGTCTATCCCATCACATCCCACATACATAGCCCTCTTTGACCACTAAATGGGATGCGATAGAAGCAAGCATCTCACCTTGTACATTGCTTCCCTGAAATAGGAAAGTTGTGTATAAATCAGAGGGAACTTATACAAAATCGTAGCCAATATTCTTCCATCTACGATAAAATTGGCTATGATGTTGGTGATATCCCCCCTGGAGCTTAAAGTCTATGATCTCGAGCTTAGAGGCCATAATATAGACCTTAGAGCTTAAAGGTATATTAACGACTTTCCTTTCAATTTGAATCTTCTAAAGCATGAGATGTGTGTGAGGATTCATGGATTGATGATCCATATAGTCTATTGTTTCTTCATGTTGTACCCTTGAAAACCCTATCAACCTTTTAAATGGCCCTTTGACAAGGGCATAGGGATATGATGGTGCTAAAAGGCACTTTTATTCTAGATTATGGGACATTTGCTAGGATTTTGTAAGTACTCATCACCATACTTGTTAGCCAGATCCTTCAGCTCATTCGTTGCTCCTTTCTTGGCTATGAAAGAGTCAAGAGTCGTTTTAGATCCTTTTCCTTGAGAACTCGTCTTAATTGTCACATGTTATATCATGGATGTAATGGTTCTTTAATATATGGATGGTTGTGTTTATTTTTTCAGTCTGCACAATCTCTTTCATTATGGGCCATTCATGCTGAAGTATTACCGGGTGATATCGTCGAAATACAAAGAAAATTCCAAGATATTCTTTAGCAGAAAGTGATATTGTCAAAATACAGGGAGATTTCCAACTGGGAACCTGTTGAAGTTAGGAGCCCTATGGAATTTGGTATGTGAAAGGGGACAAAGGGCATCATGAAAGGCTAGGAGTCCTTCTATAAAGATATCAGTTTTCTAGTCGACAAAGGAAATGATGTGAGATTTTGGACCTTCTGGTTAGCCAAATGGATTGGGCCCACCACATTTCAAGATGACTATAGGTTGCTTTGGCCCTTAGTTGCGAATAGACTTGTCTTAGTATAATCCTACATTGAGTACCTCTTACTCTAGAGTTTGGTGTCTCTACTTGAGACAAATCCTCAACGACTTGGAGATCGAAAATCTCATTAACCTTTTAGCCAGAATCTACTCAATCTCTACTTCCCTCACCCTCAGGGATGTTCGTCTATGGTCGTGCGACAGCAAATGTCAGTTCTCAATGAGATCATTTTATCACGCTTTGTTTTTTTTTATAGGTAAAATAAACCATCATATAAATAAAAGTACAAGAAACAAAAGAGTTCACACGAGAACTAACTCGACAAGGAAAACGAAATAAACTAAAGATAAGCCCAAGAAATAAAACTGGTTGTCTCCAACAATATAGACCATAACACTACAAAAGACAAAACTAAAGTATCAGCTCCAACTAGCCCAAGTAATCTTGTCCTCCCTAGAAGATAGCTCTGTTTCCTAACCCAAGTCCCCATTTCTCGCATAAATTGGTCTAGAAGCCGAATCTGCCCCTCAAGGTATCTTTTTTACCTTTGGATTGCAACATTGGACAAGATTCTAACATGTGATCGCCTATTGGTAGGGGTGGGCAGAAGCCACTCGAGCTCGGCTCGATAAAAGTTCAACTTTGCTCTGCTCGTTTATATATATATTAAAAATATAAAAATATTTAATAATATATATAAATATACAATCTATATTAAAAATAATATAAATAATAATAATATTTGTAAATATACAATCTAAATATTTCAATTAAAAGGTTAATTTTTTTTAAAAAAATTAATCATATATTATAAATTATTTTTTAAATTAATCATATTTTAATTGAGCTTGGCTTGAGCTCAATTTTCTCATTTATAAACAAGCTGAGCCGAGCTTGAACACCCTCAAAAAACACCTTGCACGATAAAAGCTTGGCTTGTTAGGCTCGACTCGGCTCAATACCCATCCCTACCTATTGGGTAGAGGGTGGATGATGACCAATGGTTGTTTCTTGTACTTAGATTCCGAGGAGTCGGTCTATCATCTCTTGTTGCACTACCATTTTGCCTCATAGAACTGGAGTTATTTCCTCTCCCACCTTGGAATCAGCTGGGAGCTGGCTCTTTCATTGCTCCTTTCGGGACTTCTTATCTTGTTAGTTTTCGGTTCAACTGGGGAAAAAGGGTTTTGAAGGTGGCCCATTGTTACTTGCATCAATAGCGTGAGCTGCGTGATCCTTATGGAAAGAAAGGAATTTAAGGGCATTCGAGGGATCTCCTTCCTCCCATGCCAAAACTTGCTTTAGGGTGGGACATCTTCTTTTGCAATGGTGCTTCATTCTTGAGGGCGTTGACTCAACATGCTTGTATTCGATATTGTAGTTTTAGTCAATTAGTTTCTTCAAGTTTTTTAGCTTTACTTCGTTGGATGTTACTTCACTTCTTAGACTGTATCCTTTGGCCTAGGTTCACTATCTTGTGAACCCTTGCCTTTTTGCACTTTTTCTCCTTTCATATTAATATAAAATTACAAATATCTCTATTACTGATATAAAAAAAGTATCACCGGGTGATTGTTAAGGCCTGCGGTTGGTAAAATCCTGAGACAATGCCTTGCATGTAGAACATTATAACTTGCATTATCATCTCATTGTATCGACTTCAAATGAACTGAACTGAATTGAGGAGTATGGAATCTTTGGTAGCTTTTATGAAGTACCTAATAATCCTACAATTGTCTAATTTTTTTCTATGACCTCCCTGTTTCTTATTTCTTTTCTATAAAATTGGGGCATGAATTTTTTTAAGTGTTGTTGGGTTCTGTGTATTATTAGTTTAAAGTAGTTCATGTTTTCCTGATACAGGTGAAACTGTCACTATTGTTGGTGACCATGATCCTGCCCTGATGAAATACTTTGATTGCACACGCTCATCACAACGCTTGGCTTTTGATAGCGATGTTGTCTATCAGTTTGAAATAATGGAATATGTAAGATCGAATTAGCTTAGTCGTGAATCTCTATTTAATTACATGACTGGGACCTCACCTATCCATGCTATAATCTTGTCCCTTTCCCCCCTTTATATGCTTCGTCTCATAACCTCTTTTCCGACTGATAAATAAATTGCAGTTTGTCACGACTTTCAAGTGTTTCTCCTTGTAAGATAATAACATGAAATTGCCAAACTCTCTCCAAATAAAGAAAGGAATAGAAAGAAAAGAAAAAGAAATAATGTTAAGGACCAGCTACAAGTGGATAATAATTTGACTAAGTGATTATGCATAGATTGTCATAATATATAACAAGGTACACAGTTTAGCATACTTTTCAATGTAAAATCGACCTATACAAATCACAAGATACACATAAGTATTTATAGCAGCCAACCTTTAGGTGTATACAGTTTAAGATGGGGGATTGGATTGGTAGCTTGTTTTCATGTAGAAAAATATGAAATCTAGTTTGTTGTATTTTGGTATTTCTGTTAACTTAGCTTTCAAGTACTTTATTTCAGAAGCTGGAAATGATATTATGTTTTGCAGACTCGCAAACAACAATATTTAACTGTAATTGTTAATTGAAATCCAGGAGGTTCTCTTAGAAAGGTCCTGGATTTTCTGTTGTGTTTTAGCCTCACAAAACATTTCACGTCCTTGTAGATTCTTGACTTTGGGGTTGAACGAATGGTGCAGATGGATCTCAGGTAAATCAACCATTTCCTGGCTTTCATTGTATGGTTGACTGAACATAATTAACATAATGGTTAAGGCTTTCATGGTAAACGTTTCTTTTCTGCATCATTGTGGGTATGTTTGGCATTAACTATTTCTGCTCTTTTCTCTTCAATATTGAGGCTGGATATATGGTGCCTCAAGAGTCAGATTAGATAGTGTTGCTGACCAACACACTGGATTTCACAGTATGCGTAATCAAGCTACATTGATTTAATACTATTTTTTGCCGATTAGGTGTTTTGATTCATGCATTGTGGATCGTGGATGTACGGTGTTGGAGTCTTTAGTACTTTAATAATATGGCTTGAGGGTTATTTGATAACATCTCTTTTACATTTACCGGCTCATGTGAACCTGGTTACTTAACTCAATGCATCCTCATTTAGTACATGGATACATACTTCTTCTATGGTTGTGCACATGCTTTGTTTTATATATGTATTGGCATTGATCTGTGCATCCAATAATATATATACTTGATGCCATGATTTTGAAGGTTCTGCTTGGTTAGTGTATTCACTTGACTTTATTGTTGTTTCCATGTGAAATTTGAGGGCAGAACAGGTTGACCACCCTATCTTGATCTCAGAATGTGTATGCAACCCAGTTCAGTCTCGCAGTAAATTGGCAGAACTTCTCTTTGAGAGTTATGGAGTTCCATCAGTGGGTATGAACGCATACTGTAAATTCTACCCAAAAAATAGAAAATAATCCCTTTAAATACTTGGTTAGACCCAGTTTCTTATTCTCTGGATAATGCATGGTCTAACTTGATTCAGCCGACCATATGTTTTCTGAATCATCAAGAGTCGGGTCTAATCATCAAAACATACTGTAGTATTCATTTTTTTGTCCATACTGTTGTTCTTTGCCCTTCCACTCCTTTAAAAAATGCTTAAATGCACTGCAATCTTCTTTGATGCCATTAAATGCTTATTATTGTTGGTA
Organism: Tetracentron sinense; assembly: GCA_015143295.1. Classification (NCBI taxonomy): domain Eukaryota; kingdom Viridiplantae; phylum Streptophyta; class Magnoliopsida; order Trochodendrales; family Trochodendraceae; genus Tetracentron; species Tetracentron sinense. Next base: position 9,089,964 of record CM026557.1, on the reverse strand, counting down.
TCTTTTATTTTCTAATGATCCTTATTTTCTTTCTGGGATAACAGCATTTGGTGTTGATACTGTATTACAAGTATAATCAACATCTTGGGGTTTGTGATAAAGATGGTCTTGCTATATGCTCAGGATTAAACACAAGCATGTTATTCCTATAAGCTTATCAACCTTGATATATTCTGAAGTTAGTGATGGACGTAATAAGCATGTTTTCTTGCAGAATGAGTGGTTGTTTGGATGTGTTTAGGGCTTTAGGCAACACGTTCAGGAACTTGTCCTGATTGCTGGTGTGAATAACTGATAAAAAGATAAGCATATAATGAGTGTGTTTGTAGGTTCTAATGTTTTATTGATCTTGCCGTCATTAGATATCTAAGGTGGCGTTTGTTAACACTAGTCTAAAAAGAAGTGCTTATTTGAAAATTATGCTTAGTTGGACTTTAGATTGTTAATTGAAGGTAAATTGCATGTCTACATTTTAAAGATTTTAGGGGTAAAAATCTCTACTTTAAAAAGTAGGTATGGAGCTACTTTTTAAAGTAGAGGTTTTTATCTCTAAAATCTCTAAAATGTAGACATGCAATTAACCTTCAGCTTAACAATCTAAAGTCCAACTAAGCATAATTTTCAAATAAGCACTTCTTTTTAAATTAGTGTTACCAAACACCACTTAAATAGAATATAAGAAGTACTTATTTGAGTTTTCTTTTCATTTTCATATTTGATGTTATATACTGACCAGTTGGGGACTGATCAAAAACTGAAAAATTACTGACCAATGTGGGTTCAAGAAATACATTACGGAAGTATTGCAAAGCTCTTCTTTCACACGTGTATATGATGTAATGTTTTCACCTTAGTGCTGATTTGGAGAGTTTTGGCGATATGATATAAAAGTAAACAAGTATCACATGGCGCCAGTGCCACCAAGTTTTCAGCATTTCGGTCATCTAGTTCAATTTTAACATATCATTAATAATACAAGACTTGGTAATATATGTCATTCGGGTCAGGTTGGCCCTCAACTTAGTATGCAGATTGATGTAGGAATATGCAATGGCCTAGGATCTAATGTGCTGAGATCAAGATCGAATTAGCAATAATAAAGAAAATTACAAAATTGCAATCCTATCACAAATAATTATTCAAGAAAGTTCAGGTAAAGCAAATTCAAGAAGATTTGAGGTCACGTTGCAAACCTATAATAATGACCCTTAGTTATATCTGTGAGGGTTGTATGGAAGTCTATGTTTCCACAAGCTTAGGGATTAACCTTTTTATTTAATGCATAATTCCTTGTCCAATTGAAGATTTCGAGAAACAATTTTAGGCTCAACAAAGGTTATGAATTGAAATTTGCATGTGAGGTGATTTCAAATATTAATGAATTGAGGATCACAAACCAGCAGTATTAAATAAAGGAATCACAAGGTCTAGGTCTATGGTTTTAGGGCTTGCTGTTTTAGGGTTTTGGGGTTATGGGGAAGTTGTGATTGCAATAGGAATAGGTCTAGGGTTGCTGTAACAGCAGTAGGGAAGGGGAAGATGGGCTGTGACAGCAATAGGCAAGGGTAAGATGGGCTGTGACAGCAATATTAGGGACTATCGGAATGTTGGACAGCAAGGAGGGGCTGGGGTGGCCTGTGGCTGAAAGGGGATGGCTGTAGGGGGGCTGCAGTGACAATATGACAGGTGCAGGGGCTGCAGGAATACTTTGGCTGCAAGGGGAATGCCTGTAGGATGGGGCAGCAGAAAGGGTTAGGGCTAGGGAGTGGTGCGGCAGCCCTAGGGAAGATGAGGAAGGCTGCGCAGTCAAGGGTGGCTGGGGAAGGGCTGTAGCAGCAAGGGAAAGGTAGGCGGCAGGAAGGGGTTTGACTAAGGTTAGGTGGTAGCAAGGGAAGAGGAGATCTAAGGTTTCTTTTTTTTTTAAAATCGGTATTCATAGATATAATATTAAGGGAAAAGGAAAACAGAACAAGGAGCACAATGAGGTTCACCAACAGTAAACCAAGAAAAACTCAGGCAGACAAACAAGAACACCAAACTGAGAAGCAAAACAACGGAAAAGTACTACAAAGGGAAAATATTGGTTCAATGGTCTGCACTCCCGCCCCCAACCGAGCTCCAATCAGAAATGAGAAGCCGAACCAGAGACTGGATCCTATGAACGGTCAAGGAAGAGTCCTTAAAAACCCTCCGATTCCTCTCCTTCCATAGGACCCAGTAACCCTGGAAGAAAAGGCCACACCAAACCCGCCAAAGAGGGAAGTGACACTGAAATCCAACAAGATAAGAAACTCCGGAGAAATCGAGAGGAGGTCTAAGGGATACAAAGGTGAGAAAGGAAGTAGGACCAAACCTCTCTTGCTACCAGGCAATGCAACAATAGATGATCCACTGACTCCTCTTCTAAAAGGCACATAAACATCTGTTAACCATGCTCCAAACATTTCTTGTATTAGAGATTTAGCAAAGATTGAAAAAGAGAGAAAATCAGCAAGGAAGAAGAGGTAAAGGAGAACATACTTTAGAACCTTATGGGAATCACTTCCATGACATCACACCAAATCTAATTACCGGAGAATACTCAAAAGTAGTCTTTCATTCGTCATAATTCATTGACTAAAAATGCACACCTTCCCAATGTAGGGTCTTCCTAATGAACCATGTGTGCATATGAGGTCTTCAATGCGCCAAATCATCAACCCAAATTGACTTCTTCTTCTTCCGCATCACAGATTCACAAGCTGATCTCAACCCAGTTATCAATCAAATTGAGTTCTGCACACCTGAATTTGAGAAAGCCAGACTGGCTTAAACTGGTTAGTCGGGTTGTTCAGTTTTCAACTTGGTTGGGATGGTTTTTCAAGTTGTCTATATGCAATATGCAACCGTCTAGGTTAACCCAACTGGATTATTAATCGGGCCGAGGTATTTCAACCCCACCTTGAGAAAAACTGTGGGCTGGCTGGTCCTGGCCAGGGATTGCCACCTCTAACCAATACTTGATTGTCTTCCCTGCAACAATGCCTAAAACTTTAGTCTCCTATAAACATGGTATTCTTTGGGCCAATGTTGGCCACTGGTGGCTCCCTCCCTCCCTCCCTCCCTCCCTCCCTCCCTCTGTGTGTTTGTGTGTGTGTGTGCATATTTATGTGTTGGTAGATTATCTATTCGTTACAGAATTTATGTTTATGAACCCTGTGTATGTGTGTGTACACATATGCAAGGTTCTGAAAATCGAAAATATCGGCTATATATCGCCTGTAGACACCCCATTTTTGCACGCCCAATGACCTTTTTAGCTCCAAGTATCGAATGATGAATTCTAAGACGAGATCCGGACTCCAATGTATCGAAGATCAAAAGTGAAGCCGAAACCAAGTTGAACCCAAACCATCCAATGCCCAGGGGATAGGGCCCATTTAAGCTTAGAAAAGCCCGCGCCTTTTAAAAGGGCGCGCCTCCCATTTTGCTTAAAAATCCTTTCCGCGCCTTTTGAAACAGCTCGCTCCCGTTTTTAGTGCAAATTTGTTCTCGCGCCTTTTGAAACAGCTCAGACCTGTTTTTAGTGCAAATTTGATCCCGCGCCTTTTGAAACAGCTCGAACGCGTTTTTAGTGAAATTTCGATCCCGCGGCTTTTAAAAAGGCGCTGCTTACGGAAAACCCGAGTTTTGACCTCATTTTGCGTGCTAACATGTTTTAAGTTATTTTTTTAGTCCCACATCGGGAAAAAAGAGCGAAAACCTTACTGTTTCACCTTATAAAAGGGACCTCACCCCAACCCATTCTTCATCTGAGAAAATTGGGAAAAAAGCCCTAGACTTGGGATCTCCACATCTTAAAAGTCATCTCGGAGAACCCCCCAACCTTTAAAAACCCTAGTGGAGAATAGAGCAAGAGCTTACACCTTAGCCCCGGAGTTCGGATCTCGTCGAAGCATTCTCTTCTCTTCAAACACTTGGAGCATTTAAAAGGGAAAAGGTATGCCACATCCCCATCCTCTGTTTCTACCCGTCCAAGTCTCTTCTTCCCTCACTTTCCCTGAGTAGCTCGGAGATTTCCCTCTTCACGGTTGTGCGGACGAGAAAATCCGGGTGAAGGAAAGGGCCGGAAGACCAGATCTTCGACTTCTTTTTAAGTTTTTCTTTATTATTGTTAGTAGTTTCGTCCCTTTTTCACCCAAAGGTAGGCGAGGCCCCTCTTAACTCGGTTGAGGAGAGATGTGTGGCCGTTTGCCGATTTAGGGAAAAGGGATTTTGCCGCGCAAGTAGAGAGAAACTCACCTTAACTCGGTCGAGAAGGGGTGACTTTCTAATCTCGAAATAAAAGAAAACAAGTAGAGATGAAATCGCCTTAACTCGGTTGAGAATGGGTGGTTTTTCTCGAAATAATAAAAAAAAAAAAAAAATTTAAATTAATTTAATGGAGAAAGTTAAGAGGTAACCGTCGCTCGACGGTTGAGGTGGAGTGCCTAACACCTTCCCCAACTCATAAAAGAATCCCTGGACCCAATCTCGGTTTTTTATTCAATCAAGGGTTCTTAATTGTGGGTGACCAATCACACCCAAAATCTTGATTGGTGGCGACTCTAACAGATCTCGGCTCCTCATCGGTTGAAAAACACGGATGTGGGGAGGAGATCGACCCGGGCCGGCTATCGCACATCGCCGATATTTGTCGTTGTCGGTCATGGCCGACACGTCTACACCTTGTAAAGAAATTTTTACTTGTTATCGGAAGTTATTGCCGATATATTGGCGATAACTCACCGATTTCGACCAATAGTTCAGTTTATAAAAAAAAAAAAAAAAGATTCGGATCACGGGAAAGCAACTTTTTCCCTCTTTTGTAGATACGCAGGGCCAAGCATCCATCCAAAAAAAGAAATCACTCAACAGTGAACAGAAGACCGTGACAGTGTGTCAACTTCATTCAGTGTCTTTAAATCCCACTAATCATTCATGCAAATTGCAAAGAATTGAGATTTGAGAGTGGAGATTTGAATATTTATTTTGGATTTAGAAGGAAAAAAAAAAGAGGGTTGAAACTTGAGAGTAAAGAACAAAGAAGAAGGAAGAAGAGAAGAGAGGTGTACCGTGGCCATCCCGCCGTTGCCGACTCCGTTTGCCTTCGCCATTGTCGTCAATCGTCACCCAAGCCAAGCTGCCAAGGTTCCTCCCTCTTAAACTTTAAACCCTAACAAGGGTTATGCTAGCCTCACTCTATTAAATAACATGTTTTATTTGTTTTAACTTAAACTTTAAACCCTAACAAGGGTTATGCTAACTTCACTCTTAAATAATATTTCCTTTTATATGTCTTTAAGTGGTTTAAACCCTAACAAGGGTAATGCTAATTTCACTCTCTGTTAATAACATCCCCTTTTAATTGTTTTAACCTTTAAGTAGTTTAAACCCTAACAAAGGTGAAGGATAATACTAATTTCACTCACTGTTAATAAAATTCCATTTTAATTGTTTTAACTTAACAAGGGTAATGCTAAGGTTAAGGACTTAAGGGTTTTAACCTAAAATTAAAAAGGTAATGCTAGTTTTACTCTCTATAAAAATTATAAAAGAGGATAATGTTGTTGGGGGCTTTAATTAAAAAAATTTTTCACTATGTTGAAACATAATTTCTTCATAAGCAAATTATGCCCATAAGGTTTATTAAAAAATGAATAATTTCGTAATAATATTTTATAAATTAAAAATTATTTATAGGTAATAATATTATGCTCATAAGGGTTTTTTTAAAACATACTAACACTTTGAGTCTTTGACCAATCATAAGTATTTCAAATTTTCAAAACAATTAACATGGATAATCATTAAAAAAAAAGAGGTGATAGGAGTTGAGAAATGAATGAAACGTGAATCAATCATACATTATCATCAATCCTCAGCGCACATCTTTGCTCTCTTCTCATTGCATATCTTATGTACATTATTGTTTTTTTAAATGTTTTTATTCTAAAAGGTGTATTAACATCTATTTTAACATTTCCTAAAGTTTCACTACAAAATTTCATGTTTTGTCCTATCTTTTTGCAATTTTTCTAAAAATCACCGATAAACGATATCTCTCCGATATATCTTTTTTTCGCGGCTCAACATGTCGAACGATATCGACATTTAGAACCATGCACATATGTATATGTGTTGGTCAATTCAGTATTTGCTGCAGAATTTATATTTATGAACTGTATAATATTTTCCGCTAATCCGATTTTCCCATCATCTGTACCAATGCCATATCTCAGTTTTTGTATATTCCATTTTCACATGCATGCCATTTCAATCTACTCTGTTTTTCTGAATAGATTGGAATGTGCAAACAGGATCCATGTAGGTAACCCCAAAGAGTTGGGAAAATGCTTGGATGATAATAATGTGTATTAATGCGGCTTTCAGTTTCTCAGTGGAGAGCCTATTTTTGAAGCATGCTGCAGAACTAATATTGGTGATTACCATGTCACTGACTACTTGAAGCAGCTTCTTTCACTTACATACCCCCATCACATGTAAGCGTAAGAATTTCCGTGCTCTACTATCTGTACAGGTGAACTTCTGGTCATGCTTTTAAAGTGCTCATAAATAGGTCCAACATTACATGGGAGAAGGTTGAAGACTTGAAGATAGAGCACTGTTATATTGCTCCGGATTATGCTTCTGAAGTTTGATTATTTCAGATGACAAGCTTGGCTCTTTCTCCAGCCATATTCTTCTAAAACCTCTGAAGTTCAATTATTACAATTTCATGACAGAACGGAGCAAAGGAAACTGAAGAAAAAACCAAGTGTTGGCAGCTCCCATGGGTTCCACCTCCAGCTGAACAGCCAACTTCAGAAGAATAGATCACAAGAAAGGCGGCTATAAAGGAGAAACAAGTTCAATGATTGCAAGAAATGGCTGCGGTAAAGAGGTCTTCTAGAATGACTGAAATGGAAAATGAACTGCAGGGTTTGGAATTTCTTCTACAGCAGCTTGAAAATGTGCAAGAAAATGACATTCCATCTTTCCTGACACAGACTGGCTATGTTTCCAAGCTGGAAACTTAGTCTGCTGTTGTTAGAATAACACAATCTTTAAAAAAAGTGAAGGGTATTCAAGTTGAAATCGAGGAGAAGATGGATCCTTCAATGACTGACAAGTATACTCTCATCAATATCCCTGACAGTATGCTGTCCCCAGAGCAGGTGTACTTTTGGATGATCGTACTCCTCACTTTTGTGATGTTGCTGTTGATTTTAATGAAACATGTTTATAAAAATGTTACTTTATGTTTTTATATCAAACATCTCATGATGCAAGAAGCTGGAGGTAGGAGGGAAGTGTATTCATTCCTGTACTAACTCTCGTCTATGGTTCTAATTGTTCAGTATTTTTAATTTTGGAAAATAATTTACTGGCCAATTTTTCTGAGTGAAGTGGAGTTTTTTTCTTCCCTTTTTGTGGGTGTAATGGGTAAATTTCGTAAAACCCCAAGTATGGTAGTAACGAGCTCGTCCTCAGTGTGGTGTTATCGTTTGAGCTCATTTCCGTCGTCTCTTCGACAACGGGCCCGTTGTCATATGGACGACGAGAACGTTGTCCACCGAACGACGACCCCGTTATCTCATAGACGACGATCACGTCTTCATTCTGACAACGTACCCGTCGTCTTATTGTCAACGACCCCGTATCCCAACACGTAATGAGATCCGGTGCTATTGCCTAGTCGTCTGGGACTGATCCTACCTCTACGATGGTAGGTGGGAAACACTGTCTTGACATTAAATACAGCATTAAATGCTATTTAATGCTAGTCACCTCGGACGAGTTCCTACTCTATGCCTGCTCTCTTTTATATGCAGATACGCGTGCAGTACGAATGACCGGGAGATCTATCTAAAATGATTATTGAAGTACACATCAGAGATTTGAGGTGTGCATGGTCATCCATGGGTGCCTATGGCCATGGCAGGAGGGGCCTATAAGAACCTGTGAAAAACAGTGTGAAGGGACGGATTTTTTAAGAGCTAAGACCCTCAAACTCTCTGCATTTTTTTATTGTTCATCATCTTCTACACCTACTGACTTTACCATCGGAGTACAGGTCAGGGTGCCACACCCTCCACTCCAACCTATTACCGGTAAACCAGAGCGTGGGGAGGAGCTATTGCTGACGCGTGTCTTTTCCGGTAATTTGCCCTCACAGTGGGTAAGCTGGACTTGATCATGCGACCTGATGGTTGCAATTCTGTATGTCAACCAATTGAGCAGCAGCTCAAGCCCTTGTAATAATAATAATAATAATAATTATTATTATTACTATTATTGTTGTTATAATTCTTGCTAACCATTCTCTTGGTTGGATTCTGGTCTCCGTTTGCCAGCTAAAGGAAAAGAGGAAGCAGTTGTTTCTCAAAACCACAACAGAGGGCTGGCAACGAGCGAGTCAGAAATGCTTTGAAGAGGAACTACATCGAGAAAGGCAAAATGAACAAGATGAGAAAAAACGCTTGTATGTTTTCATGATTTGGATTAGATTGTTTCATGTTTTGGTGAACTTCTTAATTAGGGCCCTGGGTTTTCAGGAATTTTTAAAAAATAAATAAATAATCTAGTATTGCATCTGGATTTCAGATTTCATGGCTGGACTTAGAAGTTCCGAGGAACACTTTTTTGAATGACAAGCTGGATCTCTTAAAATGATAAAAACTCTAAGAAGGTGCCAGACCATGATAGCATTTGTCCTCTCCTGGGATCTCTTATATGAATAATTACAATGCAGCTTTTCGAACTTGAACAATTTTCTTTATTTGATTCATGCCTTTTTCTTTTTCAATGTAGAGACAATCTGGGCCTTTATTTAGAACAGTTACATGCTAAACATCGAGAGCTTTCTGAGAAAGTTGAGCAGCGAAAACGGCTGAAGGTAAATTGGGGCCATACAAATGGGAATCACAATTCATCGGGAGGCGTTGGCCGTAGTGAGAGATTGAATGCTGCCCAGAAGGAAAGGATGCGCCTCTTAACAACTGCAGCCTTTGATTAAGGGAAGGGTGAGGATACTTTTGATACCAGAGACGAAGATTGGCAACTGTACAGACTGATGAGCAAAAATAATGGTGATGATTATGATGAGGGACAAGATGAGGCGGAGCTTGCTCGCGTTACTTCTCACTCCAGGTCAGCTATTCATTCCTGGATGGTGTAGCGCTACTCCATTTTATAAATTCTTCTTATACAGTTCTGTTAGTTTCCTTTGTTTCATCACTTCTTTGGATCATCATCATGACAGGACATAGACCCAACTTTTGTTGCCAAATCAGAAATTGATCCCTTTGAACCTGTTATTGAGATCCCACGACTCTGTCTTCTCACCAAGGAAGATTTTCAGGTAATACTTGGGGTTGAAAGGTTTCGTTGCCCTGAATTTTATTTCAGCCAAACATGATTGGAATTGACCAGGTGGGGCTGGACAAGATGGTGGGGATCTCGATACGGAGGTTGCCGTTGAAGGGTGATGGAGTCGAGGAGAGAATGACCAATTCAATCCCTATGACTGGCGGGAGCTGCCTCTTCCCCAGTATGGGTGAGCGTTTGGAAGCTGGAATCCGAAAGATACGCCCATTCAAGTAGCCTATAAGAATGGTCAGAGCATCCGATCCAGTTCTTGATGCATGGCGTGGGGCTGCTGCTTATACCGCTGGGTTGCAATTCTTGGAGCAAACCTTCAGTAGGCAGGATTACTATGAGAAGGGTGAAGATTGGCTTCGGAGATATCAACTGAGGTATGCACCATTATGACTACTCATACTGCAATGATAATCCACTTTCACATGTGATGGACTGAATTTCAGATAAATGAATGCTAGGCATTGGTGTTTTCCATTGTAGTCAAATGTTAGTGCAGATAAGTCACTAAAAAGCTATGTCCAATTCTGGTATGACTGTCTTAAATTCACCCCACACTTAATGTTTTCTTAGTGCCATATCTAAATGTTCGATTGACCTTTTTTGAGACATGCAAAAACTAGAGAATTTTAGGAAAGAACTCAAGATGAAGAATGAACTGTAGAAGGCTGTCAGTCCAACTTTTGCCGACAACTCTGCAAAATACAGCGAACAGTCGAGACAAAAGGAATCCCTTGACCGTGCATGTAGAAAACCCACAGGGAAGTTGGATTTACAATTAAGTGGGTCCTGCGTAGGATATCTGCTGGCTTATTTCCTAACTGCTCTCCATAACATTTTAGTGGGTCCTACCTAGTATTTCTGCTAGTTTATTTCTCAACTGCTCTTCATAACTTTTCTGACTGAAAATAATATGATAAATTGGGTGTTGAATGATCAAACCCTTCACCAGGTGTGCCAATGGCTGGTGATTAATTATCAACTAATACCGTCGTCGCCCACTTAATGCTAATAATGTTTGTCTCTTTCCTATTACTGGATTCTAAATGATTATTAATATGATGATGAAGGGGAATGCTAGGTCTACTCTCCAGCGTGTGAACTCGCTCCTCGTATGGAAATAAAGCACATGAAAAGGACAACTTCCCAGTTGGGCTCACCTGCCTTATTTCCACACCGAGGGGTGAGTCTGCTTCCAGGAGAGTCGGCCTAGAATTCCCCTATGATATATCCCCATGTCTCATATATATAATTATCTGCTAGTGCTCTTGTTTATACCATATTACATGTTTGTATATCTTTTGCTTATATTCAGCTGAATAGAGAAATGGTGACCTGGAAAACATTAAAAATAAATAAAATTTAGTACTATTTGCACTAAAATAAATGAAGACTGTAGACTTGCTATAAGAATATTTGAATTGAAATGTCTATTATTAAACTTCCGTGACTGTTTTTTTAGCCCCTTGAGAAAGGAGGAACAAAATGCAATAGACTGCTCCAATTCCCACATGCACACATCCATCGTGTTGAGATCGTCACCCATGATGTCACCCATCTCTCTCTCAGGTCGTACAAAGACTCTTAGTTCCAGGATTTTCTTAGTGGCTACACGTGTTTACGTTTTTGTGGCCCATCTTATTATTGTAAACCGTCCGTCTGATAGCAAAATACCAACATAATCACTGTTGACCATTTTTAAGGCACGAGCCACGTATGCTCAGTGGTCCCCATGGTTCTTGGTTTGGGCGCGACTGAGACTTTTTGTTAGGTATCCATCAACTGCTCGTAAAGTCACACTTCACGTGCGCCAACGAGGGAGGGGAGGGAATAGTTGACGTACACCCTTGGATCCCATTTTATAACAGAATAGTCAGTCCTTTGGTCCACGTCCCAATTTTAAATACTCATTTATTATAGTTAAGATTCACTCACCTCCTAAGGAAAAGCAATCCAACCGGTTTTTTTTTAAAAAAAAGACCAAAATTTTAGTTTCGATTTAGTAAAGCTTAATCAGGGTTAAAGGGGTGTTAAAAAGGGACACGTGGGTAAGATATGAAATGGGCCCATGGATCCGCTAAGCACTGCTAAAAAAAAAAAAAAAGGAACGCCTTCACTTTCAGCACTCTTTTTTAACCATTGAAAAGGAAATTCGAACAGTAAGTGATTTAAAACTCTATTCTCGAGAGTTGGACCATTGGATTAAACAGCTAATGGCTTTGATGTTTAATCCATTGGATTAAACTCTATCTCGGAGGTCGATTGTTTGAGTCCCTATCTTAATTGTTCGAGTCCCTCTCTTAATGCCTCATGGGGCTTGTGGTGTGGGTTTTATGGGGGTTAGGGAATTAGTTTGGCATTTGTTGGGATACCCTTAACTTGAAAAAAAAAAAAAAAAACGTATTATGATTGGTGCAAGTGAACTTAAACCATCTTAACTTTATACAACTACTAAAACAGGCAACAATTCACTTTGCAGGCTCTGGGTTGTAAAGACATACTTGAGTGCTAGCACATAACATACATGAGACACTTGGCATTGCTATATCTTCAACAGGTTTAAAAAAAAGTTTAAAGGTTGAAGCAATGAATTATACCATGCTTAAGGTAACATAACAAGTAAAAGTAGTAACACATGTCACTATCACATTGAGAGCTTGAAAAGTTGGGTTTCGAGCTAGTATTTCTCTAGCATGAAAGCTTATTTGCCACATGGAAGAGGCACACATGGAACTTAGTAAGTTAGGATCATATTCAGTCGCGATTGAATTTGGGAGAGTTCGATCACACCCACAATTCAACACACGTGCCCTTTTTAACTTTCATTAACTGTTGTTAAGACTTACTAACCCTTGGAGAAATAATTTAACCTTGAATTTTCCGGGAAACAATATAAATACTAAAGGTTAAAACTTCTTCACCAAAGAAAAGGACAAGGTGCTCGCGCTTGAACAGAGGAAATTTCTTAATTAATTATAATTATAAGGTAGCCAAAGGTCCCAAGTTCAATTGCAATTAGGAGTTCAGATTCTATCTAGGAGAGTTCAATTGCACTTACAAAGTCCTTTAAATTGCCTTTTTTACTCTTGTTAAGATTTTTAAATTTTTAATATTTTTTTCAAACGTTAAATGAGACACATGGTGACCTGTGGATGCCATTGAGATCAATGGCGATTGATTAGAATATGATCCAAACTAGTTGAAAGAGGGTTGTATGGAATGCACGCGAGTCTAGCATTACCTCCTTAACGTTGACCCTCAATGTCACGTGTAAATTACATATCATGGAAACAACAATAATGTTTTCTTTTTTAATCAACAATAATGATTCTCCTATTTTAAAATAATATATTTATGATGAGATGTGGCGCGTAATAATTTAGTATAATAAAATACATATATTTGGTGGGCTAAGACCATTTACGTTTATGATCCAATGATGATTTAGCTGCTCTATATCATATCCCTCGATTTTTGGAAGATAAGGTGTGGGAGGGAGCCACATCACTGTCATCGTCACTCCATTGCCACGTGTACGTGGGCACCTAAGCTATAATTACGACAATATCTTTGTAATCCAACCATTTCGGTACACGTTGCGATGCCCCAGTAGAGCAGCTGTCGGGGACCATGAGGCGACCTGCAACGTGGTCGAATCACAGTGGTCCTCGTGTCTGCGTGGACCTGGTAAAAGAGCCATCTTAGGCTGATGGCGTGCTGGGATTTTTCTCAGGTCCCCCTCTCTCAAATTCCCATGGCAATGGCTTTTTAACGTGCAAAAGTGTTACACCACAACACAAGTGTGTGGTGCAAAGCAAACAAGTGCCAGCTGTGACACCAGTGACACGTGCGAAAAGTGAGGGACTCCAAGTAAAGTGAGCAAGGTGGCACCTCTTATACTGTGAGGGGAATACAAGGAGGGCACTATAAGTGGTAGAAGGCACGTGCAACCACGTGAAACTGTCCCACACCCTAATTTGGTACGGACCCCACATCATATCAGTCTCACCGGAAGCAAATGATATGATCTGTATCTTTATTAGTCTTTAAACACTCAGGCTATAGGGAAGAATCCGGAAGAACACAGGCCAATTGATTCCTCAGTCTTCCATAGTAAAAAAAGAATTTCTTGGGTATCACTTCTATGGCACAGATATACATAAATTTTAGGAAAATGCTATTGAGACCACAAAGGGCTGAGACCACACTGAGACTATGCATGTGATGCATAGATCTTAAAATTTCAAAAACGGATTTAACAAAATTTTAAAATCCGTGCATCACAAGTACGGTCTCGGCCCCTTACGGTCTCAGTAGCAAAGTCCTAAATTTTATATGGTATGTGATTCGTTGTTGATAAGATCACTTGAGCCACCAAGGCATGAAAGAACCCCTCCATATGCCTAAGGGTATTCGTAGCTGATGAAAAACTATAACGTATGTACGATTTTTATGATTATACTGTAAGAAATTTTGATGTATGGACGTGTCGTTGATTTGGAGTTTTCGACCTAGGACTGTGAGCAGTTGTTGGAGCGTATAGATGTCAGGCAAACAGCTGCACTCGAGATTTCATATGATTGAGTATAATCCACACAGTAATAATCATCAATACACATGCATCCGATGAGACAGTGAGCAGATAAAAAAAAAAAACTGCACCAAACATATGAAAGAGGTGGTAAACAGAGAAACATTGGATCACTGTAGGAGTGCAAGATAAGGGCATCTAATCACAATCAATCATGATTGAATTCAGGGAGAGTTCAATCGTGCTCACAAGTCAACATGTTTCCTCTTTAACCCCTTGATTATCAAACCCTTAGTGTTCAATAATTTAATCTTAATTTTTTGAAAAAATATTAACCCCGAGAGTTTAAAAAATCTTAACCAGAGCTAATTTTTTCCAAAATACTACAATTAGATTATTGAATATTAAGGGTTAGAAAATCTTAAACCCTAGTTAATAGGAGTTAAAGGTGACACGTTGAACTCTCCCTTAATTCAACCGCGATTGACTGTGATTCGATCTCAAGATAAGAGTCGCCTCCGCCCTAGAGCCTAACAATAGCATATTCTGAGTCTCTGACCGAACTTTTCTTGCCAAAAATAGCTAATAAGAGGCCCTGAAAGCAAAGCTCCAGCAACACCAATTCGCGGAGCCTGGCCCGCACTTCGTGCTGCCAAGTACGGACTGAAAGGAAAACCTCGCACGTACATAGGCCAAATATATAACACGTGGGGAGCGCCACCTCGTTGGGTACGAAGGACAGATTACCACACAAAATACTGGAGGGGTTTGTCTATGCAGGGAGTTAGGCTAAGGAATGACTGGGCCGGGCTGGGCTGGGCTGGGCTGACGGCGAGAAGGGAGGGAATCACGCGGGTTACCCTTCCCTACTTAGTTTGGGGCAACGTGTCCTGGAGAGGAAGGGTACCCTACAGAGAGAAAAGGCGAGGTGTTCCCAAATTCACGGTGACGCCTGTCCTGACCCTACACCTAGCCTTCTCTCTATTTAATCCCCCTCTCTCTCTCCCTTAACCTTCACCACCACCACCGCTGCTAAAGTTAGCCTCACGCACCTTACCACCACCATGCAATCTTTCTCACCTCTTTTTCTTCTTCTTCTTTCTCTACCTATTCTCTTCTCCTCTGTGTTGCTGTTGCTAGTGTTGCTTCAATGGCGTCACTCCAACGACAAACGCCTACCACCTGGTTCAATGGGTTGGCCTTATATCGGAGAAACACTCAAGCTCTACACTCAAAACCCTAATACCTTCTTTTCCAACAGGCAGAAACGGTATACAAACAAGGGCAAAGAAAATCTACAGATCCAAAAAAATCAGTTTCTCTTTTGTTTCTATCTTCATTTTCTCTTTCTTTTCATTTTAGAGGAATATAAGTAAAAACCCACCAAAAAAAATTTGTTCCTACTTGGGAGTTTTTGAAGGTTAAAAGCTGAATATCTCTGCCTAGCTATGTTGTATTGCAATTTATTTAGTTATCTTCATACGAATTTTACTTATTGTAGGTATGGAGATATATTTAAGAGCCATATACTGGGATGTCCCTGTGTGATGATTTCAAGCCCAGAAGCAGCAAAGACTGTGCTAGTGAGCCGTGCCCATCTATTTAAGCCAACTTATCCACCTAGTAAAGAGATGATGATAGGACCAGAGGCTATATTCTTTCACCAAGGAGATTATCATTCAAGGTTGAAGAAGCTGGTTCAAGCTTCCTTTCTTCCTTCTGCGATAAGAGGATCGGTCACTGAGATCGAGCAAATTGTTCTCAAATTTCTTCCTAATTGGAAGAACAAGACCATTAACACTCTAGAAGAAATGAAGAAGGTATGTTGGTCTTCTGGTTCTCTTGTTTCTTCCTTACATCTCCTTTAGATACTAAGAAAGCATTAAGAGATATTTCCTTTGGAATTCTTTTAGTTTTCTTTTGATGTGGCAATGCTATCTTCCTTGGGCGGATGGGACTTAGAAATGGAAGGGATTAAGCATTTGTATCATTGCTTGGAGAAGGGATATAATTCCATGCCTCTGAACCTCCCCGGAACTCCTTTTCGAAAAGCAATGAAGGTAAGAAAGTCCCCATCTCTGCAAATATCATAATCTTGGAGTAAATTGACATATTCACAAAAGTTTGGTCTTTATGTTTTAGACTGTGTTTTGTGCTATGGCAAGTTATTGTAGCCCACATTGCTTTGAACATCTAAAATAACGCACTTGATGTGTTAAAACTTACATACATGGCACTATCATGATATGCTCTTGTTTTGTGTTCCGATAATACTAAATACTAATGTTTGTTTTGGTGTTGATTTACGCAGGCAAGGAAGCTTCTCAATGAAACTTTGAGGAGAATGATAGAGAAGAGAAGGGAAAGTAACAAAAAAGGAGGGGGGTTGTTAGGAGTATTAATAGGATCTAAAGACCAGAAGCTTAATCATCTTAGTGACTCCCAAGTTGCTGATAATATCATTGGAGTGATTTTCGCTGCTCATGATACCACGGCGAGCGTCCTCACATGGATTCTAAAGTACTTGCATGACAACAAAGAACTCCTAGCCGAGGTTACGGTAATTTTGTTTTCAGAAGAAGATTGGTTGTGGTTTCCGGTTGGATCTTCTCCTTTTAATCTAGTATCGATCTAAGTATTCTTCCATCTTTTTGTTTATATCTGGATTCTCTTTTTGCTACACTAGAATTGAATATGATCTTGATTTTTAGTTAATTTCACCTTGTTGAGACATTTTTTACCTTTTCTTACATGCTGCAATTATTTTATTGAGAGTGCTAGCTCCACTCTCCCCTTATTGTACTCCCCCTTTTATTTTTTGAGATTAATTAAGAACAAGAGCTCTGATTGAAGAGATAACAAGAGCAATCCAAAATTTGCCTAGATAATTTTTTTTTGGACTTTGCAATTGAGACCGCAAGGGGCCGAAACCACACCAAGACTGTGCTTGTGATGTACGGATCTCAAAATTTCATTCAATCCGTTTTGGAAATTTTGAGATCCGTGCATCACATGCACGGTCTCGGTGTGGTCTCGGCAGCATTTTACTCTTTTTTTTACTCATAATTTACATTTTAAAAAAATTGTTGTTCACAAAATATTCTTCCTTTGTATTTGTAATTTCGAAACTACCCTTGTAATTAGGTTGCTTCGCTATTTCTTCAAAGAGGGAACCAAATCGTCTGTGCTCTTCCTTGGGTTCTTCCTCTTGTTCAACTGTTAAATCCGTACAACTAATTTGATCCTAGCCCGGTCATAAGGAAGAACCCAGGGAATGACACAGACGATATGCTTCCTTCAAAGAGAGGTCCGTTCATAGTTAACTTTATTTTTAGCAAAAGAAAAGGACATCTGCCCTTGTGGGCTCCAGAGTAAAATCAT
The DNA here is from genome assembly GCA_015143295.1 of Tetracentron sinense. NCBI lineage: Eukaryota > Viridiplantae > Streptophyta > Magnoliopsida > Trochodendrales > Trochodendraceae > Tetracentron > Tetracentron sinense. The sequence continues at coordinate 9,072,653 of CM026557.1, read as the reverse complement.
TGTCTTCTTGTCGAGAGAGAGAAAAGAGAAGAGAGAGAGAGAGAGAGAGAGAATGAATGAATGGTAGTTATTTTTCTTGCATGAGGAAACAAGGAGATCTCTTTCTTTTTCTATCAATCTTTCTCTATAAATAAAAAGAATAAAATTGATTTATAGAACATGGACGGTTGCAGAGGGAACAAGAAGGCATTCGACGAGGAATAATGGAAGAAAACCGTGGGCTGACGTGGGATGATACAAGAAGAATGCCGTTGACTAACCGGGTAAACCTTACAATATTGAAAATATTCATATATGTCATTCCTATTTTTGCATAAATTTAAAACAACTTTAGACAAGAAAAGCTAGAATTAAAGTAAGAAGAAGTGATTTTCAGGTGATTCAAGAGACACTAAGAGCAGCAAGTATTCTTTCATTCACGTTCAGAGAAGCCGTGGAAGACGTCGAGTTTCAAGGTTACATCATCCCCAGAGGTTGGAAGGTTCTTCCTCTATTCAGAAGCATCCATCACTGTGCAGATTTCTTCCCTCAACCAGAAAAATTCGATCCTTCAAGATTCGAGGTGAAACAGCAAACCCTAACTAGATCTCACTATTTATCAGGATCCATGAAGTAGGTGTTCTGTACTGATTATTCTATGGCTTATAGTCGTCCTCTCTGTCTTGGAGGGCAGAGAAATATAAGGTTATCGATCGATCAAAGGCTAGATTATATTGGTGTCCTTTCGTTTTCTTCTTCTATTCTGATTTCGGACCATGAAATCTCTAAAGTATCAGATCACGTGACTTGGTTTCGTAGTGTAGTACAGTAGAGTTTGTATAAACTTCTTTGGAAGTAAGTATCCATCCATGGAAAACAAAAGAGATGAATGTGTGTGTGTGATGTTGCAGGTGCCACCGAGACCCAACACGTACATGCCATTTGGAAACGGAGTGCACTCGTGTCCAGGCAGTGAGTTGGCAAAGCTTGAAATGCTCGTCCTCCTCCACCACCTCACCATCACTTGCAGGTCTCTCTCTCTCTCTCTCTCTCTCCAAGATTCAAAGTCTGTGACTTAGAATCAAATTCCTAAGGCCCACTTCCTCTAGAAGGAAAACTAGGGCATCAGTCTATAATAGTGCACGTGTCAAACATGCATCCTATGGATGACTTACTGTTGTAGCCTAGTTTCTCTCTTCTTCACTTTCTCTACTAGCGTGTCCACATAGATAAACTGACATTAGCATTCTCCTTTACCTTGACGTTAACAGCCACATCTAGGCGCCAATATTGTTGATAAGAAACAGGATTCCCTCTAGCGAGAACTTCTTAAGCGATATGTCGGCCTTGTTCTGTATAAACTTTTCAGAAAAGTTTGTTTTTTTTAGTAGTTGTTTTAGAGAAAATAACTCTAGAAAAAGTTTGTCAAAATTCCAAAATCAAAACAACTGATTTGCATATAAAAATTTCAGGAGTGCTAGACTTACTCCAGGGCTCCTACTTTCAGCCTGAGCAAGCCATTTGTCCATTTTCACCGTAAAGTACATACTTTCCGTGATTGTAAAGCTTTAACATTGAAAATGGTCAAATGGTTGGCTCTCGCTAAAATCTAAGAGTTGGGTGCTGGTTGGCTCTTGTCTAAAAGTAAGAATAACCTAAGAGTAGGGTTAGCACTCCTCTAAATATTTTACTTTTTAAAAATCTCATATTTGTGTTTGATTTGCACTAGCTATAGATTATTTTTCTTTTTAAATTCTTTTCACTCATTCATCCGTTCCGTCAATTTTCCCTGGAAGTCAGATTACCAATTTTCCAAGAAAGTCACTGATGTTAATTAATTTTCTATGGAAGTCTAATTTTGACTTGGAAGCACGGATACTTCAAATAGGTAATCTGAAGTAGGTAATCTTATCCGTATAGGATACATATCAGATATGGATACGCCTCCGATACGGTGGGATACGTACGGGATATGACTCAAACGTATCCTGTTAATTTAAAACAATGTTTTTATTATGAATATGATAGGGATACGGCTTCGATACGTCGGGATATGGCCATGAAATTTTTTTTTTTTGAGACCAGGGGTTGTGACCCTATCTCTTTTGTTTTTGTATGGACATGATCTTCTTTATATTTTGCTTTGTGGATGCTAGGATGACTTTCTTTTTTGCTTAGTGGATGATGAGATGACCCTATTTATTTTGCTTTTGCATGGATATGGTCTTTTTTATACATAAACAGAACTGAACCAATGGTTATTTTATAATTATAATACAAAATATAATATTATTATTAGTTTTAAAAAAAAAATTACAGACGTATCTTGATCATACCCGTATTCCGCTTTTTTTAGGTTTTGCCGTATCGCTGTATCCGTATCGTATCGTACCCATATCCCGTATCCATATCCGTGCTTCCTAGAATTTTGAACAAAAAATAAATAAACATTATAAGTGATATTTTTACTTTTTTCCATCAGTAGAAGTCATCCGATAAGTAATGAGAATACAGAGCAAAAGTGTCAAATTTCAATTTAGGATATATCAAAAGTGCATCCAGAATGCCGGTAGGTGTATATATATATATATATATATATATATATATAATATATTAAATGTCTCATTCCAAAGTCAATTACAAGATCCCCAATAATTAACAAGCCTTACAAGAATCTTGAACTTCACAAAGAAAAATGACAAAATTTAACTCAATTTTAAAAATTGGGGGTAAAAATAAGACATCAAATAAAAAAATCACGCACCCTTAGTAATAGGGCTATAAACGGAGCGGATTCAGAATGGATATTGGTATATCCGAATTCGTATCCAATTATATATCCGGATATCTGAATTCAAATAAATATCTGGTGGATAGTAAAATATGATATCTGTATCCAACTTCGATTAAAATATCCAGATTTGGATAGAATCCAAATTATCCGATTAATTTTTTTTAAAAATAAAATATATAAATTAATATTTAAAAAATCTAAAATATATCAATTTTTATAAAAAAAAAAAAAATTTTAAATGTTATATTAATTTTATAAATTTAAAACATGTTATTTATATATATTATATAATCGGATAGATATTTATCGGATCAGATATAACAATATCCGAATCCGTATCCGTATCCGATTATAAATGGATAATATTTTACTATCCGAATCCACTCCACCGGATACCTATCCGGATAATTATCCGATTAAACGGATCCGGATACGGATAATATCCGCATCTTTTTATAGTCTTACTTAGTAAGTTAGCTCCAAAAATAATAAACTATGCTCTCTACGAATTATAAACCATGCTCTACAAAAGTTGAAAGCGATGTTAGAGAGTAGGAGCGAGTAGCAAGTTGGTTTGGGTTACTACACATGAGACTTATTAACTATAATGAAACAACATTAACATAAAAAAAAATTAATTAATTACGCAATTGCCACCCAAACCTTTTGAGCAAACCATCATAATATTTTTTTGGGGGAAGGGGGTAATATAATTAACAAAGGTAGAATAAGTATGAGATATTTGTCACACTTTCAGAAGTAAACCAAATTATGAGTACTACCAAATATACTTTCTAATCCTAACTGTTTTATAACTAGCTAATGAGGGTCAAGATTTGAGTTTGACTTATTTATATTTTTTACTGCCACATCATCTTTAATCCTATCTATTTAGGGTTAAGATTTGGGAGTACATTTGAGAGAATTCCAAATTAGTTCAGTCAAAAAAAAAAACGAGTTGAGGAAGAACTCGTGGGGTTTTAGGATAGGTTTTCTGGCCGTTAAATTGAGATTCTGATGTGAGCAGAATCTCATTGTTTTGAAGGGGCGACATATCACATCTAGTACAGTACTGCTGCTGACATTTCGCTATCTGAAAGGGAACTGCCAGCTGTGAGAACCAAATGATGGGACGACGATCGATCCTCACATCGAGGAGTGCTAGCCCCATTTTCAGTCAGCCCATACTTTCACTCACGCCAAAGGGTTTACCCTAATGTTCACTAAAGTATCTCAGGCAACATGTGGTAAGAAAAAGATAAAATAAATTTAAATGGAAAGAAGTCAAAAAAATGACTTCTGGTGTCGAGTAATTCGGCTGCTCACTACAGATACTCTAGTGAATAACAGAGTAAACCCTTTGCCTTCATTCACAACCAATCACTTGTCCACTTTACAGTGAGGGTTGACTGAGAGTAGTGCTAACATTCCTCTCCTCATATCTCTCTCTCTCTGTGGTCAGCCCAGCAGTGGCACCACAGCTCCTGCTCTGCGCGTTTGGCTCCGTATCTCTATTGATGTTGAATCTCCTCGATCTTCTTTTTGTTTCAGGTGGGACGTTGTTGGGGACGATGATGGGATTCAGTACGGTCCTTTCCCTGTACCCAAACGAGGCTTGCCTATAACCGTTACCACAAGGAACAGCAAAATTACCTGAAGACGCAGGTGTTACATCGATCGGATGCATGAGATAATATTCAATGGGGGCTCAAAGAAACGTACCCCATTGATTTTGATTTTTTTTTTTTTTTTTTTTATTGTAGGTTTCCTCTCTTCTTCTTAGGTTGCGTGCGTTGAAAACACACTTGTTTATGCCTGTTTAATGTGTTGTGTGCAGACAAATCAAGAAAGAAACATTTTGGAAAAACGTGTTTTTGCATGCGTGCTTTGCAAGAAGCTCGTGAGGGTCAGATATATGTGAATGAAGTTAGCTCTTTAATGAGTCTCTTATAACGATTTTTCTAACCCACTCCCCTCTATTGACTATTGCACTCGCCCCCTTTGCTGCAAAAAACAAGAAAAGGAGTGCTAGTCCCGGTCGCATTTAGTGACCCCAAATTTTTCCTGAATCGTAAGAGTTAGTGTAACATGTAGAGATGTTTGATATTTTAACATATTAGAAATCAGGAAATGATTGACATTTGTAGCCATCTTTACAACTAGGGCTAACATTTCTATTAAAAAAAAAAAAATAGAGAATTTTATGATTGGGGCTCGTAAGGAGACAAAATTCTTGTCTTTTTGCTTAGGAGAGGCATCTGGGGCTAACTTTTCTTTTTTTTTAAAAAAAACAGAGAATTTTGTGATTGGGAGCTTGTAAGGAGACAAAATTCTTGTCTTTTTGTTTAAGAGAGAGCCTACGGGGGCTAACATTTCTATAAAAAAAAAAAAATAAAAAGAGAAATTTATGATTGGGGCTCGCAAGCAGACAAAATTCTTATCTTTTTGCTTGGGAGAGAGGCAACTAGAGCTAACATTTCTATTTTTTTTAAAAAATTGTGATAGAGAAACACAAGGAAACAAAATTCTTGTCTTTTTGTTTGGAAGAGAGGAGAGTGGGGCTGTACTCCCTCTTATTAATGTTAAATGTTATTCGCCCTGCAAATAATTTTGGGCAAAAGAGACTAACCCCAAGTAACATATCAATTAAAAGGGACGTGTTGAGCAAAGAGACGCGGTCCTCGTTGCCACTTTTATTCGATAGGATTTATTTATTTTTCTTTTGTTAAAATCATTTTAGAGAAGATAATTTGATATTATAAAAAAAAAAACTAATAAGTCCCGATCAGTCCCGTATGTAACAAATCAGTCTCAATTATAGATAACCTACTCTAAATTAAGGTTCCCTGAAATACGAGGTGTCTTATCAGATGCAAAGTTGTGGATGTGTGAATGGCTAAGAGTTCAATAGATTTTCTTTGTGTTTCCGAACCCCCAATGTTTCCAACCTTTGAGAGGACTTCAGCTTTTGGATTCAAATGCCGACTATTAAAACTGTGACTTTAGATGGACACACTTAAAGTCAATAATCCTATGATCACATAATTAGACAAATCCACCCAACAACTTGAGAAATGTCTCTTGTATTTGCTTAATTTCTTTGGTATCCCCCTTTCTCTCTCTATATATCACATTCAACACTCGGACACACAAGGGCGGAGCGGATTTTCTAGTAGTGGGGCACGCGATGGTTAATTGAAAATGATAATAATTATCGATAGATTTGTGAAAAATATTAGGTGGGTGTGAAATATTCTGGGTCTAGGGTTTGAGGGTCGTTGTCCCCCAATATTTTTTGGATGACTTAAGTTATTGGGTCATTTCATTTATACATTTCGTACATATTTTATTATTTTCCTTGATTATAAGACAAGTTTTCCCTTACTCTATAGTCATACCCAGTCAAATAATTAAATAAAATGATATAAAAGAATTTTTTTAAGTTTAGGGGACAGTTGTCCACTTGCCTCTTGGCTATGCCATATTAAATTATTAAATAATATAGTATATTTTTTTTAGGGGGCAACAATCCATTGTTCATGATTATGTGAAATTAAATAATTAATCAACTTAGTATAAGATATGTTTTTTTTTTTTAAGTTCAGGAGTTGAGATCAAGATAATTGTGATTAAACTCGGGAGAGTTCAATCACACCCACAAGTCAACACATTTCTTTTAATCCCGATTAACTATAGTTAAGATCCACTAATTTGTAGGGTCCAACAATCTAACCTTGGTTTTAGAAAAAATATTAACCATTCAACTTCAACTCCTGCTCTTTTCTAGTGATTACAATCTCAAGTTCTGGTAATTGGACAAAGTCAAACTCAAAGCTCATGGGGCATGGGCTTCCATTCCCAGAGACCGAATCAATACCAATTGTGATAGAACTTGAGTAGAGTATAATTGCACTCACAAGCTAACACATGCCCCTCCTAACCCTTATTATTTATGGTTAAGATTTACTAACTCTTGGGTTTCAACGATATATATAACCTCGATTTAAAAAAAAAAATTAATCCTAAGGGTTAAAAATTTTTAACCATAGTTAAATATATTTTTTTTAAACCAAGGTTATATTGTTGAATCCCAACAATTAGTGAATTTTTTTTTTTTTGGAACTCGGGGTGTACCAAACCCTTTGGGTCAAGACTAATCCTCAAGGGTGCAACGTGAGCCAGCAACCCGCCACACCAGGTAAGTCCGAGTAAACCCGTGTGGGGCTGGCCTCAAAGGGGGAGTGAGAAATGGAACCCAGGACCTCCCACTTGTGGAAAGGCCCAGGAACCATTGGTCCACTCCTTTAGGGTCAACAATTAGTGAATCTTCACAATAGTTAATAAGGGTTAAAATGGATACATGTTGGCCTGTGGGCACGATTGAACTCTCCCCAAATTCAATCGCAATTGGATGTGATTCGATTTCCCATTCCCATGGCTATATTCAAAAAAAAAAGTTTAGAAAATTTTATTGCACCCACCCGGCTCCGCCCCTGTGGTACACAAAGATATGATATTTAGAAATCCTCCAGATATCAAAATTTCATAAAACAAAACCAAAATATTGAAAATTTTAGAAATCTTGTTTTATAAAAATATTTTAGTGAAACAGAATATTTTTCATGATATATGCTTACATTTCACAAATTTTTGGTTGAAATATATATTTTTTAATCTAATATATTTACATAAATATCATTTTTTTAGTTTTAAAAATAAAATTTAAAATTTCGCACAATCTAAATAAATATATCATTTTTTTTGAAATATTTCAATAAATATCAGTATTTATTTGAAAATAAAAAATATTCAAAAATAAATATGCAAATGTTCATCCGAAATTTCGGCCAAAATCATGAAACCCAAGATAATAGTCATTTCGAAGGGGGAATGAGATCGAATTTCACAAAATTTCCCAATATGAATCCGAAATTTCAAACCTTGATTCCTATATAAGTGGATGTTGGCTGGCCAACTCAGTAATATACTTTTCAATCCCCACTTTTGAGTTATTATTGGAGATCCACAATCCCATAAATTATTTTCCCACCACCGGTGAACTTTTTGCACACCAAAAATAGCCTTATCTGTGTAATATCATCATCGATTTTTTTATTTTTTATTTTTATTGTAAGCTTCATGATGAAACTTTTTTAAAAAGAATTTGTTCAAACCCATGATTAAACAAAATTCTCAACTTACACTAAATATGTAGGATGATTTTCAATGTATATACATATGTATAGCATTTTTGTCAATTTATCATGTGAAGATATAGTGGTAAGGGAGAAATGCTAACCAGACACAGGCTTCTAAACTCTAATTGTTATAGATAAGGGTTTTGAGTCAAATCATGTCAAGCTTTTATTTGAGCTTCAATGTTTAAACAAGCCAAGCTCAAGCCAGACGCTGTTTGATTCGGCTCGACTTGAATCTTGGTTCGTTTAGGGCTCGGTCCGGCTTGATCTCGAGCAAGCATAGCTCCTGATCCAGTTATCCGGTTATTTATTATAATATATACTTATAGGATATTTCGATGTGAATAATCTAATCCACATAGAAGATTTTGTCCAAAAAAAAAAAGTTTTACATGAAAAAGTCATGGTAACACAATAGAATGTGGTAACACAATAGAATGTCGTTTAGTACTAGAACTTCATACAAGCTCTGGATCTGGTTGTCTATTATAATATATACTTTTGGGGGTATTTTGATGTGAATAATCTAGTCCACAAAAAATATTTTGCCAAAAAAAATAGTATTTTTACATGAAAAAGTCTCAAAGTATTATATATATATATATATAAACAATATTTTATTGGTTTTGCTATTTATATTAATACATGATATACAATTTTTTAACTTCCTTTAGGCTCCGTTCTTTTGGTGGAACTTTAAAAGTCGAAAACATTAATATTTTGGAACAAGAGGCTCTTGTCTAGGATGAGAGGGGAGAAAGTTTCTAACCGTTATATACAAAGGTATCTCGGATTTATTGGGTTCAATTTAATTAGGAGTTCCATATGTATGGAACTTTAAAAAATCCAAAATTTTTGGTGGAACTTGAAAATTCCATATTTGTAGAACTTTTGCACTATATTGAATAATATAGTTCTAGACATTAAGAAATATTAGAGGTGAAATAATGAAAGTTCTAGACTTTAAAAGTTCCACCAAAAGAACGGAACCTTATCATAGATTGTAATAATCTTTGATAAATAAGTTTAAGAGATAATAGTAACATAAAATTAAGAAGTTCAAACAGAAAGTCTGCTTTAATTCTATACTCTTTGGATCGAAAGACTATCCCTAAATCTTATTTTCGTATATGAATATATATATTTTTTTGTATTATAATTTAATTATAAAAATAGATAAAGTTTAGGGTTCAAATCCCTTCATGATTTTATTCTTCTGTATGAGAGGTATATTTATACAAGTATACAAGAGTGTAGAGTAAGCAACCTTTACAGGCAATTAAGTACAATGAAAGAAACTACTAATTATAATAATTACTAATTACGGAATTAGTATTCATCTAATAGTTGTCTGAACACTCCCTTGGTGCATACATGTCGTTCATGCCCAACTTGTCAAGATGACTATGGAACATTTGACTTGACACTGCCTTAGTGAGTACGTCCGCAAGCTAATCTTCCGATCGAACATGAGGAACTTCAATGAACTTTGCTTCCAACTTCTCCTTAATAAAGTGTCTATCCTCCACCTCAACATGTTTAGTCTGATCATGTTGAATTGGATTGTGGGCAATATCTCATGCTGCCTTGTTATCACAATATAACCTCATTGGACTGGCCAGCTCGATTCATAAATTTTGCATTAAATTTCTGATCCATAGTAACTCGCATACTCCCTTAGCTATTCCCTTGTATTCGGCTTCAGCACTAGATCTAGCTAATACTTCCGGTTTTTTACTTCGCCAAGTAACTAGATTCTCTCCTACAAACGTGAAATATCCAGATGTAGAACGCCTATCATCTATTGACCTAGCCCAATCAGCATCGGTGTAACCTTCAATGTCCAAATTCTCTCATTTTGTAAACATAATTCCCTTTCCAGGGAATGATTTCAAGTAATGCAATATACGAACTACAGCATTCATATGTTCTTTACTAGGGGAGTGCATGAACTAACTGACAACACTTAGCACATAAGCCAAATCGGGTCTAGTATGTGCAAGATACATCAATCTTCTCATTAGTCTTTGGTAGCGTTCCTTGTTGGTAGGAACTTGATTCGGATGCAAACCCAGTTTCAGATTTTTTTCCATAGGAGTAGTAATCGGACTACAAGCTGTCATACCAGTTTCCTTCAACAAATCTAAGGCATATTTTCGTTGAGAAAGAAAAATACATTTCTTTGATCTAAAGACTTCAATTCCTAGGAAATACTTCAATGGACCAAGATCCTTCATTTTGAACTCACGGGCAAAGTGATCTTGTAATGTTTTCTTCTCTTCCAGATCATTCTCAATCACTACCATATCATCAACATACACTATAAGAGCAGTGATCTTTTCTTGATTATTCTTTAAGAAGAGAGTGTGATCCGAGTTACTTTGTCTGTATCCAAATGTCTTCATAGTATTCGTGAATCTTTCGAACTACGCTCTAGGAGATTGCTTCAAGTCATACATGGACTTCCTCAACCTACAGACCTGTTTTTTTTTTCCAATCCGCATATTACATCCAAGAGGCAACTCCATATATACTTCTTCTTTGAGATCTCAATGAAGGAACGCATTCTTCATATCAAATTGGTGTAATGGCTAATCAAGATTCGCAGCCAGAGATAACAGAATACATTTGTGTGTACCCTTTGGCAACAAGTCTAGCTTTGAATCTTTCGATAGTTCCATCGGCTTTATGTTTAATGGTGTAGATCCACCTGCATCCAACTGGTTTCTTCCCTTCAGGTAACTCAACAATTTCCAACGTTGAATTCTTTTGGAGAGCATTCATTTCTTCATTCATTGCTTTCTTCCACCTGAGATCACTCAAAGCATTCTGCACACTACTAGGAATAGATACAACAAATAATTGATTCACAAATGATTCACCTTCATTTGACAATCTATGGTAAGATACAAAGTTACTCAAGGGATACTTATTTTTGGAACTAAGAATAGGTTCATAGGTTACTATAGGTATTCCTCTAGTGACTCGATCAGGTAGCAATTTTATTTAGGGTTCAGAACTCACCTGGGGCTCAGGAGTGCATTCAACTTCAGCTTCAAAGGGCAATTGGTTAAGTGGTACAGTTTGACAAGTGATCTCTGGCACGTGTTATATAGCTTTAGAATTTTCTTCCAACCACCGATTGATCGGCCGCTCCTGGTCAAGCGATCGGTCATGCACCACCAATCGATTGATCGCTCCTGACCGATCACTCGGTTTAGCGCAGAAATCTGGATTTTGCTTGAACTGTTCAGAATGAACTTCGGCTTCACTACTGAGAGAATCCAAGGTATCCAGGGGGTGATTCGGAGTCTGCACTTCTTCATTGCTCACTTCATTGCTACTCTCTCATTGAAGTGGAGACTCGGGGCCAGAGTAATACATTTCATCCTCATGAAAGGTGACATCCAAAGTGACATATTTTTCAAGAAATGGGGTGATAACACCGATAACCTTTCTGATGCAGGGCGTAGCCAACAAATACACACCGGAGAGCTCGAGGTGCTAATTTACTTTGCAAGGGCTTGTGAAGATGTACGAATACTACACACCCAAAAAACTTTAAGTGTAAAATTCGGCATTGTGGGGGCATTTACAGCTTCATGTAAAGTATCCAAAGGGGTCTGAAATTGTATGGAACTGGAAGGTACTCGGTTGATGAGGTAGGCCGCAGCGGTGACAGATTCACCCCAATAACTAGTGGGCATGTGAGCCCCGAACAAGGAAGCACGAACAACTTCAAAAAGATGACGATTCTTGCGCTCTGCAACCCCATTTTGTTGAGAGGTGTAAGGGCAAGTTGTCTAATGAGCAATACCATGCAGCTGCAAATACTGTTTCAAGTCCTAATTAACAAATTCTCTACCATTATCAGTGCGAACAACCCTTATATGAGATTGATACTGAGAGCTGACTTCACTTTTTGATTTCATTAAACAGATCTAAATCATGTGAGAACAATCATCAATAAATGAAACAAACCAACGTGCACCACTCAGAGAAGGAATCTTTGCTGGACCCCAGACATTAGAATGAATAATCATAAATGATACTGAACTTTTCTTCATACTAATTGGGTAGGAAACCCTATGACTTTTAGCTAACTCACAAATGTCACACTTGAAATCAAAAACATTCGACTGAACAAATAACTTCGGAAATAATTTTCTTAAATACCCAAAAGAAGCATGACCTAAACGCCGATGCCACAACCAAATTTCGAAATTCTGTAGTTGTGTCGATCTATCAATTGAGAATGCTTGAGCCAACTGATTCGAACTTGTCAGCGTCAAATCAAGATGATAGAGTTTTCCCTTTCTAGTACCATAACCAATTGTCCTCTGAGTCCGGATGTCTTTAAAAATACAATGGTTAGGCCAAAACGTCACAATACAATGCAAAGTGCAGGTTATTTGAGCAACAGACAACAGGTTATAGTTAAGGGAAGGAACAACCAAAACAGAATCCATTCAAATTCTTAATCAGTGTAATTGAACCTTTTCCAATCACAAGAGAGGGAGTACCATTAGTTGTGGACACTATACGTTGTTTGGACGAATTAATAGACTGAATATGATTAATGTCAAAGGTCATGTGATCTGTAGCACCAGAATCAATAATCCATGTACTATTCCTATTAGATGCAGAAACATTAAGAGTTTTACCAAAGTTACCTGAAGTAGCAATCAAACTAGATGATTCAGCAACAACATCAGAGACACAGGGATTTAACTTTGAATTTCGTTTTCTCGGTGCTTTGGTAGGATCCCACCATTCTGGATATCCAATTAACTCATAGCAACGTGATTTGCTATGTCCATTTTCACCACAATGAGTACACAGGCGAGCCAACATAGCTGGTGAGGATTCGGGTTAGTTGGTGGTCATGGTTGGATTTAATGGTATGGATTTGGTATGGGTTTAGTGGTATGGATTTAATGGTATGGATTCGGTATAGGTTCAGTGGTATGGATTCGATGGATTCGGTATGGTATGGTTGGATGGTATGGTATGCTTGGTAAAAGTATGGTATGGTTGGATGGTATGGTATGCTTGGTAAAAGGATGGTATGGTATGGTATAGATTAATGGAAGCTAAGGATTTGGAGGTATGGATTAATGGAGTGATATTTTAAAAAAAAATGGATTAAAGGGTGGACGGTATGGGCAGCAGCAACAGTGAACCTTCTCTCTCTTTCTTTCTCTCCAGCATTCTCCGTAAATAGAAGCAATCCTTTGGTGAAGCAATAATATAGTGAGACACAATTCAAATAACCTCGAAAGAAGGATATCCGAGCAGTTTGGCAAAACTACACACTATTATAGATGGATGAATACACTGGTAAAAGAGTTGCTGGTGGGCTTTCTTTTGCTAAAAGGGGTACTGGCCGTTCTTTCTGAGATACATCAAGCAATGAAGATCGAAGTATTCAATGTTGCAACCGAATAGGATGCAGTACCAGATTTAACTCCATGAATGATACCCAAATTGGTAGTTTGGACAGAACCAAATATTCAAGGACCTCTTTTCATTCTGCAAGTGGCAAGGCAATAGTTATGGGTTTAAGGTTGGATGACAATGGTAGATTAAAGGTTGGTATGGGCGGCAAGTGGTCTGTCAAGGGTGATCTGAGCAGCACTGGACGGCTGGGCAGCACTGGACGACAATGGTTGTTGTGGACTTTATCTGGGCAGTACGATTCAGTGGTGGTCTAGGCGACAACAATGATGCAGTGGTTGTCTGATGAGCGGCGGTAGGATGATGTAGGCTCTGATACCAAGATAAAGTTTAGGATTCTAATCTCTTGATGATTTTATTCTTTTCTACGAGAGATATATTTATACAAGTATACAAGAGTGTAGAGCAAGCAACCTTTACAGGCAACTAAGTATAATGAAGGAAACTACTAATTATAATAATTATTAACTACAGAATTAGTATCATTCTAATAGCTGTCTTAACAAAAACTGTTGTTAAAATCTAGTAAAATCAAACAAATAATTTCATGAATCAAGCTTGAGGCAACCCGAGCTCGACTCGAATAAAGTTCAAGTTCAAATAGAGCTCAATCAAGCTTGTTCAAGCCAAGCTCAAGCCTAAATATGCATGCTCAAATCAAGCTCAAGCAGAGATCGAGAATGGTCAAGCCAAGCTCAAACTTGGCCAAGCTTGACTCATCCGTACATTTGTAACATATTCCACGGGCATTATTTTTCCTTATTTAGGGGGTATCTGCCCCCTTGGCCCATGACTATGCTTTGTCAAATAATTAAATAACATAATATAAATGATTTTTTTTTTCAAAAGTTCGTGGGGGAGTTACACCATGGTTATCCTCTTTAATAATTTTAGGTGACCTAGTAATTTTTTTATTTTTTCAAAGGTTTGGGAGACAACTATACCCTAGCTCTACCCTGTATCGCTACTTTCCCTGTTACCTTTTGAACTAGTTAAAACCATAACTTCCTCCTTTGAAAATTGAAATTGTTTTTCTTAATACATTGATAGGACAGCAATGACAAGTGTCGCTACCGGAGTGAGAGTTTGGAAGTCTGGGTCTAGTGCTAGCAATCCTCAGAGGTGCAATCAAATAGAACTTCGAAATGGTAGTAAGTTAATGGATGGAAATCCATGCCACACTGGTGCATCAGTACCGAACCTTTCTCACATGGCAAAAAAAATACAAAGATAAATATATATATATAGACCCCGAAAGGATTTTGCTAGCCCCACTCTCTCCAGTGGGGCAACTGAAACTAGGACTCACCTAGACAGAGATGAAGAGAAGAAATAAAGAAAGGTGGGGAGGGGGGGGGGGGGGGGGGGGACATGTCAACGCTGCCACGCGGAGACTTGGACACAGAAAAGGAAACAAACAAGAAAAGCAGCGATCGTGGTGTCTATTTGTAAGAGGCATCGAAAAACATAGAAAGGACATACAATATCGTGAATGATTGCTTTTGAAATGAAGGTTTTAGAGGAGATCCCATGTGTGTGGTGTGAAGTATTACTTAATCTAGATGAGGTTTGTTGGTCTCACATTCCTTGGATATTTTCTTCTTTGGCTGCTCAAATGCTCGGTGACAGCTAGATTTCTAACCCCAGAAGAAGCTCATGACCAATATTGGAAATTGGAATTCTGGACCCCCACACCATGGCATCCTAGAGAGGGCTGTGATGCAGGCAAAGCCACACCTGACGTGCCTCTGTTACGCCTTACTATGTAACAAAATTTGGTCATGTGATGTCGCTTTGATGCCAAGCGGCTCCTCTTGATGCATTTTGGTAACGAGATAATGCGTAAGAGGCTCGGACAGGACCACGCCTCAGGAAGGGGAGGTTCTGAGTTCATTTCCATTCCCTTTGTTGGCCACCCTTCAAGGATTTATCCTACGTGCCTGGTGCGTGTGAATGGAGGGCTCTGCGCGTGTGTCCTGGGGATTAGTGGGGTGCTCTAAGAGGTGGAAAAAAAAAACAAATAATGCTTCAATTTTTTAAAAGGAAAAACTGTAATTTGAGTATAATCTATGATTTGAATCTTCTGGTTAAGTTGGATTTCCTCCTGGATGTCTTCTAACCCCCTTAAGGTGGGCGTCATTGGAAAAATCCAGGTAATATATGTGTGACCTTAGGGAAGCTCTTTTAAAAAAAAATTCCATGAGCTCTATGGTTTTCCTTTGCAAAGACAACAATTATCCATTCTTTTGTTGAAACTTATAAAGCTTGATACTTTGTATCTTTGTCAGTCATGATAGTTGATAAGAAATTTGAGTCATTTATCAAGATTTCTAACAAGTTTGATCTTATCATCATGAGATTTCAAATCAAATCATATTTTTTATGAGATTTAAAATCATTCATTTTGTTGCGTTGAAAGTTTTAAGGGAAGTGCAACCTAAAAGATGATAAGAACGATCCATCAAGTTTTCAAAAGAAAATTAATGCATATTGTCAAATGACAAAACTTGCAAAATGCCGTTAAAGGGCAACTCAAATCCAACGGATTCTTAACCAAAAAAAAAATCCAACAGATAGGAATGGGTCGGTCAGGTAGATTTTGGTTAACCAAAGGATGTCCAAACACTAATGGGCTCAGTAAGCCCGAAAGTAAATCAAGTAATAAGCGATGCAAAATGGGCACAGTCCAGATTCCAGAACATGAAATAAAGAATATAGTTGGTACAAACTGTAAAAATGGTTCCATCTGAATTATAGATTGGGTTACAGAAGAAATGCTAGGCTTGACTGAGGAACCCAGGGCCTGCCCCTTAGTTGGGGAATACCCTTAACCACCCTTGCATGAGGGTGTTGATGTCCCATCTGCATTTGGGCTAGTATAGATGACCCCTTAATTATGTAATGTGTCCCATCTGCATTTAGCGCGAATTGTTGCTTCAATTGGGCCAGTAACAAAACGATTCCATTTAGATTTTTCCTTACTAACTAATTAAAGTAGAAAATTAAAAAAAAAATAACGAAAATGGAAAATTAACTCACAACTAACTCGTTTTGGTGTACATGTGTCCAACATGGGCCAGGCCCAGATCAAATAAGGCTCGATTCTAGACCTAGGATGGGCCCATCCTGTGCTCAACCAAGAAATTGGACAAAGTCCTTACCAAAAGTTTGACCAAGGCTAGTCTTAGGATAGATTTCAGGATGGCCATTATTACAAGGTGGACCTTAAGCTTATCACTAAGTCAAAGATCGCAGAAAGCTCAACCAATTTACTAAATGACTCTTAAATTAAGGCCACTAACAGGTCCACGGAGTAGTAGGTGAAACCCAAGCCGCCTCCTGTACCCCTCTGACGGCTGGCTCATATTGATCACCATGTTTATCCATGGACTAGAATCAAGACTTTCTCCAACAAAATTATTAAATTTGACTGAAGCATTGGGGGGTAGTGTTGCTTCTCTCAAGCCATCCGCTAATGAGAAACTGTTGGAGGTCTCTTTTGCTCTTTATCTTAATATTCACTTCAGTTCCAAATTTCTTTCTAAATTTCACGTTCATTTTGGCATGTTTGTTGTGCACAATAGTTGGATTATATCAATGTAAACATGTAAACAAATATAGAAAAAAAAATAAGGAGAAGAAACGAGACCTAAATTACGGAGTTCACCCACAATAGGACTACAGCCACCCACGAAATCGCAATTGTTGGGTCGATGAAATGCGTAAATGTATAAAGTAACACACTCATAAGATAAAATCTATATAGCTCACCCACACTAGAATCATTGGAGATACCTCAAAATCTCAGTTTATATACTTTGAGAGCCGTTACGTTAGGATTACGATTAAGAGTAAACATGAGCCTGCTTTTCCTAAGAGTCATTGCTCTTCTTCCTTTGAGTTATTTAGTCTTCTTCTCGAGACCCACTTGCTCCCCCTAAGAATACCGCTCACTCACACATGCATTATTATATTTAGTTACTTCTAAGGGGACCATGTTCAAAACTCTCTCTAGATGTGGTCTTTTTCTTGATGTAACAAGGGTATCAAGGATGCTGAGGCTCCATTCCTTGAGATCTCTGTTATATATCTTACAGGACTATGAAAATTTGTCGGATTTACAGTAGAAGAGTTTGGTCACCTGATTGGAAAGGGAAAAAAGAGAAACAGAAAAGTGTAAGAAATTAACTAAAAATAGAAACAAAAATAGTAAAAATTCACACACGGATTTATGTAGTTCGGCAAGGGGCCTACGTCTATGATAGCAGACATCCTTTCATTAATTTTTGTAAAAAAAAAAATCTTTGCTCTTATTTTCTCTCATTTTTACATAATGAAGAAAACCTAATCATATCGCAATTACATATATCCGCATAGATGAGCCTAGCGTGCATATCAATCATATATGGGCGCACAACAGTAGAGTCAAAGAGTACAAATTTTCAAATTACTAAAATACCCTAAAAGTGTCTAGTTTAAGACTTAATAACTAGGGGGTTTGCATGCTATGGGAGATTACCAAACTAAGTTGTTAACCCCTGGCATGCCTAAGGATTTTGGTCTCTAGTAATAATCATCTTGTAATTGATTCTGGATAATGGATTTTGGTCTCTAGTAATAATCATCTTGTAATTGATTCAGGATAATGAATGAATATCTTCCCACCAAAAAAAAAACTAGGGGGATCCTCCTCACTAGCCCACCAGACCATAACGTCTGTGTTCTTTCCTATGGTCAGAGTTTTTAAAAGTCAGGATCTCTTTATCGAGTGTTTATAAACACCTAATTAAATTGGTACAAATGAATTGATCATGGCCTTCTAACACTCACGATCACATGAAAGAATCCCTTGCCCACATGCTTTCTTCAATAATGCAGACTGGATCTGACGAGAGAGAGGGTTGACTCTGGAAGTAAAACCCTCCACGAGATCAGGTCGTGAGTACGACTTGGCAAGCTTAACCAGTGCCCCACTTCCTCCTCTGGCAAGCTGACGCTAAGCTAAACAACTCTGCGAGTCAACGCTTTGTCCTTATCCTATCGTTTGTTAAAACTTAAAACAAAGTTTCCAAAAAAAGAAAAAACTGTAAATAATAATACTAACAGAGAGTGGAGTAGAGCAGATTGGCCCCGCAACCATTTCGACATATCCGAATTGAGCACATGTCCAATCATCAATGGTTCATCTCCATTTTTAAGTAAACCTATTCTAATTAGAGGGAAATGAAGTATGAATCAGATTTCTTTCCATTTAAAGAAGGTATATATAGTGGAATACTTGTGCTTCTAAATGTAGACATGAGCTCCCACTTCAATGAAAAACACCATTCCAGTCTTGTAATTATCGAGAAAGGAAGTGACAGTTTTGTAAAAAACATTTCTACACAATTACAAGACTGTCCAATAAATTCTAAAAGATTTAGGATCGTCTCTAATCTCTATTGCCTGAGATTGTCTTCTCTAGCTGCAATGCTATTACGCCAATATTGAAAATAACTTAAATTTATAACACCTTAACCTTCTTTTTACTGCAACCAATTATTTAAGAATTGGGCAGTTATGGGACACTTGGCATGATAGCATTGAAGCTAAAGAGAATGTCTCGTTATTTTTATTTTTATTTTGGAACTCAGGGTGCCCTCAACCCTTTGGGTCATGACTAATCCCAAAGGGAATGTCTCTAGGTATAACCAAAGACAATCCTAAGTCATGCTAAAATAGGAAGTCCCAGTCAAAAAGTATGAAGCAGAGCTCTCTGCCTGATGTTTAATATATATATAGAGAGAGAGATTTTTCCAAATATACTCGTATGTAACTAACTATTAAGGGTCAGGATTTAACTTGACTGATTTTGAGGTTCTGGGGATAGCCTAGTGGTAGTGTGTCCCCAAAGTATACTCCCACCCCTCACAAAGCTCGAGCCCGAAACCTCCCTCCTAGTGAGGGGACACACACCACTGGGCTATTCCTTTTGGGAGTACTTATAGACTAATTCACACACACATATAAATATAAATATATATAGAAAGAGAGAGAAAGAGAGATAATATCCAAGAATTATTACCAAAATGAGCAAAGTAGCAATCGACTATGGAGAAAGGTAAGGTATTCCTGCACTTCTATCTATGATGCTATTCACATCTTCCATGGTTGGGAGTCTTTCTTTCTCTTTAGTTTTAGTTTTAAGTACTTAATATTTGAAGAAATAAGTAAATAAATAAAACACAAGGAATATAGTAGATAAATGAAAATTTGAAAATCAGTAACACAGAGAGCTTCAGAGAAGGGGAGAATTATCACATACACCATTTAATTGAACTTGACCTTGATATTGGAGAAAATACATCAAGTTATTTCCAATGATATCTTTTGCCAATGACATAATTATTATCAATTTTTTTTCACTTCCAGAATAAGCTTTTAAAGGTGTGGTGTGCAATTCTCCTACCCTTTAACTGCTTGAAGTTATTGCTCCATTGAACCCAATAAAAATTAGATAAAGCCATGCTTATTTATCATTTTACAGATGAGTACAATTCCCCATTTTGTAGGTTTTCTTTTGCTAAAGTACTGTCAATTAATAACTTATTCCTGTGATTCCTTGTACTATCTTCAAAACATTTTGCTAAGATCCACAAAATATATTATTTTAATATATTTTCCTATATCCATGACAAATTATCAATCATTTTAAGTTAAAAGTCACCTAAATCACATATTCTGCATTGATATTTAGCCAATAATGCAATCTCAGCTGCCAAGGGAATTTTTCTGAAGAAAGATAATTAGATGTAGCCAAAGAACAACATTAAACAATAAATAAAAGGTAAACCCAAACATACTTTAGTGGTTGACTCTTGCTTTAGTTGAATTGGGGTCACAGATCAGGTGGTTTTGGTCCACCTTATCGCATCTATACCCATTAAAAAAAAACATGACAGAGATTCAAAGATGAAAACAAAAAATAATAAAGGAGTCAAATCCTCTACGGTTATAACCGGATTTGGTAAATCCGATTATCACCCTTTGAGGTGGCCACGTGTCCCCTTTGACACCCCTTAACTGTGGTTCAGATTCACCTAACCCTAGGGTTCACCTACCCATCCTTGGTTTTTTTTTTTAATATTAATTCTATTTTTTTAAATTAAAAAAATGTTTTAGGGTTTTTTTAATATTAAAATATTTAAAAAAAATAAAATTAATATTTTTTTAAAAAAACCAGGATGTATGGGTGAACCCTAAGGGTGGGTGAATCTGAACCACAGTTAAGAGGTGTCAAAGGGGACACGTGGCTATTATTGAAATCAAATCCTCTACAGTGATGATTGGATTTGGCAAATCCGGTTATCACCCTTTGAGGTGGCCACGTGTCCCTTTTGACACCCCTTAACTGTGGTTTAGATTCACCTACCCCTAGGGTTCACCCACCCATCCTTGCTTTTTTTTTTAATTATTAATTCTATTTTTTAAAATTAAAAAACTGTTTTTAAGGTTTTTTTAATATTATAAATATTGAATTATTGCTTGGAACTCTTTAAAGTCAAAGTAGTATTTTATTTTTTTTTTTTGGAGTCAAAGTAGAGGTCTCCATATGTCTCCTTTCCCTTACCACCCACCCTTAGGGTTCTAAAGACAGTTTTTAAATTTTGAAAACAAGAATTAATATTTTTTTTAAAAAAACCACTAAAACAATTTTTTAATTTTAAAAAAAGTTAATATTTTTTAAAAAACCACTAAAAACAGTTTTTTAATTTTAAAAAAAGAATTAATATTTTTATAAAAAAACAAAATTGGGTGGGTGAACCTTACCCACGGTTAAGGGGTGTAAAAGGGACATGGTGACCTTTATGCTTTCTCTTTTTTTCTTTTTTTTAGGTATATCGTCAAAAGCTGGGGGGCATTGAGGCTCTTGCAACCCTTACTCCGGCTCTTGGAACCCTTACTCTAAGAGGATTAGATCTCCTGACCTTCCCAATGGAAGGCGACACCCCTACCACTCACGCAAGAGGCGGGGTGTGAGTGTGAGTCGTGACAACTCTCTTAGACTATAGTAATTCTTGCTTTAAATTTGGGGGTTGAACACGTAAACATCACCACCTCCTCTCTATCTGCTCCACTCTTCTTTTTCTTCTCTTTCATAAGCACTTCTCTCACCTAGTCCTTGCTCATCCCTTCTTCTTCTTCTTCTTCTTCTTCTTCTTCTTCTTCTAATACACAGCTAAATTTTGGTTCTCTTGGTGACAAAAATGGATGAATATAAGGGTGATTGGTCAGATGGGTTTGAAGATGAACTCATTAGAGAGCTTCTCGACGATGAATCCCCTATCTTTGTATTACCCGAGAATGTTGAACCGGAGCCCAGTCCCTGGCCTGAGCCGGCCATGATAAACCGGCTCATCTCAAAAGTCTACTCTGGACCGACAATTGAAGATATAGAGAGTGCACTATCTGTTACAAATCAAAACAGTGAAAGCAATGAGCGTGGTGGTTCACAAGCCAGGTGGGTTTTGGGTTTTCATTTGATTTGGTTTTTGCTTTTTTTTGGATAACTGGGTTTTGAATTTGGTTGCATTTGTTATGTGTTTTGAATTTTTTTTTTCAGAATTTCAATACTGGAGAAGGGGTTGAGTAAGGTTGAGAATAAGTATACTCTGAAACTGAAGAGTTGTGGAAATGGAATATTGTCAGATGATGGTTATAAATGGAGGAAATATGGGCAGAAATCTATCAAGAACAACCCGAATCCGAGGTAATTCTTTTTCTTTTTTTTTATATTAAATCATTCTTATAAGTGAAATTTAAACAGAATCCATGAAAATGACATAATTTCTACCTTTCCTGTCTTCAATTTTGTTTGGAATAGTTGGGAAAACTTTCCAGAGCCGTCATGGTAGGCGGTATTCTCTTTTGTAGTAAAAAGTAAAAACAGAGTAGTTTTCGGCTCAGGGACCATTTTGTCATAATGTTAATTCCAAATAATTCTCCTGCTTGAAATGTCAAAAATAATCTTAAGATTCTTTCAAATTTAGGACTATTTTCTGAAGAAAGTTCTGGTTTTTCTGGTCATTTTACTCGAACAAAAGAAAAGATTAATTTTCTCACACTAATATCTCTATTGGCGGGTGTAAAGGAGTTGTTGAGTTAATATTAGGAGCCAAAACATCTCCGGGCAAATCCGGTTATCACCCCTAGAGGTCACCACGTGTCTCATTTGAAACTCCTTAACCGTGGTTAAGGTTCACCTACCCCTAGGGTTCAGCCACCCACTTTTGGTTTTTTTTTAAAAAATATTAATTCTTTTTTTAAAATTAAAAAACTGTTTTTAATATTAAAAAAACTCTAAAAACAGTTTTTTTATTTTAAAAAAAGAATTAATATTTAAAAGAAAAAACACCCAAAAATGGGTGGGTGAGCCTTACCCACGGTTAGTGACCAAAAAAAAAATCCTTACCCACGGTTAAGGGGTGTCAAAGGAGACACGTGGCGACCTCTAGGGGTGATAACCGGCCATAAAGGTGGCCACGTGTCCCCTTTGACACCCCTTAACTGGGTTCAAATTCACCCACCCTTAGATTTCACTCACCCATCCTTGGTTTTTAGAAAAAAATATTAATTCTATTTTTTTATTATTAAAAAACCCTAAAAACAGCTTTTTAATTTTAAAAAATAGAATTAGTATTTTTTTTTTCTAAAAACCAAGAATGGGTGAGTAAACCCTAAGGATGGGTGAATCTGAACCACAATTAAGGGGTGTCAAAGGAAACACGTGGCCACCTCAAAGGGTGAAAAACGGATTTGCCAAATCCGGTTGTCACCGTAGAGGATTTGACATTAACATGTATGAACAGGTGCTCTGATTGACCAAAATTTGCCTTCATAGGAGGTTTGGAAATTATAATAAAAAGTTTTAGTCGATATAAATATTCCTTTGTATTGTAATTTCGAAACTACCCGACCCAAAGGCAAATTTTTGGTTGCTCTCCTTGGCTCATCAACTTGAGCTCCTATAAGAAGTGAAACTGATATTATTCCATTCTCAAGATAAAGTAAGGTTTAAATAGATAATAATATATAGATAAATATAAAAACTAAATCTAATCATTCATAATCAAATCTTAATCAAATCATAATCGCAATCACAATCTTAATTCAATCTCGTTCTAAATCTAAATCCTTCCAATTGTGATAATGTAATGATATCGTGAGTCACATGATTATCATTATCATATATATAGTCTATTACTATCCATAATTAATCTCTAATATTATAGTTTTTTTCTCTTAAATCAGGGGTATTTTCTTAGTTTGACTGTTTGAAAGGACAAAAGTACCTTTACTTACCCGAACAAGCAATGTTTTCATAATGCGATGGACTAGTTGGTTGGTTCCTAGTTCAGTCGGGTTTGATCGTTTCCTTTATTCCTTTATTTTTATTTTTCTCTTTTTCTAGCCAGTTCTTCTAGTTTTTATCGGTTTTTATTACCGGTTATTGGTTCTCAAACTGGCTTTGAAAAGGATTGTGTTTTGACAGTTTTAAGGGATCAGTTGAGTGGTCGGTTCCGATTTTATCGATTCAACTGGCCAGTTCGGTCCGGTTTTCAAAACAGTGAGAATAAGAAACGAAGTAATAATTTCTACAGTGACAAAATGGTATATAAGTTTACAAAGGAAAATGACTTAAATGTCCCTCCCTGCTAATGGCAATTCGCCATTTCCTTCTCATATCCCCTTTGGTAAGAGGAAAGCCATTGTTTAAAAATAAATAATAAAAAATACATGGGGTTATAAGAGACATTTGGGAAGATTAGTTGAAGTGGCAATTAAGGCCTCTACTTGGCATTTAAGACCTTCGTAGAGTCCTTAACCACTTCATTGTCTAATACATCTCCATCAATTTCCACACCTATCGTGTACACATTAAATTAATAATATTATGATGGTAATACCTGAGTTTGATTCTAGCTACATTAATAATAGTATATTTCCGTTCTTTAGACGAGAATTGGGGGCGAATTTTCTGAAACTCATTGTTTTGATGTTATTCTTCTATTAAGAATTTTGAAATTATAAATTTTCACATCATTTAAAACCCTATGAAATGAGATTTTCAATTTTCACCTAAAAAGAAAGGACTTTAATTCTCATGCATGCGAAAAATGTTTTTGAAAGGGACCCAATCAAAAAAATTGACTAAGAGCTTCTCTCCCACTCACTCAGTGTTTAAAGATCAAGATGATTAAGATGCTGGTCTTGTGCGGTTTTAACAGTTGTACAAAAGATCATAACCTTTAAACACTCATGATCTATGTACAGATTTAACGGTCATATATTAACGGTCATATAAAAGATCATGACCTTTAAACATTCACTCGGGCCATAGAAGATTTGCTTCTTGTGAACTACAGGAGAGTAGACACTATTTTGTCTATGGCTCAGGATTGTCTCTCTAGAGAAGCCAGAAAGGTGGTCTCAAGCTACCCTACATTATGCGACATGTGGCGTGAAAAATGGGAGAAGCCATTTCATTTTCTCCCCATGATTTTGATTTCTCCCCACTTGATATCTCTCTCCCTTTTTCTCACCATTTTATCGTCACACATCGCATAACGTGTGGAGAAGTCAAAATCATGGGAACAATAAAATGACTTCTCCAACCACATGTCGCACACATTGCGGTAACCCGAGACCACCCTTTCTGGTTTCGCCAGAGAGAATCCGAGAGAGAATCCGAGGCCTTTGTCTATGGGCGACCAATGTCTGATTTAACACAAATATTTTCAAATGATGAGACTTGCAAAGCTTGGCATTTAAAGTCTCCGCTCTTTGCAAGTCTTGGCACACATACAAAAAAAAAAGGAGACTAAGTTTTGTAGTCATTTAAACAGTTCAGTAAGACACACCATGGGAATAGACCAGTGGTAGTGTGTCCCCCCATTAGGAGGGAGGTTCCGGGCTCAAGTCCTGTGTAGGTGGGGTGATTTTCCCACACTTTGCTAGAGCAGATACTAACCCACTAGCTTAGACTGGAAAAAAAAACAGTTTAGTAAGCATTTCTGTCATTTTTAATCTGAAACATGAATCCTGTTTGACATAAGATGTGAAGTTAAGAATTCTCATAGTACAATTAGATAACAATATGTACCCGACAAGGCTTTTCCCAACACCCACGACCAGCCCCACGCTATAAACTATAGGTCATAATCGGGTGGTTGAGGATATGGACTGGCACAACAACTGATCCTTCATTCATTACAGGAATAGTATAAATGTATAATAACCTGTCTTTGGTTCTTCTATAATGGAAAAAAAACAGGAGTTACTACAGGTGTACAAACCCAAGGTGCAGTGCCAAGAAGCAAGTGGAGAGGTCAAGAGAAGACCCAGAAACGCTTATCGTCACCTATGAAGGGCTCCACCTCCACTACGCCTACTCACATTTCCTCCTAACCCAACCTCACCCTGCCAGCCCATCAGCCAAGAAACCCAAAAAGACAATTTCAGAAGCCCAAGCCCAAGAAAGCCCACCAATGGTTGCAATTGGGCCTCAGCAAGAGTCTGTTGAAGGGGGAGTAAGCCCACAAGGATTGCTTGAAGA
Source organism: Tetracentron sinense (assembly GCA_015143295.1). Lineage (NCBI taxonomy): Eukaryota > Viridiplantae > Streptophyta > Magnoliopsida > Trochodendrales > Trochodendraceae > Tetracentron > Tetracentron sinense. The sequence continues at coordinate 9,046,630 of CM026557.1, read as the reverse complement.
TTTGGTGCCTTCTACTGTTTTAGATCCGTCAAACAACAATTCATCAAATTCTAATTGTTCTTCTTACCCATCTTCTCCTCCTATTTCTTCTTCTTCTTCCTTTCCTTTGACACCAAACTATTCTTCTTCCTGTTTTGATGTTGGTTTTATTTCTAGTATGAGGTGAGTTTTAGGTTAGGCTTTTTCTTTTTACATATATATGTTTTTACTTGGGGGTTAGAGAGCAGCTCTGGGTGAAACCCAATAGCCAAAGTGTTTCTCTACCAATTATGTAATATTGAATTAGAGGGTATCATATTGTATTGTGTAATAATAAAAATGTTATAATCTTATGCACATTTTATTTACGCAAAGATTTGTACTGAGCGCTCTTCTTTTGAAAAGAAAATTCCATTTTCTGTTTGTTATAATTGATCGAACATTGAATATATCATGATCAGTGATTTTCACTCACAATTCATTTTATAACATGAACAACTGATCCAGCTATAATTGAACGAACAATGGATAGAATCAAGCATAGGCAGATTAACCTATACGGGTTTTTAAGATTCCATTTCTGACAGCTACATAATCTACATTTCTGACAGCTACATAATCTACAGCAACAATCACAATAATAGAACCTAAGGAAGAATTATGAAATCTATTAAATATATCAAATTTATGAGCAAAATAATAAATAAAACCAAAAGCCTAGCACCGACAGTACATTAAATGGTCTTCAGAATTGGAACTGTAAATTTGCTAGAGTTCAAACAAGTACAGTAAAATCAACCACCTTATGCAAACAGCCCAAAAGTAAGTGACTGCGCAAAGAGGATTACCAGGCCAACCCTTTTATAAATACTGCCAATAATAGTACAGCTACAAGACAGCCATCAACTCATAAGCTCTTAAAGTCTTGATGCATTAAGAGCTAATATTATAATTTCTCAAGCATAATGTTATCCCAAGACAACTTTAAATCCACTGGGTCACAATAAACTTATAGTAAATTTTGTGTGCAGATCTCATTCAATAGCATAAATTTGTGGGTGTTTGTTAAATGATGCTTTCCAAAGAGTAATGCTAGTACGGTTTAGGTGTAAACTTTTCTTTCTTCATAAAGTTGGCCAAGTACATATCCCACTTTCCACACCAAGAGAACTGAGATTAATGAACTTTAACAAAACTAGAATAAAATGGGGATATTTAATGATATATAAACTGAAGAGAAAAATCATGTAAAGATGTTTTTGATCCTCGCCTGTTAGGTGGTTCATGGCCCACAGCTATTGGCTATATGCGGTACAGAAGAAAAGAAGAGAGGATATCAGGCGTCTAAGTATACCAGATGCGTTGGAAGGTCCTCAAGAAGTTCATTTGATGCCTCCGGCCATTTTCTCATAACTAATAGTTTGTTGAATAGAAGGAATCTTAGTACCATTCACTCAAAAACATCTAAGGGTATCAGAATGTAAATCAAAGATTTGTAGCAGGAAAGCCCCAATTCAGAGCATAGTTATCAAGTTGGGGTTCGGGAATTATTCGTCTAGGGAAATGTTAGAAAAAAATCAGCAAAATTTGGAAATAAATTGGGAATATGTCGATATGAAGTGAAAATTTTATAAAATAAAATTATTAATTATGAAAATTATAAACAAATATATTTCATATATTATACATTTATTCGGGACTTCTTCAAAAAGTTGTAGATAATTCGTGTTTAATTCGCAAAAATCACAATATTTTGGAAAAGTCATATTTTTTCCCAAAACTTGTGAATACTTTGGAATTCGACGAAAAAATCAGATATTATTCGGGAATTTTTCGAAAAAATTGGAGAACTTGGTTACTATGATTCAGATAAGAGGAGGGGGGGGGGGGGGGGGGGGAGAGAAGAAGAATGGAGAAGAAAGTTTGGGTTATTGTTAAATCTAAGCATTTTGATGGTAAAGTATTTTCATAAGGTTTCCCGTAAAGGGAAAAAAGAGAAATCAGCAAAATTTAATCTTTCATAGTAACAATTTGAAATTTTTGGACCAGGAAAATGAGAGTTGTAACCATCTTGAAGAAAATAAAACAATTTTAAACCCAAAGCAAAATTAAAAGAAAGCATTACTATGGCTGCAAATTAAATTAAGAAACATTCGAATGCCATTTTATATGATTAGACAATGACTGTATTAAGGATCAGTTCACCACATGACATCCTTAGGTGCATGACCCAAGTGGTAGACACAAATCACAACATAGGTGCTCTTCAAGAGTCCAACATTATCATGATGTCCTCAAATCGGTTTGAGAGGGCTTCACCACTCCTGGACCCAATGGTGTGAATTTTTTCTCCTCTTGCTCCCAACCAGCCAAGTTTTCTTGAATCTACTCACCTATATGGGAAAAACGTGTGAATTAACTAAAAAATGTTATCTTCTTTTGTTCTTATTTTTCTCCCACCCCGTAAATGATTTTTTTATTAGAGAACTTTAGGAGTGAAATAACCATGCAATATTTTCTTTATAGTTTGGCTATTCAGATAACAAATTTCAGACTCTCATACATGGAGGGGCATTTTTCCTAGTGAAATGTACCCCAATTTTCTTCATCATTTTGATGAAGATCAAGTGTTTGTGATTACTCATACTTGAACCAAACTATTATTTAAGAAAGGCTAAACATAATCCAAAGATGAGAGAGAGAGAGATAGAGAGAGAGGAAAATGTTGGATAACCTAAGAAGATACAAGTGTTTTAGGAAATATTTATTTCCTAATTACTATACATTTGAAAGAAAAATCCTAATGGAAAAAAAAATCCCATCTCTCTCAGATTTTTTAACACTAAAATGGTTTTCAATCCAAAAATATTGTACTTCTATTTCTTAATACCAGAGCTTCAGAAATAAAATAAGAAAACTGTCATAAGGCTTTGTTCAATCCTTGTTTGACAATTAATAGACTTCGTAGTAGGCACTACTGTTTGTTTGATTTAGTCTAAACCCTGACACTAACTAACTCACATACACATATCTCTAAACTACAAGTCACAACCAGGACTAAACAACTGATAGACCAAGTGTATCACTTGGCAAAATAAATCAAGCACAAAGATTAGATGATTACTAAACTAAATGTAAACAATACCTCAAACCATATGTGTGTTGTAAACGTATGCAGATTTAATGTGATTTGAATCTGTGATAATATCAAAGCATGGAGAAACAGGCAAAATAAGTAACAGAGCAAAAGTACTTTCTCCATGGGAATCATCAGATTTTATATGGAAGTTTTGTGAAAGGTTTCTAATGAACTCAGAAGGAATAACTGTTTTCCTTTTTCTTTCTTTTTAGTGGGTAAGCTAGGTCTTCATCCTTAGTTCCAAGCAAAGGTAGGCTAGTGTGATATTGCTTCAAAGACTCCTTATATAAAACTAACTTCTCTATACTGACAATCTACAGTATGATTCTTTCAGGCTCCCTACATAACCTATGCGAGATTACTTGTTGGAGGGGGGTTGAGAATTGGGGTATGGAGTCTTTGGACATGACTCATGCCAAGGGATTTTAGCTCCATGATGGAAGCAGATCTTTCATCATTTTAGCATGCAATAGGGGTGAAAGCTCATAATGGGTGCTTGCAGAGGTTTCAACTTTCAATAAACTATTTGATACTGTTAATGGGATTAGGTACTTCACTAATTATCACCAAAGACACATAATAACTTCAAAATAGCATAAAAAAGAAGAGGATTCATAAACTTCCCTTTCTGAATAACAAGTTCACAACTCTTCAGATGCTAAATGATCAATATCCTAAGCAAATCAGTATGGAAAAATCCACATGGCTAATCAACCAGTTTAAGTAAACCTCAGCCAACCAAGGCACCATAGCACAATTCGGAAAGCATAAACCAAGCAAATATACATAATGAACTCTAAAATAAGATAAAAGACAAGTTAAAAATCATGAATGACTTAATACTAGTAAAAAGACTCCATTCCTGTTCAATTTGATCCACCTTTTTTTTTTGGGTTCCAAAGCTCAATTGATTGATTCATTTAATGAATCCCGCAAATTCTAATTCCCGCACAACTAACAACATTGTACCCTGAAGCAGACTAATAAACAAGAGGGATGAACTTGTACTTAACCTTACTCATGTACTCCATATATCTCTCCCCGAATGTCTCTGCCATCAAACCCTCCTCCAGTTTTGCCTTCTGGTCATAATACATTAAACAAACCGCAATGACAAACAACAAGCTGAGAGGCGCCCGGAGTGCAATGCAATATGTAGCAAACAGAAGCATAGTAGATGAATATATCGGATGGCGTACCCACCTATATGGCCCAAACTGTACAACTGCAGTCGGAACTACCACCTTCTCTGAATAATTTGCAAGATACAATGTCGAGTTATACTGCGTAAACAGTGTTACCATGATCAAAACCCATATCCCCACATTACTCCACCCGCCCGGTATGAGGTGCAGTTCAGGTCCTTCCAATGCCGCAAGCCAGTGTCCAGCCATGACTCCAGCGCAGAACAGGATGCGATACCAATTGGGTAGACTCACATCCCATTTGGGGTCATGCGGACGGGGGTAGTAATCACCATAGAGGCGTTTCCTGACACTGACATTGAAGAAGAAGAAATAATGGTACACAAAGAAGAAGACGAAAGGCCATCCTTCAAGGTAACCATTGAAATGGGCAGGTGGGACAAGAGTGAGCCAAGTAAAGGTGGACGTCACTATGACGAGCTGTTCAAAGATGCTGGCTTCGCCATGAGAGTGCTTATGGAAGCAATAAAGACTGTAAATTGCGAGAGCAGTGGCTAGGAACCATGGCCAGAACAACCAGGTCCAGCTGAAATACATCCAGAAAAAAGGGCTCAAAAGGAGATTCACAATCCATTTTGCTGCTGCAATGGAGATGGAAAGAACCCCAGACCATTTGCAGATAACAAGAGGGGTTAATTGAGAAAGGGTCTTCTTCAATGAAGTAAAGGAGAAGTTTTTTAGGGTTCTAATCAATGGGTTTTGGAATTCTAAGTTGGATGTGTTGGAATTTGAGCATTTGAGGGGATGAAACAAATGGGTTCTTCTCCATTTTGGTGCCCTCGACAATGGTGATGCAAAAAGAGGGGCTTTGAGGATCTTGGTTAATGGGTTTTGAGTTTCATCCCTAGAGGTGTTGGAGACTGAGCATTTTAATGGGGTTTGCAATTTCTGAAAGTTCTGGTTGGGTAGATGGACTTGTAGGTGTTTGTTTGGAGGTCTGAGAGAAACTCTGCTGTTATTTGTGAGAGAGAAACCAAACGGGTTTGTTTTTGAGTAAAGTAACACTGATGTGGTCTCCATGAAAGTCTGGAAGAAGTGAGATTCTACAGAAAATCAATACGAACCAGCATTCGAGCAAAGGAAGTCTAGAGAAGAAAATTTGGACTAAGATGCATCAGAGCGACCATTATCGAGAATTGAGCAGTGGGATATATATAGATATTGGGGAAAGACACATGATGAAAGGGTAATACCCAAAGGACTGTCTACTGTCCTCATCAAACCACCAGGCATATAGCAGTGGGGCCCAATACCACATCTGATGGATTCCAAGATCTACTGTCCGTCTGATTAATGGAATCTTTGCATTAATTGGATGCACAGGTCACATTATGTTGATTTCCTTATAGGATATCCCATCTATGGGCCCATTAGTTGGATCTGATCAATGGCCACCATTAGCTGAAGATGGTGAAATCTCTTTTGACTGGAAGTCAACATGATTAAGCTAGTGCTGTAAATGAATCCGATTTAACCAGATCCTGATACAATTATAGACCCCTTGGATAGGAGATCTTGAATGTGACAGATTCGGATTTATCTATTTTTAATTGGATTGGATTCGGATATAGGCTGATGGAGTCCAAATCCGGTCCATTTATAGCCCAACATTATGCTAATGCCCGTCCCTCAAGGAAGCTTGGTAGGTGTGTTCCTCAGTACTCACAATGGTGAGGAGTGCTCCAGAGACACACTTGGTGGATTTTTTTTTTCCACAGACGCAATGTGGGTGCAACACGTGGTGTCGCTGCTACCCTATAACAGGAGATGCGCTGCCACCACCTTGCGTCTGGGGAGGAGGCCTTTGACTAGTGCTAGCATGTCTGATGGTGTCCATAATGCTCAGAATAGTCTCTCCTAGGAGAAATACATAGGTCTCAATTGGAAATTTAATGGTATTGTCCAATGGAGGTTACAGTGATTGAAGGATCTTTTCTCTAGTTACAACTCAATGTGTATTCCATACTTCATCAGCAAAAATGTCTTTTAGCAGTCAAAAGGTTTTCATGGCATGGCTTCTTCCAATGATCTATTGTGCATAGTGTTTCATTTTTAGTTGCCAGAATCTAATTACTTGAAACCGACCATTATTAGACCAGAGTCCAGTTGCCGCAACTCGTCGACTACTGCAAACCTTGACAAATTAAATAAATCTCTCTTGAAGATGATCTTGTTGCTTTGGGCCTCAACCATGACGCTTTTCTGAAAAGTGGTTTGCAAGTTTGGCCAAATTCTGCAAGCACACAACAAGTAGAAGATGTAAAGATGAAAACACCTTAACAGCAAAAACCATCATCTGCTCCATGAGAAAGCTACCCACCTCGCACATCTTCACTCTCTAGAAGCTTAATAACAAGGTTGCCCCCAGGTCGCAAAATACCATTCTTGTCTGCACCAGAACTTGACCTATCTGACTGTTCCTTCCCATGAACATCATCATCTGGATGAGCTAAGACATCCCCACCTACAGCCAAATCAAGTGCTTGCATCCCCAACTCAATGGACAAAGCTGCATCTTTAGTTGTGATTCCAGAAACTAGCGGACACATATCTGATAATATCACAGAAAATCCTTTACCCTACAAAATGGGTAAACCAAAATCATTTTGTATCTCTTTGGAAAGGGGGGAAAAAACTGAAAAGAAAAGAATATATAGTTGTTGAAATCCAAGAATAGAACGAGTTTGCCTCGAGAGAGGCTGAATCAAACACTGACCTAGGGCAGATGCACCAAGTTGGTAATTTAAGGCATAGTTTTAATTCCCAAACTGTGTGAGTGAGCTTCCTACTGTCTAAGTTGTTGTAGTTAGAAATCCTAACCTACATGCTCAAAACCAATTCATTTTGCGGGAGGAACCAGAAAGTTTCAGATGAATACTCTAAGAATTCCCATTTAACAACTCAAAAAAATTTATCACAACATTGCAGTCATGAATTTAATAAACACATTCACTCTTGTTAAGTTGTGTGTGTGTGTGTGTGTGTGTGTGTGTGTGTGAGAGAGAGAGAGAGAGAGCGCTTTGACTTGATCCACTCATCCACATGGGCATAAGGCATGGAACCCATTCTAATTTTAGATAAGGATCCAAACAACCATTTTGCATGAAACTAGAACCATGCAAAAGAGATTAAGATCCACCGAGGCACTGCCCGGTACTCAAAGTTGATACCTCAAATTCAGAAATGGAATGTTTCAGTTTCAAATTTCCCATCAAAAGTAAATTACTCAACTATCCATGACATTTTTTTGAGTATCACTCATCCTCACTGAATGTCTGACCTATTAGAATTTAGAAATCATTCTGATGCAAATGGCATACAACCATAACCAAAGTAACAAAATTCTATGAATTTTTTAAAATTCCACAAATTATTCGCGAATTTTAGGTGAGGTCAAATTATTCACTAATTTTAGGTTTGCCGAATTATTCGCGAATTTTGCGAATTATTCCCAAAGTTCACGAATTACTCACGAATTTTGCAATAATTTGTTTAGTTTGACATAATAAACTGCTTATTTTGCATATTATTTAATCAACTTGTTGGATATCTTTTTATAATTTATTTTTTTTTGAATTCTTCCCGAATATTCCCGGATTCTTCCGATCTTGACCCTTGCCGAATTTTTCCAAACTTGATTTTGTCACTATGGTCATAACTAGGTTCTTCTACTTCCAGCTTGAAACTCATGGGGGTTCTATGACGGACACAATGAACGTCTCATACTGCTACTTTCAACATGTATTTTTGTGCCTAAAAGCAAGCAACAAGTTGGGTTTCAAATCAGGCTAGCCAAATTGGTGGGATTTTCCCAATAATCGTACAGCATCCACAGCCCCAGAGCAGATCCAAAGAGGAAGCCTATGTGTCCATCCCAGATCACGATCAAGGAGGAAGAACACATGGCCAGAATAGTACACAATCAAATCCGATGTAGGGTTGATTGTACAACTTAGCGGGGCCCTCCTGCTAGTAGAATCTTTTAAAGAAGATTGGTTAGTTTTCATTTCATTCTCTCTTGTTTAAATATAGCCTTCATTGTTTTTTTTTTTTTTGGGGTCTTTTTCACTGTTCAGAAAAGTTCTCAATGTTGATTTGTAACTGAATAAGGGTAGTATGTCTCTACACTTAAAAACACTCCATAGATTCTTTCTTAGAATTTAGTAAATGGATTAGATTTTTCAGCACTCTAGAGTTCTTCAAGGCGGGACTCCTCATTAAGAGGTTGGATAATGATTTAGGCCCACAAGATAGGCCAAACCGGTGGCCCCTGGGTCAGGTCCCCAATTGACCTAAGATAGGATTGATGAACCTGATGAACCTAGAAGAGTGTAAGAGCCCACCTAATAGCCCACGTGATGAATTCAGTCCACCTAGATATAAGTGAAGGCAGCCCACCAATCAAGAATGGATGAATACTTCCTTCATAAATATAGTTAAAGACCACCAACCTATGAGGAATTAGCCTATCCCATCAAAGGTTAGATAATGGTCAATTGGCATAAGCAGACCACCTATCACTAGTCTTCAGCTGGAGGTTATTGCACAAAAATGCCAAGACGCAGGCTCCTGATGAAGGAAGCCCAAACAAATGTCAAATGCAAAGCCCTGCACCTCATTAAGATCACATTGGCATATTCTCCCCCAAAAAAAGACGGGAGGATGAACCCATCCCACAGGTGAAGGCTCACCAACCTAGTGACAAACCCATCCAACCTAGAGATAGGTGATAACCCACTAACCTATACAAAGGGATGAACCCTAACCCACACAAGAAAAAGGGTCCAAACCAAATTCTTCTCCATACAAAGAGAGGATAAGGGACAAAGGAATTGAGAAATACTTGAGAAACTGCTATTAAAAATCCTCGAAAAATTAGAGTGAAATATAAAAATAAGTCCTGGCAAGGAGACCCTGTCACAAGTAAGGTCACGTAGGGTCAAATCATAGAGTGGGAGCAGACTTGACACTATGAAAGGTAAAGTCTGAGATGTCAAGAGGGACCTTGACTCTGTGCAAGCATAGTCTGAGACTTTAGTAGGGACAGCGAATCTGTGCTGCAAGGTCCTAGACATTTAAATATTAGCTCATGCCCATCCTACAGTGAGATAATTCCTTTAACATTTCTACTTAATTCTTATTGGACATCCAGAAAGGACATTGACAATCTTGTATCTGTTGAGCAGTGCAAGCTCACAGAGAGACTTGAATCCAGTCCAGGCTTGGTTGATTCCATAGATAGAGTTACCATATCCACTATACAAGTGGGAGGCTCTGAGCCTCTGACTATCTTCATGAAACAATTACACATTTAAGCCTGGATCTGGAAATTTAAAATTCGATCATATTTTGTTAACAATAATCATTTATAGCGCAAGAAAATACACAAATTTACAACACCTTAGCTCAAGATTGGTAAGACTCCAATCGAGGGCCAATGCTATGTAGTGAGACTTTACGAGTCTACATATTATCCTCCTTCCTTTCTTCTTCAACTTATTCTTTGTTTTCTTATCTTCTCCTTAATCTTTCTTTTTTTGCACATCCCTAATCGCCATTAAACCTAAAATATGATTGCTCTTGTATTTTTCAGGCATCACATTCCTTCTTCTGAATTTCCGAGTTTTCCATGCACACAGGTTCCTTTTTTTCTTTAAAAAGGTAAAAAAAAATGTAGTAATTAAGAAAAAAAATCCACCTATTAGAGTAGTATGTAATTATGTATTCAACGTTAAAATTCTCCACTTCAGGCATGCTTGTAAGAGACTCAAATAGAGGTTTGGTTTTGACTATGGGAGATGCCATTGGGAAAAAAATCAAGTTTGCATTATCCCTCATCTTCAGGAATTCCTTAAGTTGTTAAACATGTAGTAATTCCTGGGGAAGCTGAACATCGGATAATTTTCAACCTCTTTAAGAGTATTAGTGCTAGTGTGCTAAGTTAGTTATAAAATTAGAGAGGCATTCATTGCATAAATATCAACTATTTTGACCAATGTAAAATCATCAGTATGTTTGATCCATGGGAGTATGGGACCATGACCTTATATAGATTTTGAACCTCCTTAAACATATCTTAAATAACCTCACCAACCAAATCCCCTAAGCCACAATATAGCCTTATATGATGTGTTTTGATGAGCAACCCAATTGGCATGATGAAATCATTATTCCAAGTATGCCATTTCTTTCGTAGTCAAACTAAGATCAAGAGAACAATTCAAATGGAAGCCACCTTTTAGTCTGTAGCTTCCAAGCATGCCATTTCTTTCATACTTATGAATGAAGCATGGTCATTACGTCATTTATAAGTAGAAAAGTGATCATGCAAGCTACCTTTAAGTCTGTAAACACCCCGCCTCTTGCTCCAATGGTGGGGTGTGGCCTCTCTCAAGTGAGAGGTCTCGGGATCTAATCCCCCGAGCGATGAGTTGCAAGAACTCCAATCCTCAAGCTAACAACTAACCATAGGTACATGATATCCGAAGCAAAAAAAAGTCTATAAATTATGAAATTATAAGTGGGTAATGTGACCTCCAGTAACTTCTCCACTTCACGTGGTCAAAACCATTAAATCTTAAGACAATAATTATTGAAACTTATTCACTCTTGGGTACTGTGACCTCCAAGGCTCCAATAACTTCTTCACTTTATGTGGTCAAAACCATTAAACCTTAATAGTTAATACACTAGTTATTGAGACTTATTCTCACTCTTCTAAACAAAAACTCTAGATGTTTCAGAAACATTCATAACTACACATTAAGATGTTCAATTCAAATGAGTAAAGGGAGGGAATATAAATACTAACAATTTAATTGTGGAGAGAGACGAAATCTAAATGTCAGAAGTTCGCTTCTCAAAATAGTATGAAATCACATTAGCCTAAGAAGATAAACTAAGAACAATCAAAAGATGAAGAGAGGGGGGGGGGATATAACTTCATTAATGAATCTTACAAGATTGATTTGGGAGTTGGGACCACCAATTGGCACTTGCACAAGATATGAAGCTTAGATTGTTATTGGATTTTCACTCTTTTAAAAACTTTTCATGGACTTGGTTGTAAAGAAGATTACCTATATGGCTATATGTATATACAAGTGATGGGAGAAGTTTCCAGTATATGAGGTGGTTTATATGGGAAAGGAAGATGATTAATGAATTTGCATGGAGAATTGAGGTGATTATAAGGGGAAATAAGATGATTAATGGAAGACCACGGGAAAGTTAATATTTGTATGGAAAGTGTAAGATTGTTGTATGAAAAAGTAAAAGTAGTTGATGACTTGATGTGGTTTCCCATTTCCATGAAGATAGACCGATAGAGATTCTCATGAGACAACATAGGAAAGATGGGAAAGGTGGTGAGATAAATGAGTGAAAGAAAGAGAGAGGGTGACATGTGCCAACCACACATATGCAAGGGGGACCCACATACAAAAAAGTCAAAGAGGTATGCTAGCCCTACTCTCAAGCAAAAACAAACATATGTAGCAAGGACAGGTGTTGGTTTTTGGCTGAGATTAGGGAATGCCAAAGCGCAGGGGCGGAGCCACATGGGGCCTGGCCGCCTGAGGGGCTGAAACCCTCCCCCCCCCCATTTGGAGCCTGGGAGAGGGGTGGAGCCGGGGGGGCGAGGCTCTAGCCCTCCTAAACTTTTGAGAAAAATATATATTCTTTACAAAGAGACACGATGGCCCATGAGCTTGGCCCTAAAAAAAAAATCAGGGTTGTGAACACCCCATTTTTACACCCCTAAAACCCTTTTATTAATTTAATTTAATTTAATTTTGTTTTGTGAGCCTGAGTCTTGAGAAAGAAAGAAAGGGTTTAGAGAGAGAGAATTCACCCAAAACTCAATGTACCAAGCCTTAGCTTTCAAGTCATGGCCCATTCTTCAGTGTTCAAAACCGTAAATCCAAGTCCATTACACTCACAGTCCATAAATCCCAAAGCCTTTAGTTAAATTCATGCAGGAAAGCCCGTTTATTCAAGCCCACACAAAAGCCCAAAGTCCACAACCTTTAAGCCAAGCCTGGCCCATTACTATTCACTATATAAGCAAAGAGAAAGGGGTTTAATACCCTAATAATTTTTATTCTTTTGCTGAGAAGAGCTGCAAGTCTCTCTCTCGAGCTTTTACCTCTCCCCCCGCTGTTCCATCTCCGGCAGAGCTCAAACCAGCAGCTCCATCTCGGCTTTTGCTGCGTCATCAGTAGCAGCCCTTCATCATCGCACCTCTCCAGCGTCTCCACCTCTGGCGATTTCCATTTCCCGGCGAGTTGCAGGATTGAGGAGCTTCGATCCTCACCCAAGGCATCACCCTTCATCTCCGGTGACAAATCTCATCCTCGAGTCGTCCATCTTCTCCGGCGAGTTTAGCGCTGATCTAGCAGATTAATCCAACTCTTTGTCGACTCCGGTTTTCGTCGATCAGGTTGGTTCTCTCATCCATCTCCTCGCCCTTTTTTCTAGATCTAGATCTAGATCTAGATTTATTTATTTATTTATTGTTTATTTATCTATTTATTTTTCTGATCTAGTTATGACTTCCTTCTCCCGATCGAACCAGACCTCCGGCAGCTTCGCCCTTGTCAACCACCTTGGCTATAGCTTTAAGCCAACACCAGTCCGGCGATCTTCTCTCTCCGGCGATTTTCGAAGGCAAGAGGACCTCACTTCTGGTTTTCTTTCTCATCTCCTACATCTATACCTCAGTTCGCCATCACTATCTCCGGCGAGTTTATCTTTCCTGCGAGTCACAGGTCTGTATCCCCTCCGATCCACCTCCTGTTTCGATTTCTAGATCTAGATCCGGATCCGGATCTAGATCTAGAACACTGTATTGCATTTTTTTTTTTTTTTTTTCATTTTGTTCTTGTTTTTTTGGTTCATCTATTCTAGATTTGTTGAGTTTTGTCTCTGGGATTTCATCTCCAGCAGATATTCCGGCGAGATTCCATCCCTTTGCGGATCCCCATCTCCGGAGTCGGTTCTCGTTCTCTTCCGGCGAGCTCCCTGTTTCTCATGGCTACCTTCATTTTCTTCGTTCGCCTATTCCAGATCTGTTGAGATCCAGCAGCACCATCGTTTTCTTCGGGCCAGTAGCTCTTCGCGTTCTTCAGAAACAGGCTTTAGGCCAGCTTCATCACTTGGGTTTTACTTTTGTTTTTGTTTATTTTATTTGGTGGATCCCTTGTTCTGGGGATTGAGTGAGTGTTACTTTTGGATCAACAGAACAACCACGCCAACCTTCTTCCTTCACATACCGGAGCAGCCGCCAATATCACACATCCACTATCAACCCTCGCAGGTATATCTCTTCCTTCATTTTTACTTATTAACCTCTATTTATTTTAGTAAATTTTGTTAGATGATTCAAAACTTGAAATAGGTTCGAATTCATTTCCTTGGCCTGATCTTGTTCAAAACGAAGTTTAGACTTCCAGTTTTGTTCAAAACCAAGACGTAGCAAGTGAATATCTCCCCTGTGCTTGTCCTAAATGTTTTTCAAAATGTGAGGAGGGAGTGTTGGAGATTTGAATCTTTTGGGCCCTTGAATCGGGCCATATGTTGGTAAATTGAGGCCCATAAGCCCCTAGAGTCATTTTAAATTTTTTGGGATTACCTCCTAAGGCTTTGGAAAGATAGTGGACCAAAGCCAATTGATCATTAGTGGTCAATGGGCCTTGGCCCATTAACTTTCTCTTTGGGTCCCATTTCTTTTGTCATGTATGTATATATTATCCATGTGTGTGCAATAGTTTCCTATTTTGCCTACACTGGGCATTTAGGTAGTCTTTTAACTTACTTCGTTAATTAGTCTAACAAATAAAAAAAAAAAAATCAAAAATATATATAAAAAAAAAATCAAATCAAAATAAATTAAAGGTACTGGTCTATCTCCCCTTGGGACCTAGAGCAGGGTCCGTATTTAAACCATAACCTCTTTTGGTTTAAGGCCGCTCGATCCGCCCTGCTCTTTGCCTTTAAGTTAATTAAATCAGTTAGATCTTATTTTCCTTTTTGCCTACCTTGGGCACTTAGGTTAGTTTTTGACTAATTAAACCTGCCAAAATAAAAAAAAATAATACAAAAAAATCAAAAAATACAAAACAACAAAAACATTTAAAAAACCTACAAAATTCAAATAAAGACTTACCCTAATAAATGAACGCCCCCTAGAGCTCCCCCACGAGCACCTAGCTATGCAACCATCTCTCGGAATGAGATTCATAAATCTCAATTCCAATTCCCCCAATTCAAGCACGAGTTGGAAGTGACCACACTCCGAAACGAGTATAAAAACAGACGCCACCCCGAACTACTATTAGGGTCTGATTCCGACTAACCGGATAAGTAGGCAACCCAAACCAGGGTTTGACCCCAACCAAAGATAAAATTTTACACCCCATATTGATTTGTGTTTGATTAGCAAAATTAATAATTGTTTAAAAATTTTTAAATGATTTAAAATGTTTGGCTTAGACCTAATGAGTAGGTTACCATCATTGGATGGAGGTCTTGGGGTGCCTAACCCCTTCCCCAGGACCTAAACGGATCTCTTACCTAGACTATTCTGGACTGTAGACCCCTTATTTTGGATTTATCTTGGGATCCTACTTCCCTTAAGTAGGTGGCGACTCTTAGAATAAATTTAGCGTTATTCCTCTACTCTCAGACCTTATCTCGACACTTAGAGATGAGAGGGGAGGAAAGGCGGTAAATTTAGGTGTTT
Source organism: Tetracentron sinense (assembly GCA_015143295.1). NCBI lineage: Eukaryota > Viridiplantae > Streptophyta > Magnoliopsida > Trochodendrales > Trochodendraceae > Tetracentron > Tetracentron sinense. The sequence continues at coordinate 9,031,566 of CM026557.1, read as the reverse complement.
ACAAGGGTCTACGCCCCCAAACCCCCATTGTTTTTTTTGATCAGTAATCAAAGCATATATATAAATAAATAAAACGGAACAAAAATGATGGAGCCAAAAGCGAAAGCTAGAGTTTACAAGCAAATAAACTCCAAAACAATCACGAGAAACAGAAAAGACGCCTTGACTCCTAACCTACCCACTCCGCCCAAGGAGACACTCAACCTAGCACTCCCCGAAGCTTCTCCCCTTTATATTTTAGACCCGCCCATTCCAAAGCCACCAACTGAATACGAGCTTGAATACGGGATTAGGACTCCTCTTTGTCCTTAAAAACTTTAAGATTTCTCTCTTTCCATATCATCCATGATATGGCATCCTGCAGCACCGACCACAGAGCCTCCCTAGCACCATCCTCGTTACCCCGAGGCCAACAAGATAAGAAGTTAAGAAAGGAAGAGAGAAAGATCCAATCCACACCCACGCAAGAAAGGAAATACCCCCAAATACCAAACCCTATAGGATAGTGCAAAAGCAAATGATCTACTGACTCTTCCACTTGGAGGCACATGAAACCAAGGTTTAAAAAAAGGGTTTCGAACACCGTAACAGACACGGCCAAAACCTTTATGTAACGGTTTCGGCCTTTACTTATTTTTTTCTTTTTGGCTTAAAAAAAATTCAAAAAATTCCAATAAATAGAAGAAAAAAAATTAAAAAAAACATATAATAAATGAGTAATAAGATACTTTAAAAGCAAATATGAAGTTCAAAATATAGAAATAAGGAAATTAGATGGGTCGAGGGTTCAAACATACCCAAAATAAAGAACCTGCCCTTGGATTTCTTCAAATCTATAAATTAAACCTCAAATCAAGTTGCTAATCAACAAAAAACAAAGGGATTTTAGGAAAAAAAATGTGCTAAGAATAGGTAGAGAAGAAGAGATGAGCAAAGATGAGGTTTTAGAACGAGTTTAGAGATTTTCGGAACCCAGTCCTACAACCGAAACTTTTACGTATCGGGCGTAACGCCCATTACGTAACGATTTTGGGCATTACAGTTTTGTTTTGGGATAAACGGGTAAAGGTACGATATCGGAAGCCACCGAAACCTTTACGTAACGGGCGTTACGTAATGCTTTCGGCGATTTTTTTAACCATGCATGAAACACCTATTGGCTAACCTCCACCCTCTATGCCGTAAATGGTCACAAGTGAGAATTTTATTCAAAGTTGCATTCCAAAGGAAAAAAGAGACCTTAGAGAAAATACCTAGAATCAACACTACCCGATGAGGGAAAGTACCCGAGGAGACCGGACCCAAAGATTGTACAATTGATCTTACTGAGAAACGACCATGATTGCTGCCAGACTAGATTCTGCAATCCCTGATATCAACTTTTAGGGAGTAGGGACTAATGCGAGCCAACAAACGCGCCACTTCCTCAACTTCCCAATCATTTAAATCTTGTCTCAACACCATACACCAAACCACCCCCTCTCCCCTTCTCTCCAAGTAGTCCCCAACAACCGCCTCCTTGTTGATGGCTAGCAAAAATATATGGTCAAAATCATCCTAAAGCTTAGAATTGTCGCACCAAACGTCTATCCAGAAACACACCTTGGACCCCTGCCCCGTTATAAATCTGAACTTAAGCACCACCAAACTAGCTGTCGTCATGATTCTCTTCTAGAGACCCAAGCCATGGGAGATCTTAACCGGATTCGGGACCCAATACGAAGACTCCCTCTACTTGGCAACAATCATAGCTCGCCACAAGCTATTCTTTTCCACTCCAAATCTCCAAATCTATTTCCCGAGTAGGGCCTTGTTGACTAAAGTTAGAGATTTAAGACATAACCCCCCCCCCCTCTTTTTTTGAGCGGCAAATTTGATTTCATGCCACCAGATGATATTTGAATGAGTCATCCTTCGTATTCCACAAGAACTCCCTCTGCATACGCTCCAACAAAACGGCCACAGACTTAAGCATGGTTAGACAAGACATATAGAATGCCGAAAGGCTACTAAGGGTGCTCTGGATAAGAGTTAGTTTGTCTCCTTTTGATAGATAGTGGGTCTTCCATCCTGCTAACCGATTCGCACACCTTTGAATGACTGGGTTCCAAACCGCTTTAGCTTTAAAACCTCCCCCTAATGGCACACCCAGGTACCTGGATGGAAGAACTCCTACTTTACACCCAAAGCAAACTGCCAACTGCTCCAAGTTTATTACTTCTCCTATGTTCACTATCTCTGATTTTGCTAAGTTTACACGTAGCCTGGACACAACTTCGAAACACCAAAGGAGGCACCTAATGAACAGGAGATTTCTCGATGACGTGTTCCAAAAAATGAGGGTATCATCCGCAAACTGGAGGTGGGAGATACACAACAGCTCTGAACCAACTGAGAAACCCTCGAAAACCACCCCCTCTGCTCTAGATAGCATTCTGCTTAAGGCTTCCGAGACTAGCACAAATAAGAAAGGAAATAGCGGGTCTCCCTGCCGCAACCCCCTAGTGCTGGGGAAATACCCTGCTGAACTCCCATTCAACATAATAGAGAAAGATACAGAAGAAATACACATCATCACCCATTTCCTCCATTTATCCCCAAATCCCATTATGCCTATAACACAGTCTAAAAATCTCCAATTAACATGATCATAAGCTTTCTCCATATCTACTTTGCAGAGAATAACAGGGCATCTGGACCTAATGCGGGCATTAATACACTCGTTAGCTATCAGAATCCCGTCTAAAATTTGTCTCCCCTCCACAAATGTTCCTTGTTGAGGGGATAAGGGATGACATCACTCTCTGGAGACAAGCCGCCAAAACTTTAGATAGAATCTTGTACACATTACTCACAAGACTGATCGGCCGAAAGTCCAAAAGCTCCACCGCTCTTACCTTTTTCGGGATCAACACTACAAAAGTACTATTAATCACTTTATCAAAGTGTCCTGACGAATAGAGTTCCCGCATTACCTCCATAAAATCTCTCCCCACTACCACCCAGCAAGCCTTGTAGAACTCAATAGTGAATTCATCTAGACCCGGGGCCTTATCCTCTGCCATACCTCGGATAACCCCCAAAACCTCTTCCTCCTCAAAAGGCCCCTCCAAAGATGCACTTCTTGAGACAAATTCGTAAAGGATAGCCCATCCAACCTTGGTCGCCAACTTTCCCTCTCTCAGTACAATTCTTTATAGTAAGAGACAACACTATTTTCGATCTCACTGCTATCCTCCTTCCACACCCCGTTCACTCTCAACTTGGATATGAAGTTTCGTTTCTTATTGAAATTAGTTGTACGTTGGAAAAACTTAGTGTTTTGATCGCCTTCTTTAAGCCACCTTGTTCTAGCATTTTGTTTCTAACTGATTTCCTCTAATTTGAGCACTTCCAAATATTCCAACTTCCTTGCCTCATATTCCCGCTCTTCTTGGTCTGTTAATTCCTTGGATTCAGCTACATCCTCAAACACCGCAATTTCTTTTAGGATCTCTTCCAATCTCCTCTAGATATTGCCAAAAACCTCTTTGTTCCACACCTTAAGTCTTACTTTCAGAGCTTTCAATTTCAAACAAAAGCGCTTATTAGCAGACCCCCCCCCCCCCCCTCACTTCTCCCAACTTCAGCTACTATGTCCTGAAAGCCCTCGTCCTTTAACCACATATTTTCAAAACGAAACGAGGAAGGGCCGCCTCTGAAACAACAGACTTCTAACACAATGGGCACATGATTCAAGATGGGTCTGGGAAGAGATGAATGAGTAACATTTGGAAAATGATTCTCCCACTCCGGGCTTACTAGAAATCGGTCTAACCGACTTGCTCTTCCACTTGATGCCGAGACCACATAAACTGGGCCCCATGAGACGGATAATCTATAAACTCATGACGGCAAATAAACTCCCCAAACCTCCTCATCTCTGTCATAAGAATACTGCCCCCTTTCTTCTCTAAAACTAGCCGTATACAATTAAAGTCGCCCCCCAAACACCACGGACCCCCTCCCCCCATCTGACGCTAACATCATCTACGCTCATTTCCACAAGTCTATCATCTGATCCTCCCGAAGGCATGTAAACCCCATTGAACACCCAGGTAAACTCCTCCCCAATCAATCTACATAAGATGGAACTCGAATAAGCTCCATGTTCAGATTCCAACACCTCTACCTTGGCTATATCCCACATAAGTAAGATACCCCCTGATGCACCCAAACCCCCATTGTTAGCACCCCCCCCCCCCCCCCCCCCCCGGCAAGAGAATCTTGGCTCCACCCCTGCCTGAGAGTAGGGCTATCAATGCACAAAAACCAAATACCCCAACACACAAAATTATCACGGGAAAGCTAATGTTTGTATGGAAAGTGTAAGATTGTTGTATGGAAATATGAAAGTAGTTGATGATTTGATGTGGTTCCATGAAGTTAGACTGATAGAGATTCTCATGAGATAACAGAGGAAAGATGGAAAAGGTGGTAAGATAAATGAGTGAAAGAAAGATAGAGGGTGACATGTGTAAACCACACATGTGCAAGGGGGCCCACATACAAAAGAACCAAAGAGGTGTGCTAGCGCTACTCTCAAACAATCTTTACTCTCAACCAAAAACAAACACCTGTCACAGCAAGGACATCTGTTGGTTTTTGGTTGAGAGTAGGGCTATCAATGCTCAAGAACCAAAATACCCCAACACACAAATTATATAATTAGCTTACTACATCATTAAAAATAAACATAAGTAAAAATCTAGACTAAAATTTTTCTAGAAAATGCACTTTAAATTTTAACATTAATACCTGAGGGGAGAGTGTTCTGGCTTGATCCTTCTGAAGGTTCATGACATCAGCACAAACAGTTTTTACTCTCACATCACAGTGTATAGAAGGAACCTTCACCTTCTGCTCTGCAAAACCCCACATTTATAAAACTTAATGACTGCCTAAAAACATCAACTTGATAAATTTTTTTATAAAAAAGACGTTTACATCTCTTTTTTTGCAATTTTTTTTATATTGGATTAACGCTGCTGTGACCCCAAAAACACGAAAAATGAGGAATGTTTGTGAACTAAAGAAGCATATAGTTCTCACCTTCAGATCAATACCCACAACCACCCCACCATTTTTAAAAGGACCCAAGCTCTGACAAGCTACCTGAATTTAAGTTAAAACATAATGAGATTAACTACAACTTTTAACCAAAAAAAAACTAAAACAGAGATATTCTTTAAAAGAAAGACAGCAAGCAAAATTCTTTCTCTATTAAAAAAAAAATGATGAAATGGGGTACCTGAAGCCAAGCACCAGGAGCACATCCAAGGTCGAGAACAGACGCTCCAGGTGTTATCATTTTGTATTGCTTCTGCATCTGCAACAGCTGTTCTTCCAAGGGAGTAAGATTTTTTCAAATTAAAAAAAAAAAGGATTTTTAAGAAAAGAATGAAAAAATAAAGTAAAATCCAGCAATCTAAGAAGGAAAAAAGAAAAAGGGGAAAAACCTTGAAGGCAGAACGAGCGACGTAACCCAGGCGCTGAGCCTCTCTGTAGAAGAAGTCGGGGATTCCTGCCCCGCTCATCTTTCTCTCTTCTTCCTCTTCGCACTCAAAATTTCGTCCGGAACGAATT